>CM057234.1:51547068-52219826 GCA_029891385.1 Erythroxylum novogranatense | reverse complement strand
TTAAATATTTAAAAGTAAATTATATTATCATGATAATAACAATGTTAAATATTATTGATCATTGATTATAATTATTAAAATTGTTAGTTTTAAATTGTTAATAATATCTTATATTATGTGCTGTAAAATTTTAATGTATATTCAGGAATCATGATACAAATATTAAAGATATATAAGTTAGACTATTAAAATGAACAATAAATTTAGATTGTAAAATTTGGAATAAAAATTTAAAAATGTTGGAAATGTAAAGTGTGATTTATTTTTATAAATGGATAAAATTTAGCAATTATATAGATATAAAATGTAATCAAAAGTAAAAATTAAATCATCATTCAATTGTTAATTTTGTAAGGGATCAAAGAATTTGGTTGTTATTAAATTAGTCAATATTTGGAGTAAAAAATAAGGATTTTATAGATGTTTCAAATGAATGACGATTCAGCTACACTTGTGACAAAAAAATTTAATCAAAGCATAGATTCATCATTTTCTTATTTTAATTTAAAATAATTATTTAGAATAGTAAAAATAAATAATTAAAATTAAATTGTAAAATTTTAAATGCATATTAAGAAACGAGTCATGACGCAAATGTTAAAAATATATAAGTTAGAGTGCTAAAATGCGAAATAAAAATTAGATTGTAAAATTTTGGAATGAAAAATTAAAAGTCGAAAATGTAAAGTGTGATGTATTCTTTATAAATGGATAAAATGTAGAAAGTAAATACAGATATAAAAATATAATCAAAAGTTAAAATTAAATCATCATTTAATTATTAATTTTGTGATTAGTTAAATAAATAAGTTATGATTAAATAGGTTAATATTTGTAATGAATTTTTAAGGATTTAATAAATGTTTCAATTGAATGACAAATTTCAAAATCTCAAATAATTTTATTAACCCTGAGTCACAGATGTGACTTATTTAACTCACACCGTTATTGCTAATCACGGGCCCATGATTAAATTTTTTTATTGATATTTAATATTTTTCTTATTTTAATTTTAATTAAGTATTCACAGCCACGAGTTTGAATTATGAAGTCACACCCGTGAGTACAAACTCCTAGAATTAATTAACTTAGCAATAACTAATAATGAATAATAATATTTTATTTAATTTTAATAAATAAATAAATATTTAAAATTATCAATCTGTTAAATTATTTATACACAAATAAAATTTATTTAAAATGAGCAAAAATTTATCGCTCGTTATATTTTACTTAATTATAATCTAATTATAATTAATTGAAAATTAAAAATTATTTAATTAAGAAATTATAAATGATGGATTTTTCCAATCAGACATTAATTAGAATTCTTTAATATTTTGCAGATGTTGTGTATGTACAAAATACATGATAAATAATTAGTTTTCATTTTCATAAATATCGTTTCATTTCATAATTAAACTATTCGATTTTTCTGAAATTATTTTCCTAATCGCATTTTACCATCGATTTTTAAGGTTTCATTGTTGCGCTATTAAGGTATGTTTAATTATGTCACAAAATGTATTATATAATATTATGGTATACTTGTTCATGACATATTCCTTTTATTGATATGATAATTAGTTTCTTGTTTATTTTCCATATTTCATGACTTACATATACAAATTTACTTTCCTGATATACTCGCTTACTTCATATTACCATGAATGAACTTTTTATGTTTCTTTTGATCCTTTATTTATCTTACACTATGGTCAACCCATACTATTATGCAAGCTTTTAAAATTTTTACTAAATAATTAAATGTATAGATAACCTTATCTGTTTAATGTATGGTTTGTTAGATTTTTGTTAAATGTATGGTTAACCTTATTTGTTAAATGTATGCTTGTTAGATTTTTTATATTAACAAATACAATTGATGTTAGCGCTTTATAATAAACTCTTTATTAAATATATGATTTGTTACATGTATTGTCTTATATTCATAGAAAAGGATGATATTATTGCTTCATTTTTTGCCTGCTATATTTTTACATTTTTAACTATACTGAACATTTATTGATGTAATATATACTTTTTTATACATATCTCATTTAATAATATTTATAATATATATTAAATTATATTTTTATATGTATAGTTATATATATGTTTCACAAATATTATTACTACAGATATTTTGATGCTTTAAAAATATTATCCATTAATACATAAAAGCATCAATATTGTCTACATTCAAGCATTCATATATGAATAGAAATGCCAAAAGGCGTCAAAAGTATGCTGAAATGCTAGAAAATAAAAAACAAGAATTCTTGCAACGACTTAGAGAAACTTGAGTTGAAAAAAGAGCAGCGTTGCTTTGCCTACGCTTCATCAAACAATTACTGATCAACATAGCTATTCTTTCATTAATAGTGAACCTTCCAGTAGTCAACTTCTTATTCATCAATCCTCTAGTCAAAAAATATATAATCGATCTTTTGATTTTAATGTAAATCGTGTTAATCAAGGTAAAAAAAAATTAACCTATATTTTTACTATTTTTTATATGACTAATGTACAAAGTGATTAGGTTATTTTTTTATATATTTTAAGGGGTAAATCATCGTTGCTCTTTCTCAAAGTTAGCAGCTTTGCAAAATTTACCTGTTGAGCCTCAACAACTTCATTTTGTTCCAAATTGTGAACATTGTCATGCAAAGCAATTTTGTCTTGAACCTGCATCATTCTATTGTTCATTAGGACAGATTTCCATTGTTGCTCCTCAAATGCCTTATGGTTTGAAACAATTATTTTTGGCAATCATAAAGAATCAAAACATTTTAGGAAGAATGTTCGTACATATAATAACAATGTAGCTTTTACTTCCTATGGAACTAGTTATAATTGAGAACTAATAAAAAACAAGAAAGGGGTTTATACATTTCATGTTCAAGGACAGGTTTGTCATTTCCTTGATAGTTTAGTGCCAACAACCAATAAGGTATCTAGAATCCAACTCTATTTCTTAGATATTGACGAGGAACTAAAAAGAAGGACAAATAGTTGTGATAAACTTTGTGAGAGTACAAGATAATCCTTATGCCAAGTTCTTTCGAAGTATTAGAGACATTCCATCACTTGAGAAACATGAAATAGTTCTAAGATGTTATCCTGGCCTTGATCAACGTGTTTATAATCTTCGTACTGCATCACAAGTGGTTGCTATATGGACTAAAATTAATGATGAACAAATTGATAAATATCCTAACATCCAAGTCTATGCTCACTCAGGTACAAGTTATAGAATTCTGTTTTATTATGCATGTTATGACCCGCTTTAATATCCACTTTTATTTCTTTGCGGTGAATCTAGATGGCATCGTGGCATTTAGCGGTTGATTTCACAAAGAAGTAGGAGGAATGTTTTAGATGAAGAGAGTGATGCTTATTTCAACTCCTTTACTGATCCATCTAAATTATTCGTTGTGGAAAACACAAGCAAGTTTATCTTTTTTTTTTGGTAAATTTTCAAATATTATTTAATTCCACCATTTTATTTATCAAATTTATCTTCTTTACTACTAGTTGCTGAAGAAGGATATTGTGAGGATGGTTTGGTTTATGCTAAAGAATATTATTGCTATCAGCTCCAAATGAGAGAAAATGATGAATCTATGCTACTCCATAGCTTAAAACTGCTTCAACAATTTGTTGTGGGTACTTATATAAAGATTGAAATGACCCGACTTGATTTTATAGAAAAAACAAAATGAAATATGAACAAAAATTTTGTAGGGTGTTTTGGATAGTATTACCGTTGGTCAAATAGAAGATTCTATAATTGATCGTCGAGTTGTTCTCCCATCTTCATTTATTGGTGGTCCAAAGGACATAAAACGACGTTATCTTGATGCAATGACTCTGGTACAAAAATATGGTAAAGTAGATATTTTCCTCACTATGACTTGCAACCCTATGTGGATAGAAATACAAGACAATCTTAAATTTCATGAAAAGGCACAAGATAGACTGGATTTATTGGCTAGAGTATTCAGAGCTAAATTTGAAATTCTAAAAAATGAGTTGATCAAAAAATAGATCTTTGGACATGTGGCTGCATTTTTTTTTATATTATTGAATTTCAGAATCGTGGATTTCCTCATTCTCATTTATTAATAATACTTAAACCGCATTTTAATTTCTAAATCTAGATTCTTATAATAAAATTATATCTGCTGAAATACTTTATCCTGATCAAAATTCACAATTATATTCCCTCATTATTAAGCATATGATTCATGGTCATTGTGGTTTTATGAATAAAGATTACCCTTATATGAGAAATGGTGTGTGCAAAACCATTATCCCAAGAATTTTGCTCTTTTTACTGTTCATGGTGAAGACAGTTATCCATGATATAGACGAAGAGATGATGGCAAGAAAGAGAAAATTTGTAGACATGAGATTGATAATAGGCAGGTGGTTCCTTATAATCCGTACCTTTTAATGCTACTTGATTGTCACATAAATGTTGAAATATGTTTAATTGTAAAGCTTGTTAAGTACTTATACAAATACGTCTTTAAGGGCCATGACCTTGTCAACTTTAGCATTGTCGATCAAGAGAGCACAACTGATATTAATGAAATCAGTAATTTCCAAGAGGGTCGTTGGATCTCACCTCCTGAAGCTTTATGGAATATATATGAATTTTGTCTAGCAAAGATTAATCCATCAGCTTATATACTGCAGGTTCATCTCCTAGATCAACAGTTTATTTCCTTTGACAAAAATCTAGGTTTGTTTTATTTGTTAAGAAATATTAACTTCTCGAAAATAGTGCTGACCAAAATTTTCAAGATGAATGTCACAAATAAAAAAGCAGAAGAGATGAAATGTCTATATAAAGTTTTTCCGAAACATTTTGTTTGGAATCAAAAAACAAAAGCATGGTCAGAAAGAAGTTAAAGAAAAGTAATAGGAAGATGGATTACTGTTGACCCTAGAGACAGAGAAAGGTATTACTTGAGGTTATTACTCACACATGTTAAAGGAACAACATCATTTGGTAACTTATTAACTGTTGATGATGAGAAAAAAAATTGTTCCAAGGAGGCTACATTGCAATTAGGATTGCTAGCATCTAAATCTTATATACAACAAACGCTTGAGGAAGCTGTTATGTTTCAAATGCCAGTGTCGCTCAAACTTTTATTTGCTACATTTTTGTTCTATTATTCACCGAAAGATCCAAAGTAGCTCTAGGAAACATTCAAGGACAACCTTTGTTTTGACTACCAGTATGCTTCTTTTTCGTATGGTACGTATACATCTAATGAAATTACAAAAATGGCCCTTCAAGATATTAATAAATCTCTAGAGCAAATTAGGAAAAGCTTGACCGATTGTCATTTTGTTGATCATCAGTTTCATATTGATTATCATCAGCATCAAACTAAGGAAATAGAAAGTGAGATGAATATACAGGTTGATCTAGAAGACCTATTATTAAAATCAAGGTTGAATAATGAGCAGAAGTACATATTTGATTTAATTATGAATTCAGTTTTGGCTTCAAGTGGTGGAAGTTTTTTTATTGATGATCTTGATGGAACTAGAAAAACTTTCTTATATTAATCTCTCCTTGCAAATTTACGATCACAGGGATATATTATAATTGTTGTTGCTACATCGAGTGTTGCAGTATCAGTCCTTCCAGGTGGTAGCACAACTCACTCAAGATTTAAAATCCCGCTTGATTTATCGAAGAAAAAAGTTTGTCAATTAAACAAATAAAGCAGTATTGCAAAATTGATATTTGACTCCATGAAAAAACGAGAAGCCTTTGAAGCATTGCATGATTTGCTTCAAGATACCATAGACTCTAATCAACCTTTTAAGGAAAAAATTATTGTATTTGGTGGTGATTTTCATCAAAGCTTGCCAGTTATTGACCAAGCTACAAAACAACAACTGATTAATTTGAGTCTTCTAAATTCACATCTCTGGCCATAAATGTGTAAATTCTCTTTGATGATAAACATGAGAGCTATATCAAATTCAGCTTATTGTGAATTTTTATTATGCATTGGAGAAGGTACTGAAGTAGTAGATGAGCAAGATCAAATATCCTTGCTAAAAGAATTAGTTATTCCTTATGATAGCAAGGATGAGTCTCTTAATAGGTTACTATTTTTTCCATTATATATTTTACTATCCTTTTTTTGACAATTACAATTACATTTTTCTAATGCATCTTTACCTTGACTAGGTTACTTGAAAACGTATTCCCTGACTTAACCTTATATTCATTTGATCCGTATCATATGGTAAACAGATGCATACTATGTCCAATAAACAACTGTGTTGACCAAATTAATGACATGGTGACTCAAAAATTGTCAGGAAATATGCATTTATACATGAGTTTTGACAAAATGGTTGACTGAAAACATCAAGTTGATAATAAATATTTTCTCATTTTTTTTAATCCTAAAGGCCTACCTCCATACAAACTCTTACTCAAAGAAGACTCCCCAATTATGCTACTGAGAAATTTGAATCCAACTGAGGGACTGTGAAATGGGACAAGGTTGATATGCAGATAATTAAAAGATCATACAATTTCTACAAAAATTGTGTTTGGACCTCACAAACGAAAATTAGTTTTTATACTTAAAATTTCCTTGCAGTCTTCAAAAAATGAAAAAAATGGAATAACTTTCGTCAGAACATAGTTCCCTATTTGTTTGTGTTTTACAATGACCATAAACAAATCCTAAGGTCAAACACTTGATCATGTAGGAATTTATCTTCGTCAACCTGTATTCTCACATGGACAACTATATGTGGCTCTGTCAAGAGCTCGAACTCCTGAATCAGTTAAAGTTCTCATTATTCCAGGAACTTTTGAATGTTCAAAGTTTGATAAAAAACAAGAAATATTGTGTTTTATGAAAATTTTCAATTAGCCAATTTATAAAAGATAGAGTTGTCAGGAGGTATGTTTAATTGTTTCTTTTCAACTTGATATAATTTCAGTTCATATAAAAAAACTCTTTCTCCTGGCTAATTCATTAAATGAATTGTTTTAGGATGGAAAACTGTTAATTGATTAAGGATATTTTACCTAGCGCTCTATGATGGTCTTGTGAAATTATCATCGAAGAAAAACAACATATTATTGCTTCACCTGGTACACCATCAAAGAGACAAAAGTTTATCTTTTTTTTTTATTATGAGGTATAACAATTATGCTTTCTTCATTTAATATGCTTTCTTTATTCTTCATTTAATTGTGAAGCCAATTCTTGCTCAATATCAAACTGAAGATTTGAAAATGCAATCGATAATTACAAACCACACAGTCATTGAACCTGTACCAGATGCTGATACCATCATTCTCGTGAAATTTAACTATACACCTTTCGTCGATCTTATCAACTGTATAAATGACAATAAAAAATCAGTTGGTTAGACACTTAATCTATTTCTTTATACATTGTTCACAATTTTTGTCTATTATATCTAATTATATTTATGTTTAACATGTGATAGATATTTTGGTCGTGGTTATTGAAGTCTTAGATAAAATAGAAATCAACAAAGATGGAAGAAATTCAACTGTGCAGAAATTTGTTATCGCCAATAAAGAGTAATTTTAATTCACTGTTATTTTTTATATTTTGCATGAAACTGAGATAAATTCTTCCTTTTTCTGGCATTTCTTTTTTATTAGACAACAAATGGTTGTACTGTCGATGTGGAATTCTTTTGTTATCAACAAGGGCCAACAAATTACTGAATCCTTACACTCTTATCCAATAATTCTGTGTATGAGACTAAAAGTGAAGTTCTATAATGGTATTTTTTCTTTATTGTAATATTACATTTTATTAGTTATCTTTTTATTTTATTTTCAAGTTATAATTTATAATTTTAGGTATGACATTGTCGACCTGGTTTGACTCAACAATTCTTGTTGATCCACCATTATAGAAAGTTGCTGATCTTAAAAATTGTTACTGCCTTATCTTTACTCCAACATCTTTGCTCCAGCTATCAATTAAATTATATATCTTTGCTTCAATTATCGATAAAATTATATAGAAATTTTATAAAATTTTGATGCTTCCATATTTATAATTATTATATTACGGGGCACGATGAAATAGTAAGGAAATTAAAAACCTTATTAGCGAACAAGCTTACTTGAGATATAATCCTGATATATCCTTCAGATCTCATCAGAAAATCACGAAAATCATGTTCTTGAATTCTACCAGCATTGTAACTACATCTATATATTTTTATAAATATTTCATATTAAATTTTTGATAGAAATCTTATTATGGGTTATTTGTAGATATCATGGATTAAAGCTAAAATTTCCTTCGAAGACATCTTGCAAAAATATTGGCATATGGCATGTAAGAGATGTTTTTGTTCTACAACTGCTACCTATGGAGTTCCATTCACTTGTAATTGTTGTAAAGAAAAACTTACGGCTGAACCCAGGTTTTATTCTTCTCTTTTCTCTCTTCAATTTACTGCTTTTTGCTTCTGGATTTTAAATTTTGGGCGTTTTTTACTTAGATGTCATGTGTGTGACCCAAAGTCACACTCGTGATTTTTTACTTGGATGTCACAGGTGTGAGTCATACTTGTAACTTTTTTACTCACGGATGTGACTTGTCCGTGACCCATGACCTTTTTCTTCACAGGTGTGACAAGATTGGGACAGTAGAGAATGCATCATGGGTGTGCCTTAACAAGTCAGACCTATGACCCATGACCTTTGATGCATTCTGTAATGTCCCAATCTTTTTTCTACTTGCCTTTATAGCATCACAGTTATGCTAGTATTTCTTTACAACAATGTCCATTTTTTTCCTTCAACGATTTTTTCCTCCATGGATTTTTTTCTTCATACCTGTGAATTTTTAGCTTCGTTTAATATCATTTTTTCTTCTAATTAAGATATATTCTATAGATATAATGTCCTTTTTTTCTTCTATTCTAACTTTTGATACAGATGCTGATATGACATGGATTTGGCCGCAAAACAGCCACTATCACGACTTCTATTTTTGATGAGCTCGCTTAAAAACTTTTGAATTTCACCATAGTTGAAGCTATACAATATTACAATGAGGTTATATTTTTTGATATAATTTTTTTACATGTGCAATTTAATATGAAAACAATTATCTTTATATGGCTATATCAATTGACATTTTTGCATTCCTATAATAAGAACATGGAAGTTCCTCTAGAAAAGGTGTAATTAGAATTGAGAAGCAAAATATTTCTTCTTCATGTCAAACCAGCATATATTCAATCATCAGATGCAATGCAACGATTTACTGTTATGTATTATCGTGAAATTGATGATGATGAACTACAAAAGGCTTCGAGTTCACCCGCGAAAGATGACCAAATTTCAACTGATGATCAACATGACAGTGCTAAAATTACACCTCAGCCTATTTCAAGTATTTTTTATTTGTCATTATTTATTCATTCAGTTTTAGTGTTTTCATCTTTATCAAACTATGTAAACTCTTTTTTACAATAATTATATTATCATCTGTTATTTATCTATCTAGCATTTAAAAAACAATAATGTCACCTTATATATTCTATGGCTAATATACTTTGATTTTTTTTATATCTTTAGAACATATTGCTGAATCTTCTTCATTAGTCAGACAATGTCTTCATAAAAGATTTAGTCATATTGAACCTAGTCCATAGTCAGATGCAGATATGATCATCAGCCATACTGAATCCATACCGTAGTCAGATACAGATGGTGAACGTAGTAACAAAAAACCTAAATTTTCATAAGCTATTTCTATTAGAACAAAATGATCATATGACTTATGTACCTTTTGTGTTTTTATTTCATATTATCTTAAACTCAATATTCTGGGCATCATATAATTCTAGATATAATTTTGGATATACATATGATGGTTTTTTTGTTGTTGATTCATGGTTGTTAATAATTTTTTATTACTTGGATCATAGTCGTTTATTGTTTTTATTAAACTCATGCAAATCATAAAGTTCAAACTTTGATCAAAGCTCAACATACCAAAAGAAAAAGAAAAAGTTTTCTTTACTTTATGTTTGTTTTCTCTTTTTCTAACATTTCATTCTTATAAGATTTTAGTCCTGGCGTAATTTATTTTTCAACAAATCATAGGCCTGATATATTTTTTCTTCGGAAGTTTTTGTTTTTTTACTCAATATTTTCCATCCTATAATATAAATATGTTTATACTTAAAAATAGTTTAATTTTGATATAATTAATAGTTATTATAATATAATCAATTAATTACATATAATATATATAATAATGTTATTATACATATTTGATGCGAAATAATGAATAATAATAAACACTTTCGATTAATTCATATTATTAAATATACTTAATATAATTAATTTTGATATAATCACTAAATATTATTGAAATTATTTTATTTATTAACATATAGTTACTTTAGTAAGGTGTGAATATTAATATTTGGTGTATATATTCTTGTATTAATAATAATTGTTAAATATTATATAGTTTATGTGAATGAAAATTTTTCATGCTATTATTTCAATATACTTAAATAACAGTTAATGAATTAATTTTGCTTTGATTAATAATTTTACAATATAATCAATTAATTATATTAGATTTATATATAATAATGTTATTATACATATTTAGTACATAATGATAAATATAATAGTACTATTTTAATATATTGTAATGAATACTTATCATAGTCTAATTAATTAGTACAATTATTATTAATGATTATTGGTATATTATTAATAATTTGATTTATTAAAATATAGTTACTTGATTAAATAATCAATATTAATATCTGCTATATTTTATTGCATTAATGATTATTGTTAATGATTATTAATTATTATATAGATTATATATATATATATATAAATAGTTAATTAAAAGGAAAAAAAATAAAGAGGATATCACGGGTGTGACTTAACGTGTAATACCCCTGAAGAAAGGTCACGGTGTGACATCTTAAGTCACAATCAATACTTATCAGAATCTAAATAATTAGTATAATTATTATCCTTTTAAGTTTATTAAATGGATTCACTCTTACATAACATCAGTTTCTTTATTTGTATTAATGTGTTGAGAACCCACCTAATTTTACAATGGTACTAGAGGAATTAGGCAAGGAGATCCAATCTCTCCCTACCTATTTTTCATTACTATGGAAGTAGTCCAAAGAATCACAAAACTTTGTATAGAGGAAAATGCGAATTTCATATTTCATTATCAATGCATTGATCTTTGTATCACACAACTTTCTTTTCCAGATGGTTTACTCATGCTTTGTGCTAATAATCCTACATCTATTAGAATACTCTTAATAGCATTGTCGAGATTTCAAGAAGCTTGAGGCTCAAATTCAATCCAGAAAAGCGATACTTATCTTACTAGACAAAGTAGTGAAGATTTAATGAGTGATAGCATATCTTTGGACTCACTATTCATCAAATATGTTATTAAATATATTATAATTAATTAGTCAATTGATTATGTTATGATTAATCAGCTAATTAAAATGTTTTAATGAATTATGTTATTATTTAATAAAAAATGTTCATTGATGACACGACCCGCCTTTTTTGGACTGTGTTGGCACTAGGGAATGGGTAGGCTTAAAGCCCCCAAAGCCCGTAGTACGCCTATCTTTTCTATATTTTACTAAAAATTCGGCATGACCCGTTCATTATCTAATAAATCCTTGTACTTGTTAATGGGTGCAATTCTCACATACAACATCTACTTATCATCAACCAACATCGTTCTCAATAACATAACATATCCATACATGTTTTATATACATATGATTATGACAATCCATGGAGCAACTAGAAGTAACAAAAATTTACATCATGCCAAAAAACATTACTCGTCTGCTTATCCAAGCAAATCTCAAAAGGCCTGGATTTTCTCTCTTGTCCAATCTGCTAATCTCCTGAAATGATGATAGTGAGGTGTGAGTCTATAACGCGACTCAGTGAGATATAAACATACTACCATGCTTGTGAGGCTAGGTAACACAAGGCTAGCTTCACAAGAATGGTCTAAGACATTCTGCGCATCAATACATGATCAATATAATGAACAGGTAGTAATATCAAATGCGGCAATCACATGAGTATCAATGATAAAGCTCAAAGTGAATTGTTCAAAGAAAACAAGAATCTGGTTTTTGAATTCTTTTCTGGTTTCTTTTCTAGATTCTGAGTTCTTTCTCATTTCTGAGTTCTGATTCTTTCTGAAATTCTTAGGAAGAGACAGAGGCATGCTAGTACGGCATATCTCACCTTTTCTGATTCTAGACAAGGTCGGCCTAACCTCGCCCCTGGAGGCCTGCCCTCTCCAGGTAGGACCCGGATCTAACCCATCACCGGCGGGTTATCTATGTGCACATTGTCTGATAATAAACCCTATCAGCTGGGTATTCTGTGAACTCATCAATAATGGCTAACAAGAAAATGTGATTCATTAAAGGATTGCAATCAATAGGCTCAACACAATTAATGAATCGCAATCTATAGGTTCAACACAATAAGGGAACCAGAAGATGCAAAGAATCTGAAATCAGCTGGTCAATCTGGTATGCAACATGCTAGACTCAACTACATGGAGTCATATGTCAAACAATCATATAGGTTCGAGAACAATTCAACAAGCCGCAAGATAAAAGAATATGATTACTACACAAGTATAGTAGTATGATTATACTCACCTCAACTATCGCAATGGTTCTGATCTCTTTTCTAATTTTCTTGAACTTGATAGGTATTGGGTACAACTTCTAGTTCTATTCCTTGTCCTCTTTCACCAGCTATTGGGTAACATACATGAAAATACATATACCCTTATTAGTCATTCTCACATAAGCTTGATTTCTAAACAATTATCATTACAATTCTATTTTGTTCTTAATCCATCAGCATAGGTCTCATTCATGATGGCATAACTCTTTACACATAGGTACAATGTTTTTCAAACTTTCCAGACCTCTATTTAACACATAAATTCACATTTCTTCTTTTATAACCATGCTCTAATTCGGTCATTAAGGGAATCCAAATCTCCCATTTACAATCAGCTTTAACATTCAGTCATGAGCTGTACCCTTCCCGAATCAAGAGTTTATAACTTATTCATTTCTCAATCAGTTAAGGTAATTCAAAGCTTCATGTTCAATAGACTCATATGGGTATCACATATCCAAAGATGACTTAAAAATTATGTAAATTGGATTTATTGTGATTTTTACACACTTGTTCATTTACATTCTTTTACGTGTCACTAACATTAGCAACACCCTTCCCCTTTTCAGCCATATCTAACAGAATACTTATCAAATTAACATTTCCTTTATACAGCACTTATATGACACATTTCTGAGCATTTAGTAAGAAGAACTCATCATCCAATTCTAACTTTATGGTCTTCAAACAATTAACTTTCAGTTCTCGTTTCAATCCCGCTGGTATTCAGAACCAGTGTCAATTCTGGGCCTATTACTCTCATTTGGCTCACCCTAAAATCCTGGAAAAATTTATGGAGATAGTAGACATCTAGATGTACAATTCTATGTTTTGAGTTTCTCCAGATTCACACGTTAACAGCTCAACAAAAATAGACAAGGAGAGTCACGAATCATCTCCATGACATTTCGACCTTCAAAACCCTAGGTTTTGGTTTAACTCCCCAAATCACCATAAAAACGAAATTCCTTCAAGAATAAGTGTCATTAGGCATCAAGGAACAAGATTCCATCATCCAAATCATCAAACCCATCACCTTCCATCAAGTGGGTTTCACAAAAGAAGAGAAAAACTAAGCTTTAATGGGTAGAACTAAGCATTGGAATGGAGGCTTACCTTTTTATGTTGATGAAATGGCTTGATTCACCTTCCAAATCTTGTTACAAGGGTTGAAAAACTTGGAGAGGAGCTCCCATGGAGGTTTCGTGAGAGAGGGAGAAGAAGAAGACAATGTTTTTGTCTTATTCTCCAACTAGCTCCTTTTATATGCCTCATGTCCATTTATTTACAAAATTGCCACTCTTGTACTGGTTTTTAATCATTTGCTCATATAATTTTTCTGTGACCACCGAAAAATATCATACATCATTAATTTGATGTCACTAAAAATTATTATTCACTGTTCTGTGATTTTTAAGGACAACAGTCTAAAATACCGATTTATTTTGTACCGGGTAAACTAGATACCGGGTATTACATTCTCCCTCCCTTATTAAAAATTCGTCCACGAATTTTGAAAATTTACCTCATTGGGGAAACAACTGTGGATATCTGGCTCTCATTGATTCTTCTGTTTCTCATGTACATTCCTCAATTCTTTGATTCTGCCATTGGACTTTAATCATCGGAATCTCTTTATTCCGTAACTTTCTAATCTGTCTATCTATGATGGCCACTGGAGTTTCTTCATAAGAAAGATTCTCTGCTATATTCACTTCTGGGGTTTGCAAGATGTGAGAAGGATCTGGAATATACTTTCTTAGCATTGATATATGGAAAACTGGATGCACGTAGCTAAGATGAGGAGGTAAAGCCAACTGATATGACACATTTCCGACCATTTCAAGGATCTCGAATGGTCCAATGTATCTAGGATTCGACTTTCCTCTCTTTCCAAATCTGACTACACCTTTCATAGGAGAGACTTTTAAGAAAACTTGATCCCCTGGTTGTAGCACCCCCATACATTGGATATGTATCGGGACACCCGTAGGTCATTCCGACACACACCCTACGATAAGGGTGCGCTACGAACAACCTCTAACACTCCACATGGCATCAAAATCATAAAGAATTAATATGAAATCCACTAATTTTTGAAACCATAAATTCTCATTTCATAACCTCAAAGCAGTAAATTTACACAACTGGTATGTTCTGTACATTACTCCAAAAGAAAATCAAACAAAAAGGCTAGCTAGGTCATCCCTCAAAAAGTGCTAGCTGACCGACCTGTGTCCCATGACTTCTCTTGCCAACTCAATCTACACGGCAGGAAAAGTCCCTCTGGAGCTATAAGTCTACTCTCTCGGTCCTGAAAAATAATTTGCAATTTTGGGTGAGTTTGCGAACTCAGTGAGGAACCATCATCGATGGTTCACCCAATTCATGCATATACACATACATAACATAGCTACGCACAATTATCTCATCAAATCACATTTAGTAGTACCACATAATTTTCATACCAATCCAAAGAATCAATTCAAATGCACATGGAATGTGTATGAGACGCTTTTCCAATTTATTACGTTGTTGTGTTGGCGCTGGCTCGTCCCATTAAGGGCATTAAGCGGTGAGCCATAGGCTCTGAATCACTATGGGCTCAAGGCCCAATCACGTTGAGCTTTAAGCTCTCATTGGCTGCTCTGGTCACAACTGCCAATTACTGATCATGCAATTATGCATGAAGTGCATATGTCCAAATAAAACAACACCAACATCATATCAAATCCCAATTCAACATATACACATAAGTCTCGTACAGGTAATCGCAAGAAAATCACATATGACACTTCTATGTCAGAATTCCACAATCCATCGGACCTCCGGTCTGCAATCCAGGCACAAACAAACACAATTTTCCCACCATTATTCTTCACAGGGTTCTAAGTGTAGAATTATAAACACTTACTAACCGAGGAACCATCTAGGTTACTCACCTAATAACTTCCGAGCTAATGCCGGGAAGTCTCTGCAACGTCCGTGGGATGACGTTCCAACTGAGCCTCTATAACAATTAAAATAAGTAAACATTACCAACTGAATAGTTAAAAATATCAAACAATGCACATGGAATAAGTAAAACGTGTATAATGCATGTTCATGGCATTCCTGGCCCTAATCCAAAATTTTCCCATAATAAAATCCGTCTAAAAAAAATAGAAACCTATTGGTGCTGACGGTGCGCAATTCGGACCTCTATAGGTCCCCAATTAAACAAAACAGTGATTAAAGGCTCCGTTACCCGGGGCCACGTCAATTTTTCGTTTAAAAAAAATCCCGAATTTCTCAAAAAATGAAATTCAATATTCTATGAATTCGATGCCTCAAGAATAAGGTCAATCGGACGTCGGACGGAAAAGAAATTGACAAAAGAAACAATTAGGTCACTTAATGCCAACTAATAAAAAATAAAAATAAAAAAATATATATATCGCTTTGCCTCATGGGCGAGATGTCGCCCTCGCAGGCAGACTCACTCACTCGCTCGCATGAGGCGGGCGTGAGGCCTCGCCATGATCGGGCCAACCTACCTCGCCTTGCGAGGGCGAGGCGTCGCCCTCGCGATCCGGCGAGGTTCAACCTCACTTCATTCCCCTTTTTTTTTCCTATTTCCAATCCGAATTTCCAACAACAATAATTCTTAGCACACAAATCGGAAAAATACAAACCATAGCTTGTTGGAAAGATAATGAAACGCTCTACCATTCTCATGAAGACCATAAAAATCAATTTCACCCCTAAGGGTGTCAAATATCCCATCAAAGCTACTGTCTACATAAAACCTCTCAAACAGTGCAATACTTTGTAAATTCAGTAACTACTCATTTCCTCAGTCAAAAATAACACAATAAATATTCTCAGTAATTTCACAATGTTATCTCCAACTTTCATGAACAACTCAAAATCAAATTTACTTACTAACTAGGTCAAACAATTCACCAAAGCATCAGCCCTCTGAAATCAACCAATCTGGACAGTGATGTTTCAAACAGTAATTCTCTTAGCACAAATGTCACAAAAATCATTACCTTATATCCCTGAAAAGATAAGATCTTAAACTTCAATTTTCATGAAGAACACAAACTCCAATTCGATTTTTAACAATTTCAAAACTGTTATGGAAGTTACTGCCATTATCAGCAATTCACAACCTAATGCAGGGTCAGTTTTTGCAAAATCATAACTCCCAACTCTGACCTCTAAAAATTACACACCATAAATCGTTTTAAAGATAATGTCTTCCTATACAACTTTGTAGAAGATCACTCACACCAATTCAGTCCACAAAAATTGCTAAAATTGCTCCCAAGCAGAAAGCTCACAAAATCAACACTTTGACTAGGTTTCTCCAAAAAGCATAAAACCAATCAATAGATATCAGTTCATATCTCCCAATATACAACTCTAAAATTAACAAGATCAGTGGAAATGGAAAGCTAACTCAATATGCCCCAACTTTCATAAGACCATTTTTCCTAGTTCCATACCAATTAATTTAGAAAAATCAACAAAGTAATCAGGTCATAACTGCGGGTACTGTTCACAGGCAATAAAACAGTAACTTTCCATGCAAAATTTTGCCCTTCTAGCATTACAATTTAACAAAACCTATTTTACACAAAATTGTAGCCAACATCCCAAAGTTTAAATGGGAACAAACTTCACCTCATTTGCACACCTACACAATAAGTTATGATCAAAACATTCCAATAGGTCAAACACCAATTTTCCAGATTTCAACATTACCCTAACTCCTATCACTTCTAATATCAATAATACATCCCTAAGCATCCAATTATACCTCTAATTCAACCACAAATTCATCACAACATATACTTACATGATTATACAAAAGTTGGCAGCACTAACACAAATTATCTTCCTAAGTTTTCCATTTATCTAACCTTACAAACTCAATCCAAACCAAGCCAAAATCAAGGAAAACTATAGTCTTTCATACATCCATAACCAATTATACATTTAAACCCATTCAAACCTTCTACTATGATGATCAAGTAAATGTATAAAGGATCTCCATGCATGCTTCTAACTACCAAAAGCATAAAAACAAACATCAATACTCACCTTAAACAAGTTCAAGCTATCAATTCTCCAAGTTCACACACACCTCTCAACCTTTCCCAAAACCTATGGCTATCACAACAACCATGCATATCATCATCTTCTCAAGGATTTAGCTTGGTCTATGTGTGGAGAGAAGCAAGCAAGGAACCAAGGAGATCCTTCTTGTCTTGTATGGAATGAGAATAAGGGAAATTCAATGGAGGAGAAGCACACCAAGGAGAAGAAACAAGTTTCGGATGATGCAAGGGAGAATTGGCTTTTTTTTTAAGTGATTCAAATGTTAAAAGAAACAAGGAGAAGGTCGTATGGGAGGGAGAAATAAGACAAAACTAATTAATGAAATGGGACACTTGGCTTTAAGTGTAATAAAATATAATTTATCCTAATCCAAATTAATTTAGTACTAATTCCAATTAATCTCTAATCATGGCACTAGAATATTATCCTAACCTCATTTATCCACTAATCTTATGCCATTAGGCAATCCTGTTTGGTACAAA
Organism: Erythroxylum novogranatense; assembly: GCA_029891385.1. Lineage (NCBI taxonomy): Eukaryota > Viridiplantae > Streptophyta > Magnoliopsida > Malpighiales > Erythroxylaceae > Erythroxylum > Erythroxylum novogranatense. The sequence goes on along the minus strand of CM057234.1, from coordinate 52,201,448 downwards.
ACAGCTCACCCAGTCAGTCAGTTGGAATTTTTCGGTCCGGGCAAGAACCCCGAAAAATTTCAGAAAAATTCCCATAAATCCCTAAAAATATAAAACAATTTATGACGCACTCCAAATAATTTTTCAAATACAATTATCCCATAGATTTCACAAAAAAATCTCAATTAGACACTTATGCCGGAAATGTCATGAATACATGTATACCATGTGCATGTGCAAAACAATCATTAGTTATAGATGCTATATGTTGTATGAGCATGCCGAGATATAATCCAATTCTCCTAACCCGTCCCAAATTACCAATAAACCCTTCCTATGGGAGATGGGATGTTACAATTCTCCCCTCCTAATAAAAATTTCGTCCCCGAAATTCTTACCTGGTTGATCAAAAAGATGAGGATACTGTCTCCTCATATGCTCCTCGGTCTCCCAGGTAGCCTCCTCAGTCGAGTGGTTCCTCTAGAGAACTTTCACCAGTGGAATACTCTTGTTCCTCAATTGCTTCACCTGTGACCCGATAATCTGTATAGGTTCCTCTACATAACTCAGATTACTAGAGACCTCAATCTCCTGAGCCGATATCACATGTGTCGGATCTGACCGATATCTACGGAGCATACTCACATGGAAGACGTCATGCAACTGAGACATCTCACTCGGTAAAGCTAGCCTCAGAGGCCAAAGGTCCTATCCTCTCGGTGATCTCATATGGACCAATGTACCTAGGGCTTAACTTACCCTTTTCCCAAATCTCAAGACACCACGCCACGGTGACACCGTAAGAACACTCTATCACCTACATTGTACTCAATGTCCCTCTATCTTGATCCACATAGCTCTTCATCTATCTGAGCCGCTTTGATGCGACTCAATCAGTTTCACCTTATCTACGGTATCCCGAATCGACTTAGGACCCTCAATCATCCTCACACCCTCTTCATCCCAATACAAAGGCGATCTACACGGCGCCCATACAAGGCCTCATATGGTGCCATCCCGATGCTACTATGATAATGATTGTTGTATGCAAACTCAATCGAGCTAAATCGATCCCATGCTCCTCTGAACTCCAATACACAAGCCCAAGCATATCCTCAGCAGTCTTAATCGTCCTCTCACTCGCCCATCTGTGCGAGGATGAAGCAGATCTTGAAGTTCACTTAGTACCCATAGCAGATCGCAAACTCGCGTAACCTCAAGTAAATCTGGATCCTCATCGACACTATCGACCTTTGGGACCCCATGCAGTCTCACTATCTCCGCCACATACTTCTGGGCCAACTGATCCATGGTATTGTTCTCCCTCACTGGCAAGAAATGGGCCGATTTAGTCAATCGATCCACTATGACCCAGATAGCATCATCTTTGCCTCGGCGTCTAGGCAAACCCATAATGAAATCCATGGTAATTGCCCCATTTCCACTCCGGAATGGGCAACGAATGAAGCTTCCCTACTGGAGCCTGGTGCTCAGCCTTAACCTGCTGGCACGTCAAACATCTAAATACATACTCCGCTACTTGCTTTTTCATGCCAGGCCACCAGAAATGTTGCTTAAGAGTGTTATACATCTTGGTAGTACTAGGATGCATAGCATATGTGGCCATATGAGCCTCCTCCAATATCTCTCTCCTCAGATCATCCACACTAGGCACACAAAGCCTCTGCCCTATCCATAAAGTCTCATCTCTCATCAAACTCGAACTCAATCGACTTTTGCCTTCTCAATCGGTCTCACCATAACAGGATCCTTGTCCTCAACTCTCCTGATCCTGTCCAGTAGCATCGGTCTCAGTGTCAAAGTAGCCAATAAGACTCCATCCTGCTCCAGAGTCATCTGAACATTCAAAGCCCTCAACTGAATCAAATTAGGTAACCTCATTGCACGAATCGAAATTTGTACTAGTATGTGACTTCCTACTCGAGCATCCGCCACCACATTAGCTTTCCTGTGGTGATACTCGATAAATACAGTCATAGTCCTTCAACAACTCAAGCCATCTCCTCTGCCTCAAATTCAACTCTCTCGGCTCAAGAAATATCTCAAACTCTTATGGTCGGTGAAGATCTGGAAAGTCTCACCATACGTAATGCCTCCAAATCTTCAAAGAAAACACTCTGCAGCCTAACTCCAAGTCATGAACAGGATAGTTTACCTCGTGAGACCTCGGTGTCTCGAGGCATAGGCAATGACTCTACCGCGTCGCATCGAACACACCCCAATCCACGATGCGATGCATCATCAGATACCTCAAATCCTCCGGTCCCAGATGGAATCGCCAACACCGGCAATAGTCAACCGATGTTTCACTCCTCAAAGTTCTTCCGACACTCCTCGGTCCATCCGAATGGCACATTCTTCCTCGAAGTTTTGTCGAGGGTGAGATCAATGAAAACCTCGACAAACCTCCGGTAATAACCGGCCAATCCGAGGAAACTCCGAATCTCTGAAACATTCCTAGGAGCTTCCCACTTCAGCACTGCCTCCACCTTACTCGGATCCACCTGAATACCCTCTCCAGTCACTATATGTCCCAAAAATATCACCTGATCCAGCCAAAATTCACATTTACTGAATTTGGCATACAATCGCTCTCCTCATGGTCTCGCAACACAATCCTCAAATGCTCACTATGCTCACATGCTTTCCTCGAATACACTAAAATGTCATCAATAAACACAATAACAAACCGATCCGGTAAGGCTGAAATACCTTATTCATCAAGGCCATGAAGGTGCGCCGGGCATTAATCGACCCAAACGGCATCAATAAAACTCAAAATGCCCGTACACGCTCCTCAAGGCACTCTTAGGCACATCGGCCTCTGCAATCTTCAACTGATAGTACCCTGACCTCAGATCCAACTTAGTGAACACCTGAGCTCCCTGCAACTGATCAAATAAGTCATCGATCCTAGGAAGTGGATACTTATTCTTCACTGTCACCCGATTCAACTGCCTGTAATCGATGCACAGCCTCAAAGTCCCATCCTTTTTCTTCACAAACAAACCGAGCTCCCGTGGTGAAACACTAGGTCTGATAAAGCCCTTCTCCAACAACTCCTGCGAATCGAGCCTTAAGCTCCCTCGGTTCCACAGTGCCATCCTATATGGAGGTATAGATATAGGAGCGTGACTGAACGAGGTCAATAGTGAACTCGTCTCCGATCCGGCAAAAACCCAGAACTCATCGGGAAATACATCCGAAATTTCCTAACCACGGAATATCCTGAAGCCTCGCTCAACTCGGTGTCAACCACATGAGCCGATATGCCTCCTGACCTCCTGATCAATCTCGTGGTACTAAGGAAAGAGATCATCCGGCCGGTATCGCTGACTAACTCCTCGAACACCGCTCTAGGTGACCAGAGACTCTAAAATAACCTCCTTGGTATAGCAGTCCATAATAGCCCTATGGGCGTCGGCCATCCATCCCGTAATCACATCGATCTCTCTCGAGGCAACACTATAAGGTCGCCCTCAACACCGCTGATCAATCTGGATCGAGCATCCCTCGAACCTCTCCCGATGCAGAGTAGTACCTAGAGGTGTACTCACCTCTAGCCCATACCGTAACATCTCCCGATCCCCATGCAATCTACATGCCATATGAGGTGTAATAAAGAATGTGTGATCCAGATCCAAGAAAGCAAATGCCTCAATATCGAAATAAGGAGCATACCATTTCGACATCGGGAATCTGGGCCTCTGCCTCGTCATGGCATATACTCGGCTCGGGCTGTGGTTGGTCGCCCGACCTCTCGGTCATGAAAGGATCCTCACTCACCTCGGCCTCTACCTCGGCCCCTCAGATCGATCCATGCCGGATCCACCCACTCTACTCATTGATCTTTGTAGTACTCCTTTCGGCCACTACCAACAGATGAGCTCCCAATGTACTGGGCAATCCAGACCGATGATCCATGGAGCCGCATTTAAGGCAAGCTCCAAATCAATCGCCAACACTCTCCAAAGTGCCTATTCTCACAGTGCTCACAGAATGGGAGAATCTGCCCAAAACCTCTGCCCATCGCCATCGCCATCGCCAATTGCACAAATCTCCTCTCTGCCTAAAACCCGACTGCCTAGATCCTCCCAAGATCTGAAGGTCCCGCCTGCACTGCTAAAACTCCTACCAGAGCTGCCCTGACTGCCACTAACTCTCTTTCCTCTATACCCTTGACCCATCTCTGCCTGTCTCTGTCTCACAATCTGCTCCACTCTCACAGCAGCAGCTCTCAACTCTATAAAGGAGCCCATATCAGATCGGGCCAATCCTGCACGGATCTCCAGATTCAGTCCCATCTCAAACCTCCGGCACCTATCTGCCTCAGTGGAAACCACAGTAGTAGCATATCCCATCATCTCATTAAACCTAACCTCGTACTCTGCTACTGTCATCCTACCCTGTCTCAGCTCCAAAAACTCCTGCATCTTGATTTCCAGATACACCTTGGGCATATAATTGTCTCTAAAAGCTCTCAGAAAATCTGCCCATGTCAGTAAGCAAGGTCTGGTGGTACTGCCCGGAATAGTCTTCCACCATGTATAAGCGGGGCCCTGCGAAGAGATCTGCGAATCGAACCTCTCATCGTTCAATCCATCCGATCAAGGACTCTCTCGGTCCTCTCCAACCATCCTCACCTCGGTGGGTCTCAGATTGCCATAGAAGTCTGACCGCCACGCTTACATGAAATCGTATCTCCTCTCCGTCTCACGGGACTCTAGGAGGTATCTCCTCAGATCGAGACACCGAGGACTCTCTACTAGCTCCAACAGATCCCTGGTCAGCTGGTTGATCAATCTGATCACCAAATATGGATGACCTAAAACAAAACAAGAACTCTAATCAGTTTCTGCATTTCTCACAATAATTCAAGCCTAAATATGTACTAGTCCCAACAGATGCCAAACCATGCTCTGATACCACCTAATGTAGCACCCCCATACCATAGGATATGTATCGGGACGCCCGTAGGTCATTCCGACACACACCCTACGATAAGGGTGCGCTACGAACAACCACTAACACTCCACATGGCATCAAAATCATAAAGAATTAATATGAAATCCACTAATTTTTGAAACCATAAATTCTCATTTCATAACCTCAAAGCAGTAAATTTACACAACCGGTATGTTCAGACATTACTCCAAAAGAAAATCAAACAAAAGGCTAGCTAGGTCATCCTCAAAAGTGCCAATGGCCAGCACATGTGCCACGACTTCTCTTGCCAACTCAATCTACACGGCAGAAAAGTCCCTCCGAGCTATAAGTCTACTCTCTCGGTCCGAAAAATAATTTGCAATTTTGGGTGAGTTTATGAACTCGGTGAGGAACCATCATCAATGGTTCACCCAATTCATGCATATACACATACATAACACAGCTACGCACAATTATCTCATCAAATCATATTTAGTAGTACCACATAATTTTCATACCAATCCAAAGAATCAATTCAAATGCACATGGAATGTGTATGAGACGCTTTTCTAATTTATTACGTTGTTGTGACTGAGCGCCTGAAACTGTCCCATTAAGGGTGCATTAAACGGTGAGCCATAGGCTCTGAATCACTATGGGCTCAAGGCCCAATCACGTTGAGCTTTAAGCTCTCGTTGGCTGCTCTGGTCACAACTGCCAATTACTGATCATGCAATTATGCATGAAGTGCATATGTCCAAATAAAACAACACCAACATCATATCAAATCCCAATTCAACATATACACATAAGTCTCGTACAGGTAATCGCAAGAAAATCACATATGACACTTCTATGTCAGAATTCCCCAATCCATCGGACCTCCGGTCCGCAATCCAGGCACAAACAAACACAATTTTCCCACCATTATTCTCCACAGGGTTCTAAGTGCAGAATTATAAACACTTACTAACCGAGGAACCATCTAGGTTACTCACCTAATAACTTCCGAGCTAATGCCGGGAAGTCTCTGCAACGTCCGTGGGATGACGTTCCAACTGAGCCTCTATAACAATTAAAATAAGTAAACATTACCAACTGAATAGTTAAAAATATCAAACAATGCACATGGAATAAGTAAAACGTGTATAATGCATGTTCATGGCATTCCTGGCCCTAATCCAAAATTTTCCCATAATAAAATCCTTCTAAAAAAATAGAAACCTATTGGTGCTGACGGTGCGCAATTCGGACCTCTATAGGTCCCCAATTAAACAAAACAGTAATTAAAGGCTCCGTTACCCGGGGCCACGTCAATTTCCCGTTTAAAAAAAATCCTGAATTTCTCAAAAAATGAAATTCAATATTCTATGAATCCGATGCCTCAAGAATCAGGTCAATCGGACGTCGGACGGAAAAGAAATTGACAAAAGAAACAATTAGGTCACTTAATGCCAACTAATAAAAAATAAAAATAAAAAAATATATATATGCCCCTGCCTCGCGGGGGCGAGATGTCGCCCTCGCGAGGCCGACTCACCTCGCTTCGTCGCGAGGGCGAGGCGTCGTCCTCGCGACCGGGCCAACCTACCTCGCCTCGCGAGGGCGGCCTCGCGATCCGGCGAGGTTCAACCTCACTTCATTCCCCTTTTTTTTTCCTATTTCCAATCCGAATTTCCAACAACAATAATTCTTAGCACACAAATCGGAAAAATACAAACCATAGCTTGTTGGAAAGATAATGAAAAGCTCTACCATTCTCATGAAGACCCTAAAAATCAATTTCACCCCTAAGGGTGTCAAATATCCCATCAAAGCTACTGTCTACACAAAACCTCTCAAACAGTGCAATACTTTGCAAATTCAGTAACTACTCATTTCCTCAGACAAAAATAACACAATAAATATTCTCAGTAAGTTCACAATGTTATCTCCAACTTTCATGAACAACTCAAAATCAAATTTACTTACTAACTAGGTCAAACAATTCACCAAAGCATCAGCCCTCTGAAATCAACCAATCTGGACAGTGATGTTTCAAACAGTAATTCTCTTAGCACAAATGTCACAAAAATCATTACCTTATATCCCTGAAAAGATAAGATCTCAAACTTCAATTTTCATGAAGAACACAAACTCCAATTCGATTTTTAACAATTTCAAAACTGTTATGGAAGTTACTACCATTATCAGCAATTCACAACCTAATGCAGGGTCAGTTTTTGCAAAATCATAACTCCAAACTTTGACCTCTAAAAATTACAAACCATAAATAATTTTCAAGATAATGTCTTCCTCTACAACTTTTTAGAAGATCACTCACACCAATTCAGTCCACAAAAATTGCTAAAATTGCTCACAAGCAGAAAGCTCACAAAATCAACACTTTGACTAGGTTTCTCCAAAAAGCATAAAACCAATCAATAGATATCAGTTCATATCTCCCAATATACAACTCTAAAATTAACAAGATCAGTGGAAATGGAAAGCTAACTCAATATGCCCCAACTTTCATAAGACCATTTTCCTAGTTCCATACCAATTAATTTAGAAAATCAACAAAGTAATCAGGTCATAATCTGCGAGTCTTGTTCACGAGCAATAAAACAAGAACTTTCCATGCAAAATTTTGCCCTTCTAGCATTACAATTTAACAAAACCTATTTTACACAAAATTGTAGCCAACATCCCAAAGTTTAAATGGGAACAAACTTCACCTCATTTGCACACCTACACAATAAGTTATGATCAAAACATTCCAATAGGTCAAACACCAATTTTCCAGATTTCAACATTACCCTAACTCCTATCACTTCTAATATCAATAATACATCCCTAAGCATCCAATTATACCTCTAATTCAACCAAAAATTCATCACAACATATACTTACATGATTATACAAAAGTTGGCAGCACTAACACAAATTATCTTCCTAAGTTTTCCATTCATCTAACCTTACAAACTCAATCCAAACCAAGCCAAAATCAAAGAAAACTATAGTCTTTCATACATCCATAACCAAGTATACATTTAAACCCATTCAAACCTTCTACTATGATGATCAAGTAAATGTATAAAGGATCTCCATGCATGCTTCTAACTACCAAAAGCATAAAAACAAACATCAATACTCACCTTAAACAAGTTCAAGCTATCAATTCTCCAAGTTCACACACACCTCTCAACCTTTCCCAAAACCTATGGCTATCACAACAACCATGCATATCATCATCTTCTCAAGGATTTAGCTTGGTCTATGTGTGGAGAGAAGCAAGCAAGGAACCAAGGAGATCCTTCTTGTCTTGTATGGAATGAAAATAAGGGAAATTCAATGGAGGAGAAGCACACCAAGGAGAAGAAACAAGTTTCGGATGATGCAAGGGAGAATTGGCTTTTTTTTAAGTGATTCAAATGTTAAAAGAAACAAGGAGAAGGTCGTATGGGAGGGAGAAATAAGACAAAACTAATTAATGAAATGGGACACTTGGCTTTAAGTGTAATAAAATATAATTTATCCTAATCCAAATTAATTTAGTACTAATTCCAATTAATCTCTAATCATGGCACTAGAATATTATCCTAACCTCATTTATCCACTAATCTTATGCCATTAGGCAATCCTGTTTGGTACAAAACAGCTCACTCAGTCAGTCAGTTGGAATTTTCTGGTCCGGGCAAGAACCCCGAAAAATTTCAGAAAAATTTTCATAAATCCCTAAAAATATAAAACAATTTATGGCGCACTCCAAATAATTTTTCAAATACAATTATCCCATATATTTCACAAAAAAATCTCAATTAGACACTTATGCCGGAAATGTCATGAATGCATGTATACCATGTGCATGTGCAAAACAATCATTAGTTATAGAGGCTATATGTTGTATGAGCATGCCGAGATATAATCCAATTCTCCTAACCCGTCCCAAATTACCAATAAACCCTTCCTATGGGAGATGAGATGTTACACTGGCTCATACTGTACGTCCCTTTTTTTCGAATCTGCATAACTCTTTTGTCTACTAAAGGCCATTCTTAATCTTTCCTGTATCACAGGAACTTTTGCAGCTTTTTCTTGAATTAGGTCTGGCCCCTCTAACTGTTTTTCTCGATTACATCCCGTGAAAGTGAGATCTGCACTTTCTACCATATAATGCCTCGTAAGGTGCCATTCCAATGGTGAAATGGTAGCTATTGTTGTAAGCAAATTCTATTAAAGGCAAATGACGTTCCCAATCTCCACCAAAGTCTAAAACACACATTCTTAACATGTCTTCGAGTTTCTGGATAGTTCTCTCGATTGCCCATCGGTTTGTGGGTGGAATCTTTGTCTTAAAATTTAGTTGTGTACCTAAGGCTTCTTGTAGTTTCGCGAGAATCTAGAAGTGAACCGTGTTCCTCGATCGAAATAATGACACTGGCACTCCATGATACTTCACAATTATGTCAACATATAATCGGGCTAATCGAAATGCCTTATAAGTGGTCTTAACAACTAAAAAGTGGGCGACTTGGTGAGTCATCACTATAACCCGAGATAGAATCATGTCCTTTTGGCGTCCTTGGCAGTCCAATCACAAAATCCATGGTAATCCGCTCCCACTTCCACTCGGGTAGTGGTAGCTCTATAGTAGTCCAAAGGCTTCGATGTTCAAACTTAACTTGTTGACAAGTTAAACAGGTAGATACAAACTGGGCTACATCTTTCTTCATACCCGGCCACCAATATATACCTTTAACATCATGGTACATCTTGGTGGTCCCAGGGTGAACACTATAGGGTGCATAATGTGCCTCATGCATAATCCTTTGTCTTAGCCCATTTATGTCAGGTACACATAACCTGTCACCATACTTTAATACTCCATCCACTATATTGAACTCTGTCACCTTACCATCTTGAATAGCTATTCTCAGTTTGGCTAGCTCCGGATCACTATCTTGGGCAGTTTTAATCTCATCAATTAAATTGGGCTTCACTTGGAATTGAGCAAGCAATACTTGAGAATCAGATACTTCCAAGTACAATCCCATATTAAATAACCCAGTTAAATCTTTAACTAGCTCTTTCTTTTGCATGGGGATATGATATAAACTTCCCATCGATTTTATGCTCAAAGCATCAGCCACTACATTGGCTTTACCTGGGTGATACAAGATCTGACAATCATAATCCTTCAGTAACTCAATCCACCGTCTTTGTCTCAGATTTAGCTCTTTCTGCTGTTGAATGTACTGTAGACTCTTATGATCTGTATATATTTCACTCTTTTCACCATATAAATAATGTCTCCAAATTTTTAGTGCAAACATCACAGCTGCCATTTCTAGATCATGCGTAGGATAGTTTACTTCATGTTTTCTTAACTGTCTAGAAGCATAGGCAATTGCCTTTCCATTCTGCATCAAAACACAGCCTAAACCAACTTTGGAGGCATCACAGTATATTACATAATCACCTTGCCCTGAAGGCAATGCTAACACTGGAGATGATGTGAGACATTCCTTAAGCTTTTGGAAACTTTGCTCACAGGAATCATCCCACTCAAATCTTACTTGTTTCCGTGTTAACCTCGTCAGTGGAGCAGCTATCTTGGAAAAATCCTTTACAAATCGTCTATAATAACCGGCCGTACCTAAGAAACTTCGTATTTCGGTAACCTTCGTAGGTCTAGGCCAATTAGATATTGCTTCCACCTTCTGAGGATCTACTTGAATCCCTTCTTTACTAACTATATGACCCAGGAATCTCACTCTGTCCAGCCAGAACTCACACTTTGCCAACTTGGCATATAACTGATTATCTCTAAGGATTTACAACACTATTGCCAAGTGTCTTTCATGCTCTTCTTGGCTCCTGGAATATACCAATATGTCATCCATGAACACCACAACGAATTTATCCAAATACGACCTGAAGACTCTATTCATCAAATCCATTAAAGGCCGCTGGTGCATTCGTTAAACCAAAAGGAAGCCCCAGGAACTCATAGTGCCCGTATCTGGTTCTAAAGGCAGTTTTCGGCACGTCCTCTTTTCGTATCCTCAACTGATGATACCCAGATCTGAGATCAAGCTTAGAGAAATGACTTGCTCCCTGTAACTGATCAAACAAATCATCAATCCGTGAAAGAGGGTATTTATTCTTAATAGTCACTTTATTCAACTGCCTATAATCTATACATAGCCGTAGGGATCCATCTTTCTTCTTCACAAATAACACTGGTGCACCCCATGGTGAACTACTGGGTTTAATAAACCCCTTATCAAGAAAATCCTGCAATTGCACCTTCAACTCTCTTAGTTCTATAGGTGCCATTCTGTATGGAGTAATTGAGATAGGGTTTGTACCAGGAAGGAGTTCTATAGTAAACTCGATTTCTCTTTCTGGTGGTAATCCAGGTAAATCTTCTGGAAACACATCCGGAAAATTCCTTATAATAGGGATCTGCTGTAACTCATTGATCTCACTTCTGGTATCCCTTACATGAGCAATGTACCCCTGACATCCCTTTCTTAGAAGTCTTTGGGCTTGCATAACTGATATTCTGTTAACAGGAAACCCAATTCGATCACCCTGATATAACACTTCGCATTTACGGATCGTGCCTAAGTATAATTCTTTTAGCATAACAATCCATTGCAGCATGATGATTTGATAACCAATCCATACCCAAGATAACATCAAATTCTAATACTGCCAACTCAATCAAATTTGCCATAAATTTTCTGCCTTCTATTTCCACTACACATGAAGGGTACACATATTTCACTTCAACAGTTTCCCCTAAGGGTGTAACTATAATAAAAGGGTCTTTCATTAATTCTCTCTCTGTATCTAGCTTTCTGGCAAAATTTGGCGCTATGAATGAATGAGTGGCACCCGAGTCAAAAAGCACTTTAGCATTCTCATTCTGGATAAGGACTATGCCTGTACCAACATTCATCATAAAGAAAGAACAATCATATCCTTTATCATAACAGAGCATAGGCGTTCTATTCATAATAACAATTTAACTAAATATCAACAAGTTTGCATAGACTTACCTGTTACAGCTGTATTAGAGGCCTGTGCTTCTTGGGGATTCACAGCAAACACTCTCCCCTGACCTCTATTTGTTGGGGCTGGTGCTGACATTTGCCCCATATTCTGAGTGAGAGCTTGGCCCTGAGTTCTACCTCTACCAGCTAGGCCTCTATTAATAGATCTTTCTATCTGCACAGTAGTCTGTGAAGCTGGGGGTGGAGCTGCTTGGTTTTCTGGCATTGGGTAGTCTTTCATGAAATGCCCTTGTTGTCCGCACCTATAGCAACCTCTAAACCCGAGTCTACAAGGTCCTGGATGATTCTTTCCACAGACATTACAAGCAGTTCTAACTTGTGACTGTGTTGGAGTTTGCTGTGATCTAGATTTAGCTGGGTTCTGCGTACCACTAGGTGTTGAAAAGACTGGTTCTGGATTTCTGACCCTGCCTTGACCCCCTCTCTGTGGTTCTTGCGGAACAGATTGTATTGTTTGTTCTGTTTGTCTCATCTGAGAGCGATCTCTTTCTCTACGGCCTCTACTGCTCTGGCCTTTTCCTTTTCTTCTCCATTCTCTTTCTGCTCTCCCCTCCTTAAACTTTGCTTCTAATTGCCGAGTCTTATCAATCAACCTCGACAAATTGGGGAAATCAATAGCTGCAACAACACTATACAAGGAAGGTATGAGTCCCAACTTGTATCTTTCCATTTTGCAGCTTCAGAGGGTACAATGGTTGTAGCAAATTTGCATAAGCGTGAAATTCACTTGCATAATCATCCACACTCACACCAAAGTTTTGTGCGAGCCTTTCAAATTGCAGGGGCTCGATTACATCTTTCATATGGAGAAATGAACTCATCAATTAATGCTTGTTTACAGAATTCCCAGGTCGGAGGATTCCCACCATATAATTGATCTTCAATATTCCTCTGGAACCATTCCCAAGCATTCTTTGTCAATTTAACCCCCACTAATTCTATGATCCGTGCATCTGAAAAAGTCAATCTCCGAAAAATTTTCTCATTATGACTCATAAACTCTTGGGGATCCTCATGTCTCTCACCGCCAAACTCAGGGGTTTGCAATTTAAAGAAATCATTGATACTCACCCCTTCATCATCTACAGCTCGCCTAGGTAAGCCTCTAGGTATTTGCACTGGCTGTGGTGGTGCAGGAGCAACTCCAGGTACACCCTGAGTTCTTTCTCTTTCTCTTTCTCTAAGAATTCTTACTTCTTCTCTCAATTCTAAAACCTCCTGCCTTTCTCTTAAGGTTCGGTTCTCTGCTTCTAAAGCTTCAATTCTTTGTTGTAAGGTTCTAACATCTTCCCCTTGAGCAGCTGGGGGCTCAGGTTCAGTTCGTATCTCTGATCTCCTCCTAACTCTGGGTGGAGACCTTTCTTCTTGTTCTTCTTGCTATACCGATTCGACATCAGGTATAGCAGTCGGGATTTCCCCCTTTCTCGGACGACCTCGACCCCGTCCTCGTCCTCGTTGAGGAGGTGTTCTTCTTCTAGGAGGCATCTCTAGTATGGAGACAATAAAAATCATTTAGACACAAAAATAACATGCTATTGACATGATGTAGATCCTATGCTCCATGGTGTCATGCTTATGCAAAAATATCATATGCATTTTTCATGTCATAACCTTTCTTTAATACTTCTTGTACATCATCTAGATCACAAGATTCCTTACTCATATACAACCTGTCTCTGATACCACCTGACACGACCCGCCTTTTTTGGACCGTGTTGGCACTAGGGAATGGGTAGGCTTAAAGCCCCCAAAGCCCGTAGTAAGCCTAACTTTTCTATATTTTACTAAAAATTCGGCATGACCCGTTCATTATCTAATAAATCCTTGTACTTGTTAATGGGTGCAATTCTCACATACAACATCTACTTATCATCAACCAACATAGTTCTCAATAACATAACATATCCATACATGTTATATATACATATGATTATGACAATCCATGGAGCAACTAGAAGTAACAAAAATTTACATCATGTCAAAAAACATTACTCGTCTGCTTATCCAAGCAAATCTCAAAAGGCCTAGATTTTCTCTCTTGTCCAATCTGCTAATCTCCTGAAATGATGATAGTGAGGTGTGAGTCTACAATGCGACTCAGTGAGATATAAACATACTACCATGCTTGTGAGGCTAGGTAACACAAGGCTAGCTTCACAAGAATGGTATGAGACATTCTGCGCATCAATACATGATCAATATAATGAACAGGTAGTAATATCAAATGCGGCAATCACATGAGTATCAATGATAAAGCTCAAAGTGAATTGTTCAAAGAAAACAAGAATCTAGTTTTTGAATTCTTTTCTGGTTTCTTTTCTAGATTCTGAGTTCTTTCTCATTTCGAGTTACGATTCTTTCGAAATTCTTAGGAAGAGACAGAGGCATGCTAGTCGGCATATCTCCCTTTTACGATTCTAGACAAGGTCGGCCTAACCTCGCCTCTGGAGGCCTGCCCTCTCCAGGTAGGACCGGATCTAACCCATCACCGGCGGGTTATCAATGTGCACATTGTCTGATAATAAACCCTATCAGCTGGGTATTCTGTGAACTCATCAATAATGGCTAACAAGAAAATGTGATTTATTAAAGGATTGCAATCAATAGGCTCAACACAATTAATGAATCGCAATCTATAGGTTCAACACAATAAGGGAACCAGAAGATGCAAAGAATCTGAAATCAGCTGGTCAATCTGGTATACAACATGCTAGACTCAACTACATGGAGTCATATGTCAAACAATCATATAGGTTCGAGAACAATTCAACAAGCCGCAAGATAAAAGAATATGATTACTACACAAGTATAGTAGTATGATTATACTCACCTCAACTATTGCAATGGTTCTGATCTCTTTTCTAATTTTATTGAACTTGATAGGTATTGGGTACAACTTCTAGTATATTCCTTGTCCTCTTTCACCAGCTATTGGGTAACATACATGAAAATACATATACCCTTATTAGTCATTCTCACATAAGCTTCATTTCTAAACAATTATCATTACAATTCTATTTTGTTATTAATCCATCAGCATAGGTCTCATTCATGATGGCATAACTCTTTACACATAGGTACAATGTTTTTCAAACTTTCCAGACCTCTATTTAATACATAAATTCACATTTCTTCTTTTATAACCATGCTCTAATTCGGTCATTAAGGGAATCCAAATCTCCCATTTACAATCAGCTTTAACATTCAGTCATGAGCTGTACCCTTCCCGAATCAAGAGTTTATAACTTATTCATTTCTCAATCAGTTAAGGTAATTCAAAGATTAATTTTCAATAGAATCATATGGGTATCACATATCCAAAGATGACTCAAAAATTATGTAAATTGGATTTATTGTGATTTTTACACACTTGTTCTGTTTCTGTTCTTT
Organism: Erythroxylum novogranatense; assembly: GCA_029891385.1. Taxonomy (NCBI): domain Eukaryota; kingdom Viridiplantae; phylum Streptophyta; class Magnoliopsida; order Malpighiales; family Erythroxylaceae; genus Erythroxylum; species Erythroxylum novogranatense. The sequence continues at coordinate 52,186,068 of CM057234.1, read as the reverse complement.
TCTGTGTCACTAACATTTGCAACACCCTTCCCATTTTCAGCCATATCTAACAGAATACTTATCAAATTAACATTTCCTTTATACAGCACTTAGATGACACATTTCTGAGCATTTCGTAAGAAGAACTCATCATCCAATTCTAACTTTATGGTCTTCAAACAATTAACTTTCAGTTCTCGTTTCAATCCCGCTGGTATTCAGAAACAGTGTCAATTCGGGGCCTATTACTCTCATTCGGCTCACCCTAAAATCCTGGAAAACTTTATGGAGATAGTAGACATCTAGATCTACAACTTCTATGTTTTGAGTTTCTCCAGATTCACACGTTAAGCAGCTCAACAAAAATAGAGAAGGAGAGTCACAAATCTGTCTGCATGACAGCTCAACCTTCAAAACCCTAGGTTTTGGTTTAACTCCCCAAATCACCATAAAAACGAAATTCCTTCAAGAATAAGTGTTATTAGGCATCAAGGAACAAGATTCCATCATCCAAATCATCAAACCCATCACCTTCCATCAAGTGGGTTTCACAAAAGAAGAGATAAACTAAGCTTTAATAGGTAGAACTAAGCATTGGAATGGAGACTTACCTTTTTATGTTGATGAAATGGCTTGATTCACCTTCCAAATCTTATTACAAGGGTTGAAAAACTTGGAGAGGAGCTCCCATGGAGGTTTCGTGAGAGAGGGAGAAGAAGAAGACAATGTTTTTGTCTTATTCTCCAACTAGCTCCTTTTATAAGCCTCATGTCCATTTATTTACAAAATTGCCACTCTTGTACCGGTTTTTAATCATATGCTCATATAATTTTCCTGTGACCACCGAAAAATATCATACATCATTAATTTGATGTCAAATAAAATTATTATTCACTGTTCTGTGATTTTTAAGGACAACAGTCTAAAATACCGATTTATTTTGTACCGGGTAAACTAGATACCGGGTATTACAATTGATCATAATTGCTATATCAAGCCTGTGACTGTTAAGTTACAAGCGTAACTAGTTATAGATTTATATACATTGAATAGTACAGTATCATAATTGATAACAATTATTAGTGTAGTAAGATATATATAAAGGTTAATATTACTATTTAATCGAATAATTATAATTTAAAACATCAATCAATTAATTATATATTAATTATATTAATTACAACTGAATAGATGTAATAATAATTTTATAAATTAGGTCTATTTTAATAAAACAATAAATTATTTATTTCATAATTACTGTTAATTATATCAAAATTACTTTATTAACTATGATAAATCATGCATTAAATTTATAGAATGATTATTTTTCTTTATAACCTAAGTAATCAATCTATTGATTGAAATTTAATCAGTAAATTAATTATATATAAATTACAGTAAATAAAAATGAAGAGAAATTCTAAATATACACCTTTGAAGATGAATTAATATCTGAACGTTTTTTAAATTTCAATTAAATCATATTTTTATTTAAAAGGTTTTGGTTTAGGAAAGAAGATATGTCACGGGTGTGACATCTTAGGTCACACCCGTGACACTTATTCACGAGTGTGGCTTAACAAGTCACACCCGTGACATGTTCTTTATTTTTTTTCTTCTTATTAACTACATACATATATATATAAATTGACACGACCCGCCTTTTTTGGACCGTGTTGGCACTAGGGAATGGGTAGGCTTAAAGCCCCCAAAGCCCGTAGTAAGCCTAACTTTTCTATATTTTACTAAAAATTCGGCCTGACCCGTTCATTATCTAATAAATCCTTGTACTTGTTAATGGGTGCAATTCTCACATACAACATCTACTTATCATCAACCAACATCGTTCTCAATAACATAACATATCCATACATGTTTTATATACATATGATTATGACAATCCATGGAGCAACTAGAAGTAACAAAAATTTACATCATGCCAAAAAATATTACTCGTCTGCTTATCCAAGCAAATCTCAAAAGGCCTGGATTTTCTCTCTTGTCCAATATGCTAATCTCCTGAAATGATGATAGTGAGGTGTGAGTCTACAACGCGACTCAGTGAGATATAAACATACTACCATGCTTGTGAGGCTAGGTAACACAAGGCTAGCTTCACAAGAATGGTCTGAGACATTCTGCGCATCAATACATGATCAATATAATGAACAGGTAGTAATATCAAATGCGACAATCACATGAGTATCAATGATAAAGCTCAAAGTGAATTGTTCAAAGAAAACAAGAATCTACTTTTTGAATTCTTTTCTGGTTTCTTTTCTTGATTCTGAGTTCTTTCTCATTTCTGAGTTCTGATTCTTTCTGAAATTCTTAAGAAGAGACAGAGGCATGCTAGTACGGCATATCTCCCCTTTTCTGATTCTCGACAAGGTCGGCCTAACCTCGCCCCTGGAGGCCTGCCCTCTCCAGGTAGGACCCGGATCTAACCCATCACCGGCGGGTTATCTATGTGCACATTGTCTGATAATAAACCCTATCAGCTGGGTATTCTGTGAACTCATCAATAATGGCTAACAAGAAAATGTGATTCATTAAAGGATTGCAATCAATAGGCTCAACACAATTAATGAATCACAATCTATAGGTTCAACACAATAAGGGAACCAGAAGATGCAAAGAATCTGAAATCAGCTGGTCAATCTGGTATGCAACATGCTAGACTCAACTACATGGAGTCATATGTCAAACAATCATATAGGTTCGAGAACAATTCAACAAGCCGCAAGATAAAAGAATATGATTACTACACAAGTATAGTAGTATGATTATACTCACCTCAACTATCGCAATGGTTCTGATCTCTTTTCTAATTTTCTTGAACTTGATAGGTATTGGGTACAACTTCTAGTTCTATTCCTTGCCCTCTTTCACTAGCTATTGGGTAACATACATGAAAATACATATACCCTTATTAGTCATTCTCACATAAGCTTCATTTCTAAACAATTATCATTACAATTCTATTTTGTTCTTAATCCATCAGCATAGGTCTCATTCATGATGGCATAACTCTTTACACATAGGTACAATGTTTTTCAAACTTTCCAGACCTCTATTTAACACATAAATTCACATTTCTTCTTTTATAACCATGCTCTAATTCGGTCATTAAGGAATCCAAATCTCCCATTTACAATCAGCTTTAACATTCAGGTCATGAGCTGTACCTTCCGAATCAAGAGTTTATAACTTATTCATTTCTCAATCAGTTAAGGTAATTCAAAGCTTCATTTTCAATAGACTCATATGGGTATCACATATCCAAAGATGACTCAAAAATTATGTAAATTGGATTTATTGTGATTTTTACACACTTGTTCTGTTTACATTCTTTTCAAAGGTCACTAACATTAGCAACACCCTTCCCTTTTTCAGCCATATCTAACAGAATACTTATCAAATTAACATTTCCTTTATACAACACTTAGATGACACATTTCTGAGCATTTCGTAAGAAGACTCATCATCCAATTCTAACTTTATGGTCTTCAAACAATTAACTTTCAGTTCTCGTTTCAATCCTGCTGGTATTCAGAACCAGTGTCAATTCTGGGCCTATTACTCTCATTCGGCTCACCCTAAAATCCTGGAAACATTTATAGAGATAGTAGACATCTAGATCTACAACTTCTATGTTTTGAGTTTCTCCAGATTCACACTTTAAGCAGCTCAACAAAAATAGAGAAGGAGAGTCACGAATCTGTCTCCATGACAGCTCAACCTTCAAAACCCTAGGTTTTGGTTTAACTCCCCAAATCACCATAAAAACGAAATTCCTTCAAGAATAAGTGTCATTAGGCATCAAGGAACAAGATTCCATCATCCAAATCATCAAACCCATCACCTTCCATCAAGTGGGTTTCACAAAAGAAGAGAAAAACTAAGCTTTAATGGGTAGAACTAAGCATTGGAATGGAGGCTTACCTTTTTATGTTGATAAAATGACTTGATTCACCTTCCAAATCTTGTTACAAGGGTTGAAAAACTTGGAGAGGAGCTCCCATGGAGGTTTCAGAGAGAGGAGAAGAAGAAGACAATGTTTTGTCTTATTCTCCAACTAGCTCCTTTATATGCCTCATGTCCATTTATTTACAAAATTGCCACTCTTGTCTTGGTTTTAATCATCTCGCTCATATAATTTTCCTTTGACCACGAAAAATATCATACATCATTAATTTGATGTCACTAAAAATTATTATTCACTGTTCTGTGATTTTTAAGGACAACAGTCTAAAATACCGATTTATTTTGTACCGGGTATTACATTCTCCCCCCCTTATTAAAAATTCGTCCACGAAATTTGAAAATTTACCTCATTGGGAAAACAGCTGTGGATATCTGGCTCTCATTGATTCTTCTGTTTCCCATGTACATTCCTCAATTCTTTGATTCTGCCATTGGAATTTAATCATCGGAATCTCTATATTCCGTAACTTTCTAATCTGTCTATCTATGATGGCCACTGGAGTTTCTTCATAAGAAAGATTCTCTGCTATATTCACTTCTGGGGTTTGCAAGATGTGAGAAGGATCTGGAATATACTTTCTTAGCATTGATATATGGAAAACTGGATGCACGTAGCTAAGATGAGGAGGCAAAGCCAACCGATATGACACATTTCCGACCCTTTCAAGGATCTCGAATGGTCCAATGTATCTAGGATTCAACTTTCCTCTCTTTCCAAATTTGACTACACCTTTCATAGGAGAGACTTTTAAGAAAACTTGATCCCCTGGTTCATACTGTACGTCCCTTCTTTTCGAATATGCATAACTTTTTTGTCTACTAAAGGCCATTCTTAATCTTTCCTGTATCACAGGAACTTTTGCAGCTGTTTCTTGAATTAGGTCTGGCCCCTCTAACTGTTTTTCTCCCAGTTCTGTCCAGCAGAGTGGAGATCTGCACTTTCTACCATATAATGCCTCGTAAGGTGCCATTCCAATGGTGGAATGGTAGCTATGTTGTAAGCAAATTCTATTAAAGGCAAATGATGTTCCCAATCTCCACCAAAGTCTAAAACACACATTCTTAACATGTCTTCGAGTGTCTGGATAGTTCTCTCTGATTGCCCATCAGTTTGTGGGTGGAATGTTGTACTAAAATTTAGTTGTGTACCAAAGGCTTCTTGTAGTTTCTGCCAGAATCTAGAAGTGAACTGTGTTCCTCGATCAGAAATAATAGACACTGGCACTCCATGATACTTCACAATTATGTCAACATATAACTGGGCTAACTGAGCTGCACTATAAGTGGTCTTAACAGCTAAAAAGTGGGCTGACTTGGTGAGTCTGTCGACTATAACCCAGATAGAATCATGCCCTTTTGGCGTCCTTGGCAGTCCAATCACAAAATCCATGGTAATCCGCTCCCACTTCCACTCGGGTAGTGGTAGCTCCTGTAGTTGTCCAGTGGGCTTCTAATGTTCAAACTTAACTTGTTGACAAGTTAAACAGGTAGATACAAACTGGGCTACATCTTTCTTCATACCCGGCCACCAATATATACCTTTAACATTATGGTACATCTTGGTGGTCCCAGGGTTAACATTATAGGGTGCATAATGTGCCTCATGCATAATCCTTTGTCTTAGCCCATTTATGTCAGGTACACATAACCTGTCACCACACTTTAATACTCCATCCACTATATTGAACTCTGTCACCTTACTATCTTGAATAGCTGTTCTCAGTTTGGCTAGCTCCGATCACTATCTTGGCGCTTTAATCTCATCAATTAAATTGGGCTTCACTTGAATTGAGCAAGCAATACTTGAGAATCAGATACTTCCAAGTGCAATCCCATATTAAATAACCCAGTTAAATCTTTAACAAGCTCTTTCTTCTGCATGGGGATATGATACAAACTTCTCATCGATTTTCTGCTCAAAGCATCAGCCACTACATTAGCTTTACCTGGGTGATACAAGATCTGACAATCATAATCCTTCAGTAACTCAATCCACCGTCTTTGTCTCAGATTTAGCTCTTTCTGCAGTTGAATGTACTGCAGACTCTTATGATCTGTATATATTTCACTCTTTTCACCATATAAATAATGTCTCCAAATTTTTAGTGCAAATATCACAGTTTCCATTTCTAGATCATGCGTAGGATAGTTTACTTCATGTTTTCTTAACTTTCTAGAAGCATAGGCAATTGCCTTTCCATTCTGCATCAAAACACAGCCTAAACCAACTTTGGAGGCATCACAGTATATTACATAATCACCTTGCCCTGAAGGCAATGCTAACATCGAGTCGATGTGAGACATTCCTTAAGCTTTTGGAAACTTTGCTTACGAGAATCATCCCACTCAAATCTTACTTGTTTCGTGTTAACCTCGTCGATGGGCATTATCTTGGAAAATCCTTTACAAATCTTCTATAATAACCGCCATACCTAAGAAACTTCGTATTTCGGTAACCTTCGTAGGTCTAGGCCAATTAGATACTGCTTCCACCTTCTGAGGATCTACTTGAATCCCTTCTTTACTAACTATATGACCCAGGAATCCCACTCTGTCCAGCCAGAACTCACACTTAGCCAACTTGGCATATAACTGATTATCTCTAAGGATTTGCAACACTATTGCCAAGTGTCTTTCATGCTCTTCTTGGCTCCTGGAATATACCAATATGTCATCAATGAACACCACAACGAATTTATCCAAATACGGCTGAAGACTCTATTCATCAAATCCATAAAGGCATTGGTGCATTCGTTAAACCAAAAGGAAGCACCAGAACTCATAGTGCCCGTGTCCGGTTCTAAAGGCGCTTTAACGCCCTCTTTTCGTATCCTCAACTGATGATACCCAGATCTGAGATCAAGCTTAGAGAAATGACTTGCTCCCTGTAACTGATCAAACAAATCATCAATCCGCGGAAGAGGGTATTTATTCTTAATAGTCACTTTATTCAACTGCCTATAATCTATACATAGCCGTAGGGATCCATCTTTCTTCTTCACAAATAACACTGGTGCACCCCATGGTGAACTACTGGGTTTAATAAACCCCTTATCAAGCAAATCCTGCAATTCCACCTTCAACTCTCTTAGTTCTATAGGTGCCATTTTGTATGGAGTAATTGAGATAGGGTTTGTACCAGGAAGGAGTTCTATAGTAAACTCGATTTCTCTTTCTGGTGGTAATCCAGGTAAATCTTCTGGAAACACATCCGAAAAATTCCTTACTATAGGGATATGCTGTAACTCATTGATCTCACTTCTGATATCCCTTACATGAGCAATGTACCCCTGACATCCCTTTCTTAGAAGTCTTTGGGCTTGCATAACTGATATTCTGTTAACAGGAAACCCAATTCGATCACCCTGATATAACACTTCTGTTTCTGGATCAGGCCTAAGTATAATTCTTTTAGCATAACAATCCATTGCAGCATGATGATTTGATAACCAATCCATACCCAAGATAACATCAAATTCTAATACTGCTAACTCAATCAAATTTGCCATAAATTTTTTGCCTTCTATTTCCACTACACATGAAGGGTACACATATTTCACTTCAACAGTTTCCCCTAAGGGTGTAACTATAATCAAAGGGTCTTTCATTAATTCTCTCTCTGTATCTAGCTTTCTGGCAAAATTTGGCGCTATGAATGAATGAGTGGCACCCGAGTCAAAAAGCACTTTAGCATTCTCATTATGGATAAGGATTATGCCTATACCAACATTCATCATAAAGAAAGAACAATCATATCCTTTATCATAACAGAGCATAGGCATTCTATTCATAATAACAATTTAACTAAATATCAACAGGTTTGCATAGACTTACCTGTTACAACTGTATTAGAGGCTTGTGCTTCTTGGGGATTCACAGTAAACACTCTCCCCTGACGTCTATTTGCTGGGGCTAGTGCTGACATTTGCCCCATATTCTGAGTGAGAGCTTGGCCCTGAGGTCTACCTCTACCAGCTGGGCCTCTATTAATAGATCTTTCTATTTGCACAGTAGTCTGTGAAGCTGGGGGTGGAGCTGCTTGGTTTTCTGGCATTGGGCAGTCTTTCATGAAATGCCCTTGTTGTCCGCACCTATAGCAACCTCTAAACCCGAGTCTACAAGGTCCTGGATGATTCTTTCCACAGACATTACAAGCGCTTCTAACTCGTGATCGTGTTGGAGTTCTTTGTGATCTAGATTTAGTGGGTTCTGCGTACCACTAGGTGTTGAAAAGATCGGTTCGATTTGATCCCGCCTTGACCCCTCTCTGTGGTTCTTGCGGAACAGATTGTATTGTTTGTTCTGTTTGTCTCATCTGAGAGCGATCTCTTTCTCTACGGCCTCTACTGCTCTGGCCTTTTCCTTTTCTTCTCCATTCTCTTTCCGCTCTCCCTCCTTAAACTTTGCTTCTAATTGTCGAGTCTTATCAATCAACCTCGACAAATTGGGAAATCAATAATCGCAACAAGACTATACAAGGAAGGTATGAGTCCCAACTTGTATCTTTCCATTTTGCAACTTCAGAGGTACAATGGTTGTAGCAAATTTGCATAAGCGTGAAATTCACTTGCATAATCATCCACACTCACACCAAAGTTTTGTCTGAGCCTTTCAAATTGCAGGGCTCGATTCTGTCTTTCATATGGAGAAATGAACTCATCAATTAATGCTTGTTTAAAGAATTCCCAGGTCGGAGGATTCCCACCATATAATTGATCTTCAATATTCCTCTGGAACCATTCCCAAGCATTCTTTGTCAATTTAACCCCCACTAATTCTATGATCCGTGCATCTGAACAAGTTAATCTCCGAACCATTTTCTCAGTATGACTCATAAACTCTTGGGGATCCTCATGTCTCTCACCGCCAAACTCAGGGGTTTGCAATTTTAAGAAATCATTGATACTCACCCCTTCATCATCTAAAGCTCGCCTAGGTAAGCCTCTAGGCATTTGCACTGGCTGTGGTGGTGCAGGAGCAACTCCAGGTACACCCTGAGTTCTTTCTCTTTCTCTTTCTCTAAGCATTCTTACTTCTCTCTCAATTCTAAAACCTCCTGCCTTTCTCTTAAGGTTCGGTTCTCTGCTTCTAAAGCTTCAATTCTTTGTTGTAAGGTTCTAAAATCTTCCCCTTGAGCATCTGGGGGCTCAGGTTCAGTTCGTATCTCTGATCTCCTCCTAACTCTGGGTGGAGACCTTTCTTCTTGTTCTTCTTGCTATACCGATTCGACATCAGGTATAGCAGTCGGGATTTCCCCCTTTCTCGGACGACCTCGACCCCGTCCTCGTCCTCATTGAGGAGGTGTTCTTCTTCTAGGAGGCATCTCTAGTATGGAGACAATAAAAATCATTTAGACACAAAAATAACATGCTATTGACATGATGCAGATCCTATGCTCCATGGTGTCATGCTTATGCAAAAATATCATATGCATTTTTCATGTCATAACCTTTCTTTAATACTTCTTGTACATCATCTAGATCACAAGATTCCTTACTCATATACAACCTGTCTCTGATACCACCTGACACGACCCGCCTTTTTTGGACCGTGTTGACACTAGGGAATGGGTAGGCTTAACGCCCCCAAAGCCCGTAGTAAGCCTAACTTTTCTATATTTTACTAAAAATTCGGCATGACCCGTTCATTATCTAATAAATCCTTGTACTTGTTAATGGGTGCAATTCTCACATACAACATCTACTTATCATCAACCAACATCGTTCTCAATAACATAACATATCCATACATGTTTTATATACATATGATTATGACAATCCATGGAGCAACTAGAAGTAACAAAAATTTACATCATGCCAAAAAAAATTACTCGTCTGCTTATCCAAGCAAATCTCAAAAGGCCTGGATTTTCTCTCTTGTCCAATCTGCTAATCTCCTGAAATGATGATAGTGAGGTGTGAGTCTACAACGCGACTCAGTGAGATATAAACATACTACCATGCTTGTGAGGCTAGGTAACACAAGGCTAGCTTCACAAGAATGGTCTGAGACATTCTGCGCATCAATACATGATCAATATAATGAACAGGTAGTAATATCAAATGCGGCAATCACATGAGTATCAATGATAAAGCTCAAAGTGAATTGTTCAAAGAAAACAAGAATCTGGTTTTTGAATTCTTTTCTGGTTTCTTTTCTAGATTCTGAGTTCTTTCTCATTTCTGAGTTCTGATTCTTTCTGAAATTCTTAGGAAGAGATAGAGGCATGCTAGTACGGCATATCTCCCCTTTTCTGATTCTAGACAAGGTCGGCCTAACCCCGCCCCTGAAGGCCTGCCCTCTCCAGGTAGGACCCGGATCTAACCCATCACCGGCGGGTTATCTATGTGCACATTGTCTGATAATAAACCTTATCAGCTGGGTATTCTGTGAACTCATCAATAATGGCTAACAAGAAAATGTGATTTATTAAAGGATTGCAATCAATAGGCTCAACACAATTAATGAATCGCAATCTATAGGTTCAACACAATAAGGGAACCAGAAGATGCAAAGAATCTAAAATCAGCTGGTCAATCTGGTATGCAACATGCTAGACTCAACTACATGGAGTCATATGTCAAAAAATCATATAGGTTCGAGAACAATTAAACAAGCCGCAAGATAAAAGAATATGATTACTACACAAGTATAGTAGTATGATTATACTCACCTCAACTATCGCAATGGTTCTGATCTCTTTTCTAATTTTCTTGAACTTGATAGGTATTGGGTACGACTTCTAGTTCTATTCCTTGCCCTCTTTCACTAGCTATTGGGTAACATACATGAAAATACATATACCCTTATTAGTCATTCTCACATAAGCTTCATTTCTAAACAATTATCATTACAATTCTATTTTGTTCTTAATCCATCAGCATAGGTCTCATTCATGATGGCATAACTCTTTACACATAGGTACAATGTTTTTCAAACTTTCCAGACCTCTATTTAACACATAAATTCACATTTCTTCTTTTATAACCATGCTCTAATTCGGTCATTAAGGGAATCCAAATCTCCCATTTACAATCAGCTTTAACATTCAGTCATGAGCTGTACCCTTCCCGAATCAAGAGTTTATAACTTATTCATTTCTCAATCAGTTAAGGTAATTAAAAGCTTCATTTTCAATAGACTCATATGGGTATCACATATCCAAAGATGACTCAAAAATTATGTAAATTGGATTTATTGTGATTTTTACACACTTGTTCTGTTTCTGTTCTTTTCTGTGTCACTAACATTAGCAACACCCTTCCCCTTTTCAGCCATATCTAACAGAATACTTATCAAATTAACATTTCCTTTATACAGCACTTAGATGACACATTTCTGAGCATTTAGTAATAATAACTCATCATCCAATTCTAACTTTATGGTCTTCAAACAATTAACTTTCAGTTCTCGTTTCAATCCCGCTGGTATTCAGAACCAGTGTCAATTCTGGGCCTATTACTCTCATTTGGCTCACCCTAAAATCCTGGAATAATTTATGGAGATATAAGACATCTAGATCTACAACTTATATGTTTTGAGTTTCTCCAGATTCACACGTTAAGCAGCTCAACAAAAATAGACAAGGAGAGTCACGAATCTGTCTCCATGACAGCTCAACCTTCAAAACCCTAGGTTTTGGTTTAACTCCCCAAATCACCATAAAAACGAAATTCCTTCAAGAATAATTGTCATTAGGCATCAAGGAACAAGATTCCATCATCCAAATCATCAAACCCATCACCTTCCATCAAGTGGGTTTCACAAAAGAAGAGAAAAACTAAGCTTTAATAGGTAGAACTAAGCATTGGAATGGAGGCTTACCTTTTTATGTTGATAAAATGGCTTGAGTCACCTTCCAAATCTTGTTACAAGGGTTGAAAAACTTGGAGAGGAGCTCCCATGGAGGTTTCGTGAGAGAGGGAGAAGAAGAAGATAATGTTTTTGTCTTATTCTCCAACTAGCTCCTTTTATATGCCTCATGTCTATTTATTTACAAAATTGCCACTCTTGTACTGGTTTTTAATCATCTGCTCATATAATTTTCCTGTGACCACCGAAAAATATCATACATCATTAATTTGATGTCACTAAAAATTATTATTCACTGTTCTGTGATTTTTAAGGACAACAGTCTAAAATACCGATTTATTTTGTACCGGGTAAACTAGATACCGGGTATTACATATATATACATATATATATATATGTATATATATATATATATACATATACATATATATATATATATATATATATATATATATATATATATATATTATTATCTAATGAAAACAAAAGCAACTAACTAAAGCACAATTAGATTTAAAAAGCTGACAAGACATCCAATCTTGACTTTTAAGCAGCTTCTTAGATAGAAAAATATCATTTATTTTGGAAAATCATACATGAAACACCTATTAGAATGGAGCAATGTAATGGACATATTCGAATTAGTTTAATTGATCAAAAACAAAATTCAAAACAATTACAAAAAATTCCTAACGAAAAACGATCAAAAATTGGTTACATTCATCTATCAGCTATACAAATTCTTTTAAAATTTACTTTCCAAGAAGGAATAGATTCACCAATCAGAATGGACTTAAGTAATTTGATTCCACCCTACCTTCAACTTGAGTTTTGGATAGAAAAGTATTATTAGAGCTCAGGTATTGGCTTGAGGCTTGCCCCACGTAGTGAGTTCGAATCCTAGTAAGTGGATTCGTCCATAGGTTCTCACATGCACTCAAAAATGACGTTGGGAGATGTTCGATAACCGACGGATGCTTGATGAACTTAAGTAATTTGATACCGCCCTACCTTCTACTCAAGTTTTGGGTAGAAATATATATATATATGTGTATGTATGTATATATATATATATATAGATATGTATATATGTATATATAGATATATATAAAGATAGTACTTCAATGATGTCAAGATAAAGGACTTATTTTAAGTAAGAAAAAAGCACGTATTGCACAACAAACAATAGAATATTTAGGTATTCAATTTCAACATAATGGACTATTAACTTTACAACCAAATATATTAAATAAGCTAAGAGATTTTCCTAATAACTTAACAAGTAGAACTCAATACAACAATTTTTAGGACTTTTGAATTACATTTCTGATCAAGGCTTTTAAAAGGATTTAGGAAAAGAAAGAAAGCTATTACAGAAAAAATGCAGTACTAAAATGCAATGGAATTGAACTGATGCAGACACCAATGCTGTGAGGAAACTCAAAGCATTATGTACACATTTACCAAATTTATATAATTATCTATCGAAGGATAAACTCCTGGTGCAAATTGATGCAAGTATAGACACATGGGCAGGATGCCTTTTGGCAAAACCTCCCAATAAATGCAAATATCTTTTTTGCAAATATATCAATGGAACATTCAGTTCCTCCGGAGTATAAATATCCCATTCATGAAAAAGAGACATTAGCTTGTCTCAAGACATTGAGAAAGTAGAAAATTGATTTATTACCTATTGCATTTACTATGGAAAAGGTATGGTTTTTATTAAGAATTGTTTAACTCTTTTATTCAATCTTTAGTTATTATTATGGATAATTCTTTTCTCCCTTATTTTGATCATAGACGAACCTTAAAATAGTTAATTCAACAGTGTGATGAATGGAATGAACAATATAATCATCGAATTAATCATCATACCATATTTATTGAACAAACACCTGTAACTCCTTTGAATCAACATATCATAAGTTATAGTTTTAAGACTTAAAAGCTTTTAATAGGCAACGACGTAAACAATATATTCAAGCTATTTCTGAACTTATTGATTAATTTCTTCATTTCATATATGAATTATTCATATTTTGAATGCAAACGCTATATAAACCAAGTCATTAAAAATACTTATAAACAAGAAGCCAAATTGGATGAAATGATTGAAAGATGTCATGCACTCAACAAACATGCTCATAATAGTCAAGAGATGCAGAAATATCAAGAACTAATGGATACCGCTCGAATGATTCGAATAGCAAACAATTTAAAATGGTCATTGTATGAAACTAGAAAGTTTTATTGTAATAGTATTCATAAACTTATTGATTAAGATTTGTACTCACTTGTTTCAAAGTACTAAAAAGTTTTCAAATATGCATTATTTCGATCGTAAAGAATTACTTAAATCACAGATTAAAATTAGTCGAGAAACTACAGAAAATCATACTTATTGGATTCAGAAACTTCAAATTAAATTGGGGAAAGCTAAACAAATTAAAAAGAAGTTTAGATAATTACATTGATATGATCCATGAAGATATGGAATATGATCAAGATAGTATCGAAAATATAAGAGAATGTAATCGAAAAATCGAACTAATTATACTCATAATCGAAAAATTGAATGAATTTATTACTAGAGATTCTTTATGATCATACTCTGTATTTATGTGTTACTTCCTTATATATATATTTTCATTGGTTGCAATCATTACTTCATTTTACTTAGTCGCATGTACAATAGCTTTCCTTCAATTCAATTAAATGATTATTTTTATCTTGCTATAGATATGGATTTATTCCCTTATGTTTCAACATTTATTAGATAAATTATTTAACCCCGATATTGATTATCATAATCTTGAATAATCTTAGATCTATGTCATCCCATTATTATCATTATTATAATTGTTCTATCGCCAATCCTCTAATTCTTGTGTTTGTCAACAATTGAAGAATGATAGAATATCTACACTATATGCAATATCATCATTTTAAACAAATAGAATATTTGTTAGATCTGCTTACATTAACTACCCATCATGAATCTTTACAATCTATACATGACAATTTAGATATAGAACGACAATTTCATCAATTTTACAATCAACAGCGTAATCATTTAGAAAATCTTCTTGCAAATCGTAAAAGACATAATCCTTGGCATCGATATGAATAAAGAACATAAGGATAAAAATATTGAACAAGATACAAATATTTTAGATGTAGATAATTTAGAATTACAATAAGCTCAAGGAACATTTCACATTAATACTCTTTTATCCAGTGATAAACAAAAACAAATAGCGAAAACCCAATTAGATTTAAAAGCAGGACAAGATATTTACAAACCATCTATCTTAAATCAACTAATCGATCGGAAAAATATTATTTATTATGGTAAAATTGTTCATAAAACTCCAATTCGAATAGATCAATGTAATGGACATATACGAATTAGTCTAATAAATCAAGAACAAATAACTAAACATTTACAACAAATCCCATTAGAAAAAAGAATTAAAATTGGATATTCACCTTTCTACTATTCAAATTTTACTAAAATCTACTTTCCAAGAAGGAATTGATTCCCCTATACGCATGGCTATCGTAGATGAAAGAATGACAAACTTAAACGATCAAATTATAGGCGTTATGAATGGAAACTTAGCTTATAATAAAATAAAATTTAATACTCGATTAAAAATAGGAATCCCTTTAAAATCTAAAAACTTAGAAGATACTATAACCATTGCATATAAATTTTATAGAGATGATTTAATGATTTCAGGACAATATCCTTTTTCACTAACTTATCAAATCAGCTATGCTTTAACCAATTCGCATCATAGTATTGATTTCAAAAATATTGATAAATTTATATAGATCAACTTTTTAATAATGTCGCCAAAGTTGGAACAAATTTAAGAACTACTTTAAGACCTCTACCAGCTATACAATATCCTTTTCAGACCGAACCTCAAATCCAACATAGACATTCTTTTCCAGATATTTCATCTTCTTCAACCCCTTAACTACAACGATCTTCTTCTGTACGAATTGAAAAACCTCTCAACCAACAATCTGAACAAATAGAAAGAAAAGATATTAAAATTACTGATCCAACTATATCCACCTCATCCTTTCTCAACACATCAATGAAATTAGATGACATTAAATCCGAATTAAAAGAATTATCAACATATATTAAACACCCTCTATGACTGTGATACAAGAACTACAAGAAATAAAAGAACAAATACAAGAAATATTAAAACAGCAAACTAATATACTACATCTATTTACTGAATTACAACAACAATATACATCTCAACAACAATTAATAAGAAAACTAGAAACCGCGCTCGAAATGGTATCAAAGCCTAAACCAAAAGAAATTATTCTTAAACAACCATGGCCGAAGCCGAATATATAGCACCTATAAACGTTGAATCTTTAGAAACAGTTGAACGCAACATTCATAATCAATTAGACGATATTACACAATTATTTCGCACATTAACATTATATCCAGATGAACAAAAAATACATAAAATCACAGATAAAGAACAATTTATATTAGATTACAAATCAGATGAAGAATTACAAATAGGAGAAGAAAAACCTGAAAGTAGTGAATCACAAAAACAAAAAAGTGAACCATTAGAAAGAACCGAAAGAACAAAAAGAAAATCAGAATATCCTTTAATAGATACAAATTTTATCAGTAGATACGGTTATTTTCAAAGAGGCACGAAAATTAGAAAATATCCTTTCAAACGCTGAAGATGTAATTTTAGATTGGGCAAATAAGATACAGTTAATATTACAAATAGATAAGCCATTTGGAGATATTATGAATAAAAATACATTGTGGAATTTTATTACATATAAAACTAGAGGAATTGTACATCAATTCTTACTCAAAAATGAAATAGGACTCAAAAGTTCTTCTAAATATCAAGAAGCTAATTGAGATACATCAACATTTTATGTAGTAGTCACTAAATTTATAAAGAATTTCTTGGAAAAGATATATTATATAATAATGAAGAAACAAAAGTAGTGAAAGACAAAAAGCTTTATGGCATTTAAATCATATTCAACTATGTAATCCATGTTACTTAGAAAATTATATATGTGAATTTCAACGATATTATTATATTTTACATCGAAATGAACAAGAAATGTACATACGTATTTTTATCCAAAACTACCTTATCCTATAAATTTAAAAGTAGACGAAAGATTTCAAAAATTACGAAATAAAGACAAAATAACATATAGTCTTGGAGGTGTAATTTCTATAACACGAGCTATACTAGCTGAACAATGTTTAGATCAGAAACTTAAAAGAAAATTAAAACATACAGATATTAGACAATGCTGTTCAAAAAATCCAGAAGTACCACAACAATATGGATGTGAATCAATTAGATCTAAAAAATCTAAATATTATAAAAGAAAACGACCTTATAAATCCCATAGATGGAAAAAATATCCAGCTCATTATTTTAAACATAAACCTTTCAAACCTTATAAAAAACATTTTCGAAGACATAAATATAGACGATTCAAGCCTAAAAAACAAAATTGTCCACAAGGAAAGAAAAACTGTAGATGTTGGTTATGTAAAGAAGAAGGACATTATGCAAATACCTGTCCAAAAAGACAAAATCCCAAATTTACAGAAAAAACTTCATATATTACAAATTGCTATTCAAGAAGACTTAGAACCAATAGAATCTGAATATAACAATGATTCTATGATTCCTTCAATTTACGAGTATGAATCTTGTATAGAAAAATCAAAATCCTCAAGTCAATCTGAACACTACCTTTATTCAAGTTTTGATTCATAAAACAAAAACTAAAATTAATGCATATATAGATGCTGGAGCAACGATTTGCATTGCATCCAAACAATTACTTAATACTTGGAAGAAATTAGAAAAACCCTTACAAATAAGAATAGCCAATGGAAGTTTTAAATTCATATTGTTGGACCCCGTTTCCGGAATCCAACCTCGAACCAAAACCATAACACTTACTAACCTGCTTTGATACCGCAAAATGCTGGGCCCCGATTCCGGAGCCTATCCTCGGTACAAAAGTATCATCATACTGAAGCGTGGTTCGCTGAAATCTTTTCTTGCTCTGCTACCAAACACGATGAGCCCCGAACTTGGAGTTCGACCATTGAGCCAAAACATTGGCGTATATATATATATATACATATGCATCACCAAAACTCACAATCCAAAAATCATATCATAATCATAGCTCTCTCGAGTAAACTGAATTCTTACTCAATCCGGTCCGTACACACAATTGCGAACTCCCTATGTTATCAGCCATACATAATTCATTTACATCAAAGAATAGAATTTACAAATCTTATGGCATACCAAGCCACAATACAATTTCCGAATATACAAACTATACCGATTCCAAAATTTCCAATACTCATTTAACTTAGGATAATACAATAAGCACACATATAAATCGAAACCTTCACTTCCCTTCACCCGATCTTCTTCTCATTACCTGTGGATGGGAATGAAGGGGGGGTGAGCTTATAGCTCGTGGGTAACAGGTTTATAACAAAGAACAAGCAAAACTATTGAAAATGTTCATTTGTTATACAAAAATCATAACCAGTTCATAAAATGCTTTGCTCCCAAATTCTCAGTCAAATCCAAAATTCTGAGTTCAAACCCATAGTTGAAAAGTGTTATTGCATAGTGAAAAATGGTATCACATCAACACAACATATTCATTCAATCATCAATATAAAATGCTCAATTTATGCACATACTTGACAATTCATAGATGCAATGCACAAACAAATGGATCGAGAGTTCCGTAAACGATCCGGATAAATCGAAGTTAAATCCGTAAACAAAACGAGTCCGATTTCTCAAGGATCTCGTGGCCTCAAGAGGGCAGCCGGGAGAAGGCTATATGTCGACGTGCACGTGACTCCATCCGTAACTCTCTTACCCAAACAAAGCACATAATCTATTCGTTTCATGCTCAAAGCATGTTATCACAGCTTTCATACTTTTCATGCTCTATTCTTTCTTTTCCGAATATACAAAATGCCATGAAGTTTTCCAAGGCATAACATAAAATATTCAATGCATTTTCATTTCTATTTTGAAATTCATCAGAAAAGTTCATAGGCTGAAACATGTAGAAATTTTACAAATCGTTCAATAGAAACAAAACGATATTTATGAAGTAATTGAAATCATTCTTGATTTGGGAGAAAACTTTAGTGGCTCATTACTAAATCATAAACATGAAACCCACCTGGAATCCTTGCTCGAATACATGCTTAAAAGATACCTCTCATCTTGATCCTCTTGCCTTCCTTGATTTCCTTAATCAAATGCAAAATTCCTATTCAAATAGGAATACAAATTAGGAACCCAAAAAAAACACACATTCACTAAGATAAATTCTAACTAAACCCAAACTCTGCCAAAATCCAAACATTCGGGTCACTTTTTCCATAAAAGTCCTCATTGTCTTACATTTCTATTGACTCAAAAGCATTCAATTTGGTTCAAACCACGAAAGTTATACCCCAAACAAAACAAGAATCTATACCAAACTTCTGACCAAACTTTAAGATTCTTATAATCTGACTTTCAATTTCAGTGCTTTATAAAACTTGTAGAACTTTGACTCTATTTTCCAACGAATCAAAAATCACCTCATTTGGATATCTACACCAAATGATATACCCAAAAATACCAAAAAATTTACTTTCGAAAAACAGGGGGCTCGCCGCGGCGTGCACCAAAGCATGCGTCATGGGCGTCGCAACTCTCGCGCGCCATGACGTGCACACTGTCTTGCGCGCCATGCACGTCGTCTTTACGCAGACGCCATGACGCGTACATGGTGCACGCGGCGTGCCATCTTTCTCCACACGCCGCGGCGTGCTCTTGCACACGTCGCGACGTGCGGGTCGGAGCTGCGACTCCGAAACCCCTTTTTCCTGCAATTTTTGACTTCAATCTTTACCCAAACTCAAATGCAACACAACCAAACTATAGATCAAGTCTCAAACTACATTTCTCACCCATTATCAACTTAAAATCAAGCACAAAACCAGTAACCGAACGAAATCTAACCCTCTTTCCTTTCAAACCCTAAAATCGTCGATTCTCACATATTCAAGCCATCTTAGGTTTAATCCAACTAGAACAAGCTTAAACAAAACGAGACTTACCCGAAAATAACTTTAAACTGTCGAAAAACTGCAACGATCGAAATCTCTCTTCTCTTCCCTTCTTCTCCACCGACGGCGCACTCCTCTCTTCTTTTCTTCTTCTTTTTCCTTTCTTTCTTTTTAATCCTACTTCATTGTCAAATGTCCATTTTGCCCCTTTCACTTAAGCCTTAAGCCTTAACATCTTAGGTGTCATACCCAAAATGCCCTTATACATTCTTACCATTTTTAAAACAACCAAACCATAAAATAAATTCTACCACCATTTACATAGCAAGTAGGTCCAAAATTTTATCCATCAAACCTCATAATTCAGTTAAATCATGCTTAATTCAATACGAAAAATTCGGGGGCCAACACATATGGTATGTAAGTTATTATAATAAGATTATTATCGAATTATAGTACCTTCTATCTATCAACAAGAATCTGGATTACCATTAATTCTAGGTAATATTTTTAAAATTATACAACCCTTTACATCAATATTTACATTATATTACTTTAAAACACCAAAAATTAAAACAATAAATCAACAATCAATTTTCTCAAAATCCCCATTTATCATACGACGTATTATAATAAATTACAAGAAATTACAACAAAATTAGATTCACTTCACTTTTATATGCTAAACAATCTCTCAATACAACTAGAAATTGAAACATTATTAGATCGATATGTAGTGACAATCCTTTGGATCCCTTAAAAATAAAAATAAAGAACTTATTGAAATAAAATTAAAAGATCCAACACAAGAAGTTAATATAAAAATAATATACCTTATTCTCAATAAGATGTTCAAGAATTTCTAATAGAATGCAAAGATTTATTAGCAAAATAATTAATTACTCCCAGTACTAGTAAGCATTCAGTACCAGCTTTTTATGTAAACAATTCAGCTGAACAAAAACGTGGAAAAAGGAGAATGGTGATCAATTATAAAAAATTAAATGAGGCAACTATAGGCGATGCATATAAATTACCAAGAAAAGATTATCTTATTAATCGACTCAAAGGACATACATGGTTTACAACGTTAGATGCAAAATCAGGATATTGGCAATTAAGATTACATGAAACTACAAAACCTTTAACTGCTTTTACTTGTCCTCCACAAAAACATTATCAATGGAATGTTTTACCCTTTGGATTAAACAAGCACCTAGTATATATCAAAGATTTATGGATAATAATCTAGCAGGAATATGTCTATATATATATATAATTGACTACTTAATCAAATAACTATATTTTAATAAATCAAATAATTAATTATGTACCAATAATTATTATTAATAATGTAAATAATTTATTATATTCCAATGACTATTAATTATATCAAAATTAATTAGCGATGATTTTATTATATTTAAATAGTACCTATTAATATTAATTGTTTATTATATTTCATTATTATACACTAAGTATGTATAATAACATTATTATATATATTAAATATAATTAAATTATTATAATATAATTAAATTATTATAATTACTGTTAATCATGTCAAAATTAATTCATTGACTATTATTTAAGTATAATGAAATAATAGGATAAAAATATTCAGTCATATAAACTATATAATAATTATTAATAATTAGCAATAATCATTAATACAATAGCGTATATATCAAATATTAATATTTACTACTTAATCAACTAACTATATTTTAATAAATCAAGTAATTAATTGTATACCAATAATTATTATTAATAATTGAATTAATTAATAATATTATAATAACTATTTATTATAACAAAATTAATTATTAAAAAATATTATATTAAAATTAATTAATTAATAGTGATTTATGTATATTTAAATTATAGAATTAAAAAGTTAGTCTCGACTTATCTAACTTAATAAAGCATGTTAAATAAATTTTAGTCATTTGTTGAAAATATAAATCTTAATTTAAAATGTTTTAATGAGTTATATATAAATACACTCTACACTTATTTAAATAAAAATTAATTAATTATAATTTAATTAGTAAAGTAATTATATATAAATTATAGTTGATAAAAATGGAGGCAAATTTAAATTACATAACTCCTGTTACTCTACACTTAATTTAATAATAACATTTAATTTATTTTAATAATTAATTAATTCAATATATTTAAATTAATCAATTTGTTAATAATATTTAAATTATTTAATTAATTTTATATAAATTATATTTAGGCATGTGTCATTGTTTCATGTGTCATTGTTTTAGTGATTATTACTATATAATAATTAATGATAATTACGTATATTTTTTACTTAATCAATTAATTTTTATAATTAGCTTATTCACAACCGTGACTTAAAATTGATTATTATTACCCTATATTATTTATAACCTGAAATAAAATTTTGGATAATTATAAAACATTCCTTTATTTAATTAGATTTTATAAAATCCCAACTCAAATTCATTGTAAATTTGAAATCTTTTTATATCATTATTTGTATTATTTGACATTAAGATTCGCAAATAAACAAAAATTCAGTTTTGTATAAAAATATTTTTATCTTAATATTTCAATAAAAGAATATTACTCGGTCTCAATCACCAATCACCGTCAGATAGCCATTGTGTAATTAAAAGAGGTTACATCGTTATTATTTGTGTTCAAAAGAATTCATCAACGTCTTTATATTTTATCGTTTAAAATAACTTCTAAGCTAACTCACATCATATTTGTCTTAACAAATCAAACAACTTCTTTATGCAAACTTAACTTCTCAAACCTACTTTCTCATATCACTTTTCTTCGTCTTCACCCAAAACACATCGATTTCCTATTTCCATGGCGGGGAGTGTTAATGGACATTTTATATTAATTTTGATACATAATTAGCTAAATTATTGTCCATTTAATATTTAAATTCCACTAATTAAAAGTTTTTGTTTCAATTTTAGGCACATTATGGAATTTGGAATGTTAAAAGCATCAAGGAGGAGAAACTCTAGAAAACGTTAGCTTGTGTATGATTATTGCATTCAAGAATGTGATTTAATAGATAGGCTGGCTAGAGACAAAAACAACAACTTGGGAAGCTAAGAAGGGAGTCTTGCGTGAGTGGAGTGTGGGTAGTGGACAAGAATGAGAGGACGTTGAATCGGTGAGTGGATCAAGCAATGAAGTAATCAGGAAAACTCCTCAACAATTGGTGGACACAAGGTGGCTTGAGGAAAAACAAGTTGAGAAGACCAAGTTGAGCTGTTGGAGATTAAAACACGTTAGCAGGAGGAGCAAAAACACACGAAGACAGCTGGGAGGAGTAACGAAATAATGAAGAAAACATTGAAGCATGGGCTGGAGAACAAAACAAAAGAGCATGGGCTAGAGAACAAAACAAGGGAGAAAAGCCAATCACGAAGAAGGAAGCTGATTTGAAAAAGAAAAGAAGAAGAAGAAGACAATTAGAAATGTGCGTTAACAGTGAGAGTGTGTGAGTAGCGTGAGTGTGTGCTGGGCAAAACCAAGGGGAGCTGTGCGTTACGTGAAGGGAAGAGGCGTGAACTGGAGACAAATGTGAGCTGTTGAGTGAGAGTGAAGTAGCTGGTGGAAGACGTTACAGCCTTGAGAAAACAAAAAAAAAAAACAAAGATAGTTAAGGAGCTGAATGAGAGGACGTTGAAGCTTGGTGGGGTTGGAGACTTGAGGGAGCTGCATGAAGTAGTGGTTAGCTGGTGGATGAAGATGTGAATGAACCCGCTGGAGAGGAGGACGTGCATGAATTAAAGGAGACACAAACCTTATTTGTCATGTCAATGAACAGTAATAAAAGATGTACAGTGCGTGGAATGAAGGCTTGAGGCAATAGTTG
The DNA here is from genome assembly GCA_029891385.1 of Erythroxylum novogranatense. Classification (NCBI taxonomy): domain Eukaryota; kingdom Viridiplantae; phylum Streptophyta; class Magnoliopsida; order Malpighiales; family Erythroxylaceae; genus Erythroxylum; species Erythroxylum novogranatense. Next base: position 52,162,261 of record CM057234.1, on the reverse strand, counting down.
GTAGAGAAGGATTATGTGTGGAGCAGCTAGCTGGCACTCATGCAATTGCAGCTGCTGGCTTATCAACGTGGCTGCTAGATTCACACAAGACGGCTGGGGACAAGAGAGAAACGTGGGGGCTGCTAGATTAAGATACAAAGCAGTTGCTGGCTTATCAACGTGGCTGCTAAATTAAGACACAAGGCAGCTGGTGAAGGGAGATTCACGTGGACAGCTGGGGAGATATAAGAAGATCAACGTGGATGCTGGGCAATAGACGTAAGGCTGCTGGTGAAAGATCAAAGTGGAGGCTGGAAAATTCACCCAAAGGCAGCTGTCACGTACATTGGAGCATCAGCTAAAACATTTTTTTAAATCCTAGTAACCACAATTATCTTTAGGATTTACTTTATTTTTATTCCGTATTTATTTTAATTGTGTGGATTTAATTGATGAAAACATATATTATGACCATGATTTATGTTTCATTGATAAATATGTGTGAGTAAATTTTTCTTTTCGGTTAAGGTTAAGATTGAAATTGGATTAGGATAATTTTTGTAGTATTGATTTTTGCTTGATTAAATTCATATCTAGTCCTAATTTAGCCTGATCACCTAGATTAAGATCTTAGATGATTAAATACCACAACCAATGGGATTTAATTTGTCGAAAAATTAATCAAGCGACATACTTGAGACTTAAATGTAGACCAACCTTAGGATTTTGTGTGAGGATACCTAGAATTAACGAACTTAATTTTAGGCTTCTTATATTTAACGCCTTTTATTCCGAATTTTCTATGAACCAAGTAGTGACTCGGATTTAAAAGAGAAGGGAACACCATGAACATTGGGTTCGACTTGCTTAAGTGAAGTATTTTCTAAATCAATCCATTGTTACAGATTTATTTTAAATGTCCAATCCAATTGAAATCTGATACCTTAACCAAATTTTGTCATTTGATTAAATTAAGTCGTTTTAAATTCATGCCTTGCATTTTTCATATTTTCTTAATCTGCTTACTTTTTTTTTAATTTTCAAATCAATCAATTTTAGATCGTCTGAGTAATTTTTAATCGTTTAATTTAATTGTCTTACGTGTTGGAATTTTTTTCCTTGGGTACGATATCCGGTTCTTACCTATTTATATTACTTGTCGACGGGGTGCACTTGCCTCTAATTGGTTTAGATAAAATTTAATTGTTTTGTTTAGACCGCAACAAGTTTTTGGCACCGTTGCCGGGGAGAAATTTTTTGATTTTGATTCATTAAATTAGACGGTGTTAATTGTCTCAGATTTTATTTTGCTTTGTTGTTTATTTGCGTATTTTAGTTGTTTGTTTGATTGCTTTATTTCGGGTGTTTTATTTTTCATCCTTAGGTTTGTTATTATTTTTATTTTGTTCTATTTTGTTTATGCTCACTCGTGACCAAAAGCCCGAGAATTTGCTATTAGATACTGAAATTGAAAAAACTGCTCGCAGGTTGCGTAAGGAAACCAAATTGGCTCGGAGTAGTACTTGAAAGAAAGGACTAGAAGAAGCGGTTTTGAAGATGGAACAACATGAGGAGAGGTTGATGCCGCATACTGAAGAGAGAAGGGAGTTGACTATGATGGATTTGACAATGGGGCACAATAATAGACCCATGCCTCCCATTATAAGGCCGACAATCACAACTGCGAGTTTTGAGATTCCTCACAACATTACATCCATGGTAAGGGCATCTCAATTTGGAGGATTGCCTTTGGAGGATCCGAACACCCATTTGGAGACATTTTTGGATATTTGTGATTTATTCAAGCAGAATGGAGTATCGGAAGACGCAGTGAGATTAAGGTTATTCCCATTTTCTCTAAGGGATAAGGCTAGAGCATGGTTGGCTAGTTTGCAGTCGGGATCGATAACTACATGGGATGAGATGATGAGGTTATTTTTGGCGAAATTTTTTCCTCCTGCCAACGTTGCAAAGATGAAGAATGAGATCACTTCCTTCACTCAGTATGAAAATGAAAGTTTATATGAAGTGTGGGAGCGATTTCGGGATATGTTGACGCAGTGTCCTAGTCATGGGTTCTCTATATGGCAGCAGGTCAATACTTTTTATACAGGAATGAACCCATTGACCAGGAGTACCATAGACGCTGCCGCAGGAGGTAGTTTAATGAGGAAAACACCTGATCAAGCTTACAAGTTGATTGATGAGATGGCCACGAGCAGTTTTCAATATCATACAGAAAGGCATCCTAGACGACCTATAGGAGCTCGTGTAGTCGACAATACAGTGGCTTTATTTGCTCAGATGGATGTTTTGACGAAAAAATTGGATAATTTGATGCACAGTGTGAGAGGAGGAGCTAGTTCTTCTTTAAAGATTTGTGTTGTTTGCGAGCATTGTGGTGGAGATTCCCATGCATCTTCTGAGTGTCAAGTCGGGAATCCTTTTGCTCAAGAGTCAGAAGAGGCCCATTATGTAGGCAATTATAATAGACAACGATTGGACCCATATTCTAATACCTACAACCCAGGATGGAGAAATCATCCAAATTTCTCTTGGCGGAATGATCAGGTGGCACAACCACAATCATCCAATATTCAGAGACAACCACCTCCACCCCCAGGTTTCAAGGCTCCTAATCCTGCACCACCAGAGAAATCTAATCTCGAAGACCTACTGTCAAATTACATTTCCACTACCGAGGTCAGGATGCAGAACCAAGAATCTTCTATCAGACATTTGGAGAATCAGATGAACCAGATTGCTAGTTTGTTAAAGGAAAGACCTTCGGGTTCATTTCCTAGCACTACCGAGGCCAACCCGAGAGAACATGCAAAGGCAATTTTATTAAGGAGTGGTAGACAACTTGAAGAAGTTCAGAAGAAGCAGAAGGGTAAAGAAGTAGAAAAGAGTAAAGAAGATGAGAGTCGGGACAGTGGAAAGGAGGCCACAGAAGCACCAGCTGAAAAGGAGGACCATCCAAAGTTATTTGTTGATCCCATCACACACCCGGTAAGACCTAGGATTCCTTATCCTCAAAGGTTGAAAGGTACGTAATTAGATAAGCAATTTGGTCGTTTTCTTGAGATATTTAAAAAATTGCATATAAACATTCCTTTTGTTGAGGCCATAGCGCAGATGCCTTCTTATGCGAAGTTTTTAAAAGAAATTTTGTCTAACAAGAGGAGGCTTGAGGAGTATGCCACGGTGAAGCTGAATGAGGAGTGTTCGGCCATATTGTCAAGAAAGTTGCCACCGAAGCTTAAGGATCAAGGGAGTTTACTATTCCTTGTGTTATTGGTGATTTACATATAGATAAAGCTTTAATGGATTTGGGCGCAAGCATTAATTTAATGCCTCTTTCTGTTTTTTGAAAATTAGGATTGGCGGAGCCTAAACCCACAACTATTTCACTTCAGCTGGCAGATAGGTCAATCACTTATCCGAGGGGAATCATTGAGGATGTATTTGTCAAGGTCGAGAAGTTCATCTTTTTGGTGGATTTTTTAGTCCTTGATATGGAGGAAGATATTGACATCCCCATCATTCTTAGGAGACCTTTCATGGCTACTGCATGGACAATCATGGATGTACAACGTGGAAAGCTCATCTTGAGACTTCAAGATGAAGAACTAGTGTTCGATGTGTTCAATGCTATGAAGCATCCTTCTACTCTTGACTCTTGCCATTTTAATGATATTTATTCTTCTGATACTGATGATTCTTCTAGTGTTTGTGCAGATTTATTGAAAGAGGAAGCGCAAGGAACAATCGAAGAGATAGGGGAAGAATTGCAAGAAGAGTTGGAGGAAATTGCAGATGAGTTGGAACAGGCATATTGGACACATTATAGAGCATACGAGCCTCTCCAACGTCCAGTCAAGCTATTTCCGAAGCCTTCGATTGAAGAGCCCCCTTCTCTTGACCTTAAACCTCTTCCAAGTCATTTGAAATATGTTTATCTCAATCCACCTGAGCACTTACCGGTTATCATTTCTTCTTGTTTGTCAGGTGCTAAGGAGGAGCAATTATTGAGGGTACTGCGGGACCACAAAAAGGCAATTGGGTGGTCCATTACAGATATCAAAGGTATAAGCCCTTCTTTTTACACACACCACATTTTCATGGAGGATGGAAGTAAGGCCATAGTGCAACCCCTAAGGAGACTTAACCCACACATGAAGGAGGTGGTGAAAGATGAGGTAGTTAAGCTCCTAGATGCAGGTATTATCTATCCCATTTTTGATTCTGGTTGGGTTAGTCCTGTGCATGTGGTGCCAAAGAAAGGAGGCACCACTGTGGTTGAAAATGAAAAAAATGAATTAATAGCCACTAGGAAGGTAACTGGTTGGAGAATGTGTATAGATTATAGGAAGTTGAATGATGCCACTAGGAAAGATCATTTTCCTTTACCTTTCATTGATCAGATGATTGAGAAATTAGCTGGACATGACTTTTATTGTGCCTTAGATGGATATAGTGGATATTTGCAGAATCCTGTAGCCCTGGAAGATCAGGAGAAAACAACTTTTACATGTCCCTATGGTACATTTGCCTATAGACGCATGCCTTTTGGGTTATGCAATGCTCCGGCTACATTTCAAAGATGCATGATGGTTATTTTTTCTGATATGCTTGAATCTTACATTGAAATTTTTATGGATGACTTCTCTGTGTTTGGTACTTCATTTGATGCATGCTTGGATAACTTGGAGAAAGTCTTAATTAGGTGTGAAGAGACCCATTTAGTGCTTAATTGGGAAAATTGTCATTTCATGGTACAAGAGTGCATTGTTTTAGGTCATAAGATTTCTAGCAAGGGTATAGAGGTAGACCCAGCAAAAATTGATGTCATTAAGAAACTTCCACCACCGAACAATGTTAGATCCATTAGAAGTTTCTTAGGCCATGCTGGTTTTTACCGTAGGTTCATTAAGGATTTTTCCAAAATTGCTAAACCTTTAACTGAGTTGCTTGAAAAAGATGCATGTTTAATTTTGACGATAAATGTTTGACATTTTTTCAATTGTTAAAGGATATGCTTATGACTACACCTATTCTTATCTCTCCTGATTGGTCCCTTTTGAATTAATGTGTGATGCAAGTGATTATGCAGAGGGTGCTATTTTAGGCCAAAGACGAGGTAAGATCTTTCATCCCATTTTTTATGCAAGTAGGACACTAAACTGTGCACAACGTCATTACACCACCACAGAAAAAGAGATGTTGACGGTTGTGTTTGCTTTTGACAAATTTCGCTCATATTTGGTTTTGTCTAAAGTGATTGTGTATACTGATCATGCAGCTTTGAAATACTTGATGACAAAACCCGACGCTAAACCAAGACTAATTCGTTGGGTGTTACTTTTGTAGGAATTTGACATTGAGCTGAAGGATAAGAAGGGGATTGAGAATTTTGTAGCTGATCACCTATCAAGGTTAGATGAAGCTGCCATGGAGAGTGCAACAAAGAAGGACATTTAGGAGACTTTTCCTGATGAGCATATGATGGTTATGACGGTCATTCCATGGTTTGCAGATTATATGAACTACCTTGCTGGTAATATCTAACCCCTGATCTTTCTTATGCTCAAAAGAAAAAAAATTTGTCTGAGGTAAGGTACTATCTTTAGGATGACCCTTTGCTTTACAAGATTTGTGTGGATGGTATTGTTAGGCGTTGCATTCCTGAAGAGGAAATGTCTTCTGTGTTACATCATTGTCATTCTAGAGAGGATAGGGGACATTATGGTGCATCTAGGACAGCTCATAAAGTTTTGGAGTGTGGTTTCTATTGGCCCACTTTATTTAAGGATGCATTTACATTTGCCAAATCTTGTGATAGGTGTCAAAGGGTCGGAAACTTTAGTCGGAGACATGACATGCCATTGTCTAACATCCTTGTTTATGAAGTTTTTGATGTTTGGGGAATAGACTTCATGGGACCGTTCCCTAAGTCTTTATCTAATCAATATATATTGGTTGTTGTTGATTATGTTAGCAAATGGGTGGAAGCAGAGGCATTCCCTACAAATGAGTCTAGACGTGTTGTTAAATTTTTGAAGAAAAATATTTTTACACGTTTTGGCACACCTAGGGCTATCATTAGTGATGGGGGGTCGCATTTTTGCAATAAACTTTTTGATTCGTTGTTAGCTAAGTATGGGGTAACCCATAAGGTTGCTACTCCGTACCACCCCCAAACTAGTGGACAAGTTGAAGTCTCAAACAGGGAATTAAAGAGAATACTAGAAAAAATTGTTAATGCTTCTAGGCGGGACTGGTCTTTAAAGTTAGATGATGCACTTTGGGAATATAGGACCGCATTTAAAACACCCATAGGCATGTCACCATTCAAGATAGTATATGGGAAGTCCTGTCATCTTCCAGTTGAGTTAGAACATCGTGCATACTGGGCTACCAAATTTCTTAATTTTGATTTGTCTGCTGCAGGTGCTAAGAGACTTATGCAACTTCATGAGCTTGAAGAGTTTCGTTTGAATGCTTATAATAATTGGAAGTTGTATAAGGAACATGTGAAGAAGTGGCATGATAAGAAGATTCTCCACCGAGACTTTAAGGTAGGCAACCAGGTATTAATCTATAACTCCCATCTTTGTCTTTTTCTAGGGAAGCTTAAGTCGAGGTGGTATGGTCCATTCACTGTGATCCAAGTCCTTCCTTTTGGGGTCCTTGAGGTAAAATGAGAAAATGAAAATTCGTTCAAGGCAAATGGACAACGCGCTAAATTGTATATGCCTAGGTTTGTGGATAACTCTGAGGAGCGATTGTCTCTTCATGACACTTCACCTCCTTGATCGCGGTGCATGTTTTCCAGTAGGACTGTAGTTTTCTTTACTTTCTTTTATTGTTGTATCCTTTGCATTTCTTTTTAGTTTAATGCATTTCTTTGAGTTGTTTTGAGTTTTCGTCAGGTTTGCGTGGTTGGTGACAAAAAAAAATTCTTGGTTGATTTTTCTTCAGGGAAGTTTCTTCTTGCTCTTTCCCCTCTTTATGTTTGATTGTTGACTACTTGAACATTAGGGACAATGTTCATTTTAAGGGTGGGGGTGTGGTTGAGATTTTATGCATGCTGATGATACTGATGTTGATGTTGAGAAATACGCACTTGAATGGTTGCGACTCTTCTGGTAACTGTCTTGGGTCCTATTTGTGTTGAATTTGAACATATGATTCTGTCAGAGTAGTTGGATGAAAAATTGAGTTGTTTGTATGAACTTGGAATAGGCAACTTGAGAGGATAGTGAAACATATGGATTAATTAAAGTAGTCAATTGCATAAATTTAATCAATAACTGATGCTAAGTGATGAGGCAATGTATAAAATTTTGATGGACTTTCATTTAAACATTTGTGAGGTTTTGAGCCATATGACTGCATCTCATAGTCATCTATTTTCTTTGTCATGTGTGATGCTTCCTTATGCGGATTACCTTCAGAACTTGCTCTGAACCTATTTAATACTACTAGTTACATGCTTTATGGACATGATAAAGGCCTTCTTTGTTTTTACCCTTTAGCTTAAATGACCCACCAAATCAGTTTTCCTTTGTTACCCCCTTTGAGCCTTTGACCTTGTCGTTTTCGTATTAATCGTATTACATTAAAACTTGAAAACTTTTAGCCTTACCCTTTCACAAGTTAAATGAAGTACTAAGCATTTGATTCCTTGATTTGGGGACTTTTGTTTTACATATTATTCTGAGATGTTTTAGAGGCACATCTACTCAATTGTTGTTGATTTTTGTTATGTTATCTTCTTTTATATTTATTGTTACAAAAAAATCAAAAAAATTAAAAAAAAGAAGAGAAAAAGAAAAAAAATAAAAAATAAAAAATAATAACCGTAGCATTTGATAGTGATGAGTAGTTGTAGTCCCGTATTTTTGTATGTAAATTTCAAAAGTTCTTTTTAATTGTCCCACGTCACTTAGTACTTTGTGAATGCTTGTGAGCAGTTTTTGTTCTTTTCCCCTCACCTGAACCTAAACCCCATTACAACCTTTAATAAAAGCCCTTTTGATCCATGATGGCATGTACTCTATGTAGTGAAAAATAGGTAAATTTGCAAGCCTATGGTAGTGTAATCTCTTAGAGGAAGCTTTGAGTGAAATACAAACCTTATACACTTGAGCGACATGAGTGAATATCGTGAGGAAAGTTCACTTTAATTTTGTGATTGCTTTTGATCAAAGGTACCTATCTTTGATTTTGTTTATGTGCATTGATGAAAATATTATGATATGTGTTGTAGCTTGATACTCGCGTTTGCCGAATTTTAAGGGATTGCAAATACTTGATTTTCGTTGAAAATAAAATGACAGAATATGTTGGTTGTGACCTAAGTAAGTTGCTTGAGGACAAGCAACAATCCAAGTGTGGGGGTGTTGTTAATGGACATTTTTATATTAATTTTTGATACATAATTCACTAAATTATTGTCCATTTAATATTTAAATTCCACTAATTAAAAGTTATTTGTTTCAATTTTAGGCACATTATGGAATTTGGAATGTTAAAAGCATCAAGGAAGAGAACCTCTAGAAAACGTTAGCTTGTGTATGATTATTGCATTCAAGAATGTGATTTAATAGATAGACTGGCTAGAGACAAAACAACAACTTGGGAAGCTAAGAAGGGGAGTCTTGCGTGAGTGGAGTGTGGGTAGCTGGACAAGAATGAGAGGACGCTGAATCGGTGAGTGGATCAAGCAATCAAGTAATCGCGGTGGAAAACTCCTCAACAGCTAGTGGACACAAGGTGGCTTGAGGAAAAACAAGTTGAGAAGACCAAGTTGAGCTGTTGGAGATTAAAACACGTTAGCAGGAGGAGAAAACACACGAAGACAGCTGGGAGGAGTAACGAAATAATGAAGAAAACATTGAAGCATGGGCTGGAGAACAAAACAAAAGAGCATGGGCTAGAGAACAAAACAAGGGAGAAAAGCCAATCACGAAGAAGGAAGCTGATTTGAAAAAGAAAAAAAGAAGAAGAAGACAATTAGAAATGTAAAGGATTGGTTACAGACCATCCATTAAAGATACTCTAAAAAACAGCTGGCAGCAAGGGTGACAGTAGCGTGGAGACACAAAACAAGCGGGGGGAGAGGAATAACGTTACAGGCTTGAAGACGCAAGGCCAGCTGTTGAAGCAAGGGTAAAAAATGATAAATACAAGAGAGCTGAGCAGGTGGAGGTGGGTGGTAGGTCTGCTGTTGGAGTCTTAAAAAAATCATGAGAAGGTGAGGTAGCGGGAATAGACTCAAAAACTCACACATTAAGCAGCTGCTGAAGACACGCGTTACAGACCTAAAGATTTTTCACTCACTAACGTTGAAGCTCTCAAGGTTCTACACTCACTCACATTGAAGGCAAGCAGGAGGTGGCAGGAAAATAACTTGAGCTAGCTGCTTGTGAAGAAGGACGTGAGCTGAGGAGGAAATAAAAGGAGAAAGACGTTAGCTGAGGTAGCGTGAAAGTTGGAGGAGTGAGGCTGTTCGTTAACAGTGAGAGTGTGTGAGTAGCGTGAGTATGTGCTGGGCAAAACCAAGGGGAGCTGTGCGTTACGTGAAGGGAAGAGGCGTGAACTGGAGACAAACGTGAGCTGTTGAGTGAGAGTGAAGTAGCTGGTGGAAGACGTTACAGCCTTGAGAAAATGAAAAAAAAAACAAAGATAGTTAAGGAGCTGAATGAGAGGACGTTGAAGCTTGGTGGGGTTGGAGACTTGAGGGAGCTGCATGAAGTCGTGGTTAGCTAATGGATGAAGACGTGAATGAACCAGCTAGAGAGGAGGACGTGCATGAATTAAAGGAGACACAAACCTTATTTGTCATGTCAATGAACAGTAATAAAAGATGTACAGTGCGTGGAATGAAGGCTTGAGGCAATAGCTGGTGGAGAAGGATTATGTGTGGAGCAGCTGGCTGGCACTCACGCAATTGCAGCTGTTGGCTTATCAACGTGGCTGCTAGATTCACGCAAGACGGCTGGGGACAAAAGAGAAACGTGGGGGCTGCTAGATTAAGACACAAAGCAGCTGCTGGCTTATCAACGTGGCTGCTAAATTAAGACACAAAGCAGCTGGTGAAGGGAGATTCACGTGGAAAGCTGGGGAGATATAAGAAGATCAACGTGGATGCTGGGCAATAGACGTAAGGCTGCTGGTGAAAGATCAAAGTGGAGGCTGGAAAATTCACCCAAAGGCAGCTGTCACGCACATTGGAGCATCAGCTAAAACATTTTTTTAAATCCTAGCAACCACAATTATCTTTGGGATTTACTTTATTTTTATTCCGTATTTTTTTAATTGAGTGGATTTAATTGATGAAAACATATATTATGACCATGATTTATGTTTCATTGATAAATATGTGTGAGTAAATTTTTCTTTTCGGTTAAGGTTAAGATTGAAATTAGATTAGGATAATTTTTTGTAGTATTGATTTTTGCTTGATTAAACTCATATCTAGTCCTAATTTAGCCTGATCACCTAGATTAAGATCTTAGATGATTAAATGCCACAACCAATGGTATTTAATTTGTCAGAAAATTAATCAAGCGACATACTTGAGACTTAAGTGTAGACCAGCCTTAGGATCTTGTGTGAAGATACCTAGAATTAACGAACTTAATTTTAGGCTTCTTGTATTTAAAGCCTTTTATTCCGAATTTTCTATGAACCAAGTAGTAACTCGGATTTAAAAGAGAAGGGAACACCATGAACATTGGGTTCGACTTGCTTAAGTGAAGTATTTTCTAAATTAATCCGTTGTTACAGTTTTATTTTAAATGTCCAATCCAATTGAAATATGATACCTTAACCGATTTTTGTCATTTGATTAAATTTAGTTGTTTTAAATTCATACCTTGCATTTTTCATATTTTCTTAATCTGCTTACTTTATTTTATTTTATTTTCAAATCAATCAATTTTAGATCGTCTGAGTAATTTTTAATCTTTTAATTTAATTGTCTTACGTGTTGGAAATTTTTTTCCTTGGGTACGATATCCAGTTCTTACCGATTTATATTACTTGTCGACGGGGTGCACTTGTCTCTAATTAGTTTAGATAAAATTTAATTGTTTTGTTTAGACCGCAACAAGGAGAAAAGTCAGATTTCCTATTTCAACAAAGAAAGAAGAGGATGTTGCTGTTGGTAGTTATTTTTTTATAAGTTACATGTTCAGTTTATTAAATTTTTATAATTTTTATTTATGATTCTATTAATGTATTACATATTTTAGATAATATTGTGTTTCTTTGGCTACCATATTTTTTGGAAAATATAAAATGTTATCTGTATCTTCTGTTTATTACATTTTTACCAAGCTGCAAAAAAGAGAAGCGCTGCTTTGCCTGTGCTTCATCAAACATTTACTGATCAGCATAGCTATTCTTTCGTTAATTGTGAACCTTCCAACAGTCAACTTTTTATTCATCAATCATCTAGTCAACAAATATAAAATCGATCTTTCAATTTTAAGGTAAATCGTGTTAATAAAAAAACATCGCATAATATGATATTTCGTGACATTTTCATGACATTTCCAAAAAACGTCAAGCAATGTGACATTTCGTGACATTTCCAAAAAACGTCAAGCAATGTGACATTTCGTGACATTTTCATGACATTTCCAAAAAACATCGCACAATGTGACATTTCATGATAGTTTCATGACATTTCCAAAAAATGTAGCGCGATGTGACATTTCGTGACATTTTCATGACGTTTAAAAAAACATCGTGAAATGTGACATCATGAGATTTTCATGAAGTTTCTAAAAAACATCGTGCAATGTGACATTTTATGACATTTTCATAACTTTTCCAAAAAATGTAACGCAAGGTGACATTTCGTGACATTTTCGTGACCTTTCTAAAAAATGTTGCGCAATGTGACATGTCGTGACATTTTCATGACGTTTCCAAAAAACGTCGCGCAATGTGACATTTCGTGACATTTTCATGACGTTTCCAAAAAACGTCGCGCAATGTAACATTTCGTAACATTTTCATGACTTTTCTAAAAAACCATTGCGCAATGTGACATTTGGTGACTTTTTCATGATGTTTAAAAAAAATCGTGCAATGTGACATTTCGTGACATTTTCATGACGTTTTAAAAAGCGTCACGCAATGTGACGTTTCGTGACATTTTCATGATGTTAAAAAAAAGTCGCGCAATGTGACGTTTCGTGACATTTTCATGATGTTAAAAAAAAGTCGCACAATGTGACATTTCATGACATTTTCATGATGTTTCAAAAAACCGTTGCGTAATGTGACATTTTCGTGATGTTTAAAAAAACGTCACACAATGTGACTTTTCGTGACACTTTCATGACGTTTCCAAAAAATGTCGCACTGTGTGACAATTCGTGACATTTTCATGACATTTCTAAAAAACATCACGCAATGTGACATTTCGTAACATTTTCATGACATTTCCAAAAAACATCACGCAATGTCAAATTTTGTGACATTTTCATGTCATTTCCAAAAAACGTCACGCAATGTGACATTTCGTGACATTTTCATGACATTTCCAAAAAACTTCGTACAATGAGACATTTCGTGATAGTTTCATGACGTTTCCAAAACACGTAGCGCGATGTTACATTTCGTGACATTTTCATGACGTTAAAAAAAACGTGTAATGTGACATTTCGTGAGATTTTCGTGACGTTTCCAAAAAATGTAGCGCAATGTGACATTTCGTGATATTTTCATGACGTTTCCAAAAAATGTACCGCAATGCGACATTTCGTGACATTTTCATGACCTTTGTAAAAAATGTTGATCAGTGTGACATGTCGTGACATTTTCATGACGTTTCCAAAAAACATCGCGCAATGTGACATTTCGTGACATTTTCATGACGTTTCCAAAAAACGTCTCGCAATGTAACATTTCGTAACATTTTCGTGACTTTTCTAAAAAACCATTGCGCAATGTGACATTTGGTGACTTTTTCATGACGTTTAAAAAAAATTGTGCAATGTGACATTTCATGACATTTTCATGAAGTTTTAAAAAGCGTCACGCAATGTGACATTTCGTGACATTTTCATGACGTTTGAAAAAACGTCGCGCAATGTGACGTTTCGTGACATTTTCATGATGTAAAAAAAAAGTCGCGCAATGTGACATTTCATGACATGTTCATGATGTTTCAAAAAATCATTGTGCAATGTGACATTTTTATGACGTTTAAAAAAAAGTCGCGCAATGTGACATTTCGTGGCATTTTCACGACTTTTCCAAAAATGGCAGGCAATGTGACATTTTTATGACGTTTTCAAAAAAAGGTCACGCAATGTGATATTTGTGACAATTTCATGATGTTTCCAAAAAATGTTGTGTAATGTGACATTTTGGGGCATTTTTATGACGTTTCCAAAAAACGTCGCGCAATGTGAAATTTTGAGACATTTTCCTGACGTTTCCAAAAAATTTCACAGAATGTGACATTTCGTAACATTTTCATGACGTCTAAAAATACGTCGCGTAATGTGACATTTTATGACATTTTCATGACATTTCCAAAAAACATCACGCAATGTGACATTTCGCGACATTTACATGGCGTTTCCAAAAAACATCGCACAATGTGACATTTCGTGATGGTTCATGACGCGTTTCAAAAAGGTAGCGCGATGTGACATTTCGTGACATTTTCATGACGTTTAAAAACATCGTGCAATGTGACATTTCGTGACATTTTCATGACGTTTCAAAAACATCGCGAATGTGACATTTCGTGACATTTTCATGATGTTTCCAAAAATGTTGCACAATGTGACATTTCGAGACCTTTTCATGACCTTTCCAAAATGTGGCGAATGTGACATTTCGTAACCTTTTCATGACGTTTCCAAAAAACGTCCTGCAATGTGACATTTTCATGACGTTTCCAAAACCATTGCGTAATGTGACATTTTCGTGACGTTTAAAAACATCACACAATGTGACTTTTCGTGACATTTTCATGACGTTTCAAAAATGTCGCCTTTGTGTGACAATTCGTGACATTTTCATGACATTTCTAAAAAACATCACGCAATGTGACATTTCGTAACATTTTCATGACATTTCCAAAAAACATCGCGCAATGTCAAATTTTGTGACATTTTCATGACATTTCCAAAAAACGTCACGCAATGTGACATTTCGTGACATTTTCCTGACATTTCCAAAAAACTTCGCACAATGAGACATTTCGTGATAGTTTCATGACGTTTCCAAAACACGTAGCGCGATGTTACATTTCGTGACATTTTCATGACTTAAAAAAAAACAACGTGTAATGTGACATTTCGTGAGATTTTCGTGACGTTTCCAAAAAATGTAGCGCAATGTGACATTTCGTGATATTTTCATGACGTTTCCAAAAAATGTACCGCAATGCGACATTTCGTGACATTTTCATGACCTTTGTAAAAAATGTTGCGCAATGTGACATGTCGTGACATTTTCATGACGTTTCCAAAAAACGTCGCGCAATGTGACATTTCGTGACATTTTCATGACGTTTCCAAAAAACGTCTCGCAATGTAACATTTCGTAACATTTTCATGACTTTTCTAAAAAACCATTGCGCAATGTGACATTTGGTGACTTTTTCATGACGTTTAAAAAAAATTGTGCAATGTGACATTTCATGACATTTTCATGAAGTTTTAAAAAGCGTCACGCAATGTGACATTTCGTGACATTTTCATGACGTTTGAAAAAACGTCGCGCAATGTGACGTTTCGTGACATTTTCATGATGTTAAAAAAAAGTCGCGCAATGTGACATTTCATGACATGTTCATGATGTTTCCAAAAATCATTGTGCAATGTGACATTTTTATGACGTTTAAAAAAAAGTCGCGCAATGTGACATTTCGTGGCATTTTCACGACTTTTCCAAAAATGGCAGGCAATGTGACATTTTTATGACGTTTTCAAAAAACGGTCACGCAATGTGATATTTGTGACAATTTCATGATGTTTCCAAAAAATGTTGTGTAATGTGACATTTTGTGGCATTTTTATGACGTTTCCAAAAAACGTCGCGCAATGTGACATTTTGAGACATTTTCCTGACGTTTCCAAAAAATTTCACAGAATGTGACATTTCGTAACATTTTCATGACGTCTAAAAATACGTCGCGTAATGTGACATTTTATGACATTTTCATGACATTTCCAAAAAACATCACGCAATGTGACATTTCGCGACATTTACATGGCGTTTCCAAAAAACATCGCACAATGTGACATTTCGTGACAGTTTCATGACGTTTCAAAAAAGGTAGCGATGTGACATTTCGTGACATTTTCATGACGTTTAAAAACATCGTGCAATGTGACATTTCGTGACATTTTCATGACGTTTCCAAAAAACATCGCGCAATGTGACATTTCGTGACATTTTCATGATGTTTCCAAAAAATGTTGCACAATGTGACATTTCGAGACCTTTTCATGACCTTTCCAAAAAATGTGGCGCAATGTGACATTTCGTAACCTTTTCATGACGTTTCCAAAAAACGTCCCCGCAATGTGACATTTTCATGACGCGTTTCCAAAACCATTGCGTAATGTGACATTTTCGTGACGTTTAAAAACATCACACAATGTGACTTTTCGTGACATTTTCATGACGTTTCAAAAATGTCGCAGTGTGACAATTGTGACATTTTCATGACATTTCTAAAAAACATCACGCAATGTGACATTTCGTAACATTTTCATGACATTTCCAAAAAACATCGCGCAATGTCAAATTTTGTGACATTTTCATGACATTTCCAAAAAACGTCACGCAATGTGACATTTCGTGACATTTTCCTGACATTTCCAAAAAACTTCGCACAATGAGACATTTCGTGATAGTTTCATGACGTTTCCAAAACACGTAGCGCGATGTTACATTTCGTGACATTTTCATGACTTAAAAAAAAACAACGTGTAATGTGACATTTCGTGAGATTTTCGTGACGTTTCCAAAAAATGTAGCGCAATGTGACATTTCGTGATATTTTCATGACGTTTCAAAAATGTACCGCAATCGACATTTCGTGACATTTCATGACCTTTGTAAAAAATGTTGCGCAATGTGACATGTCGTGACATTTTCATGACGTTTCCAAAAAACGTCGCGCAATGTGACATTTCGTGACATTTTCATGACGTTTCCAAAAAACGTCTCGCAATGTAACATTTCGTAACATTTTCATGACTTTTCTAAAAAACCATTGCGCAATGTGACATTTGGTGACTTTTTCATGACGTTTAAAAAAAATTGTGCAATGTGACATTTCATGACATTTTCATGAAGTTTTAAAAAGCGTCACGCAATGTGACATTTCGTGACATTTTCATGACGTTTGAAAAAACGTCGCGCAATGTGACGTTTCGTGACATTTTCATGATGTTAAAAAAAAGTCGCGCAATGTGACATTTCATGACATGTTCATGATGTTTCCAAAAATCATTGTGCAATGTGACATTTTTATGACGTTTAAAAAAAAGTCGCGCAATGTGACATTTCGTGGCATTTTCACGACTTTTCCAAAATGGCAGGCAATGTGACATTTTTATGACGTTTTCAAAAAACGGTCACGCAATGTGATATTTGTGACAATTTCATGATGTTTCCAAAAAATGTTGTGTAATGTGACATTTTGTGGCATTTTTATGACGTTTCCAAAAAACGTCGCGCAATGTGACATTTTGAGACATTTTCCTGACGTTTCCAAAAAATTTCACAGAATGTGACATTTCGTAACATTTTCATGACGTCTAAAAATACGTCGCGTAATGTGACATTTTATGACATTTTCATGACATTTCCAAAAAACATCACGCAATGTAACATTTCGCGACATTTACATGGCGTTTCCAAAAAACATCGCACAATGTGACATTTCGTGACAGTTTCATGACGTTTCAAAAAAAGGTAGCGCGATGTGACATTTCGTGACATTTTCATGACGTTTAAAAAAACATCGTGCAATGTGACATTTCGTGACATTTTCATGACGTTTCCAAAAAACATCGCGCAATGTGACATTTCGTGACATTTTCATGATGTTTCCAAAAAATGTTGCACAATGTGACATTTCGAGACCTTTTCATGACCTTTCCAAAAAATGTGGCGCAATGTGACATTTCGTAACCTTTTCATGACGTTTCCAAAAAACGTCCTGCAATGTGACATTTTCATGACGTTTCCAAAAACCATTGCGTAATGTGACATTTTCGTGACGTTTAAAAAAACGTCACACAATGTGACTTTTCGTGACATTTTCATGACGTTTCCAAAAAATGTCGCACTATGTGACAATTCGTGACATTTTCATGACATTTCTAAAAAACATCACGCAATGTGACATTTCGTAACATTTTCATGACATTTCCAAAAAACATCGCGCAATGTCAAATTTTGTGACATTTTCATGACATTTCCAAAAATCGTCACGCAATGTGACATTTCGTGACATTTTCATGACATTTCCAAAAAACTTCGCACAATGAGACATTTCGTGATAGTTTCATGACGTTTCCAAAACACGTAGCGCGATGTTACATTTCGTGACATTTTCATGACGTTAAAAAAAAACAACGTGCAATGTGACATTTCGTGAGATTTTCATGACGTTTCCAAAAAATGTAGCGCAATGTGACATTTCGTGATATTTTCATGATGTTTCCAAAAAATGTACCGTAATGCGACATTTCGTGACATTTTCATGACCTTTGTAAAAAATGTTGCGCAATGTGACATGTCGTGACATTTTCATGACGTTTCCAAAAAACGTCGCGCAATGTGACATTTCGTGACGTTTCCAAAAAACGTCTCGAAATGTAACATTTCGTAACATTTTCATGACTTTTCTAAAAAACCATTGCGCAATGTGACATTTGGTGACTTTTTCATGACGTTTAAAAAAAATCGTGCAATGTGACATTTCATGAAGTTTTAAAAAGCGTCACGCAATGTGACATTTTCATGACGTTTGAAAAAACGTCGCGCAATGTGACGTTTCGTGACATTTTCATGATGTTTAAAAAAAAGTCGCACAATGTGACATTTCATGACATTTTCATGATGTTTCAAAAAACCGTTGCGCAATGTGACATTTTTATGACGTTTAAAAAAAAGTCAATGTGACATTTTTATGACGTTTAAAAAAAAGTCGCGCAATATGACATTTCGCGACATTTACATGGCGTTTCCAAAAAACAACGCGCAATGTGACATTTCGTGGCATTTTCACGACTTTTCCAAAAATGGCAGGCAATGTGACATTTTTATGACGTTTTCAAAAAAAGGTCACGCAATGTGATATTTCGTGACAATTTCATGATGTTTCCAAAAAACGTCGTGTAATGTGACATTTTGTGGCATTTTTATGACGTTTCCAAAAAACGTCGCGCAATGTGACATTTTGAGACATTTTCCTGACGTTTCCAAAAAATTTCGCAGAATGTGACATTTTGTAACATTTTCATGACGTTTAAAAATACGTCGCGTAATGTGACATTTTATGACATTTTCATGACATTTCCAAAAAACATCATGCAAAGTGACATTTTGTGACATTTACATGGCGTTTCCAAAAAACATCGCACAATGTGACATTTCGTGACAGTTTCATGACGTTTCAAAAAAAGGTAGCGCGATGTGACATTTCGTGACATTTTCATGACGTTTAAAAAAAATCGTGCAATTTGACATTTCGTGACATTTTCATGACGTTTCCAAAAAACATCGCGCAATGTGACATTTCGTGACATTTTCATGATGTTTCCAAAAAATGTTGCACAATGTGACATTTCGAGACCTTTTCATGACCTTTCCAAAAAATGTGGCGCAATGTGACATTTCGTAACCTTTTCATGACGTTTCCAAAAAACGTCCTGCAATGTGACATTTTCATGACGTTTCCAAAAACCATTGCGTAATGTGACATTTTCGTGACGTTTAAAAAAACGTCACACAATGTGACTTTTCGTGACATTTTCGTGACGTTTAAAAAAACGTCACACAATGTGACTTTTCGTGACATTTTCATGACGTTTCCAAAAAATGTCGCGCTGTGTGACAATTCGTGACATTTTCATGACATTTCTAAAAAACATCACGCAATGTGACATTTCGTAACATTTTCATGACATTTCCAAAAAACATCGCGCAATGTCATATTTTGTGACATTTTCATGACATTTCCAAAAAACGTCACGCAATGTGACATTTCGTGACATTTTCATGACATTTCTAAAAAACTTCGCACAATGAGACATTTCGTGATAGTTTCATGACGTTTCCAAAACACGTAGCGCGATGTTACATTTCGTGACATTTTCATGACGTTAAAAAAAAACATCGTGCAATGTGACATTTCGTGACATTTTCATGACGTTTCCAAAAAATGTAGCGCAATGTGACATTTCGTGATATTTTCATGACTTTTCCAAAAAATGTACCGCAATGCGACATTTCGTGACATTTTCGTGACCTTTGTAAAAAATGTTGCGCAATGTGACATGTCGTGACATTTTCATGACGTTTCCAAAAAACGTCGCGCAATGTGACATTTCGTGACATTTTCATGACGTTTCCAAAAAACGTCGCTTAATGTGACATTTCGTAACATTTTCATGACTTTTCTAAAAAACCATTGCGCAATGTGACATTTTATGACTTTTTCATGACGTTTAAAAAAATCGTGCAATGTGACATTTCGTGACATTTTCATGAAGTTTTAAAAAAATGTCGCACAATGTGACATTTCGTGACATTTTCATGACGTTTGAAAAACTGTTGCACAATGTGAGATTTTTTGACATTTTTATGACGTTTTAAAAAAAGTCGTACAATGTGACATTTCGCAACATTTACATGGCGTTTCCAAAAAACATCGCACAATATGACATTTAGTTACAGTTTCATGGCGTTTCAAAAAAAGGTAGCGCGATGTGATATTTCGTGACATTTTCATGACGTTTTAAAAAAACATCGTGCAATGTGACATTTCGTGACATTTTCATGACGTTTCCAAAAAACATCGTGCAATGTGACATTTCGTAATATTTTCATGACGTTTCCATAAAATGTTGCACAATGTGACTTTTCGTGACATTTTCATGATCTTTCAAAAAAATGTGGCACAATGTGACATTTCGTGACCTTTTCATGACGTTTCCAAAAAACGTCCCACAATGTGACATTTCGTGACATTTTCATGACGTTTCTAAAAAATATCGCACAATGTGACATTTCGTAACATTTTCATGACTTTTCTAAAAAACCATTGCGCAATGTGACATTTTGTAACTTTTTCATGATGTTTTAAAAAAATCGTGCAATGTGACATTTCGTGATATTTTCATGAAGTTTTAAAAGAACGTCGTGCAATGTGACATTTCGTGACATTTTCATGACGTTTGAAAAAACGTCGCGCAATGTGACGTTTCGTGACATTTTCATGACGTTTCAAAAAAAGTCGCACAATGTGACATTTCGTGACATTTTCATGACGTTTCGAAAAACCGTTGCGCAATGTGACTTTTTTTGACATTTTTATGACGTTTTCTTAAAACTAATTATTTATGTTGAGTTAATAAACAAACGTTAGGTGTCACCTTGCAATCCATACAACTAAGTCGATTACTCTATCTGACAACGAAGTAGTCAATTTGATTTTTTATGATTTTTGTTTGCTTTAAAAAAAGTTTACTATAACCAACTTAAACCCTACCATGAGATCTAATAAAGTTGTCTTATTATCCTATCATCCCAACCGAAATCCCCATGAGTCTTCGAGTACCTGTCCAAAGTTACACCTAGAATAATTCTCTCATCAAGAGGAATCTGCTGAATCACCTTATCTAGCTCTTCTTAGAATTGGTGTTTAAGCTATTGTCTAACCCTACTTGAGGTGTATAATCACACACTACATTAAAAACAACGCCTTTCACCACAATCTTTAGGAATGTAATCTTATCATTAGCCTCTTTAACCCTGTACTATGATGTATAAGTTCCTTGACAACCAAGATACCTATCTCATTATGTCATCTCGAAAAACATGAATACTAAAGTTTAAATTCATTAATTTATTTCGCTTTAGCTCCCTTCCAACTCTTGGATGCACGCTATTTAAGTCTTATATTTATCTAAATTTTCTCTAGTTCTAAATACTTCCTTATAAGGTTCTTGATGTTTTAAGAATCTATTCGTAATCTGTCAACATATTCTCATCTCCTAAACCTAAATCTCACCAAAAGACTGGCCTTTATGCTATCATCAGTAGTCAAAGCCACCACTCCCACCCTAATGGCTAACACAAGCTATAGAAGACAAGTCCCTAAATGTCTTTAATAATACTCGAGAAAAGGAAAAAGAATTGTTATTAAATCCTAAAATGGGCATTGAAATAAATGGATGTGAAAATCACAACTACACCTGACCACAAGCAAATCAAAATTAGATGGTCTAAAAGCTGAACCACTAATAGTAACTGCATTTATGTAGAATGCTAAATCATAGTACTGGATAGTTAAAAAAAGGACACAAAAATTGAAAACTATAAATAAAAAGGAACTTAAGAAATATAAAGAACAAAAACTAACCAATTTGATCTGATCTTTTTAAGATGCCACACACTAGCTTTGTACATTGTCATTGAAGTTAGCATTGTTCATCATAAATTCCTCCATTGTAGGGCTCACTATAAGTCTGCAAAAGAAGAAAGCAAAGCTTAATGTTTTCCAAAATCCAAATGACAAAAAGTCTCAAAGAGGATTGAAAATTGACTAAACTTGATCAAACCTAAGCTACCAACATAAATGAGATCCCAAAATTAAGACCCATACAAAAATCTTTACCTTTTCGAGAATGTCCAACAAATCCAGAGGTTGGGTTTGCAAAAGAAAGAAGAAGCCTAAAGTAATAATAAGAAGAAGAAATATGTAAACCATTTTTATGACCCAATAATCTAATACCAAAAACCCACAAATTTTAAAAAAGAAATAAGAGAATTTCAACATAAAACTATATTCACTAGTAAAAAAGGAGCAGTCTTTTGGAGTAAAGTAATAATGGGAGAGGAGGAAAGAAAAGTTATACATCAAACTTGGTGGTGTGAAACTGAGTATGATGAATATTTAGTGATTTCAAGATGCTTGATTGATCGATACACAAGATATAGGTATAGTAACAACTAAAAATTTATGATTATATAAAACAAATTCTTTTAATCTCTTAATACACCTCGTACCACCACACAAGATCAAGATATATAGATAGATAGATATATACATATATAAATCTGGATATAAGAAATAGATGCCTAATGTCTTAAAAAGCAGCAGTACGTGTTCGACTAAGAATAAAGAACTTCATGTCACGGTAATATATATATATTGACCTGGATGTAAGAAATAGATGCCTAATGTCTAAAAAACCAGCAGTAATTTATTTAAGAAACAGAACAAAACTTAGGACCAAAGGAATCGGATCGAGATTGATGATTGAGTTGGTGAAGATGATAATAAACAAAACCAATATATATATATATATATATATATATATATATATATATATATATATATATATATATATATATATATATATATATATATATATATATATATATCCAAAAGGATTTGAATCCTTTTTTTTCTCGATATTTTAGATGAAAATGAAACAATTTGATAAGCTACGGTACAAACAAATTTTGATAGTACTCTAGAAATCAAGAGCCCAAAAGAAGCTGGATTTCTATTGAAGAATGTTTTCTTTTATTTCAATAAATGTAAGACACGCAAGAGGGAAATCAGTGGCGATGGCATCAAAGTTTAATGAAGGATATACTGAAGTTCGACTAACCCATAACAAATGAAACAAATTGAAATAACAATACTCCTAAAAATCTCCAGCTTGCTGACCAACACTGCTTCTTCTCAACTAGAATATACTGGAGCAAAGTTGGGGCTCTATTTCAAACTCCAATTGAGGCTCACAACAAGAAACCTTGAAGAGATCCTAATAAAAGCAGAGAGAAAAGCAAAGAGAGAAATGTACCACAACCATATGAAGTGAATGTACAGCAATACAAGTAAGCCAACCGAAGTGGGAAGATCTTAAAAAGCTATGTTTACACGGATTCCACAGATGGTCGCTTCCTTTATTATCAATCTACATAAACAGAACAAAAAGAATGAAGAAGTAGAAGAAGTAGAGAGGGAAAGATCCGTTGATAGAGATTCAAATATATTGAACATCTTGGTTACTCACGTGTTTTAAACTTATGGAAACAATCAAAATCCATATGAAGTGAATGTACAACAATACAAGTACGCAAACGGAGGTGGGAAGATCTTAAAAATCTATGTTTACACGGATTTCGCAGATGGTCTCTTCCTTTATTATCAATCTACATAAACAGAACAAAGAGAATGAAGTGTTAAGGAAACGACTTAGTCAAAGCCCAATTTTGCTGCCTTCGATTGCTGCTAATCATTTGTTAAGATATTGTTTTTAAATTTTAAATATTTGTATATCTTGTAAATCTTATCTCAATCTTTTCTGATGCACTTTTTACATATATATATCTGATTATACTCAATGAGAAATTATCCCTTTTACCATTAGAACTCTTTCCTTTACATGGTATCAGTTTAGCCGTGTGGTTTAAACACCTTTTTCTTCTTCTTGGATTTTTCGCATCATTCACCAATCACCATGGTTACCACTGCCGCTTCATTCTCCTCTACTGCGCCCTCTATCTCCTCTTTTCCCTTTGTCCACAATCAACTCACCGTTAAGCTCACCTCCTCCAATTATCTTTTATAGAAAACGCAGCTTCTCCCTATCCTCCATGGTCATCAACTGTTCCATCATGTTGACGGCACCAAACTGCCTCCCAAAGAGGTTGATGGTGTCCTGAATCCAGAGTACCAGACTTGGTACATTAGGGATCAATTGGTGTTAAGCTGGATTCTTGGTTCTCTCTCTGAACCTGTTCTCTCGCAGGTTGTCAGCGCGACCATTGCTTATGAAGCCTGGTCTCGGTTACAGACCACTTATGCTTCGGGCTCTAGAGCACAAGTCCGCATTCTCAAAAATGCTCTACACTCTCTGACTCGTGACGACGACTCAATTGTCACCTATATGGATCGTGCCAAGCGCTTGTTTTATCAGCTTGTTGCACTTGATGCTGGCATATCTGAACTGGAAAATCTGGGCATTCACTCTGAGTATTCCGACATCGATGAAGTGACTCTCACCAATGGTAAAACCTTACCTATCTCTAGTCTTGGTTCAACTACTTTATCTCTTAGTTCGCGTCCTTTTTCATTACATAATATTCTTCATGTTTCGGAAGCTAATCTTAATTTTCTATCTGTTCATCAGTTTACTCATTCTAATGATGTTTCTGTTGAATTCTTTCCTGATTATTTTGTGATTAAGGACCGCAACACGAAACAACCACTTCATCAGGGGTTCCTTAAAGATGGTCTCTATCGCTTAGCCACTAATCGTGTGTCTCCAGCCGACAATTCTGTTTCTTTGTCCACATGGCATGCTAGATTAGGCCATACTTGTTCCAAGATAGTTAGTAAATTTTTAAGTTTGAATAAATTATCCGCTTCTTCCAAGCGTGACTCTTCTTTATGTGAGGCAGGCCTGTTGTGTTAGCAAATCTCACAAATTGTCTTTTCCAGATTCTAGCTATGAAGAAAAAGAACCTTTGGAATTAATTTGTTCTGACTTATGGGGACCTTCTCCTATTGCATCTGTTGATGGTTATTTATATTATGTCGTCTTTTTTGATCATTTTACCAAGTATACGTGGATTTATTTTCTTCGTCGCAAATCCAATGTCTTTAATTGTTTTGTTCAATTTCGAGCTATTATTGAAAAATTCTTTAGTAAATCTATCAAACAGTTTCAATCCGATTGGGGTGGGGAATTTCAGGCTTTAGAAAAATACTTAGCCAATAACGCCATTATCCAACGCAGTTCTTGCCCTCACACACCTGAACAAAATGGTTGTGCCGAACGCAAACATCGCCACATTACTGAAACTGGTCGAGCCCTTTTACACCACTCATCTGTTCCACCAAAATATTGGGATCATGCTTTTGCTGTTGCCGATTACACTGTCAACCGATTACCAACTCCTCGACTTAACCACAAATCACCCTACCAAGTAATTTTTCAACGTGACTCGGAATATACTTTCCTTCATGTGTTTGGTTGTTATTGTTATCCTTGGCTCCGTCCCTATACTAAGAATAAACTTGAGCCTCGTTCTACCAAATGTGTATTTCTTGGTTATAGTATTCTTCATAAAGGTTATAAATGTCTGTCGTTATCTACTAATAAATTTTTTTACTCACGTCATGTTATTTTTGATGAGCAGGTTTTTCCGTTCAAAGAAAGTGATGGGCAGCGTTCTATTCTCGATTCACCACCACCTCCCACTACTATATTTTCCCTCAGCTTACCTCCCTCTAAACCCGCATCATCACAGTCTCTTATTCACCCCACGTTGTTGTCATCACCCAGTCAGTCCAATGCCACCGTCTTCACTACTGTTGTGCCCGCAACTTCAATCGACCAGAGCCTAGTGGCACCCTCAGCCTTGACTCCTTTACATTGCATGCAACAAGAATTCAAGGGTCCCAGAATCAGCACCCTATGGTTACTCGGTCTCGGACTGGAAATTTAAAGCCGAGAGTTTTCAGTGCTTCTTCTTCTCTTGTCTTGACTGCTCCTTCATCATATACTGATGCGGCTAAGCAACAGGTTTGGCGTCAGGCCATGTCTGCTGAAATTAATGCGTTGATGTCGAATGGGACCTGGGATTTGGTTCCGAGATCACTAGCTTCTAATGTGATTGGTTGCAAATGGGTCTATCGTATAAAGACCAAGGCAGACGGTTCTATTGATCATTACAAAGCTCAGCTTGTAGCGAAAGGTTTTCATCAACGGCCTGGTATCGATTATGTTGAAACATTCAGCCCCATCATCAAGCCAGCCACGGTTCGGCTTATCTTGTCGATTGTCGTTAATCATCGATGGCCTATTCGACAACTTGATGTCTCTAATGCCTTTTTACATGGGACACTTGATGAACCGGTTTTTATGGAGCAGCCTCAAGGCTTTATTGACCCTACCAAGCTGCATCATGTGTGCTCTCTCAAGAAGTCTCTTTATGGCTTGAAACAAGCACCTCGTGCTTGGTATTTCTATCTCACTAATGCTCTTCAGAAGATCGGTTTTACAGGCTCTAAAGCTGATAGCTCGTTGTTTATCTATTCGATTGGTAGTGATATTGCGTATTGCTTAGTGTATGTTGATGACTTAATTTTGACGGGTTCCTCATCTCGTCTACTTCAACACATCATCACTCTTCTGGGTAAATCGGTTGCGATTAAGGACTTGGGTCCTCTTTCTTATTTTCTGGGGGTTGAGGTTGCGTGGTTATCAGATGGATTGCAACTTTCGCAATCCAAATACATTCTGGATCTGTTGAAGCGCGCAAACATGCATGAGGCGTCATCAGTTTCGACTCCTTCCACTCCTCAAACCGATTTGACTGCCTTAACTTCTTCTACCTTTGATGATCCGACGTTATACCGGCAAGTGGTTAGTGCTCTTCAATATCTAGCCCTCACTAGACCCGATATAACTATGGCTGTCAACAAAACTGCTCAATTCATGCATTCACCATGCGTCCATCACTGGCAAGCAGTTAAGCGCATTCTTCATTATTTGCGCGGCACAATAGATCATGGCATTGTTCTTAAACCATCTCGTTCAGCTTCTATTGTTGCTTTTTTTGATGCAGATTGGGGTGGAGATAAAACTGATCAAAAAAGTACTTCTGCTTATGTTGTTTTTCATGGTGCTAACCTTGTCTCTTGGAGTTCGAAGAAACAGAAAACTGTTGCTCGATCCAGCACTGATTCTGAGTATCGTGCTCTAGCTTCGGCCGCTTGTAAAGTGTATTGGCTTCAATGTCTTCTTCGCGAGCTTCACCATCCTCTTCCTACCACGCCGAAAATTTGGTGTGACAATGTTTCCTCCACATACTTAGCTGCGAATCCGGTTTTCCATTCTCGTTCAAAGCATCTTGAATTGGATTTTCACTTTGTGAGCAATCAAGTTCGTCAAAAACATCTAATTGTCTCTTACATTTCAACAACTGACCAATTGGCTGATGCGTTAACCAAACCATTGTCGAAGACTCGATTCTTAGCCTTCAAAGCCAAACTAATGGTGCTTCCCCCCATCAGTTTGCGGGGGGGTGTTTAGGAAATGACTTAGTCAAAGCCCGATTTTGCTGCCTTCGATTGCTGCTAATCATTTGTTAAGATTTTTTTTTAAATTTTAAATATTTGTATATCTTGTAAATCTTATCTCAATCTTTTCTGATACACTTTGTACATATATATATCTGATTATACTCAATGAGAAATTATCCCTTTTACCATTAGAACTCTTTCCTTTACATGAAGAAGTAGAAGAAGTAGAGAGAGAAAGATCTGTTGCTAGAGATTCAAATATATTGAACATCTTGGTTACTCACCTGTTTTAAACTTACGGAAACAATCAAAATCCATATGAAGTGATTGTACAGCAATACAAGTAAGCAAACCGAGGTGGGAAGATCTTAAAAACCTATGTTTACACGGATTCCGCCGATGGTCTCTTCCTTTATTATCAATCTACATAAACAGAACAAAAAGAATGAAGAAGTAGAAGAAGTAGAGAGAGAAAGATCCGTTGCTAGAGATCTTGGTTACTCACGTGTTTTAAACTTATGGAAACAATCAAAATCCATATATACAAGCACCAAAGAGAAAGCATGCGAAAAAAGATGTAAATGAAGCATCGGAAAAAAGATGTAAATGACTTACATTAGTAAATCAGGTCAAATGGCCAAAAAGTTTTTAAAAAGAAAGAAAGAAATAATAAAAAATAGTTTTTTCTTTTAAATTATGAAAATAATAAAAGTGATTTTTTGTTTCTATTTTTGGGTAATATGATTTTACTATGAACAAATATATATTATTTAATTATTTAATATAATAATTACTAAGAATTATAAATAATTTAATTAAATATTATATTTAACTATTTAATATTAATTATGAATAATTTAATAACTTAATTCATATTTCATATTAATATTTGATATTAAATAGTTAAATATAATATTTGATTAAAATTCTTATTAATTATTATATTAAATAATTAAATAATATATATTTGTAAAATCATATTACTGAAAAATAATTTAATTTAATTTAATAACTTAATTTGTTTCTTTTTCATGTACGTTAAGATAAGAAAGATCACTTTTCTCCACCTTCTCTTTACTCTCCATTTTCTCTCTACACGAATAATGGTATCCTCATTTTGTGATTTCTTCGTTGCACCTTTGTTCGCTTTTTGTTCTTCTTCTACTCCTGTACATCTTTGTTCTATTACTTGGTTCTTCTCTGCTTTTCTTCGCAGTCACCCCACCCAACTAGGTATTTTGCTTTTTGGATGCTCGCTTGATTTCCTTGCACCGGTTCGACAATTTACCTTTAATGGTAACGTGTCGCCCAAAGCTACCATCCCTTCCTTAGATCATCTTGTGGAGATTGAGGAGTTCCCTCCTCTCGTGCCATCTCAACCTTACACATCACGAGCTCAACCTCACGCATCACTCCAGAAGGTAGAAAAGCCAACATGGAGTTGTATAATAAGAGACCCTAAATCTTTTCGTAGATTACATCTTGTAGTTGGTGTTAAAGAAGGGCCGATATCCCCTCCTAAAGTAGTGTTACAACAAGGTGCAACTAAGTGGAGATCATCCCTAGGGAGAAAAGAATGGCTTACCCTAGTGTCCAACATTGGGCTCAAAATAACTGAGAGAAGTGTGGACTCCAAATCACCTTAATAATAGAAGATGATCTCTTCATCTTTTGTTTTTCGTCTAAAGAAATGGCAAGCAAAGTGATGGACATAGGACCTTGGCACATACAAGGTAAGCCAATTTTTTGAGAAAATGGGAAATGGGATTGAATTCCAATATCGATTAATATGTATAAAGTATCTCTTGAATACTGGCCTTTGGAAGGGTTGAGTTACTTAGCCAGCTACAATGACACTCCTTTAACCATGCATGAGAATAATGCTAATATTGAGAGGGTTGGTTATGCTAGAGTTTACATTAAAGAGGAGCATAGGAAAGTTATGCTTGAAAACATTCCTATCATGAGGTATAGCACTTGTGGAGAACTAATTGAAGATAAAATACAATTATCTTACCTGTGGAAACCTTATATGAAAGAAAAATCATAGTATGGATCCCCAAAAAGACATTGCAAGAAAAGAAGCCTTTTTGCGACGTTTAAAAAAATGTGACTAAAAACGTCGCGGAATGTGGTGTAGCTAAAAGGTATCTGCGACGTTTTAGAAAAAATGTCGCGAAAACTCTGACATTCCACGACGTTTTTTAAATCGTCACTAAAAGCATAGACAATCTGCGACGTCTTGAAAAAACGTCGCGGATTGTAAGAGTTTCCGCGACGTTTTATTGTGAAACAATCCATGACGTTTTGTTGTGAAACGTCGCGGATTGTAAGTAATTTATATTTTTTAATTTTCAGAAAATAAATATAATTAAATAAAATTCAATTTTAATAATTAATATTTAATTTTTGAAAAATAAATTTAGTTTGAAATTTTCAAATTTTATTTTTATTTTATTATAAATTTAATTTTATAATTATTCAAAATTTTAATTTTCCTTTTTCATTTATATAAAATAATATTAATTTAACAATTTTAATTATTATTTTAGTTTTCATTATTTCAAAAATAATTTATTTTAATAATTTTAAATTTAATAATTATTTTTACATTATTTTGTTTAAATTATCTGAAAATAATTGTAATTGAATTATTTGTTTAATTTAATGTTATTTTAAATAACAAATTTTGTAAATCTTATTTATTTAATAACTATTCAAAATTATTTATTAATTTTATTTATTTAATAAATCATGTATAACAAGAATTTAATACGTGCATACAATATATTATGTAATTGCAATTCCAAAAAATGTCATAATACAGTAATTAACATAAACAATAAATCATAAGTGTTTAATATATCAATATGAGTACATATCTAATCTAAACGAATATTATGTGTAGCACATAAAAGTTCCAAGACCTTTTTTTGTTGTTCGGAGGTTTTTTGTTGTTGTTCGACTTCGGTAGTTAATCGATCCTGTATTTCTTCAACTTTTTTATTCAATTCATCGACTTGAGACAGTAACTCCTGATTAACCTTCTTCGACTCCTCCAATTCGTCTCGAGTCTCTTTCTTGCCGAAGTCTTCCCTTGTGGTCGAGACCTAATTCCCATGCCAACAACGCAATCTGATCTAGTGCCCAAGACTTTGTCGCACACTTCATCCATTGTCATCGGATGACCTTGTTCTATTGAATGTGTCAATTTGTAATACATTAATTCCTGAAAAACCAAAAATTAATTACATGCACAGCCTTATTTAAGAAATATTTGTAAATGAACTATATACTCACCCATTTTTCTCTGCATTCGGTAGTTGTCCATTGACTTTTTCTTTCATCATAATGAGTATGATACCATAGTTTCATCCAGTCACACTCTTCTCCATCTCCGTCACTCTGTTGTATAGAAATATGTTACTAGTAATATTCATTATAAATATTGAAATATCAATTAAAGAAAAATATAATTAAAAAATAATAACTCACAATTTCATGTCATATCGCTACAAAGGCCTTGGAGCCAGAGTTTGGTCGACATTTGACTTGACTCATAGCCAATTTGGCCTTTTGACTTTTTTCCTAATCATACACATAACAAAATCTATTATAAAAAATCTATAAATCACAATTCATAAATTCTAAAATATTATCAGTTGTCAAAAAAGTTGAGAAATTATGTTTTTTGATTAAATAAACTAACCTTTGTAGCTTCTTGCTCCCAATATTCTCATAAATCCATCCACTCCGCCACTGTGACATTATGCGGCTTATCATACTCTTAATTAGTTTGATAAACAAAATAATTAAACTTAATAAATTTAACCAATATGATGTGAAGGATCATACCTGCAGTGCTTGCAAAGCTAGGACTGACAACGGGAAGAATAGTGTCATTTAGTAGTGTTTGATTATTAGAAGCTGGAGGCATCTCTTGAGAAGTTGATGAACTACTAATATTGCGTCGCATATTCAAAAGTTGTTCATACGTATCTCTAGGATGCATAATAGGCACATATTTGACATCTCTTGGTGTTGGAGTAGGCTCACAACGTGCAAGTATGTGATCTTCTAGCTGTGTACGAGCAGATGGCTCATTAGTTGCACTTCCAAGAAGCTTACGGTACCGCAACTGCAGTTGTGTCGGTACTAAGCTGCTTGGTGCAGCCTTCTTATTCTTCTTGGGTAGACCAGGTCCCATATGAATCACCTACATTTATATCAACATTATATTTCAAAGTAATATTCATCAACCATATTTAAAGTTAAATTGTTATAAATGTGTGCATGCATGCATGCGAATTTGGTTATCAGGGAAAAATCATGAATAAACTAGCTTGCTGTAACTTATCCTTTTTTTCCAAGAGATAAGATAATTTCTAAGAAACATGTGCCAATCAGTAATTGAACACCACATGTCACCTAGTCAACATCACCATATAGGTAACCAAACGAATAAGAAAGTTAACAGGTAAGAAAAGACCTTAGGTAGAAGTGCCTTGAAAATAGTAGACAATACGATGTACAACACCATTTTGAAGACCATTTTGAAGTCCTCTCAAGTAATTAACATCTGAATGTATACTGAATGGTTCAATGCAAGTAAAAGAGTTTGTTTGTTCACAAGAAGGATTTATGTTTGCCTATGCTATCACATTTACCAATTTTGTATTGAAGTTTCTTCTATTTGACTCTTTTTCCTTGATCGTTATTAGAAACTCTTGTTAATTTAGAAGGAGCTAGCCATGTTACTATTCCTTTTGGAAAGAATTTACTTTTTTTGGCGAATTTTCAGATGCACAAAATTCATGTCTTTATTATTTATGCATAGTATAACCATCATACACATCATCAAATCTAATATAGAAACTTAACCAACCATCTATGCAAGTTACATGTATTAAATCAACCAAAGTGATTCATATGTGCATCTTAGACCATGAATAACACACGTTTTTTTCACAACTCTTCCAAGTCATTTATTAGTACCCTAAACTATCAAGTCAAATGGATATCTAATCACCAATAGACATGAGATGTAATTCATAACTATAAATAATCCAAATTCCATCAAAATAATGACTAGTTGCCAATTCATTCATATAAAAAAATATTGAAGACCAGAAGCAATGTATACCAGAATCAATGTATACCAGAAGCAACATTATTCCCTATAATAACAATATCATCAATGTATACCAGAAGCAAGAATATTCCCTTACCAAAACTTATCCAACCAACTACATTGGGTCTACCTTATTCTAATAACCAATAAGATCCATTGATTGTAATAACCAACCTTTTGAAGTACCAGTAGCTGGAATCCAATATTAAGATCCCAGGTATGATTCTTTTATATGATGAATATTCACCACCATTTACATATTGTAACACCTTAATACAAGTTGAACATTATGTCTCAATGTAAGCCATAAAAGTTTAAAAAGTAGGCTAATTTTAACACTTGAAAATATAAATTTTAGCTTCATGCATAGGTACGTGTAGGGTATAAAGAAAACAAAAAGAAACAAAATAATGTGCCATTAAACAATGCATCGACCTAGCTTATAATAATCCCATATTCATGTCTTTATTATTTATGCATAGTATAACCATCATACACATCATCAAATCTAATTTAGAAACTTAACCAACCATCTATGCAAGTTACATGTATTAAATCAACCAAAGTGATTCATATGTGCATCTTAGACCATGAATAACACACGTTTTGTTCACAACTCTTCCAAGTTATTTATTAGTACCCTAAACTTTCATGTATAATGGATATCTAATCACCAATAGACATGAGATACAATTCATAACTATAAATAATCCAAATTCCATCAAAATAATGACTAGTCGCCAATTCATTCATATATAAAAAAATATTAAAGACCAGAAGCAATGTATACCAGAATCAATGTATACTAGAAGCAACATTATTCCCTATAATAACAACATCATCAATGTATACCAGAAGCTAGAATATTCCCTTACCAGAACTTATCCAACCAACTACATTGCATTAAATGTTCAAAAACATTCATCTGAGACATCAAATAACAATTCATGCAACGTGCACAAGGGCATGAAATTTCACACTCTTTGCCCTTATTTTCAGCCACAAAATTCATAAAATATTCTCACTCCATCAATATATTCACGGGAAACCCTAATACTGTTCATCCAACTCTTAACCATTGAGGAAAATACCTATTAATTCAATATAAGAATGAGAACATTATGTTAAGTTAGTGGATAGTTACAAGTAGTAATGAGAGTCGTAGATATGAGAGTCATAGATAATGAGTTCTAAGAAGTCTAAATACCTATGAGAGTCGTAGATAAAGAAAGGCCTCAACTATTGTTTAACGACCTAGACAAATTAAAAGAAGGAAGATTTTGATAAATACATCTCATCTCTCCTCTCATCTCATGCTTTTTTGTTCTTCATACATAACAGATACATACCCTCTAACTCTTAACTCTAAACCGTACCGTACTTCAGCCCCAACCATACTCTCCTTTTCTCTCTCTAGAGCTCTCTACATATGTGACTATCTTGTATTTGCCCTTTTCAATAAACAACTCTTTAGGCCACGGGGCACTAGCCATAAGCCCAATTGTCATTCTTGTTGTTCTGTTTCGATTTCGTCCTTCCCTAACCTTGTACTCAACCCCCCTCTTTCACCCTTCACAAAATCTAGTCACATCTCTCACTAGCCATATTGAAAGAAATTGGCCAAGCAATTTTTTCAACAAACAAATTATCACACATGCCCACCAAAAAAAAATTGTCTAACGCCCGTCAATTTTCTCACCTTCACCCCTATCTCTTAAATCTTGTAACCAAAGCCAAAAACCACATCTATGTGAAAATGAATACAACCACACTTACGAAACTCCGTATTAATAGCTAATATAATCCATGCCATAATGAGTATCAATAATATGTTTGAATCAATCTAATATATAGATCTTTCCTCTTAAACTATCAAACAACATCATAGATGAAAGATTCAGATTATGGATCTGATTTGATGACCTTCTAATCAATATGATCGACAAAAATAACATAATTAATGTTAATCTTATATCAAAGTTTAATCCATCAACTAACCTGTATATGTATTGATATTTGCAAAGGGGGAACAAGAAGCAACTCAGTGGGATTAACTTTGCAATCAGAGAGATGAAGAAGCTCCATGGTAAGATGTGCCCGTTTCACTTATTGGTTTCCTAAAACAACATCGATTCATCAGCTAATCCAACCCATTCAAACAAAAGAACGAAATGCATAGTCCTAAATCAGTTACCGAAAGCAACAAAAATGAAGGAGAAAATTACCATTCCCAGACTTCTATTTTGAATATTCAACATAACAAGAGGAAAGAAACAAACTTCAACAGAATCTTGGCTGAAATCGAACATGCCCAGATCATAAAACAGAAAAACAACACCAAACCCGAACAAAGAACACCATAAGACAAAATGAAATCCACCCATGCAAATGTCAGCAACGAGAAGACAATAACGGTAGAAAGTGGCTCGAGAAAGAGGGAAAAGGCGACGTCGGGTTGAGGGGGAAGGAGATAGTCGATCGGAGCTTTAAACATAAGTAAGGAGGGAAAGGATTATAGTCGGAGGTTTATCATAGGAGGGAATTGAAATAAATATTGAATAATTTACGAAAATAAATATTGAATAATTCAATATTATTAATATAACAATTCAAATTGTTTTGGAATGGAATGTTCACGGTTTTGGATTGGAATTTTTGAAGTTCATAATTTGAAATTGTTGGATTGAAGTTGAAGAGGTAGTAGGTAAATAATTTATGTTATTTTGTTATGAATTTGTAATTATGCAAAGATTGTAAAATGGAATTGGAAATTAGAATTGGAAATTTGGAATTGTAAAATGGGGATAGTAACTTAGTATGTAATTAATTAATTATGTATTATGCAAAGATTGTTAAAACTTAAAATTGAAAGCGATAATTAACATTTAAACATAAATGTAAAATTAATAATCAAATATGAAATTAATAATCAAATGTAAAATTGATAATTAAATGTGAAATTGTAAAATTGATAATAAAATTTTGTAAAATTGTAAAAACTTGTTTGAGCATAAAGAAGTGATGTATTAAATGTTTGTTGTCAAATTGTGAATATGTTGTAGCCTTGTAATAGATTTTAATTATTTATACTTACATTTATTGATGTCA
Organism: Erythroxylum novogranatense; assembly: GCA_029891385.1. Lineage (NCBI taxonomy): Eukaryota > Viridiplantae > Streptophyta > Magnoliopsida > Malpighiales > Erythroxylaceae > Erythroxylum > Erythroxylum novogranatense. The sequence continues at coordinate 52,126,712 of CM057234.1, read as the reverse complement.
ATTAAAATTGTAAAAGCAACATATATATTTAAGAATGAAATATGAAATGGTGTATATAATATTATGGTTTGTTAAAAATGAAAAGAAGATCAAAGGTTTAAAAAGGGGAAATTTTTCAAAAATTTATATCATTCAATTTGATCTCATGTTATGAATAAATCTTTGAACTTGATGATTGTGTTATGAATATATGTGTATGAACAATTGTATAAGATATGTTATGCATTATTTTCCAATTATGTAAATCATATTATACAATTCAACTTGATCATTATTTTACAAACTTTGAATTGAAGTTGTTGGAAATGGAATTGGAAATTGTTGAAAATTCAATTAGAATTATGAATGAAAATGGAAATGGAATTACGATTGTTTTGAGATTGTTGGAATTAGGAATTTTTGTAAATGTAAGGAAATGAAAACAAAATTGTGGTTGGAATTGTAATAAAATTGTATTATTGTAATATTTTAAATACTTTGTATTATTCTTAATTTTATAATTGTATGATGATGATTGTCTTTGTTTATATTAATTGTGGTTATTATTTATATGTAAAATATTAAAATTATATTATTGTAATATTTTAAATACTTTGTATTATTCTTAATTTGATGTACGTATGATGATGATTGGTGATTGGTCCGATTAGAAATTAAATTTGGAATGATGATTGTGATTTAGTAGATTTACAATATTAATATTGAATTGTTGAATTATTGATGAATGAGACTGAATTTGAGTTTGTGCAATTAAATTTGAGATTGAGTTTGATAATCAAAATCAAATCAACATTTAAACCTAATTGTAAAATTGACAATCAAATGTGAAATTAATAATTAAATGTAAAATTGTAAAATTGATAATCAAAATTAGTAAAATTGAGAAAACTTAAATTATTAATTGACACATTCTTAATATTTGTTAAATGGTAATTCATTTTTAATATTTGGGTATTGAATTTTGGTAAATAATTAGTTAAGTATAAAATTATGGATTTAGAAATTAATAATAATTTGATTGTAGTTAATAATGATAGTATTTGCTTATTTGAATATTAGTTTTAGCTAGGTAAATAATTAATTGACTATAAAAGTTAAAAGATGTTGAACTTTAATGGAATGCTAATATATATGTGTAGGGAATCATAAATATTTAAAATTGGTAATGTTATCAAATTGTGATTTGTGAATATGTTGTATACTTGTAGATTCCAATTTATACTTATAGACATTTTATTTCAAATAATACATTTATTTATCACAAATAATATACTGAACTACAAACCTAATCATAATAATTACATAAATAAAATAATTACCATTTACAAATTTAAAAATATTAAAAGGAAATTTACTTTATTAATATAAATAAATAAAAGTATAAAACATTAAAAGTTTAAAAATTAAAAATATAAAGTATAAAAATTAAAAACTAGCGAGGCGAGGCGCTCACCTCATGAGCTGACCAAAACGGTGGCCCTCATGAGTTTTTAATTTTATTTTATATATTTTAATTATTAAATCAAAATTTATTTGAAATTTATGTATTTTAAAATAAATTTTAAATTTAATTATATTTATTTATAATTATTAATTTAATTTCATATATTAAATTAAAATTGTGATTATTTCTAATTAAATATAAAATGAAATGGCATTAAAATGATGAAATTGTATTTTGTAATATTTTAAATACTTTGTATTATTCTTAATTTGGTGTGTGTATGATGATGATTGTCTTTGTTTATATTAATTGTGGTTATTATTTATATGTAAAATATTTAAAAATATTGTTATTAACTCATTTCATATTAATTGTCATTATTATTTGTTATTAAGATTTTTGAAAGCATGATTAATGTAAGCAGATAAACTAGTAAAGTATCCAGTACAACTATACAATATATCAATAGGGACTATTTTGTAATTTTTAATAATTTTAGGACTATTTCATAAATTTTGGCCATGCTCGCGCCATCGCGAGGCATTTCATTGATATATTTATTTTTTCTATTATTAATTTATTATTCATAACATTATTAAATTCGATATATTTATTACTTGTTGTTATTTATGTAATTATTTATTTATGGATTTATGATAATAATAATAATAATAATAATAATAATATTATTATTATTATTAAACTTTTCGATATTATTATTCTCATTATTCTTATTATTATTATTATTATTATTATTATTATTATTATTATTATTATTATTATTATTATTATTATTATTATCCTTTGTATGATGATGATGATTATTATTATTAAATTCCTTTCAATATTTCAATTATGTTGACTATTATTTGTGTAATAATAATTATGATTATTATTACTATGATCTTTATTATTATTAATATTATTCTTATTATTATGATGATGATGATGATGATGATGATGATGATGATGATGATTATTATTATTATTATAATTATATTCGTCATTAGTATTATAACAAATTAAAAGCAAAGGGGGGAAAGGAGATAGTTGTGGGTAGGTGTTAACAAATTAAAAGCAAACGACGTTTATAATACAACACAATCGTTTTGCTCAACTCAACAATTGTTAGTTTTGCGATGTTTTCTCTAGAAAATCGTCACGGTTTTCATTTTGTGACGTTTTGTCTCTAAAACGTCATAAAAGGTCTGACATTTTCGCGACGTTTTACTAAAACGTCGCAGAAATGGGATCTTTTTGTGACGTTTTTAAAAATTTCACAAAAATTCTACACAATTCGTGACATTTTTCCAGAAAACGTTGCGAATTCTAATGAATTGTTGTAGTGAGAATAACAAAGATGTGGAAAGTAGGAGAAAGTAAATTGAGAATCTCCAGAAATTCCCAAGAAAGCTAACGAATTACATGCAAATAGTGAAGCTCAAGTTCTTTAAGAAATTTCTAAACAAGCTGCTAAGGTAGGTACAAATGCAAATACTCTTGTTTAGTAGGAACTATCCCTTGGATACAAACTTAGCGAATTCTCAAGATGACCAACAAAAAATGAGTAAAAAAAGGTGAGTAGAATTTTCACTATCTAAAATTGCTAGATCAAGTAAAAGGAAAAGGAATCAAAAAGAAATCATAGTACTGTTGATAATAAAGCGATAAATGAAACCAAAGATGGCGAGATAGATGGAACTAAGGAGGTGTTTAAGCAATGGCATGAAATAGGAGTCAATAATTGAAGATCTAATAGGAGAATCGAAACAAGACATTCTCATTGATTTGTACAATATGGAATGTAAGGGGACTTAACTATCTTAATAAATAGTTGGCTCTAAAGGACTACCTAGGAGCTAAACAACCAGTTTTTATTGGTTTAATGGAGAGCAAAATAAAAGAAGTGTTTTAAAAAGGGTTGCATTTTCTCTCAGTAGGGTGGTAGGCTTTAAGCAGTCATTCTACACATCCTAAGATAAGATTATGGTTGCTTTTGATCTAGCTCATCTAATCTTATCAAACTAGTTTTGTACTAAACAATTAATTCATTGTGAACTAATCATGAAAGCAGATACCGCTCCAATAACAATCATTGCTATATATGCAACTAATATAGAATTTCAGAGAGTCATGTTGCATTTAATGAAACATTATTTTTAGACCACACTCCAATTAGGGTGGTTATTAACAACAACTCAATGACAAGAAGATTTCTATTCATGTTGGGCCCCAAATTGTTTTTCTTGATGTTACTAAGCATGAATTTATTTGATTTATGATTTATGGCATAGTTTGATTTTATTGAAAATATTCATGGAAAATTAGGATTTATTTGAGATTAGTGTGGAATAAATGTTTATGGAAGAGTAAAAATGTTTAGGGGTAAAATGGTCAAGGCACATGAGTTAGAATGTTTAAGGCTTGCATGGAGGGGCATTTTAGTACTTGTCCTATCTTGTAGGTTTAAGGAAATAAAGAAAGAAAGAAAAGAAAAAAGAGAAGAAAAGAAGAAGAAAAAAGGAGAAGGGGTTATCGTGGGAAGAGAGGAGGAGAAGAAGAAGAAAAGAGGAAAGCTCCAGTTGTAGATTTCGAAGGTTTAGAAGCATTCTTCAGGTTTGTTTAACTCTTCTACTCTTGTTTAGGTTGAATCAAACCCTAGTTTTGCTTGGATTGAGTAGAAATCGATGGAGTTAGGGTTTATAGGAAAGATTTGTAGATTTGCATGGGTTGTTGTTTTGTTAATGTTTTTGGTGTTAGAATGAGTTTAGAATGGAAGTATGGAACTTGATTTATGGGTTAGATATGTTGTAGTTGAGAAAGGAAATGTTTTAAGGTTGAAAATGGCAAAATCTAGGTTCGGGAGTCGTCTCTCCCGTCCATGAAGTCGCGACGTCGCATGAGTCAAGACGCCATGGCGAACCATCTTGCTTCGTCATGACAGCGAGCCTCGTCGCGGCAAGGCCAGTTTTCCAGCGTAGATGGTTTTTAGTGTTTTGATCATATCTTTTGCTACATAAGTCCTTTAGAGGTGATTTTTGAGGCGTTGTAAACTAGAGACATAGATCTACAAGTTTTGTGAAGAGATGAAATTATGAATCAGTTTCTAAGACTATGGAATTTTGGATGGAAGTTAAGAATAAAATTATTGTTTCAGCAAAAGTTATTGAATGGGATTTTGGTTCTTATTTTAGGAGATCAAGTGACACGACCCGCCTTTTTTGGACTGTGTTGGCACTAGGGAATGGGTAGGCTTAAAGCCCCTAAAGCCCGTAGTATGCCTAACTTTTCTATATTCTACTAAAAATTCGGTATGACCCGTTCATTATCTAATAAATCCTTGTACTTGTTAATGGGTGCAATTCTCACATACAACATCTACTTATCATCAACCAACATCGTTCTCAATAACATAACATATCCATACATGTTTTATATACATATGATTATGACAATCCATGGAGCAACTAGAAGAAACAAAAATTTACATCATGCCAAAAAACATTACTCGTCTGCTTATCCAAGCAAATCTCAAAAGGCCTGGATTTTCTCTCTTGTCCAATCTGCTAATCTCCTGAAATGATGATAGTGAGGTGTGAGTCTACAACGCGACTCAGTGAGATATAAACATACTACCATGCTTGTGAGGCTAGGTAACACAAGGCTAGCTTCACAAGAATGGTCTGAGACATTCTGCGCATCAATACATGATCAATATAATGAACAGGTAGTAATATCAAATGCGGCAATCACATGAGTATCAATGATAAAGCTCAAAGTGAATTGTTCAAAGAAAACAAGAATCTGGTTTTTGAATTCTTTTCTGGTTTCTTTTCTAGATTCTGAGTTCTTTCTCATTTCTGAGTTCTGATTCTTTCTGAAATTCTTAGGAAGAGACAGAGGCATGCTAGTACGACATATCTCCCCTTTTCTGATTCTAGACAAGGTCGGCCTAACCTCGCCCCTAAAGGCCTGCCCTCTCCAGGTAGGACCCGGATCTAACCCATCATCGGCGGGTTATCTATGTGCACATTGTCTGATAATAAACCCTATCAGCTAGGTATTCTGTGAACTCATCAATAATGGCTAACAAGAAAATGTGATTCATTAAAGGATTGCAATAAATAGGCTCAACACAATTAATGAATCGCAATCTATAGGTTCAACACAATAAGGGAACCAGAAAATGCAAAGAATCTGAAATCAACTGGTCAATCTGGTATGCAACATGCTAGACTCAACTACATGGAGTCATATGTCAAACAATCATATAGGTTCGAGAACAATTCAACAAGCCGCAAGATAAAAGAATATGATTACTACACAAGTATAGTAGTATGATTATACTCACCTCAACTATCGCAATGGTTCTGATCTCTTTTCTAATTTTCTTGAACTTGATAGGTATTGGGTACAACTTCTAGTTCTATTCCTTGTCCTCTTTCACCAGCTATTGGGTAACATACATGAAAATACATATACCCTTATTAGTCATTCTCACATAAGCTTCATTTCTAAACAATTATCATTACAATTCTATTTTGTTCTTAATCCATCAGCATAAGTCTCATTCATGATGGCATAACTCTTTACACATAGGTACAATGTTTTTCAAACTTTCCAGACCTCTATTTAACACATAAATTCACATTTCTTCTTTTATAACCATGCTCTAATTCGGTCATTAAGGGAATCCAAATCTCCCATTTACAATCAGCTTTAACATTCAGTCATGAGTTGTACCCTTCCCGAATCAAGAGTTTATAACTTATTCATTTCTCAATCAGTTAAGGTAATTCAAAGCTTCATTTTCAATAGACTCATATGGGTATCACATATCCAAAGATGACTCAAAAATTATGTAAATTGGATTTATTGTGATTTTTACACACTTGTTCTGTTTCTGTTCTTTTCTGTGTCACTAACATTAGCAACACCCTTCCCTTTTTCAGCCATATCTAACATAATACTTATCAAATTAACATTTCCTTTATACAGCACTTAGATGACACATTTCTGAGCATTTCTTAAGAAGAACTCATCATCCAATTCTAACTTTATGGTCTTCAAACAATTAACTTTCAGTTCTCGTTTCAATCCCGCTGGTATTCAGAACTAGTGTCAATTCTGGGCCTATTACTCTCATTAGGCTCACCCTAAAATCCTGGAAAAATTTATGGAGATAGTAGACATCTAGATATACAACTTCTATGTTTTGAGTGTCTCCAGATTCACACGTTAAACAGCTCAACAAAAATAGAGAAGGAGAGTCACGAATCTGTCTCCATGACAGCTCAACCTTCAAAACCCTAGGTTTTGGTTTAACTCCCCAAATCACCATAAAAACGAAATTCCTTCAAGAATAAGTGTCATTAGGCATCAAGGAACAAGATTCCATCATCCAAATCATCAAACCCATCACCTTCCATCAAGTGGGTTTCACAAAAGAAGAGAAAAACTAAGCTTTAATGGGTAGAACTAAGCATTGGAATGGAGGCTTACCTTTTTATGTTGATGAAATGGCTTGATTCACCTTCCAAATCTTGTTACAAGGGTTGAAAAACTTGGAGAGGAGCTCCCATGGAGGTTTCGTGAGAGAGGGAGAAGAAGAAGACAATGTTTTTGTCTTATTCTCCAACTAGCTCCTTTTATATGCCTCATGTCCATTTATTTACAAAATTGCCACTCTTGTACTGGTTTTTAATCATCTGCTCATATAAATTTCCTGTGACCACCGAAAAATATCATACATCATTAATTTGATGTCACTAAAAATTATTATTCACTGTTCTGTGATTTTTAAGGACAACAGTCTAAAATACCGATTTATTTTGTACCGGGTAAACTAGATACCGGGTATTACATCAGGTGAGGCAAGAGGATCAAGAGGCTCAAGAGGAAACTCATTCTTAGGCAGGAACAAGCAAGGAAATCAGGTGGGTTCATGTTTATAATAGAGTAATTAAGTACTCATTGTTTTGTTCAAATCAAGAAAGATTCAATGCATTTTAATTGCATCATCCACGATCGCATTACATACTGTTATGAATGATTATATTCTGCTATGTGATTTGCATTCATGATTATTAACAAGGTTTTTACAAAGGAGAGTTCTCCTTTCACGAATACAAGTACATGAATTCATGTTTTACAAAATATATGACAAGCAAGTGCCAGTTTGGCAAGCAAGTTTACAAGAACATGAATCATGCATATTTATGTGGGTTTGTGGTGTCCCTCACGAATAGTCAAGTGCACATTGACTCACGAAAAGGCTTCTCCCGCCTGCCCGACTGAGGCACAGGGTTTCTCACAAGGATTCCCTCACGAAACTACGTCTACACATCAACATTTCGATGGCATGTGTAGTACGTCATGAACCAGGGACAACCCAAACCATTATGTTATGTTATGTGTTATGATTTGTTACGTGTCATGCATCATGAATTGTTCAAGAATCAAGCATTTTTCAAGACAATGACACATACATGATCAATGACTACGATTTCAACAAGTACCACGGCAATGAGATATTTTTGAATACTTTAGCTTATTACTATATTATAAATATGTTCCCACGAGCTTTATAGCTCACCCCCTCTAATCTCCCCCATTCAGGTGACGAGCAGGAGATCGAGTGAGTTACGAGTACGACGACACTCCATTTTGTCATGTTTATTTTTAAACTTTAGTTTCATTTCAAGTACTATCGGTTCAATAGTATTTTGTATTTTTGGCTCTTGAACTCAAAGTTGTAATTTGGTTTGAGATGTTCTTAAAGCTTTAGTAAAACTCATCTTTTTGATAACGACTTATGGATATGTTTGTTTTAAAGCATGAAAGTAAGTTTTGAGATTGTTCACGATGGGTCCATTGAACTTCCGATGGTCTCCTTTCTCAATCGTTAAATTGATCTGTTTAGCCTTGTTTATTAAATCACATGAAAGCAGGTTTCAAGTTTGTTTTCCAGTAGGCCCATTAATCTTCCGTGGGTCTTTTTCCTTACATGTATCATTAGCACATTTCACGCCACGCTCTCATGTCCGATGTTGGGCTCCGACAGCGGGGTCCAACAATTCAGACATTTCAATTCCCTATTAAAGCCCTCCCAACATGAATAAATTATTACAAATGTTATTAAAAACACTTTTAGGGATCTAAAGCATTTCAATGCATGCAAATACTGAAATCTATCAAAGCTAATTCCATCAAACTTCTTAAGGATGTCACTGATCTTATAAAACTAGATAAGTTACAAGCAATGGAGGAGCTCTCATTTACTTAAAAACAGCTAGTGATTAACCCTACAAATTCTTCATTTATTGAGAAAGAGAAAGTAGACCTTAGGAAGTATCTACAAGCAATTGAAGCGTACAAATCCCAACTGAAACAGAAGTCGAGGGATCAGTGGGTGCAGCAAGGAGACATGAACACTAAGTATTTATTTGGTGTAATTCAAGGTAGGAGGAATATAAACAAAACAATGAATCTAGAAGATAGAAATGGTGGAGTGGTGCATGATCAAAAAGACATGAAAAAGGCAACCATAACCATTTTAAGGAAATTAATGGTGTGACTACACATACAACTTGTTTTCATGAAAATTTGCTCAATAGAATGTCAGGTTCCATAACCTAGGATTAGCAGTCATAACTATTTAAGGAACACACCAGGGAAGAGATAAGAGAAATTTTGTCCTCCTTTTATCATGATAAGTCACTAGGCCTAGATGGCTTCAGTGTAAGGTTCTTTCAAGAAAAGTGAATATCTTATAAACTCCAGTAGTTAAAGTAGTGCAGGATGTTTTTAAAAGTAAGAGGTTGCTCATATAGATGAATAATACTTACTTAGCCTTGGTGCCTAAAACCCCTAATTAGGGTGGTTATTGACAACAACTCAATGGCAAGAAGATTTCTATTCAGACATTTCAATTCCCTATTAAAGCCCTCCCAACATGAATAAATTATTACAAATGTTATTAAAAAACACTTTCAGGGATCTAAAGCATTTCAATGCATGCAAATACTGAAATCTATCAAAGCTAATTCCATCAAACTTCTTAAGGGTGTCACTGATCTTATAAAACTAGATAAGTTACAAGCAATGGAGGAGCTCTCGTTTACTTAAAAACAGCTAGTGATTAACCCTACAAATTCTTCATTTATTGAGAAAGAGAAAGTAGACCTTAGTAAGTATCTACAAGCAATTGAAGCGTACAAATCCCAACTGAAATGAAGTCGAGGGATCGATGGGTCCACCAGAGACATGAACACTAAGTATTTATTTAGTGTAATTCAAGGTAGGATGAATAGAAACAAAACGATGAATCTAGAAGATAGAAATGGTAGAGTGGTGCATGATCAAAAGACATGAAAAAGGCAACCATAACCATTTTAAGGAAATTAATGGTGTGACTACACATACAACTTGTTTTCATGAAAATTTGCTCAGCAGAATGTCGGGTTCCATAACCTAAGATTAGCGATCGTAACTATTTAAGGAACACACCAGGAAGAGATAAGAGAAATTTTGTCCTCCTTTTATCATGATAAGTCACTAGGCATAGATGGCTTCATGTAAGGTTCTTTCAAGAAAATGAATATCTTATAAACTCCGAGAGTTAAAGTAGTGCAGGATGTTTTTAAAAGTAAGAGGTTGCTCATATAGATGAATAATACTTACTTAGCCTTGGTGCCTAAAACCCTAATCCTACGTGTTTAAATGATTTCATACTTATAGCATGTTGTAATATGGTGTACAAGATTATTTAAAAAATCCTTGATAATCGTTTAAAGGTCACCTTAACTAGTTTAATGAATCCAAGTCAAGGTGCTTATGCCCTAGGTAGTATAGGTGACAATATCTAGTTAGCTCAAGAATTTTCAACAATTACAAGTATAAGGAACATACCGGAGTTGTGCCCTCAAGATTGAATTCACTAAATCATATGACCTTTGTTGAATAGAGTTTCATCATCAATTCTTTTTATGCTTTTGGATATCCTTTTAAGTTTATTAAATGGATTCACTCTTACATAACATCAGTTTCTTTATTTGTATTAATGTGTTGAGAACCCACCTAATTTTCCAATGCTACTAGAGGAATTAGGCAAGAAGATCCAATCTCTCCCTACCTATTTTTCATTGCTATGGACGTAGTCCAAAGAATCACATAACTTTGTATAGAGGAAAATGCGAATTTCATATTTCATTATCAATGCATTGATCTTTGTATCACACAACTTTCTTTTCCAGATGGTTTACTCATGCTTTGTGCTAATAATCCTACTTATTAGAATACTCTTAATAGCATTGTCGAGATTTCAAGAAGCTTTAGGGCTCAAATTCAATCCGAAAAAGCGATACTTATCTTACTAGACAAAGTAGTGAAGATTTAATGAGAGTGATAGCATATCTTTGGACTCACTATTCATCAAATATGTTATTAAATATATTATAATTAATTAGTCAATTGATTATGTTATGATTAATCAGCTAATTAAAATGTTTTAATGAATTATGTTATTATTTAATAAAAATGTTCATTGATCATAATTGCTACATCAAGCTCAGTATTTGTTAAGTTACAAGCGTAACTAGTTATAGATTTATATACATTGAATATTACAAGATCATAATTGATAACAATTATTAGTGTAGTAAGATATATATAAAGGTTAATATTACTATTTAATCGAACAATTATAATTTAAAACATCAATCAATTAATTATATTAATTATAACTGAATAGATGTAATAATAATTTTTATAAATTAGGTCTATTTTAATAAAACTATAAATTATTTATTTCATAATTAGTATTAATTATATCAAAATTACTTTATTAACTATGATAAATCATGCATTAAATTTATAGAATGATTATTTTTCTTTATAACCTAAGTAATCAATCTATTGATTGAAATTTAATCGATAAATTAATTATATATAAATTACAGTTAATAAAAATGAAGAGAAATTCTAAATATACACTTGTGAAGATGAATTAATATCTGAACGTTTTTAAATTTCAATTAAATCATACTTTTATTTAAAAGGTTTTGGTTTAGGAAAGAAGATATGTCACAGGTGTGACATCTTAGGTCACACCCGTGACATGTTCTTTATTTTTTCTTCTTATTAACTACATACATATATATATATATATATATATATATATATATGTATATATATATATATATATATATATATATATATATATATATATATATATATATATATATATATATATATATATATATATATATACATATATATATATATATATATATATATATATATATATATATATATATATATATATATATATATATATATATATATATATATATATACATTATTATCTAATGAAAACAAAAGCAACTAGCTAAAGCACAATTAGATTTAAAAGCTGGACAAGACATCCAATCTTCAACTTTTAAACAGTTCTTAAATCGAAAAAATATAATTTATTTTGGAAAAATCGTACATGAAACACCTATTAGAATGGAGCAATGTAATGGACATATTCAAATTAGTTTAATTGATCAAAAACAAATTTCAAAACAATTACAAAAAATTCCTAATTAAAAACGATCAAAAATTGGTTACATTCATCTATCAGCTATACAAATTCTTTTAAAATCTACTTTCCAAGAAGGAATAGATTCACCAATCAGAATGGACTTGTTTTGGGTAGAAAAGTATTATTAGTACTTCAACGATGTCAAGATAAAGGACTTATTTTAAGTAAGAAAAAAGCATGTACTGCACAATAAACAATAGATATTTAGGTATTCAATTTCAACATAATGGATTATTAACTTTACAACCAAATATATTAAATACGCTAAGAGATTTTCCCGATAACTTAACAAGTAGAACTCAAATACAACAGTTTTTAGGACTTTTGAATTACATTTCTGATCAAGACTTTTTAAAGGATTTAGGAAAAGAAAGAAAGCTATTACAGAAAAAATGCAGTACTAAAATGCAATGGAATTGAACTGATGCAGACACCAATGCTGGGAGGAAACTCAAAGCATTATGTACACATTTACCAGTTTTATATAATTATCTGTCGAAGGATAAACTCCTGGCGCAAATTGATGCAAGTATAGACACATGGGCAGGATGCCTTTTGGCAAAACCTCCCAACAAATGCAAATATCTTTTTTACAAATATATCAATGGAACATTCAGTTCCTCCGAGTATAAATATCCCATTCATGAAAAAGAGACATTAGCTTGTCTCAAGACGTTGAGAAAGTAGAAAATTGATTTATTACCTATTGCATTTACTATGGAAAAGGTATGGTTTTTATTAAGAATTGATTAACTCTTTTATTCAATCTTTAGTTATTCTTATGGATAATACTTTTCTCCCTTATTTTGATCATAGACGAACCTTAAAACAGTTAATTCAGCAGTGTGATGAATGGAATGAACAATATAATAAACGAATTAATCATCATACCAAATTTATTGAACAAACACCTGTAACTCCTTTGAATCAACATATCATAAGTTATAGTTTTACGACTTAAAAGCTTTTAATAGGCAACGATGTAAACAATATATTCAAGCTATTTCTGAACTTATTGATTAATTTCTTCATTTCAGATAAGAATTATTCATATTTTGAATGCAAACGCTATATCAACCAAGTCATTAAAAATACTTATAAACGAGAAGCCAAATTGGATGAAATGATTGAAAGATGTCATACACTCAACAAACATGCTCATAATAGTCAAGAGATGCAGAAATATCAAGAACTAATGGATACCACTCGAATGATTCAAATAGCAAACAATTTAAAATGGTCATTATATGAAACTAGAAAGTTTTATCGTAATAGTATTCAGAAACTTATTGATTAAGATTTGTACTCACTTGTTTCAAAGTAATAAAAAGTTTTCAAATATGCATTATTTCGATTGTAAAGAATTACTTAAATCACAGATTAAAATTAGTCGAGAAACTGCAGAAAATCATACTTATTGGATTCATAAACTTCAAATTAAATTGGGGAAAGCTAAACAAATTAATGATCAACAACGCATCTACCAAATTGAAAAAAAATTATTTATTGTTAGACATATACAATATAATAATCTTCAAAATCTAAAACGAGATTTAAAGGATATTTCTCAATTAATTAGTTAAATGGAAGATCAATATATTAGGCGTATTTGTGAAGGCATTTATGTCATTTGAATTAGATGGACCTCGAAATAAAATTAAAGAATTAAAAGAAGTTTAGATAATTACATTGATATGATGCATGAAGATATGGAATATGATCAAGATAGTATCGAAAATATAAGAGAATGCAATCAAAAATCGAACTAATTATACACATAATCGAAAAATTGAATCAATTTATTACTAGAGATTCTTTATGATCATACTCTGTATTTATGTGTTACTTCCTTTTATATATATTTTCATTGGTTGCAATCATTACTTCATTTTTACTTAGTCGCATGTACAATAGCTTTCCTTCAATTCAATTAAATGATTATTTTTATCTTGCTATAGATATGGATTTATTCCCTTAAGTTTCAACATTTATTAGATAAATTATTTAACCTCGATATTGATTATCATAATCTTGAATAATCTTAGATCTATGTCATCCCATTATTATCATTATTATAATTGTTATATCTACCAATCCTCTAATTGTTGTGTTTGTCAACAATTCAAAGACGAATAGAATATCTACACTATATGCAATATCATCATTTTATACAAATAGAATATTTGTTAGATCTGCTTACATTAACTACCCATCATGAATCTTTACAATCTATACAAGACAATTTAGATCTAGAATGAGAATTTCATCAATTTTACAATCAACAACGTAATCATTTAGAAAATCTTCTTGAATATCATAAAAGACATAATCCTTGGCATCAATATGAATAAAGAACATAAGGATAAAAATATTGAACAAGATACAAATATTTTAGATGTAGATAATTCAGAATTACAAGAAGCTCAAGGAACATTTCATATTAATACTCTTTTATCCAAAGATAAACAAAATAAATAGCAAAAACCCAATTAGATTTAAAAGCAGGACAAGATATTTACAAACCATCTATCTTAAATCAACTAATCGATCGGAAAAATATTATTTATTATGGTAAAATTGTTCATGAAACTCCAATTCGAATAGATCAATGTAATGGACATATACTAATTAGTCTAATAAATCAAGAACAAATAACTAAACATTTACAACAAATCCCATTAGAAAAAAGAATTAAAATTGGATATTCACCTTTCTACTATTCAAATTTTACTAAAATCTACTTTCCAAGAAGGAATTAATTCCCCTATACGCATGGCTATCGTAGATGAAAGAATGACAAACTTAAACGATCAAATTATAGGCGTTATGAATGGAAACTTAGCATATAATAAAATAAAATTTAATACTCGATTAAAAATAGGAATCCCTTTAAAATCTAAAAACTTAGAAGATACTATAACCATTGCATATAAATTTTATAGAGATGATTTAATGATTTCAGGACAATATCCTTTTTCACTAACTTATCAAATCAGTTATGTTTTAACCAATTCGCATCATAGTATTGATTTCAAAAATACTGATAAAATTTATATAGATCAACTTTTTAATAATGTCGCCAAAGTTGGAACAAATTTAAGAACTACTTTAAGACCTCTACCAGCTATACAATATCCTTTTCAGACCGAACCTCAAATCCAACATAGACATTCTTTTTCAGATATTTCATATTCTTCAACCCCTTTACTACAACGATCTTCTTCTGTACGAATTGAAAAACCTCTCAACCAACAATCTGAAAAAATAGAAAGAAAAGATATTAAAATTACTGATCCAATTATATCCACCTCATCCTTTCTCAACACGTCAATGAAATTAGATGACATTAAATCCGAATTAAAAGAATTATCAACATATATTAAACACACTCTATGACTGTGATACAAGAACTACAAGAAATAAAAGAACAAACACAAGAAATATTAAAACAACAAACTACAATACTACATCTATTTACTAAATTACAACAACAATATACATCTCAACAATAATTAATAAGAAAACTAGAAACCGCGCTCGAAATGGTATCAAAGCCTAAACCAAAAGAAATTATTCTTGAACAACCATGGCCGAAGCCGAATATATAGCACCTATAAACGTTGAATCTTTAGAAACAGTTGAACGCAACATTCATAATCAATTAGACGATATTACACAATTATTTCACACATTAACATTATATCCAGATGAACAACAAATACATAAAATCACAGATAAAGAACAATTTATATTAGATTATGAATCAGATGAAGAATTACAAGTAGGAGAAGAAAAACCTGAAAGTAGTGAATCACAAAAACAAAAAAGTGAACCATTAGAAAGAACCGAAAGAACAAAAAGAAAATCAAAATATCCTTTAATAGATACAAATTTTATTAGTAGATACGGTTATTTTCAAAGAGGCACAAAATTTAGAAAATATCCTTCAGAATATACCCCAAAGCATATAACAATAGGAACTGGCGATACACTCAATATTGATTGTGTTACAAATGCTGAAGATGTAATTTTAGATTGGGAAAATAAGATACAGTTAATATTACAAATAGATAAGCCATTTGGAGATATTATGAATAAAAATACATTGCGGAATTTTATTACATATAAAACTAGAGGAATTGTACATCAATTCTTACTCGAAAATGAAATAGGACTCAAAAGTACTTCTAAATATCAAGAAGCTAATTCAGATACATCAACATTTTATGTAGTAGTCACAAATTTATAAAGAATTTCTTGGAAAAGATATATTATATAATAATGAAGAAACAAAAGTAGTGAAAGACAAAAAGCTTTATGGCATTTAAATCATATTCAACTATGTAATCCATGTTACTTAGAAAATTATATATGTGAATTTCAACGATATTATTATATTTTACATCGAAATGAACAAGAAATGTACATACATATTTTTATCCAAAAACTACCTTATCCTATAAATTTAAAAGTAGACGAAAGATTTCAAAAATTACGAAATAAAGACAAAATAGCATATAGTCTTGGAGGTGTAATTTCTATAACACGAGCTATACTAGCTGAACAATGTTTAGATCAGAAACTTAAAAGAAAATTAAAACATACAAATATTAGACAATGCTGTTCAAAAAATCCAGAAGTACCACAACAATATCTGTATCTTCTGTTTATTACATTTTTACCAAGCTGCAAAAAAGAGAAGCGCTGCTTTGCCTTTGCTTCATCAAACAATTACTGATCAGCATAGCCATTCTTTCGTTAATAGCGAACCTTCCAGCAGTCAACTTTTTATTCATCAATCATCTAGTCAACAAATATAAAATCGATCTTTCGATTTTAATGTAAATCGTGTTAATCAAAAAATATTGCGCAATGTGACATTTCATGACATTTCCAAAAAACATCACGCAAAGTGACATTTTCATGACATTTCCAAAAAACATCGCACAATGTGACATTTCGTGACAGTTTCATGACGTTTCCAAAAAATGTAGCGCGATGTGACATTTTGTGACATTTTCATGACGTTTAAAAAAACATCGCGCAATGTGACATTTCGTGACATTTTCATAACGTTTCCAAAAAATGTAGCGCAATGTGGCATTTCGTGATATTTTTGTGACCTTTCTAAAAAATGTTGCGCAATGTGACATGTCGTGACATTTTCATGACGTTTCCAAAAAACGTCGTGCAATGTGACATTTCGTGACATTTTCATGACGTTTCCAAAAAACGTCGAGCAATGTGACATTTCATAACATTTTCATGACTTTTCTAAAAAACCCTTGCGCAATGTGACATTTTGTGACTTTTTCATGACGTTTAAAAAAAATCGTGCAATGTGACATTTCATGACGTTTTCATGAAGTTTTAAAAAGACGTCGCACAATGTGACATTTCGTGACATTTTCATGACGTTTGAAAAAACGTCGTGCAATGTGACGTTTCGTGACATTTTCATGACATTTAAAAAAAAGTCGCGCAATATGACATTTCGTGACATTTTCATGACATTTTGAAAAACCGTTGCGCAATGTGACATTTTTTGAAAACTAATTATTTATGTTGAGTTAATAAACAAGCGTTAGGTGTCACCTTGCAATCCATACAACTAAGTCGATTACTCTATCTGACAACGAAGTAGTCAATTTGATTTTTTTATGATTTTTGTTTTCTTTTAAAAAAAGTTTGTTATCACCAACTTAAACCCTACCATGAGATCTAATAAAGTTGTCTTATTATCCTATCATCCTAACCGAAATCCCCATGAGTCTATGAGTACCTGTCTAAGGTTACACCTAGAATAATTTTCTCATCAAGTCTGCTGAATCACCTTATCTAGCTCTTCTTATAATTGGTGTTTAAGCTATTGTCTAACCCTACTTGAGGTGTATAATCACACACTACATTAAAAACAACGCCTATCACCACAATCTTTAGGAATGTAATCTTGTCATTTGTAACACCCGCTATTAACGTTACACCGAAATAAATTAATATTGAGACTAATGTCATTAAAATCAGAGCAGTGAACAATAATGTTAATGACATCAAATTAATGATGTATGATATCTTTCGGTGGCCACAGGAGGGTATTCGAAACAGATGTAAAAAAAAAACCAATATAAGAGTGGCGTTTTTGTAAATAAGTGGACATGGGGGAGTATATAAGGAAATTAGTGCCTTGTCTTCTTCTTCTCTCTCCTCATGCACGACCCTAACCTCCATTAGAGCTCCTCTCAAGCTTTTTCAAGTCTTATTTCATGAAAGGGAAGGTGATTCAAGCTAATTCATCAACATAAAGAGGTAAGTCTTCATCCCAATGCTTAGATCTATGGATTTCAACTTGAGTTTCTCTTCTTTTGTGAAACCCATTTGAGGGGATGTATAGGTTTGATGATTGGATGATAGATTTGTGTTCTTTGATGTCCAATGACACTTATTCTTGAAGAGATTTCGTGTATTTGGTGATTTGTGGGGTTAAACCAAAACCTAGGGTTTTGAAGGTTGAGCTGTCATGGAGACAGATTCGTAACTCCCTTTGTTCATTTGTTTTGAGCTGTTTAACGTGCGAATCTGGAGAAACTTAAAACATAGAAGTTGTATATCCAGATGTCTACTGTCTCTATGATTTTTTTCACGATTTTAGGGTTAGAAGAATAAGAGTAATAGGCCCCGAATTGGTACTGTTTCAGAATACCAGCAAGATTAAAACGAGAACTGTAAGTGAATTTTTTGAAGATCTTAGGGTGAGAATTGGATGACGAGTTCTTCTTAAGAAATGTTTCAAAATGTGTCCTCTAAGTTCTGTAGAAAGGACTTATTAATTGGATGCGTATTCTGTTATATATGGCTGAATAAGTGAAGATTGTTACCAACCCTAGTGACACAGAAGAGAACAGAATCAAGTCAGGCTTGTAAAAATCACAATAAATCAATTTAAGTCTTTTTTTGAGTCGTCTTTGGATATGTGATAGCCACATGAGTCTATTGAAAATGAAGCTTTTAATCGCTTTAATTGGATGAGAGATGAATGAGTTATAAGGTTTTGAGTAGAAAAGGGTCCAACTCATGACTGCATGTTCAGGCTGATTGTAAATGGGAGATTTGGATCTCCTTAATGACTGAATTAGAATATGGTCATAAAAGAAGAATTGTGAGTTTATGTATAAACTAGAGTTCTGCAAAGTTTGATAAACATTGGACTTTCGTGTTAAGAGTTATGCTGTCATGAATGAGACTTATGCAGTATTTTTATGATATGTGTTAAGAAATGAGGTTTTGTGTGAGAATGACTAATGAGGGTATATATATTTTCATGCATGTTACCCAATAGCTTGTGGAAGTGGAAAAGGAATAGAACTAGACATTGTACCTAGTTCTTCACAAGTTCAAGAAAGGTAGAAAGAAATCAGAATTTCTAAGATAGTCGAGGTGAGTATAATCATACTACTATCCTTGTGTAGTAAGCCTCTTACATTATCTTCATGACTTGTCAATTGTTCTTGAATCCTTATGACTTTTTTGGCATATGACTCCATGTAGTTGAGTCTCACATGTTGTATGCCAGATTGACCATATGATTTCAGATTCTTTGCATCTTCTGGTTCCCTTATTGTGTTGAACCTATTGATTGCGATTCTTTGATGAAGCATGTTTTCCAAGTTAACCAAGATTGATGAGTTCTCAGAATACCCAGCTGATAGGGTTTATTATCAAACTATGTGCACATAGATAACCCGCCGGTGATGGGTTAGATCCGGCTCCTACCTAGAGAGGGCAGGCCTCTAGGGACAAGGTTAGGCCGACCTTGTCAAGAATCAGAAAAGGGGAGATATGCCGTACTAGCATGCCTCTGTCTCTTCCTAAGAATTTCAGAAAGAATGAGAAAAAAATTCAGAAATGAGAAAGAACCCAGAATGAGAAAGAAACCTAAACTGAGAAAAGAACCCAGAACCTATAAAAGAATTAAAAAAAAAACCAAATTCATGTTTTCTTTGAACAATTCATATTGAGCTTACTTGTTGATACTCATCTTATTGCCGCATTTGAGATTTACTACCTGTATATTCATTGATGCCATATATGTTATTGTTCAGAATGCTATAGACCATTCTTGTGAAGCTAGCCTTGTGTACTTAGCCTCACAAGCATGGTAGTATGTTTATATCTCACTGAGTCACGTGGTAGACTCACACCTCACTATCATTATTTCAGGAGATTAGCAGATCGGACAAGAGAGAAATCCAAGCCTTTTTGAGACTAGCTTGGATAAGCAGACAAGTAATGTTTTGGTTTTGTATTCGACATGATGTAATTTGCAGATACTTATAACTGCTCCATGGGTTTGTCATAATCATATATACATAAAACATTTATGGTCTTGTTGTGTTGTTGCGAACAATGTTGGTTGTTGATGATGTATGTGAGAATTTCATGATTGGATCCTTACTTCTTACAACCAATTAAATACGATAAGGATCATCAGAAAAATAAATGGGTCATGCCGAATTTTTAGTAGAAGTTGGGCTTACTACGGGTTTTGGTGGCATTAAGCCGACCCATTCCCTAGTGCCAACACGGCCCAAAAATGTGGGTCGTGTCAGATGGTATCAGAGCCAAAGGTTTCATAAGAGTAAAGATCTTGTGAACTAGATGATGGACAAAAAAAATTATATATATATTAAAAAAAACAAAGACATTTCGGATAAGAGATATGCATATGATATTTTGCATGAGCATGACACCATGGAGCATAGGATGCGCATCATGTCAATAGCATGTTATTTTGTGTCTAAACGATTTCTATTTTTTAATACTAGAGATGCCTCTAAAGAAGAACACCTCCTCAACGAGGACGAGGGCGAGGTCGTCTTAGGAAAATCCCGACTCACTGCACGATGTCGAATCGATGCAGCAAGAACAACAAGAAGAAAGGTCTCCACCCGAGTTAGGAGGAGATCGAGAGATAGAAAATGAACTGAGCCCCAATTGCTCGAGGGAAGATGTTAGAACCTTACAACAAAGGATTGAGGCCTTAGAAGCGAGAGAACCGAGCTTTAAGAGAGAGCAAGAGGTTCTAGAATTGAGAGAAGAAGTACGAATACTTAGAGAAAAGAGAGAAAAGAACTCAGTCAGTACTGAAGTTGCTCTGCACCATCACAACCAATGCAAATGCCTAGAGGATTACCTAGGCGGCGTTAGATGATGAAGGAGTAAGCATTAATGATTTCTTGAAATTGCAAACCCCGAGTTTGGTGGTGAGAGATATGAGGATCCCCGAGTTTATGAGACATCTTGAGAAAATGGTTGGAGATTGACTTGCTCGATGCACGATCATAGAATTAGTGGGGATTAAATTGATAAAGAATGCACGGAATGGTTCCAAGGAATATTGAAGATCAATTATATGGTGGGAACCCTCCAACCTGGGAGTTCTTTAAATAGGCATTAATCGATGAGTTTGTTTCTCCATATGAGAGATGAATCGAGCCCTACAATTTGAAAGGCTCGAATAAAACTTTGGTGTGAGTGTAGGTGATTATGTAAGTGAATTTCTACGCTTATGCAAATTTTCTACAGCAATTGTGCCTCTTCGAGGTCTGCAAAATGGAAAGATACAAGTTGGGACTTATACCTTCCTTGTATAGTGCTGTTTCAGCTATTGACTTCCCAAATTTGTCAAGGCTGATTGATAAGACTTGGCAATTAGAAGCAAAGTTTAAGGAGGGAGAGCGAAAAGAGAATCAAGAAGAAAAGGTAAAGGCGAGCGATGAGAGGCCGTAGAGAGAGATAGCTCTCAGATGAGACAAACAGAACAAACAACACAGTCTGCTCTTTCAGAACCTCAGAGAGGGGGTCAAGGTAGAGTTAGAAATCCAGGTGCATCTATCTTTTCAGCACCTAGTGGTACACAACACCTAGCTCAGTCTAGATCACAGCAACCTCCAACACAGCCACATGTTAGAACTGCTTGTAATGTCTGTGGAAAGAATCATCCAGGACCTTATAAACTCGGGTCCAGAGGTTGTTATAGGTGCGGACAACAAGGACATTTCATGAAAGACTACCCAATGCCAGAAAACCAAGCAGTTCCACCCCCAGCTTCACATACCACTGTTCAGATAGACAGATCTGTTAATAGAGGCCCTGCTGGTAGAGGTAGACCTCAAGGCTAGGCACTCACTCAGAATATGAGACATATGTCAGCACCAGCCCCAGCAAATAGAGGTCAGGGGAGAGTGTTTGCTGTGAATCCCCAAAAAGCACAGGCCTCTAATACAGCTGTCACAGGTAACCCTATACAAACCCGTTGACATTGAGTTAAATTGTTGTTATGAATAGAATATTTATGCTTTGTTATGATAAAAGATATGATCTTTCTTTTTATTGATGAATGTTGATATAGGCATAGTCCTTATCCAGAATGAGAATGCTAAAGTACTATTTGACTCGGGTGCCACACATTCTTTTATAGCGCCGAGTTTTGCCAGAAAGTTAGATAAAGGGAGAGAAGTAATGAAAGACCCACTGTTCATAGTTACACCCTTAGGGGAAACTGTTGAAATGACATATGTTTACTCCTCATGTGTAGTAGAAATAGAAGGCAGAAAATTTATGGCAAATTTGATCGAGTTGGCAGTATTAGAATTTGATGTCATCTTGGGTATGGATTGGTTGTCAAATCACCATGCTACAATGGATTGTTATGCCAAAAGAATCATACTTAGGCCAGATCCAGAAACAGAAGTGTTATATCAAGGAGATCGAATTGGGTTTCTTATTAACAGAATTTCAGCTATGCAGGCCCAAAGATTCTTAAGAAAGGGATGTCAGGGGTATATAGCACAGGTAAGGGATACCAGGAAGGAGATCAGCAAGATACAACAGATTCCTATAGTAAGGGATTTTTCGGATGTGTTTCTAGAAGATTTACTTGGATTACCACCAGATAGGGAAATAGAGTTTAGTATAGAACTCCTCCCTGGTACAAACCCCATCTCCATTACTCCATACAGAATGGCACCAATAGAACTAAAAGAGTTGAAGGTGCAATTGCGAGATTTGCTTGATAAGGGTTTATTAGACCCGATAGTTCACCATAGGGTGCGCCAGTGTTATTTGTCAAGAAGAAAGATGGATCTTTGCGGTTATGCATAGATTATAGGCAGTTGAATAAAGTAACTATTAAGAATAAATACCCTCTTCCTCGGATTGACGATTTGTTTGATCAATTATAGGGAGCAAGTCATTTCTCTAAGATTGATCTCAAATCTGGGTATCATCAGTTGAGAATCAGAAAAGAAGATGTGTCGCGCGCTTTAGAACTAGATATGGGCACTATGAGTTTCGGTACTTCCTTTTGGGTTAACAAATGCACCAATGACCTTTATGGATTTGATGAATAGAATCTTGAGCCATATTTGGATAAATTCGTTGTAGTTTTCATTGATGACATATTGGTTTATTCCAGGAGCCAAGAGGAACATGAAAGACACTTGGCAATGGTGTTGCAAATCCTTAGAGATAATCAGTTATAAGCCAAGTTGGCAAAGTGTGAGTTCTGGCTTGATAGAGTGAATTTCTTGGGTCATATAATTAGTAAAGAAGGGATTGGTAGATTCTCGGAAGGTGGAGCGGTGTCTAATTGGCCTAGACCTCGAAGGTTACCAAATCTGAAGTTTCACAGGTATAGTGGTTATTACAAGCGATTTGTAAAGGATTTTTCCAAGATAGCTGCTCCTCGACGAAGTTAACTCGAAAACAAGTGAGATTTGAGTGGGATGATTCTGTGAGCAAAGTTTCCAAAAGCAAGGAATGTCTCACATCGACTCGATGTTAGCATTGCCTTGAGGCAAGGAGATTATGTGATATCTTGTGATGCCTCAAAGTTGGTTTAGGGCGTGTATTGATGCGAAATGGGAAGGTAATTGCCTATGCTTCTAGGCAGTTGAGAAAACATGAGGTGAACTATCCTACACATGATCTAGAAATGGCAAATTGTGATATTTGCATTGAAAATATGGAGACACTATTTATATGGTGAAAAGAGTGAAATATATACATATCATAAGAGTCTTGATACAATCGAAGCAGAAAGAATTGAATCGAGACAAAGGCGATGGATTGAGTTATTGAAGGATTATGATTGTCGATCTTGTATCACCCAGCAAAGCCAATGTAGTGGTGATGCTTTGAAGCGAAAATCGATGGGAGTTTGCATCATATCTCCATTCAAAAGAAAGAGTTAGTTCAAGATTTAAATGGGTTATTTAATGCGGGATTGCACTTGGAAGTATCGATTCCCAAGCATTACTTGCTCAATTCGGTGAAGTCAATTTGATGGATGAGATTAAAAGCTGTCGAGGTAGTGATCCGGAGCTAGCCAAATTGAGAATAGCTGTCCAAGATGGTAAGGTGACGAGTTCAATATGGTGGATGGAGTATTGAGATGTGGTGACGGGTTATGTGTACACGATATAAATGGGCTAAGACAAAAGATTATGCATGAAGCACATTATGCACCTTATAGTGTTCACCTGGAACCACCAAGATGTATCATGATGTTAAAGGCATATATTGGTGGCGGTATGAAGAAAGATGTAGCCAATTTGTATCCACTGTTTAACTTGTCAACAGTCAAGTTTGAACATCGAAGCCCACGGATTACTACAGAGCTACCGCTACCCGAGTGGAAGTGGGGCGGATTACCATGGACTTTGTGATTGGATTGCCAAGAACGCTTAAGGGCATGATTCGATTTGGGTTATAGTCGACGGACTAACTAAGTCATCTCACTTTATAGTCATTAAGACTACTTATAGTGCATTTCAGTTAGCCCGATTGTATGTGGACATAATTGTGAAGTATCATGGAGTGCCGTGTCTATTGTTTCGACGAGAGGGACGCAGTTCACTTCTAGATTCTGCAGAAATTACAAGAAGCTATGGGTACACACTGAATTTTAGTCTGACATTCCACCCACAAACCGATGGGCAATCGAGAGAACCATCCGGACACTCGAAGACATGTTAAGAATGTGTGTCTTAGATTTTGGTGGAGATTGGGAACGTCATTTGCCCTTAATAGAATTTGCTTACAACAATAGCTACCATTCCACCATTGGAATGGAACCTTTTGAAGCATTGTATGGTAGAAAATGCAGATCTCCACTATGCTGGACAGAAGTGGGAGAAAAACAGCTAGAAGGACCAGACCTAATTCAAGAAACATCTGCAAAAGTTCCTCTGATACAGGAAAGATTGAGAATAGATTTGATGAGATGTAAGAGCTATGCAGATTCTAAGAGAAGAGATGTGCGATATGAACCGGTGATCAAGTTTTCGTAAAAGTCTCTCTATGAAAGGCGTGGTCGATTTGGAAGAGAGGAAGTGAACCTAGATACATTGGACCATTCGAGATCCTTGAAAGGGTCGAAATGTGTCATATCGGTTAGCTTTGCCTCCTCATCTTAGCTCTGTGCATCCAGTCTTCCACATATCTATGTTAAGAAAGTACATTCCAGATCCTTCTCATATCTTGCAAACCCCAAAAGTGAATATAGCAGAAGATCTCTCTTATGAAGAAACCTTAGTTGCCATTATAGACAGGCAGATTAGAAAGTTGCAGAATAAAGATATTCCGATGATCAAAGTTCAATGGCAGAATCAAAGAATTAAGGAATGTACATGGGAGACAGAAGAATCAATGAGAAGCAGATATCCACAGTTGTTTTCCCCAATAGGGTAAATTTTCAAAATTCGTGGACGAATTTTAATAAGGGGGGAGAATGTAACACCCGCTATTAACGTTACACCGAAATAAATTAATATTGAGACTAATGTCATTAAAATCATAGCAGTGAACAATAATGTTAGTGACATCAAATTAATGATGTATGATATCTTTCGGTGGCCACAGGAGGGTATTCGAAACAGATGTAAAAAAAAAACCAGTACAAGAGTGGCGTTTTTGTAAATAAGTGGACATGGGGGAGTATATAAGGAAATTAGTGCCTTGTCTTCTTCTTCTCTCTCCTCATGCACGACCCTAACCTCCATTAGAGCTCCTCTCAAGCTTTTTCAAGTCTTATTTCATGAAAGGGAAGGTGATTCAAGCTAATTCATCAACATAAAGAGGTAAGTCTTCATCCCAATGCTTAGATCTATGGATTTCAACTTGAGTTTCTCTTCTTTTGTGAAACCCATTTTAGGGGATGTATAGGTTTGATGATTGGGTGATAAATTTGTGTTCTTTGATGTCCAATGACACTTATTCTTGAAGAGATTTCGTGTATTTGGTGATTTGTGGGGTTAAACCAAAACCTAGGGTTTTGAAGGTTGAGCTGTCATGGAGACAGATTTGTAACTCCCATTGTTCATTTGTTTTGAGCTGTTTAACGTGCTAATCTGGAGAAACTTAAAACATAGAAGTTGTAGATCCAGATGTCTACTGTCTCTATGATTTTTTTCACGATTTTAGGGTTAGAAGAATAAGAGTAATAGGCTCCGAATTGGTACTGTTTCAGAATACCAGCAAGATTAAAACGAGAACTGTAAGTGAATTGTTTGAAGACCTTAGGGTGATAATTGGATGACGAGTTCTTCTTACGAAATGTTTCAAAATGTGTCCTCTAAGTTCTATAGAAAGGGCTTATTAATTGGATGCGTATTCTGTTATATATGGCTGAATAAGTGAAGGTTGTTACTAACCCTAGTGACACAGAAGAGAACAGAATCAAGTCAGGCTTGTAAAAATCACAATAAATCAATTTAAGTCTTTTTTTAAGTCATCTTTGGATATGTGATAGCCACATGAGTCTATTGAAAATGAAGCTTTTAATCGCTTTAATTGGATGAGAGATGAATGAGTTATAAGGTTTTGAGTAGAAAAGGGTCCAACTCTTGACTGCATGTTCAGGCTGATTGTAAATGGGAGATTTGGATCTCCTTAATGACTGAATTAGAATATGGTCATAAAAGAAGAATTGTGAGTTTATGTATAAAATAGAGTTATGCAAAGTTTGAAAAACATTGGACTTTCGTGTTAAGAGTTATGCTGTCATGAATGAGACTTATGCAGTATTTTTATGATATGTGTTAAGAAATGAGGTTTTGTGTGAGAATGACTAATGAGGGTATATGTATTTTCATGCATGTTACCCAATAGCTTGTGGAAGTGGACAAGGAATAGAACTAGACATTGTACCTAGTTCTTCACAAGTTCAAGAAAGGTAGAAAGAAATCAGAATTTCTAAGATAGTCGAGGTGAGTATAATCAGACTACTATCCTTGTGTAGTAAGCCTCTTCTATTATCTTGCGGCTTGTCGAATTGTTCTTGAATCCTTATGACTTCTTTGACATATGACTCCATGTAGTTGAGTCTCACATGTTGTATGCCAGATTGACCATATGATTTCAGATTCTTTGCATCTTCTGGTTCCCTTATTGTGTTGAACCTATTGATTGTGATTCTTTGATGAAGCATGTTTTCCATGTTAACCAAGATTGATGAGTTCTCAGAATACCCAGCTGATAGGGTTTATTATCAGACTATGTGCACATAGATAACCCGTCGGTGATGGGTTAGATCCGGCTCCTACCTAGAGAGGGCAGGCCTCTAGGGACAAGGTTAGGCCGACCTTGTCAAGAATCAGAAAAGGGGAGATATGCCGTACTAGCATGCCTCTGTCTCTTCCTAAGAATTTCAGAAAGAATGAGAAAAAATTCAAAAATGAGAAAGAACCCAGAATGAGAAAGAAACCTAAACTCAGAAAAGAACCCAAAACCTAGAAAAGAATTCAAAAAAAAAAAACCAAATTCATGTTTTCTTAGAACAATTCATATTGAGCTTACTTGTTGATACTCATCTTATTGCCGCATTTGAGATTTACTACCTGTATATTCATTGATGCCATATATGTTATTGTTCAGAATGCTATAGACCATTCTTGTGAAGCTAGCCTTGTGTACTTAGCCTCACAAGCATGGTAGTATGTTTATATCTCACTGAGTCACGTGGTAGACTCACACCTCACTATCATTATTTAAGGAGATTAGCAGATCGGACAAGAGAGAAATCCAAGCCTTTTTTAGACTAGCTTTGATAAGCAGACAAGTAATGTTTTGGTTTTGTATTCGACATGATGTAATTTGCAGATACTTATAGCTGCTCCATGGGTTTGTCATAATCATATATACATAAAACATTTATGGTCTTGTTGTGTTGTTGCGAACAATGTCGGTTGTTGATGATGTATGTGAGAATTTCATGATTGGATCCTTACTTCTTACAACCAATTAAACACGATAAGGATCATCAGAAAAATAAATGGGTCATGCCGAATTTTTAGTAGAAGTTGGGCTTACTATGGGTTTTGGTGGCATTAAGCCTACCCATTCCCTAGTGCCAACACGACCCAAAAAGGTGGGTCGTGTCATCATTAGCCTCTTTAACCCTGTACTATGAAGTATAAGTTCCTTGACAACCAAGATACCTATCTCATTATGTCCTCTCAAAAAACATGAATACTAAAGTTTAAATTCATTAATTTATTTCGCTTTAGCTCCCTTCCAACTCTTGGATGCACGCTATTTAAGTCTTATATTTATCTAAATTTCCTCTAGTTCTAAATACTTCCCTATAAGGTTCTTGATGTTTTAAGAATCTGTTCGTAATCTATCAACATATTCTCATCTCCTAAACCTAAATCTCACCAAAAGACTGGCCTTTATGCTATCATCAGTAGCCAAAGCCACCACTCCCACCCTAATGGCTAACACAAGCTATAGAAGACAAGTCCCTAAATGTCTTTAATAATACTCGAGAAAAGGAAAAAGAATTGTTATTAAATCCTAAAATGGGCATTGAAATAAATGGATGTGAAAATCACAACTACACGACCACAAGCAAATCAAAATTAGATGGTCTAAAAGTTTGAACCACTAATAGTAATCGCATTGATGTAGAATGCTAAATCATACTCTTGGATAGTTAAAAAGGACAAAAAATTGAAAACTATAAATAAAAGGAACTTAAAAATATAAAGAACAAAAACTAACCAATTTGATCGATCTTTTAAGATGCCACACACTAACTTTGTACATTGTCATTGAAGTTAGCATTGTTCATCATAAATTCCTCCATTGTAGGGCTCACTATAAGTCTGCAAAAGAAGAAAGCAAAGCAATGTTTTCCAAAATCCAAATGACAAAACGTCTCAAAGAGGATTGAAAATTGACTAAACTTGATCAAACTAAGCTACCAACATAAATGAGATCCCAAAATTAAGACCCATAAAAAAATCTTTACTTTTCCGAGAATGTCCAACAAATCCAGAGGTTGTGTTTGCAAGAAAGAAGAAGCCTAAAGTAATAATAAGAAGAAGAAATATGTAAACCATTTTTATGACCCAATAATCTAATACCAAAAACCCACAAATTTTAAAAAAGAAATAAGAGAATTTCAACATAGAACTATATTCACTAGTAAAAAAGGAGCAGTCTTTTGGAGTAAAGTAATAACGGGAGAGGAGGAAACAAAAGTTATGCATCAAACTTGGTGGTGTGAAACTGAGTATGATGAATATTTAGTGATTTCAAGATGCTTGATTGATCGATACACAAGATATAGGTATAGTAACAATTAAAAAATTTATGATTATATAAAACATGTTTTATACACCTCGTACCACCACACAAGATCAAGATATATAGATAGATATATATATATATACATATATAGTTCTATGCATTTAATAACTTTGATAAGAATATGATTATCAATTCAGAACTTGAAAATTCAGTCAGCAATAGTGCATTTTATGCCATTCTTCTTTGGATGGATTGGTTAGATAGTTTAATATACAGTTTTCTCCAATAAATTCTGACATAAATCACTCAGTAGTTGCACCTTTGTAGAATTAGTATACAGGAACTTGATCCGTGCTTAATTATTCATAATAAGCGTATCAAGCATCTTCTTGAGTTCACATCATGGAAGGCCTAACAGGACCTTCCAGCTTAAGCCACTGATCTTACTCACTTGGGGCAAGTGTAGTATAGCCCTGCAAACATAAATAAGAAGTCCAAATATATACATGATCTGCTTTACAAGTTTTAGAGGCAGTTAGTTAAGACGAAAGCTATCCAAGCATATGCAATCGATTTCTCAATTAAAGATCCATTATTCAAGAACTGTTCTCATCTTTGTACACATTACAATTTTCAAGTGCTCAGTTAAAACTAATCAAGGACCTCAAACTTACATTACTCAAGCTCGCCCGTCCCATTCTTCATAGAACTCTTCTAAAAATTCCCCATGAACTTGTGTCTTCTTTCAGCCCTCTGTTTTCCAGCTTGAAATGTCACCAATACTGATATTGTGTTATATATATATAAAAAAGCAGGTGGTGTCCGTGAATGTGCATGTAATCACAATTTATGCAAGACATAAGTTTTTGGATTCGGAGTTAACTTAGTTACTTCAAAGAACAAGAAACAAGAAAATTGAAACTTATGTAAGATCGATTCAAACAGAAGAAATAAACTAAACCCAGAAAGGAAAAACATACTTTTGCAAGTAATTCATTCCTCCGTGTCAGATTTTCAGTGATTTCCAGCAATTCTTCCTTCGTCTTCAGGATATTCAACGGATGAACAGATTTGTCAAACAACAAGACAGTAACATACAGACAAAACAACCCAATTTGTCGAATCTCCAGAGAAATTGGAACCCAATACAAGAAACCTCACAAAACGACGTCAGACAGAAATTAAAGAACCAAGGATTCAAAATGACCCACCTTCTTATAAGAGGCTGTTCTTTTCAATAGCTTGCTATTCTCAACAGAATCATTCCGAGAGAAGGAAAACAGTGACGAAGGGCTCTGCGCCACGTCATGTTGGTCAGACTTAGGCGGCTTCGGCGACGGCGGTTGTGCGAAGGTTGAGGGTGACTGCAATACCGGCGTCTCATTAGCGGATCTCCTCCGTTTAGCACCCTAGAAAAAGACGACTTCATTCACGGGCTTAACTTCAGGTTTCAGACACAAACCTCAAGCTTCAACTTCAACGTAGTTACGAAAATCACGCAACGAGATTACGACTTTGAACTCTTCCTTTGTAACATCGAAGACAAGTTCAAAGGGAGGGTAAAGCTTTTAAATCCGGTTATCAAATAACCGGTTTGTCAGCAAACTGGCCAGTTTTCATATACAAAGGTTATTAACTAAAACCGAACCAGACACATAGCCGGTTCAGACAAATTCCGGTCGAACCGGCCGGTTTGGTCCGGTTTTAAAACCCTTGCTAAGAATAAAAGAACTTCATGTCACGGTTGTAGGAAAATCCCAGTGTGAGCATCACATGCCCACGGTGCGGAAAACAAAAATTTTTGTTCCGGGACCTTCCTGAAAGCCAGGATCCATGTGACTATATAACAAAGTCAAACCAAAACGACCAAAGGAGACCGTCTCTAACGGTATCCACGCAGAGATCGGAGAACCTAACCGGGACAAACCCTTTGACCAGGGAATAGCTAGAACAAATTAAAGAGTGCTAGCTCTTACCTTTGTCCTTGGAGAGCTTGGAATCACGATGGTGAAGAATGAAACTTGGAGAGGAGATGAGCTTGATGAGAGATGAAGATAGGATGATGAGAGAACACTTTCTCTTATAGGTTTTCACAAAACCCTTCCTTTTTCATTCAAAACTCACGAACATCACTCATCAAGAGAGCTTGGTCTTTTATTTTTGTTAAAACCAACGACCCCTTCTTCATTTTGTCCATTTGTCATTTAATGCTTTTAATGACAAGGCATAAAATGGAGAAGGTTCTTCTCCCTTTCCACGTATAACACATATACATATATATATATATTAATTAATTATTTAATTAATTAATAAGATATATAAATGTATATTAATCTTTGAGTGGTCGATCACACTGGGTCGGTCTACTAGGGTCTGGTATGGAAAAACCACCGAAAACCTTTTCCAACAATATCGATGTCGCGATCTCATCGGGACATATCTCGATCTTATTGGGATCTATTTAATCCGATTGCTCTCCATATATTGGAACTCTGTCCAAAACTATTTTACAAATTCTCCGACTCACTCTTATGCGTGTGACCCATTAGGTTCCCGGTTATGTTGGCCACTTAGATCAACACTTAATCCAAGCAAGTCATGAGCAGTATCTAGCAACACATCATGACCCCCAATTGACCGGAAAGTAATTGGTTTGACGAATGAACCTATATTCATCATGAACCATATCACGAACCTTTCCATAGACAATTACCGTGCAATTCGTCCTTTCACCATGCTATACCCCACTTGGTTATAAGTATGGGCAAAGTGTCAACTCTTACTAGACTGACTACGTCAAATCTAGTTCAAGTGATTTCAGTTCTTGTCCTGGGACTCATTACTTAATATGTCAATGAAGACAGTCTTCATGACATATGTACTCTTATCAGAGATTTCTAAGTAATGACCCTGATAAGAGGCCATGGGTATCATCTTCTGCTATCACAGAAGTGGTGAATCCTCTATTGGCTACTCAATTACCTTGAATACCTCAAGCGTACCCAAGCACCACCTACGGCGACCTCTGTAAGGCAACAAGGAATGGAGTCAAAGCACGAATCGGTATCCAAGATATCCTTGAGTACCTCAAGTCTAAGGATACTTGCACCATTCTATGATGAGATTATCACCGACATTAGAATAGGACATCCATGTGATAATCTCATAGCGAGTCATCAATGTACTTACTACCTCTAGTAAGCATCCACATCTCAACCTAAATATCTCATATTTACGGTTTACGAGATCCTTTGCTTGACCAAATCAAGGAGCTTGAGATGTGCTAGTCTTTCCGATTCTGATGTCCGGTCTCGGTAATCCTATGACTAGGGATAATTTGATCTTGACATAATTGCACATGATAGGAATCTCGATAGTATGATCACATCATAATTTCCTTCATGCTATGTCATATATCAAGAACTTCATTAATTTGCTTATAGATCAATATCCATTCATAAATAATGAACATCAAATTAATGAAATATGTCTTTCTTTATTTATTCATAAAGTATGTACATAACTTTATACAAAATGCGCTAAAGGCGATTGCCTTTAGGGCACTACTCTAACAAAATCTCCCACTTGACCTAAAGCCAATCGCCTTGATATCTAATACCATAGGTGAGTACATGAGAATCAAAGTTCTTTTGTGACAATGGCTTTGTCAACGGATCAATAATATTCTAGTCTGTGGGAATTCTCTCTATCTGGACATCACCTTGTCCAATGATCTCCCTGATCAGATGATATCTGCGAAGTACGTGTTTGGATCGTTGATGAGACCTTGGTTCCTTCGCCTGCGCAATAGCCCCATTGTTGTCACAATACAATCAGATGGGCCCATCACGACTAGGAACCACACCAAGTTCAGTAATGAACTTCTTGATCCAAATTGCTTCCTTTGCTGCGTCTGAAGCGGCAATGTACTCTGCCTCGGTTGTTGAATCGGTAGTCGTCTCTTATTTGGAACTCTTCCAACTGACCGCCCCACTGTTCAGTGTGAATACATAACCTGATTGGGATTTAGAATCATCCTTATCAGATTGAAAATTGGCATCTGTATACCCGCTCACCTGGAGATTTCCATCTCCATATACCAAGAAAACATCCTTAGTCCTTCGCAAGTACTTAAGGATATTCTTGACAGCCACCCAGTGACCCTCAGCAGGATCCGATTGGTATCTGCTCGTAACACTTAGAGCATATGATACATCGGGTCTCGTACATAACATTGCGTACATGATAGATCCTACCGCAGATGCATACGGGATCATATTCATGCGCATCCTCTCATCTTGTGTCTTAGGACACATAGATTTCGAGAGTGTTATCCCATGAGTCACGGGAAGATACCCTCTCTTGGATTGCTCCATGCTAAACCTCTTTAGCATCTTGTCTATGTACGTTGATTGTGAAAGACCAAGCAACCTTTTTGATCTATCTCTATAGATCTTTATCCCAAGGATATAAGTTACTTCACCAAGGTCTTTCATGGAAAATTGTTTGGACAACCAAATCTTCACTGATTGTAGCATAGAGACATCGTTTCCTAGTAATAATATGTCATCTACATATAGCACAAGGAATACGATTGCAATCCCATTAACCTTCTTATACACACAGTGTTCATCCGGATTTTGTGAGAAATCAAACTCTTTGATTACCTCATCAAAACGGATATTCCAACTCCTGGATGCTTGTTTCAATCCATAGATGAATTTCTGAAGCTTGCATACCTTTTCGCCATCATAGGAGATGAAGCCCTCGGGTTATGTCATATACACATCCTCGCCTAGATTTCTATTTAGGAAGTCGTCTTCACATCCATTTGCCATATCTCATAATCATAATGAGTGGCAATGGCTAGGAGTATCTAATGGATTTAAGCATTGCTCTTGGGCTAAAGGTCTCGTCGTAGTCAACTCCTTGTCTTTGACGAAACCTTTAACCACAAGCCTGCTTTATAGGTAATCACATTACCATCCATGTTGGTTTTCTTTTGAAAACCCATTTACACCTATGGGTTTTATTCCTTGGTGCTTCAACCAAAGTCCATACTTGGTTTTCATACATGGAATCCATTTAAACTTGCATGGCTTGAAGCCATTTCTCGACTCGAACTCTTGAGAACCTCTTCATAGGTGGTAGGCTCATTATCTTCTATAGTGTCGTCATTCTGTTCATTCACGAAATCCATATCTCTCGAGAGCAGGCGTATCCTACGTGACCTACAAATTTAGTGTGTTGTAGAAGGTTGAATGTTACTTCATCTGTATGAGTGGCAGTTTGAGTTCGAGCAATTGATCTGCGTCTGTTCGAGCATCTTGAACTTCTTGAGTTCAATTTTGCTCCCACCGTCTTCTTGTAAAAGAAACTCTTTCTCTAAAAAGGCGCCATGCTTGAAACAAACACCTTTTGTTCCTCGTGAGTAGAATTGATATCCCATTGTTTCTTTAGGATATCCTACGAACAAACACTTGTCGAGTTTGCATCAAGTTTATCATTTGTGTCCGCTTCACATAAGCGGGACAACCCCAAACTTTCAAATGAGTAAGATAGGGTCTTTGTTAGTCCACATCTCATATGGAGTAACATCAATGCCTTAGATGGAACTCTATTTAGCAAGTAAACAGCTGTCTCGAGTGCATACCCCCAAAAGGATTTTGGTAACTTTGCAAAGCCCATCATCAATCGTACCATGTCTAACAAGGTTCGATTTCTCCTTTCAACCACACCATTATCTTTGTGGTGTGTAAGGGGAGTCCATTGAGATAAAATCTCATTATCTACGAGATAATCCAAAAACTGTTGGTCTAAGTATTCCCCACCACGATCGGATCATAATATCTTGATACTTTTCCCAAGTTGGTTTTCTACTTCATTTCTGAATTGTTTGAACTTTTCAAATGCTTCAGATTTGTATCTCATCATATACAGGTACCCATATCGAGAATAATCATCGATAAAGGTAATGAAGTAAAGACAACCACTTCTAGCATGGATGGACATCGGACCACATACATCTGAATGTATTAGGTCTAATACTCCAGTCGCTCGTTCACCCTTTCCTTAAAGGGTAACTTAGTCATCTTGCCTAATAAACAAGATTCACATGTGTCATATGATTCATAATCAAATGACCTAAACTTCCACTCTTATGGAGCTTAGCTATCGTCTCTCATTTATATGGCCAAGGCGACAATGCCATAAGTAAGTTGATTTTAAATTATCTCGTTTATGTCTTTTCGTGTCATTGACATTCATAATTGGATGTGACATATCTAATATGT
Organism: Erythroxylum novogranatense; assembly: GCA_029891385.1. Lineage (NCBI taxonomy): Eukaryota > Viridiplantae > Streptophyta > Magnoliopsida > Malpighiales > Erythroxylaceae > Erythroxylum > Erythroxylum novogranatense. Next base: position 52,090,798 of record CM057234.1, on the reverse strand, counting down.
AAATGCCATTGCATAATGTACCAGTACCATAAAGCATTCCATTCAAACTAATAGAACAACCATTGTTACTAAAAGTCAAATGGAAACTAGCTCTATTTAAACAAGAAACAGACAATATGTTCTTTGTTAATACAGGTACAAAATAACATTCATCCAATTTAATTACAAGCCCAGTGGGGAGTGACAAGAAATAAGTGCCTATGGCTAATGCAGCAACTCTTGCTCCATTTCCCACATGCAGGTCTAATTCTCCCTTCATGAGCTGTCTATTGTCCCTGAGGCCCTGCATATCATTGCATATGTGTGAGCCACAACCGGTATCTAATACCCATATGTTATGGTCAGAAACATTATTAACCCCAATGACAACATACCTGAAGAAGTCGAGGCATCTGATGCCTTCTTCTGCTTCAATTCTGTTGGACCAATGGTGGTTGACAAATTAAATCCCACTTATGTTTTGATAATAATAAAATGTATAGAATTGGTTAAGAAATTGTTTAAGGTATTTTGGGATTATTATTGTGCAAATCAAGATGGACAAGTGATAAATCATTGAAGAATTAAGATGGAAGTTTCCTATAAGTGAAAGAGGCTTAAATAATGAAGATTATAGAAGATTTGAGTGGATATTACCGTTGAAGCTTACATAAGTCGACTAGAACATCATATGTCGACTAATATATGAAGATATGTCAACACAAGTCGACTTATCGTGGACCACAAGTCGACTTACACATCACAAGTCGACTTATAGAAGAGCGGAGATGCAAGTTTACGTAAAATGTTGTCACAAGTCGACTTATACAACTCGACAAGTCAACTTATGGTCACAAGTCAACTTATACAACTCGACAAGTCGACTTATGCGTACAACAAATAAATTCCAACGGTCCAATTAGCCAAAAATGGAAGGGAGATTGTTAAGGAACGGTCATAACAATCATGCAATGGCTATATGGGTTCCCAACAGCTATATTTCTTCAAGTATAAATAGAGGATGATGGAAGAAAAGTTAAGAGAAGTTCTACAAGCCTAAACACTCTTCTATTGCTCTAAAATTGCTCATTATTGTTCTTATCTTATTACATCATGTATTGAGCTTTGTTCTTCAATCTTTATCTTATTTCTCTTACAATTTGAGTGACTAGTGAAAGGTCACGTGTGAGGTAACAGTAGAAAATCAAGTGGTATTGGTAGGATTTGTGCCGGAAGATAAATCATTTGTAAAGGTAGCTTGAGCCGGAAATCAAGTGGAATTGGTAGGATTTGTGCCGGAAGACAAATCAAGTGTAAAGGTAGCTTAAGCCGGAAATCAAGCGGTATTGTAAGAGTTCACACTGAACTACAAAGTGTGCAATAAAGTGGTTTGCAAAATCCTAAGTGGGAGCTTAGGTAGAGGGCGTGGAGTCGTAAAATAGAACCTCTATAAAAACAGTGTTTGATCTTCTTCCCTACTCTTTTACATTTGGATTTGATTAAATTGTTTTTGTATGAATTAACTTTTGATTTTATTGTAGAAATTTACAAAAAGCTTAAAAATCTATTCAACCCCCCCTTCTAGATCGCTTACAATTGGTATCATAGAATAAGTATCCGGGGATGGCACATAATAACTTAGCGGAAGAAGGTAATACTAATAATCGCCCTCCTTTATTTAATGGTACTAATTATTCTTCTTGGAAAAATCCTATGAAGTACCACATCATTAGCGAGGAAGTAGAATATTGGAAGATAATTATCTTCGGTCCACAACCACCGTTAAAAGAAAATGGTGAGTTAAAAATGGAGATGGAATACGATGACAATGACTGGAGGCAAGCTTACATCAACGCGAAAGCAATGAAGCTAATTTATTGCGCTCTCACGGTTGAGGAAAGAAACTGAGTTAACTCGTGTACCAGCGTGAAAGAAATGTGGGAAATACTTCGCATCACCCATGAAGAAACCAACCAAGTTCGGGAGACAAAGATCAACATGCTTCTCCATGACTATGAAATGTTTGTCATGAAGGAAGGTGAGTCTATTTCCACTATGCTTGATCGTTTTGCAGAAATCATAAATGGATTAGGCAACCTTGGAAAGCATATGACGGATAGCGAGAAGGTGAAGAAAATTCTTCGCTCACTACCAAGTGAATGGGACTCACAAGTCACCGCCATTATGGAATCCAAAGATCTCAATCATCTGGAATTCAACGCCTTGGTGGGATCACTTATCAACTATGAGATCATTCTCAAATCCAGAGGAGGTAGAGGTAAGTCACAAAAGTCAATTGCTTTAAAAGCTCATACTTCTTCTTTTGATGAAAGTGATGAAGAAATAGATGAAGAGGAGGAAGATGAAGAAATAGCAATGTACGCCAGAAATTTGAGAAAATTCAAAGGACTTCTCAAAAATCGGAGGAAGGAATTAAATGGTGGAAGAAATGGAGAAAGGAAGAAATTTTCCATGGAAAGAGGACATCATGCTAGAGAATGCAAAAGCTCATCCTCAAATTCAAATCCCCAGAAAAATGACAAAGGGAAAAAGAAAGCTAGCCTTATAGCCACGTGGAGTGATGATGAGGAAGCATATCAAAGCAATGATGAAAACAACCTTGCTCTTATGGCAGATAGCTTCTCAACAAGTGATGATGAAGATGAGGTAACTTTCATTGATCAAGATCTTATAGATTCTTTTAATGCTTTACAAATTGATTTTGAAGAAGCTATTGAGATCAATACAAAATTGAGAAAGAAAATAAGAGAACTAGTTGCTGAAAATAATGCTTTACATGAGACGATTGATGATTTAGATTGTCCTAAGGAAGATCATTCTGCATGTCTTGCTGAAAAAGAAAGTCTTACTAATGAACTTGGTAGACTTAGAAAGGAGTTTTCTTATGTGGTTGGAAAATTTGCTGGTGGAAATGCAAAGTTTGAAGAGATGTTGTCTTTACAAAGATATTCTATTTCTAAACATGGTTTGGGATATGATCCTTATAATAGAGATTGTTCTTTAATTTCCAAATTTACCAAAGATGGAAAAGTTGCTCAATGTGCTAGATGCTTGAAAGATGGTCATATAGAAATTGCATGTAAAAGTATTAGGAGATGTGTTAAGGTTAAGAAAATGCTGGTGGTAAAAGGTACAACACCTTCTAATGTGGTTTATATGACTAACCAAAATGGACCCAAGATGGCTTGGGTACCAATGAGAAGAAAGGATGTTTTAGTTGTAGGTACAAGCAAGGAATGAAAATCCACCAAGCACATGGTACATTGATAGTGGATGTCGACTAATTGGTGACAAATATGCTAACAAGTCGACTTATGTGGAAACAAGTCGACCTATGATATACGAAGTTCTTTGGACATGAAGTTATTTAAGGGTAAGTCGACTTATGCAATACGACAAGTCGACTTATGAAGGTCGATAAGTCGACTTATGGAGGTAAACAAGTCGACTTATGTCTATACGGATTCTTATGCTATTTCAAGTGTGCGGTCCTTCTTATGACTTTCTGATATTTGTATTCATTGTTGGATTGTTATGTTATGTAATGAATTTGCATTTTCTTTGTGTTTGCTTATGAACTGACAGTCGAATATACGTTATCTGGGTCTTCTTTAAAAATTCTCTTTTTCCCAAAATCTCTGAAAACATATTCTCTTCTACTTTTGAGATTTATTCATGATGATGTTTCTCCACCATGATGGTTTTTGTATCTAACCAAGAACAACATTTCATATTATTTGTATTTGCTTGTTACTTGAGACTATTTGTGTTTGATTACTTGATTCTCTATTTAATGTGATTGCGATATTTCATCTATTGTTGGTTTGTATTAGTTGTTTTGATTATGACAAAAAGGGGGAGAAAAATGGGAAATTGGATATTCTTTAGTTACTTGATTAAGGGGGAGTATGTTTATTAAATTGTCCTTGATGAATTTGATCTTACAAGGTTATTAAACTCAATGATTTATATGATTGAGGGGGAGACTTCTAACCAAAATGACAAGGTATAAAAACCTTGATCAATGTTTCTTTGTTTTCATTTTTTAAACAATTTCTAAGTGTTTTGTCATTATCAAAAAGGGGGAGATTGTTGGACCAATGGTGGTTGACAAATTAAATCCCACTTATGTTTTGATAATAATTAAATGTATAGAATTGGTTAAGAAATTATTTCAGGTATTTTGGGATTATTATTGTGCAAATCAAGATGGACAAGTGATAAATCATTGAAGAATCAAGATGGAAGTTTCCTATAAGTGAAAGAGGCTTAAATAATGAAGATTATAGAAGATTTGAGTGGATATTACCGTTGAAGCTTACATAAGTCGACTAGAACATCATATGTCGACTAATATATGAAGATATGTCAACACAAGTCGACTAACAACATACAAGTCGACTTATCGTGGACCACAAGTCAACTTACACATCACAAGTCGACTTATAGAAGAGCGGAGATGCAAGTTTACGTAAAATGTTGTCACAAGTCGACTTATACAACTCGACAAGTCGACTTATGCGTACAACAAATAAATTCCAATGGTCCAATTAGCCAAAAATGGAAGGGAGATTGTTAAGGAACGGTCATAACAATCATGCAACGGCTATATGGGTTCCCAACAGCTATATTTCTTCAAGTATAAACAGAGGATGATGGAAGAAGAGTTAAGAGAAGTTCTACAAGCCTAAACACTATTCTATTGCTCTAAAATTGCTCATTATTGTTCTTATCTTATCACATCATGTATTGAGCTTTGTTCTTCAATCTTTATCTTATTTCTCTTACAATTTGAGTGACTAGTGAAAGGTCACGTGTGAGGTAGCTTGAGCCGAAAATCAAGTGGTATTGGTAGGATTTGTGCCGGAAGACAAATTATTTGTAAAGGTAGCTTGAGTCAGAAATCAAGTGGTATTGGTAGGATTTGTGCCGGAAGACAAATCAAGTGTAAAGGTAGCTTGAGCCGGAAATCAAGCGGTATTGTAAGAGTTCACACTGAACTACAAAGTGTGCAATAAAGTGGTTTGCAAAATTCTAAATGGGAGCTTAGGTAGAGGACGTAGGTCTTAGGACCGAACCTCTATAAAAACAGTGTTTGATCTTCTTCCCTACTCTTTTACATTTGGATTTGATTAAATTGTTTTTGTGTGAATTAACTTCTGATTTTATTGTAGAAAATTACAAAAAGCTTAAAGATCTATTCAACCCCCCCTTCTAGATCGCTTACAAATTCTTCCAGATAGACTTTACAGTTTCGCTTCCAGTGGCCAATCTTGCCACAATGGAAGCAAGTTCCTTTTGGTGCAGTTTCTTTGGTTTTCTTCTTGGCTGCACTTCCTTTCGGTTTCTTAGACCTTTTCTTCTTCAGTTTCTTTTTCTTGGAACCAGAAGAAGAGTCCACCACAAGCACTGCCTTACTATCCTTCTTGATAGCTTGCTCTGCTGTCTTGATCAGATTGATCAACTCAGGGATTGTTGTGGATATTTGGTTCATCCGATAGTTTAACACAAACTGTGAATAACTATCAGACAATCCAACCAAAATTAAGTCAATATTTAATTCATAATCCATAACAAAACCTAAGACAGCCAACCTCTCAATATACCCATTCATCTTCAGTGCATACTGCACTACAGATGAACCTGGAGTCATCTTAGTAGTGAAGAGTAGCCTCGAGGTCTCGAACCTTTCAGACCGAGCTTGCTCATCAAACAGCTCCCTAAGATGAAACACTATTGTATTAGCATCCATAGACTCATATTGCTTCTGCAGCTCTGGTGACATCGAGGCGAGCATAATACAGGTAGCCATGTCACTGTCTTTAAGATGCTTTCGATATACTTTCTGATCCTCATCAGAAGCATCAACAGCAGGTGGATCAGGAAGTGGAACATCTAGGACATAGCCCAGTTCCTCAGATCTGAGAACAATTCTCAGATTTCTCAGCCAATCTAGAAAGTTGGGTCCAGTTAATTTGTTTGATTCCATTAGTGAGCGCAAATTCACACTGGCAGTCATCTTCATTCAACCTAAAGAGAAAGAGAGAAAGAATGTTAGAATAGAATTACATGCATGATCATAAGGACTTGCATGACATGCATATGGCTCCCACTAGTTTCAAAGAATCCATAACCCTCAGTACGAATCCAAGAAACATTATGACAAAATGTCCTAGTGGGTCGATATCCGACATTACTAAAATGACCTTGGGTTTACCCAACAAGCCACCTTAGGTCAATCGGTAGGTATCAGTCATACCAATTGCATCATAGATATCCGACATTACTAAAAATGACCTTGGGTTTACCCAACAAGTCACCTTAGATCAATCGGCAGGTATCGGTCATACCAATTGTATCATAGATGCAACTATCGACTAGTGCTATCAACTCGTGATGTATGCACACACATTGGGTTATCAACTCTTGATGTGCGTACATCTGATGTACACTACCCAATTTCGCCTTTGTCCACGTTGACCTTGAGTTTACTCAACAAATCAACGCTTCTAGTGAAAACCGACCCATTAATATGAAAATCTTATTTCCATGGTTCGAACATATCCGTATAGAGTGAGCTTGGGTTTACCCAATAACCCAACTCTATAAGAACTTTGGTTCTCCCCATATTAATGGAAGGCGTTAGTTTTCATATGATTTGTGAGGGTTTTCAGGTCTCATCTTCTTCAATCTCCAAACTATAGGATTATAGTCACCATGACTATATGGAATGATTTAGAGCAATTCATCAATCACATTGAATCTATACCTAAAATCATCAATCATCCCACCTTTGCATGTTGTAGTCGACTGGTGCATGTGCCAGTCGACTGGTGCATGTGCTAGTCGACTACCATGGATTACTGTGCACGAACTAGTCGACTGGTGCATATGCCAGTCAACTACTATAGATCACTATGCACGAACTAGTCGACTGGTGCATGTGCCAGTCGACTGATGCATGTGCTAGTCGACTGGTACATGTGCTAGTCGACTGGTTTTTGGCCTACTCTCTAATCGGCTAATTTCTCAATCCGTGTAGTTCAAATTCACAATACCAAGTGTAATATCCTTTATTATGATGTACCAATGAAACACTTTCATTGTACCATGCTTACCATATATAGTTATACTATACATGAAACTTGAAATCGATGAATACACTATTATTCACTTAGATTTCCAAATAATTTTGCGAATATCAAACTATCACCCTAAGTATCTCTAGGTAGTCTACACTTTATCAAGACTACTTCGGCACTGGTCACAAAATTTGTGACGGCCAAAACAATCAAGATAAGGGAATATACTAACGAGACGCTAATGAGATATATTTGACATCCGAAAATTTTTGGAAACCCAATTTCAAGAAATTCAATTTGGAAAGCATACAAAATCAATGTAACACATTTTTAATCACATTAAAAATGATCCAAGGCATTGAAATTGAGAAATACACAATCATACATTTCAAACAAAATAGCTTCAGCAACTTTCTCAAAACTGCCAAGCTCTGTGTTTTGCTTGAAAAACTCATTGAAAAAATTTCAATAAATTCTGAGAAAATTAAAGAGGTTACAAAATGTTCACAAAATGCTCCATGAATATTTTCAGGATTTATTTCCATCAAAAACTTAACCAACCTCAGCAACAAAGCCAATGTAGAATCTGTGTTCCTCAACACAGTTATTCCCAGCAGCACACAATAAATTCTCAAATAAATAGTAAATCACCTCGAAAATACTTTTCCATCCTCATAGACATTCATAAACATCTTAGAGACATGTAGGTGAAAGAAAATCCGAAAAAAAAAAATTTTACAATTTATTCTCGAATTTACAAGCATGCCTATTCATTGAATGTGCACAAACACAGCAACCAGAACATTAGGGAATAAATAAGCAAAACCATATCAAATCACATTGATAAATTCCAAGCTTCCACAGACATATGCAACAACATCTTGTGAACATATCTGGGCAAGAAAATTTCGAAAAACAATATCTCTATACTGATTTCGAATTTGACATTTACAACATGCATCATCGTCACAAGCAATAGGCAACTCCGACCTAGTCATGATTTCTTCGTTATATACGACACAAGTTGCTCTGATACCACTGTAGGAAAATCCCGGTGTGAGCATCACATGCCCATGGTGCGGAAAACAAAAATTTTTGTTCCGGGACCTTCTCGAAAGCCAGGATCCATGTGACTATATAACAAAGTCAAACCAAAACGACCAAAGGAGACCGTCTCTAACGGTATCCACGCAGAGATCGAAGAACCTAACCGGGACAAACCTTTTGACCCGAGAATAGCTAGAATAAATTAAAGAGTGCTAGCTCTTACCTTTGTCCTTGGAGAGCTTGGAATCATGATGGTGAAGAATGAAACTTGGAGAGGAGATGAACTTGATGAGAGATGAAGATAGGATGATGAGAGAACACTTTCTCTTATAGGTTTTCACAAAACCCTTCCTTTTTCATTCAAAACTCACGAACATCACTCATCAAGAGAGCTTGGTCTTTTATTTTTGTTAAAACCAACGACCCCTTCTTCATTTTTTTCCTTTTGTCATTTAATGCTTTTAATGACAAGGCATAAAATGGAGAAGGTTCTTCTCCCTTCCCACGTATAACACATATACATATATATATTAATTAATTCTTTAATTAATTAATAAGATATATATATGTATATTAATGCTGAGGTGGTCCAGTCACACTGGGGCCGGTCCTACCGGGTCCCGGTATGGAAAAACTATCGAAAACCTTTTCCAGCAATATCGATGTCGCGATCTCATCGGGACATATCTCGATCTTATCGGGATCCATTTAATCCGATTGCTCTCCATATATTGGAACTCTGTCCAAAACTATTTTACAAATTCTCCGACTCACTCTTATGCGTGTGACCCATTAGGTTCCCGGTTATGTTGGCCACTTAGATCAACACTTAATCCAAGCAAGTCATGAGCGGTATTTAGCAACACATCATGACCCTCAATTGATCGGAAAGTAATTGGTTTGACGAATGAACCTATATTCATCATGAACCATATCACGAACCTTTCCATAGACAATTACCGTGCAATTCGTCCTTTCACCATGCTATACCCCACTTGGTTATGAGTATGGGCAAAGTGTCAACTCTTACTATACTGACTACGTCAAATCTAGTCCAAGTGATTTCAGTTTTTGTCCTGGGACTCATTACTTAATATGACAATAAAGACACTCTTCATGACATATGTACTCTGATCAGAGATTTCCATGTAATGACCCTGACAAGAGGTCATGGGTATCATCTTCTGCTATCACAGAAATGGTGAATCCTCTATTGGCTACTCAATTACCTTCGAATACCTCAAACTGTACCCAAGCACCACCTACGAGCGACCTCAGTAAAATGACAAGGAATGGAGTCAAAGCACATAATCGGTATCCAAGATATCCTCGAGTACCTCAAGTCTAAGGATACTTGCACCATTGCTATGATGAGATTATCACGACATTAGAATAGGACATCCATGTGATGATCTCATAGCGGTCATCCAATGTACTTACTACCTCTAGTAAGCATCCACATCTCAACCCTAAATATCTCATATTTACGGTTTACGAGATCCATCTTGACCAAATCAAGGAGCTTGAGATGTCTAGTCTTTCCGGATTCACGATGTCCGGTCTCGGTAATCCTATGACTAGGGATAATTTGAATCTTGACATAATTGCACATGATAGGAATCTCAGTAGTATGATCACATCAAAATTTCCTTCATGCTATGTCATATATCAAGGACTTCATTAATTTGCTTATAGATCAATATCCATTCATAAATAATGAACATCAAATTAATGAAATATGCCTTTCTTTATTTATTCATAAAGTATGTACACAACTTTGTACAAAATGCGCTAAAGGCGATTACCTTTAGGGCACTACTCTAACAACGGTAATATATATATATTGACCTGGATGTAAGAAATAGATGCCTAATGTCTAAAAAAACCAGCAGTAATTTATTTAAGAAACAAAACAAAAACTTAGGACCAAAGGAATCGGATCGAGAATGATGATTGAGCTGGTGAAGATGATAATAAACAAAACCAATATATATATATATATACGCATATATATCCAAAGGATTTGAAGCCTTTTTTTTATATTTTAGATGAAAATGAAACAATTTGATAAGGTACGTTACAAACAAAATTTTCCCTATCATCGACGACTGAAACTTGGAACTAGTAGTGATAGTACTCTAGAAATCAAGAGCCCAAAAGAAGCTGGATCTCTATTGAAGAATGTTTTCTTTTTTTTCAATAAATGTAAGACACGCAAGAGGGAAATCAGTGGCAATGGCATCAAAGTTTAATGAAGGATATACTGAAGTTCGACTAACCCATAACAAATGAAACAAATTGAAATAACAATACTCCTAAAAATCGCCAGCTTGCTGACCAACACTGCTTCTTCTCAACTAGAATATACTGGAGCAAAGTTGGGGCTCTATTTCAAACTCCAATTGAGGCTCACAACAAGAAACCTTGAAGAGATCCTAATAAAAGCAGAGAGAAAAGCAAAGAGAGAAATGTACCACAACCATATGAAGTGAATGTACAACAATACAAGTAAGCAAACCGAAGTGGAAAGATCTTAAAAAGCTATGTTTACACAGATTCCACAGATGGTCGCTTCCTTTATTATCAATCTACATAAACAAAACAAAAAGAATGAAGAAGTAGAAGAAGTAGAGAGAGAAAGATCCATTGCTAGAGATTCAAATATATTGAACATCTTGGTTACTCACCTGTTTTAAACTTACGGAAGCAATCAAAATCCATATGAAGTGAATGTACAGCAATACAAGTAAGCAAACCGAGGTGGGAAGATCTTAAAAAGCTATGTTTACACGGATTATGCCGATGGTCTCTTCCTTTATTATCAATCTACGTAAACATAACAAAAAGAATGAAGAAGTAGAGAGAGAAAGATCCGTTCCTAGAGATTCAAATATATTGAACATCTTGGTTACTCACGTGTTTTAAACTTATGGAAACAATCAAAATCCATATATACAAGCACTAAAGAGAAAGCATCGGAAAAAAGATGTAAATGAAGCATCGGAAAAAAGATGTAAATGACTTACCTTAGTAAATCAGGTCAAATGGCCAAAAAGTTTTTAAAAAGAAAGAAAGCAATAATAAAAATAGTTTTTCTTTTAAATTATGAAAATAATAAAAGTGATTTTTTGTTTCTATTTTTGGGTAATATGATTTTACTATGAACAAATATATATTATTTAATTATTTAATATAATAATTACTAAGAATTATAAATAATTTAATTAAATATTATATTTAACTATTTAATATTAATTATGAATAATTTAATAACTTAATTCATAATTCATATTAATATTTGATATTAAATAATTAAATATAATATTTGATTAAAATTCTTATTAATTATTATATTAAATAATTAAATAATATATATTTGTAAAATCATATTATTGAAAAATAATTTAATTTAATTTAATAACTTAATTTGTTTCTTTTTTTCATGTACGTTAAGATAAGCAAGATGACTTTTCTCCACCTTCTCTTTACTCTCCATTTTCTCTCTACACTGAATAATGGTATCCTCATTTTGTGATTTCTTCCTTGCATCTTTGTCCGCTTGCCTGTTCTTCTCTACTCCCTGTACATCTTTGTTCTATTACTTGGTTCTTCTCTGTTTTTCTTCGCAACTCACCCCACCCAACTAGGTATTTTGCTTTTTTTTATGCCTGCCCAATTTCCTTGCACCGGGTTCTGACAATTTACCTTTAATGGTAACATGTCGCCCAAAGCTACCATCCCTTCCTTAAATCATCTTGTGGAGATTGAGGAGTTCCCTCCTCTTGCGCCATCTCAACCTCACACATCACCATCTCAACCTCACGCATCACTCCAGAAGGTAGAAAAGCCAACATGGAGTTGTGTAATAAGAGACCCTAAATCTTTTCGTAGATTACATCTTGTAGCTGGTGTTAAAGAAAGGCCCATATCCCCTCCTGAAGTAGTATTACAACAAGGTGCAACTAAGTGGAGATCATCCCTAGGGAGAAAAGAATGGCTTCCAACATTGGGCTCAAAATAACTGAGAGAAGTGTGGACTCCAAACCACCTTAATAATAGAAGATGATCTCTTCATCTTTTGTTTTTCATCTGAAGAAATGGCAATCAAAGTGATGGACATAGGACCTTGGCACATACAAGGTAAGCCAATTTTTTGAGAAAATGGGAAATGGGATTGAATTCCAATATCGATTAATATGTATAAAGTATCTCTTGAATACTGGCCTTCGGAAGGGTTGAGTTACTTAGCCAGCTACAATGACACTCCTTTAACCATGCATGAGAATAATGCTAATATTGAGAGGGTTGGTTATGCTAGAGTCTACATTAAAGAGGAGCATAGGAAAGTTATGCCTAAAAACATTCCTATCATGAGGTATAGCACTTGTAGAGAACTAATTGAAGATAAAGTACAATTATCTTACCTGTGGAAACTTTATATGAAAGAAAAATCATAGTATGGATCCCCAAAAAGACATTACAAGAAAAGAAGCCTTTTTGCGATGTTTTAAAAACATCACAAAAGGTCATAAAATGTCGTAGAATAGAATGCGCGACATTTAAAAAAACGTCACTAAAAACGTCACGGAATGTGGTGTAGCTAAAAGGTATCAGCGACGTTTTTGAAAAAACATCGCGAAAACTCTAACGTTCCGCGACGTTTTTTAAATCGTCACTAAAAGCATAGACAATCCGCGACGTCTTGAAAAACGTCGTGGATTGTAAGAGTTTTCGCGACGTTTTAACTTACAATCCACGACATTTTTTAACGTTGTGGAATAGGAAACAATCCGCGACGTTTTGTTGTGAAACGTGGCGGATTGTAAGTAATTTATATTTTAATTTTCAGAAAATAAATTTAATTTAATAAAATTCAATTTTAATAATTAATATTTAATTTTTGAAAAATAAATTTAGTTTGAAATTTTCAAATTTTAATTTTATTTAATTATAAATTTAATTTTATAATTATTCAAACTTTTAATTTTTCCTTTTTCATTTATATTAAAATAATATTAATTTAACAATTTTAATTATTACTTTTATTTTCATTATTTCAAAAATAATTTTATTTTAATAATTTTAAATTTAATAATTATTTTCTGTTATTTTGTTTAAATTATCTAAAATAATTGTAATTTAATTATTTTTAATTTAATAGTTATTATTAAATAACAAATTTTGTAAATCTTATTTATTTAATAACTATTCAAAATTATTTATTAATTTTATTAATTTAATAAATAATGTATAACAAGAATTTAATACATGCATACAATATATTATGTAATTGCAATTCTCAAACATGTCATAATACAGTAATTAACATAAACAATAAATCATAAGTGTTTAATATATTAATATGAGTACATATCTACTCTAAACGAATATTATGTGTAGCACATAAAAGTTCCAAGACCTTTTTTTGTTGTTCGGAGGCTTTCTTTTGTTGTTCGACTTCGGTAGTTAATCGATCCTGTATTTCTTCAACTTTTTTATTCAATTCATCGACTTGAGACAGCAACTCCTGATTAACCTTCTTCGACTCCTCCAATTCGTCTCGAAGTCTCTTTCTTGCCGAAGTCTTCCCTTGTGGTCGAGGCGAGGCCAAATTCTCATGCCAACAACGCAATCTGATCTAGTGCCCAAGACTTTATCGCACACTTCATCCACTGTCATCGGATGACCTTGTTCTATTGAATGTGTCAATTTGTGACACATTAATTCCTGAAAAACCAAAAATTAATTACATACACAGCCTTATTTAAGAAATATTTGTAAATGAACTATATACTCACCCATTTTTCTCTGCATTCGGTAGTTGTCCATTGACCTTTTCTTTCATCATAATGAGTGTGATACCATAGTTTCATCCAGTCACACTTTTCTCTATCTCCGTCACTCTGTTGTATAGAAATATGTTACTAGTAATATTCATTATAAATATTGAAATATCAATTAAAGAAAAATATAATTAAAAAATAATAACTCACAATTTCATGTCGTATCGCTACAAAGGCATTGGAGCTAGAGTTTGGTCGACATTTGACTTGACTCCTAGCCAATTTGGCCTTTTGACTTTTTTCCTAATCGTACACATAACAAAATCTATTATAAAAAATCTATAAATCACAATTCTAAAATTCTAAAATATTATCAATTGTCAAAAAAGTTGAGAAATTATGTTTTTTGATGAAATAAACTAACCTTTGTAGCTGCTTGCTCCCAATATTCGCATAAATCCATCCACTCCGCCACTGTGATATTATGCGGCTTATCATACTCTTAATTAGTTTGATAAACAAAATAATTAAACTTAATAAATTTCACCAATATGATGTGAAGGATCATACCTGCAGTGCTTGCAGAGCTAGGACTGACAGTGGGAAGAATAGTGTCATTTAGTAGTGTTTGATATTAGAAGCTGGAGGCATCTCTTGAGAAGTTGATGAACTACTAATTTTGCATCGCATATTCAAAAGTTGTTCATACGCATCTCTAGGATGCATAATAGGCACATATGTGACATCTCTTAGTGTTGGATTAGGCTCACAACGTGCAAGTATGTGATCTTCTGGCTGTGTACGAGCAGATGGCTCATTAGTTGCACTTCCAAGAAGCTTACGGTACCGCAACTGCAGTTATGTCGGTACTAAGTTGCTTGGTGCAGCCTTCTTATTCTTCTTTGGTAGACCAGGTCCGATGTGAATCACCTACATTCATATCAACATTATGTTTCAAAGTAATATTCATCAACCATATTTAAAGTTAAATTGTTATAAATGTGTGCATGCATACATGCGAATTTGGTTATCAGGGAAAAATCGTGAATAAACTAGCTTGCTGTAACTTATCCTTTTTTTCCAAGAGATAAGATAATTTCTAAGAAACATGTGCCAATCAGTAATTGAACACCACATGTCACCCAGTCAACATCACCATATATGCAACCAAACGAATAAGAAAGTTAACAGGTAAGAAAAGACCTTAGGTAGAAGTGCCTTGAAAATAGTAGACAATACGATGTACAACAACCATTTTGAAGACCATTTTGAAGTCCTCTCAAGTAATTAACATCTGAATGTATACTGAATGGTTCAATGCAAGTAAAAGAGTTTGTTTGTTCACAAGAAGGATTTATGTCTGCCTATGCTATCACATTTACCAATTTTGTATTGAAGTTTCTTCTATTTGACTCTTTTTTCTTGATCGTTATAAGAAACTCTTGTTAATTTGGAAGGAGCTAGCCATGTTACTATTCCTTTTGGAAAGAATTTATTTGTTTTTGGCAGATTTTCATATGCACAAAATTCATGTCTTTATTATTTATGCATAGTATAACCATCATACACATCATCAAATCTAATATAGAAACTTAACCAACCATCTATGCAAGTTACATTCATTAAATCAACCAAAGTGATTCATATGTGCATCTTAGACCATGAATAACACACGTTTTGTTCACAACTCTTCCAAGTCATTTATTAGTACCCTAAACTATCATGTCAAATGGATATCTAATCACCAATAGACATGAGATGCAATTCATAACTATAAATAATCCAAATTCCATCAAAATAATGACTAGTCGCCAATTCATTCATATAAAAAAATATTGAAGACCAGAAGCAATGTATATACCAGAAGCAACATTATTCCCTATAATAACAACATCATCAATGTATACCAGAAGCAAGGATAATCCCTTACCAGAACTTATCCAACCAACTACATTGGGTCTACCTTATTCTAATAACCAATAAGATCCATTGATTGTAATTACCAACCTTTTGAAGTACCAGTAGCTGGAATCCAATATTAAGATCCCAAGTATGATTCTTTTATATGATGAATATTCACCACCATTTACATATTGTAACACCTTAATGCAATTTGAACATTATGTCTCAATGTAAGCCATAAAAGTTTAAAAAGTAGGCTAATTTTAACACTTGAAAATATAATTTTTAGCTTCATGCATAGGTACGTGTAGGGTATAAAGAAAACAAAAAGAAACAAAATAATGTGCCATTAAACAATGCATCGACCTAGCTTATAATAATCCCATATTCATGTCTTTATTATTTATGCATAGTATAACCATCATACACATCATCAAATCTAATATAGAAACTTAACCAACCATCTATGCAAGTTACATGTATTAAATCAACCAAAGTGATTCGTATGTGCATCTTAAACCATGAATAACACGCGTTTTGTTCACAACTCTTCCAAGTTATTTATTAGCACCCTAAACTTTCATGTATAATGGATATCTAATCACCAATAGACATGAGATGCAATTCATAACTATAAATAATCCAAATTCCATCAAAATAATGACTAGTCGCCAATTCATTCATATAAAAAAAAATATTGAAGACCAGAAGCAATGTATACCAGAATCAATGTATACCAGAAGCAACATTATTCCCTATAATAACAACATCATCAATGTATATGTATTGATATTTGCAAAGGGGGAGCAAGAAGCAACTCAGTGGGATTAACTTTGCAATCAGAGAGATGAAGAAGCTCCGTGGTAAGATGTGCCCGTTTCACTTATTGGTTTCCTAAAACAACATCGATTCATCAGCTAATCCAGCCCATTCAAACAAAAGAACGAAATGCATGGTCCTAAATCAGTTACCGAAAGCAACAAAAATGAAGGAGAAAATTACCATTCCCAGACTTCTATTTTGAATATTCAACAGAACAAGAGGAAAGAAACAAACTTCAACAGAATCTTGGCTGAAATCGAACATGCCCATATCACAAAACAGAAAAACAACACCAACCCCGAACAAAGAACACCATAAGACAAAATGAAATCCACCCATGCAAATGTCAGCAACGAGAAGACAATAACGGTAGAAAGTGGCTTGAGAAAGAGGGAAAAGGCGACGTCGGGTTGAGGGGGAAGGAGATAGTTGATCGGAGGTTTTAACAAAAGCAAGGAGGGAAAGGATTATAGTTGGAGGTTTATCATAGGAGGGAATTGAAATAAATATTGAACAATTTACGAAAATAAATATTGAATAATTCAATATTATTAATATAACAATTCAAATTGTTTTGGAATGGAATGTTCACAGTTTTGGATTGGAATTTTTGAAGTTCATAATTTGAAATTGTTGGATTGAAGTTGAAGAATACCGTAGGTAAATAATTTATGTTATTTTGTTATGAATTTGTAATTATGCAAAATTGAAAATGGAATTGGAAATTAGAATTGGAAATTTGGAATTGTAAAATGGGATAGTAACTTAGTATGTAATTAATTAATTATGTATTATGCAAAGATTGTTAAAACTTAAAATTGAAAGCTGATAATTAACATTTAAATATAAATGTAAAATTAATAATCAAATATGAAATTAATAATCAAATGTAAAATTGATAATTAAATGTGAAATTGTAAAATTGATAATAAAATTTTGTAAAATTTTAAAACTTGTTTGAGCATAAAGAAGTGATGTATTGAATGTTTGTTGTCAAATTGTGAATATGTTGTAGACTTGTAATCGTAGATTTTAATTATTTATACTTACATTTATTAATATCAATTAAAAATTATAAAAGCAACATATATATTTAAGAATGAAATATGAAATGGTGTATATAATATTATGGTTTGTTAAAAATGAAAAGAAGATCAAAGGTTTAAAAAGGGGAAATTTTTCAAAAATTTATATCATTCAATTTGATCTCATGTTATGAATAAATCTTTGAACTTGATGATTGTGTTATGAATATATGTGTATGAACAATTGTATAAGATATGTTATGCATTATTTTCCAATTATGTAAATCATATTATACCATTCAACTTGATCATTATTTTACAAACTTTGAATTGAAATTGTTGGAAATGGAATTGGAAATTGTTGAAAATTCAATTAGAGTTATGAATGGAAATGGAAATGGAATTAATGATTGTTTTGAGATTGTTGGAATTGGGAATTTTGTAAATGTAAGGAAATGAAAATAAAATTGTGGTTGGAATTGTAATAAAATTGTATATTTGTAATATTTTAAATACTTTGTATTATTCTTAATTTTATAATTGTATGATGATGATTGGCTTTGTTTATATTAATTGTGGTTATTATTTATATGTAAAATATTAAAATTATATTATTTTAATATTTTAAATACTTTGTATTATTTTTAATTTGATGTGTATGATGATGATTGGTGATTGGTCCGATTAGAAATTAAATTTGGAATGGTGATTGTGATTTAGTAGATTTACGGTATAAATATTGAATTATTGAATTATTGATGAATGATATTGAATTTGAGTTTGTGCAATTGAATTTGAGATTGAGTTTGATAATCAAAATCAAATCAACATTTAAACCTAATTGTAAAATTGACAATTAAATGTGAAATTAATAATTAAATGTAAAATTGTAAAATTGATAATCAAAATTAGTAAAATTGAGAAAACTTAAATCATTAATTGACACATTCTTAATATTTGTTAAATGGTAATTCATTTTAATATTTGGGTATTGAATTTTGGTAAATAATTAGTTAAGTATAAAATTATGGAATTAGAAATTAGAAATTAATAATAATTTGATTGTAGTTAATAATTATAGTATTTGCTTATTTGAATATTAGTTTTAGCTAGGTAAATAATTAATTGACTATAAAAGTTAAAAGATGTTGAACTTTAATGGAATGGTAATATATATGTGTAGGAATCATAAATATTTAAAATTGGTAATGTTATCAAATTGTGATTTGTGAATATGTTGTATACTTGTAGATTCCAATTTATACTTATAGACATTTTTATTTCAAATAATACATTTATTTATCACAAATAATATACTGAACTACAAACCTAATCATAATAATCACATAAACAAAATAATTACCATTTATAAATTTAAAATATTAAAAGGAAATTTACTTTATTAATATAAATAAATAAAAGTTTAAAACATTGAAAGTTTAAAAATTAAAAATATAAAGAATAAAAATTAAAAACTCGCGAGGGCGAGCACTCACCCTCGCGAGCTTGACCAAAATGGTGGCCCTCGTGAGTTTTTAATTTTTTAATTTATATATTTTAATTATTAAATCAAAATATATTTGAAATTTATATATTTTAAAAATATATTTTAAGTTTAATTATATTTATTTATAATTATTAAATTAATTTTATATATTAAATTAAAATTTTGATTATGTCTAATTAAATATAAAATGAAATGGCATTAAAATGATGAAATTGTATTTTGTAATATTTTAAATACTTTGTATTATTTTTAATTTGATGTGTGTATGATGATGATTATCTTTGTTTATATTAATTGTGGTTATTATTTATATGTAAAATATTTAAAAATATTGTTATTGACTTATTACATATTAATTGTCATTATTATTTATTATTAAGATTTTCAAAGCATGGTTAATGTAAACAGTAAACTAGTAAAATATCCAGTACAACTATACAATATATCAATAGGGACTATTTTGTAATTTTTAATAATTTTAGGGACTATTTCATAAATTTTTAGCCATGCTCGCGCCCTCGCGAGGCATTTCATTTGCCTTATTTATTTTTGTCTATTATTAATGTATTATTCATAACATTATTAAATTTGATATATTTATTACTTGTTATTTATGTAATTTTTATTTATGGATTTATGATAATAATAATATTCTTATTCTTATTCTTATTATTATTATTATTATTATTATTATTATTATTATTATTATTATTAAATTACTTTTCGATATTATTATTCTCATTATTCTTATTCTTATTATTATTATTATTATTATTATTATTATTATTATTATTATTATTATTATTATTATTATTATCCTTTTGTATGATTATTATTATTATTATTATTAAATCCCTTTTCAATATTTCAACTATGTTGATTATTATTTGTGTAATTACAATTATGATTATTATTACTATGATCTTTATTATTGTTAATATTATTAATATTATTCTTATTATGATGATGATGATGATGATGATGATGATGATGATGATTATTATTATTATTATTATTATTATTATTATTATTATTATTATTATTATTATTATTATTATTATTATTATTATTATTATTATTATTATTATTATTATTATTATTATTATTATTATTATTATTATTATATTCGTCATTAGTATTAAAACAAATTAAAAGCAAAGGGGGGAAAGGAGATAGCTATGGGTAGGTTTTAACAAATTAAAAGCAAACGATGTTTTAAAATACAACACAGTCGTTTTGCTCAACTCAACAATTGTTAGTTTTGCGACGTTTTCTCTAGAAAATCGTCACGGTTTTCATTTTGTGACGTTTTGTCTCTAAAACATCACAAAAGGTCTGACATTTTCGCGACGTTTTACTAAAACGTCACAGAAAATGGGATCTTTCTGTGACGTTTTTAAAAACGTCACAAAAACTCTACATAATTTGTGTCATTTTTCCAGAAAACGTCGCGAATTCTAATGAATTGTTGTAGTGAGAATAACAAAGATGTGGAAAGTAGGAGAAAGTAAATTGAGAATCTCCATAAATTCCCAAGAAAGCTAATGAATTACATGCAAATAGTGAAGCTCAAGTTCTTTAAGAAATTTCTAACCAAGCTGCTAAGGTAGGTACAAATGCAAATACTCTTTTTTAGTAGGAACTATCCCTTGGATACAAACTTAGCGAATTCTCAAGATGACCAACAAAAAATGAGTAAAAAAAAGGTGAGTAGAATTTTCGGCTATCTAAAAATTGCTAGATCAAGTAACAGGAAAAGGAATCAAAAAAGAAATCATAGTACCTCTTGATAATAAAGCAGTAAATGAAACCAGTAGCGAGATAGATGGAACTAAGTAGGTGTTTAAGCAATGGCATGAAATAGTAGTCAATAATTGAAGATCTAATAGGAGAATCGAAACAAGACATTCTTATTGATTTGTACAATATGGAATGTAAGGGGACTTAACTATCTTAATAAATAGTTGGCTTTAAAGGACTACCTAGGAGCTAAACAACCAGTTTTTATTGGTTTAATGGAGACCAAAATAAAAGAAGTGTTTTAAAAAGGGTTGCATTTTCTCTCAGTAGGGTGGTAGGCTTTAAGCAGTCATTCTACACATCCTAAGATAAGATTATGGTTGCTTTTGATCCAGCTCATCTAATCTTATCAAACTAGTTTTGTACTGAACAATTAATTCATTGTGAACTAATCATTAAAGCAGATACCACTCCAATAACAATCATTGCTATGTATGCAACTAATATAGAATTTCAGAGAGTCATGTTGCATTTAATGAAACATTATTTTTAGACCACACTCTAATTAGGGTGGTTATTGACAACAACTCAATGACAAGAAGATTTCTATTCAGACATTTCAATTCCCTATTAAAGCCCTCCCAACATGAATAAATTATTACAAATGTTATTAAAAAACACTTTCAGGGATCTAAAGCATTTCAATGCATGAAATTCTGAAATCTATCAAAGCTAATTCCATCAAACTTCTTAAGGGTGTCACTGATCTTATAAAACTAGAAAAGTTACAAGCAATGGAGGAGCTCTCGTTTACTTAAAAACAGCTAGTGATTAACCCTACAAATTCTTCATTTATTGAGAAAGAGAAAGTAGACCTTAGTAAGTATCTACAAGCAATTGAAGCGTACAAATCCCAACTGAAACAGAAGTCGAGGGATCAGTGGGTGCAGCCAGGAGACATGAACACTAAGTATTTATTTAGTGTAATTCAAGGTAGGAGGAATAGAAACAAAACGATGAATCTAGAAGATAGAAATGGTAGAGTGGTGCATGATCAAAAAGACATGAAAAAGGCAACCATAACCATTTTAAGGAAATTAATGGTGTGACTACACATACAACTTGTTTTCATGAAAATTTTCTCAACAGAATGTCAGGTTCCGTAACCTAGGATTAGCAGTCAGAACTATTTAAGGAACACACCAGGGAAGAGATAAGAGAAATTTTGTCCTCCTTTTATCATGATAAGTCACTAGGCCTAGATGGCTTCAGTGTAAGGTTCTTTCAAGAAAAGTGAATATCTTATAAACTCCAGAGTTAAAGTAGTGCAGGATGTTTTTAAAAGTAAGAGGTTGCTCATATAGATGAATAATACTTACTTAGCCTTGGTGCCTAAAACCCCTAATCCTACGTGTTTAAATGATTTCATACTTATAGCATGTTGTAATATGGTGTACAAGATTATTTTAAAAATCCTTGATAATCGTTTAAAGGTCACCTTAACTAGTTTAATGAATCCAAGTCAAGGTGCTTATGCCCTAGGTAGTATAGGTGACAATATCTTGTTAGCTCAAGAATTTTTCAACAATTACAAGTATAAGGAACATACCAGGAGTTGTGCCCTCAAGATTGAATTCACTAAATCATATGACACTGTTGAATAGAGTTTCATCATCAATTCTTTTTATGCTTTTGGATATCCTTTTAAGTTTATTAAATGGATTCACTCTTACATAACATCAGTTTCTTTATTTGTATTAATGTGTTGAGAGCCCACCTAATTTTACAATGCTACTAGAGGAATTAGGCAAGGAGATCCAATCTCTCCCTACCTATTTTTCATTACTATGGAAGTAGTCCAAAGAATCACATAACTTTGTATAGAGGAAAATGCAAATTTCATATTTCATTATCAATGCATTGATCTTTGTATCACACAACTTTCTTTTCCAGATGGTTTACTCATGCTTTGTGCTAATAATCCTACATCTATTAGAATACTCTTAATAGCATTGTCGAGATTTCAAGAAGCTTCAGGGCTCAAATTCAATCCAGGAAAAAGCGATACTTATCTTACTAGACAAAGTAGTGATGATTTAATGAGAGTGATAGCATATGCTGGACTCACTATTCATCAAATATGTTATTAAATATATTATAATTAACTAGTCAATTGATTATGTTATGAATAATCAGCTAATTAAAATGTTTTAATGAATTATGTTATTATTTAATAAAAATGTTCATTGATCGTAATTGTTACATCAAGCCTGTGACTGTTAAGTCACAAGCGTAACTAGCTATAGATTTATATACATTGAATATTACAGTATCATAATTGATAACAATTATTAGTGTAGTAAGATATATATAAAGGTTAATATTACTATTTAATCGAATAATTATAATTTAAAACATCAATCAATTATTTATATATTAATTATATTAATTATAACTGAATAGATGTAATAATAATTTTATAAATCAGGTCTATTTTAATAAAACAATAAATTATTTATTTCATAATTATTGTTAATTATATCAAAATTACTTTATTAACTATGATAAATCATGCATTAAATTTATAGAATGATTATTTTTCTTTATAACCTAAGTAATCAATCTATTGATTGAAATTTAATCGATAAATTAATTATATATAAATTACAGTTAATAAAAAATGAAGAGAAATTCTAAATATACACCTGTGAAGATGAATTAATATCTGAACGTTTTTTAAATTTCAATTAAATCATATTTTTATTTAAAAGGTTTTGGTTTAGGAAAGAAGATATGTCATGGGTGTGACATCTTAGGTCACACCCGTGACACTTATTCACGAGTGTGACTTAACAAGTCACACCCGTGACATGTTCTTTATTTTTTTTCTTCTTATTAACTACATACATATATATACATTATTATCTAATGAAAAACAAAAGCAACTAGCTAAAGCACAATTAGATTTAAAAACTGGACAAGACATCCAATCTTTAACTTTTAAACAGTTCTTAGATAGAAAAAAAAATCATTTATTTTGGAAAAATCGTACATGAAACACCTATTAGAATGGAGCAATGTAATGGACATATTCAAATTAGTTTAATTGATCAAAAACAAATTTCAAAACAATTACAAAAAAATCCTAATGAAAAATGATCAAAAATTGGTTACATTCATCTATCAGCTATACAAATTCTTTTAAAATCTACTTTCTAAAAAGGAATAGATTCACCAATCAGAATGGACTTAAGTAATTTGATTCTACCCTACCTTCAACTTGAGTTTTGGGAAGAAAAGTATTATTAGAGCTCAGGTATGGGCTTGAGGCTTGCCCCACGTCGTGCGTTCGAATCCTAGTAAGTGGATTCGGCCATAGGTTCTCACAGGCACTCAAAAATGACGCCGGGAGATGTTCGATAACCGACGGATGCGTGATGGACTTAAGTAATTTGATACCGCCCCACCTTCAACTCAAGTTTTGGGTATATATATATATATATATATATATATATATAAAGATAGTACTTCAACGATGTGAAGATAAAGGACTTATTTTAAGTAAGAAAAAAGCACGTACTGCACAACAAACAATAGAATATTTAGGTATTCAATTTCAACATAATGGATTATTAACTTTACAACCAAATATATTAAATAAGCTAAGAGATTTTCCCGATAACTTAACAAGTAGAACTCAAATACAACAGTTTTTAGGACTTTTGAATTACATTTCAGATCAAGGCTTTTTAATGGATTTAGGAAAAGAAAGAAAGCTATTATAGAAAAAATGCAGTACTAAAATGCAATGGAATTGAACTGATGCAGACACCAATGCTGTGAGGAAACTCAAAGCATTATGTACACAGTTACCAGTTTTATATAATTATCTGTCGAAGGATAAACTCCTGGTGCAAATTGATGCAAGTATAGACACATGGGCAGGATGCCTTTTGGCAAAACCTCCCAACAAATGCAAATATCTTTTTTGCATTTACTATGGAAAAGGTATGGTTTTTATTAAGAATTGTTTAACTCTTTTATTCAATCTTTAGTTATTCTTATGGATAATACTTTTCTCCCTTATTTTGATCATAGACAAACCTTAAAACAGTTAATTCAGCAGTGTGATGAATGGAATGAACAATATAATAATCGAATTAATCATCATACCAGATTTATTGAACAAACACCTGTAACTCCTTTGAATCAACATATCATAAGTTATAGTTTTACGACTTAAAAGCTTTTAATAGGCAACGACGTAAACAATATATTCAAGCTATTTCTGAACTTATTGATTAATTTCTTCATTTCAGATATGAATTATTCATATTTTGAATGCAAACGCTATATCAACCAAGTCATTAAAAATACTTATAAACGAGAAGCCAAATTGGATGAAATGATTGAAAGATGCCATGCACTCAATAAACATGCTCATAATAGTCAAGAGATGCAGAAATATCAAGAACTATTGGATACCACTCGAATGATTCAAATAGCAAACAATTTAAAATGGTCATTGTATGAAACTAGAAAGTTTTATCGTAATAGTATTCAGAAACTTATTGATTAAGATTTGTACTCACTTGTTTCAAAGTAATAAAAAGTTTTCAAATATGCATTATTTCGATCGTAAAGAATTACTTAAATCATAGATTAAAATTAGTCGAGAAACTGCAGAAAATCATACTTATTGGATTCAGAAACTTCAAATTAAATTGGGGAAAGCTAAACAAATTAATGATCAACAACGCATCTACCAAATTGAACAAAATTTATGTATTGTTAGACATATACAATATAATAATCTTCAAAATCTAAAATGATATTTAAAGGATATTTCTCAATTAATTAGTTAAATCAATATGTTAGACATATTTGTGAAGGCATTTATGTCATTGAATTAGATGGACCTCGAAATAAAATTAAAGAATTAAAAGAAGTTTAGATAATTACATTGATATGATCCATGAAGATATGGAATATGATCAAGATAGTATCAAAATATAAGAGAATGTAATCGAAAAATCGAACTAATTATACACATAATCGAAAAATTGAATGAATTTATTACTAGAGATTCTTTATGATCATACTCTGTATTTATGTGTTACTTCCTTTTATATATTTTTTCATTGGTTGCAATCATTACTTCTTTTTACTTAGTCGCATATACAATAGCTTTCCTTCAATTCAATTAAATGATTATTTTTATCTTGCTATAGATATGGATTTATTCCCTTATGTTTCAACATTTATTAGATAAATTATTTAACCACGATATTGATTATCATAATCTTGAATAATCTTAGATCTATGTCATCCCATTATTATCATTATTATAATTGTTCTATCTGCCAATCCTCTAATTGTTGTGTTTGTCAACAATTCGAAGAACAGATAGAATATCTACACTATATGCAATATCATCATTTTAAACAAATAGATTATTTGTTAGATCTGCTTACATTAACTACCCATCAAGAATCTTTACAATCTATACAATACAATTTAGATCTAGAACGACAATTTCATGAATTTTGCAATCAACAACGTAATCATTTAGAAAATCTTCTTGCAAATCGTAAAAGACATAATCCTTGGCATCGATATGAATAAAGAACATAAGGATAAAAATATTGAACAAGATACAAATATTTTAGATGTAGATAATTTAGAATTACAAGAAGCTCAAGGAACATTTCACATTAATACTCTTTTATCCAGTAATAAACAAAAACAAATAGCGAAAACCCAATTAAATTTAAAAGCAGGACAAGATATTTACAAACCATCTATCTTAAATCAACTAATCGATCAGAAAAATATTATTTATTATGGTAAAATTGTTCATGAAACTCCAATTCGAATAGATCAATGTAATGGACATATATGAATTAGTCTAATAAATCAAGAACAAATAACTAAACATTTACAACAAATCTCATTAGAAAAAAGAATTAAAATTGGATATTCACCTTTCTACTATTCAAATTTTACTAAAATCTACTTTCCAAGAAGGAATTGATTCCCCTATACGCATGGCTATCGTAGATGAAAGAATGACAAACTTAAACGATCAAATTATAGGCGTTATGAATGGAAACTTAGCATATAATAAAATAAAATTTAATACTTGATTAAAAATAGGAATCCCTTTAAAATCTAAAAACTTAGAAGATACTATAACCATTGCATATAAATTTTATAGAGATGATTTAATGATTTCAGGACAATATCCTTTTTCACTAACTTATCAAATCAGCTATGCTTTAACCAATTCGCATCATAGTATTGATTTCAAAATACTGATAAAATTTATATAGATCATCTTTTTAATAATGTCGCCAAAGTTGGAACAAATTTAAGAACTAATTTAAGACCTCTACCAGTTATACAATATCCTTTTCAGACCGAACCTCAAATCCAACATAGACATTCTTTTTCAGATATTTCATCTTTTTCAACCCCTTTACTACAACGATCTTCTTCTGTACGAATTGAAAAACCTCTCAACCAACAATCTGAACAAATAGAAAGAAAAGATATTAAAATTACTGATTCAATTATATCCACCTCATCTTTTCTCAACACGTCAATGAAATTAGATGACATTAAATCCGAATTAAAAGAATTATCAACATATATTAAACACACTCTATGACTGTGATACAAGAACTACAAGAAATAAAAGAACAAATACAAGAATATTAAAACAACAAACTATAATACTACATCTATTTACTGAATTACAACAACAATATACATCTCAACAAAAATTAATAAGAAAACTAGAAACCGCGCTCGAAATGTTATCAAAGCCTAAACCAAAAGAAATTATTCTTGAACAACCATGGCCGAAGCCGAATATATAGCACCTATAAACGTTGAATCTTTAGAAACAGTTGAACGTAACATTCATAATCAATTAGACGATATTACACAACTATTTCACACATTAACATTATATCCAGATGAACAACAAATACATAAAATCACAGATAAAGAACAATTTATATTAGATTACGAATCAGATGAAGAATTACAAGTAGGAGAAGAAAAACCTGAAAGTAGTGAATCACAAAAACAAAAAAGTGAACCATTAGAAAGAACCGAAAGAACAAAAAGAAAATCAGAATATCCTTTAATAGATACAAATTTTATATAGTAGATACGGTTATTTTCAAAGAGGCACGAAAATTAGAAAATATCCTTCAGAATATACCCCAAAACATATAACAATAGGAACTGGTGATACACTCAATATTGATTGTGTTACAAACGCTGAAGATGTAATTTTAGATTGGGAAAATAAGATACAGTTAATATTACAAATAGATAAGCCATTTGGAGATATTATGAATAAAAATACATTGTGGAATTTTATTACATATAAAACTAGAGGAATTGTACATCAATTCTTACTCGAAAATGAAATAGGACTCAAAAGTACTTCTAAATATCAAGAAGCTAATTCAGATACATCAACATTTTATGTAGTAGCTATTTAAATTTATAAAGAATTTATTGGAAAAGATATATTATATAATAATGAAGAAACAAAAGTAAATTGAAAGACAAAAAGGTTTATGGCATTTAAATATTATTCAACTATTAAGTAATTGTTTGGATGCAATGCAAATCATTGCTCTAGTATCTATATATGCATTAATTTTAGTTTTGTATTAATAAGTTATTATAATAATATTATTATCGAATTATATGCATTAATAAGATTTAAATCGTTGCTCAAATTCTAATTAATGCATATAATTATCGAATATGCATTTAAATCGTTGCTCGGTATTCATATATGCATTAATAAGAATAACCGATGGAAGTTTTAAATCCATATGGTATGTAAGTTATTATAATAATATTATTATCGAATTATAGTACCTTCTATCTATCAACAAGAATCGGATTACTATTAATTATAGGTAATATTTTTTAAAATTATACAACCCTTTACATCAATATTTACATTATATTACTTTAAAACACCAAAAATTAAAACAATAAATCAACAAGCAATTATTCTCAAAATCCCCATTTATCATACGACGATTATCATAAATTACAAGAAATTACAACAAAATTAGATTCACTTCACTTTTATATGCTAAACAATCTCTCAATACAACTAGAAATTGAAACATTATTAGATCGATATGTAGTGACAATCCTTTGGATCCCTTAAAAAAATAATAAAGAACTTATTGAAATAAAATTAAAAGATCCAACACAAGAAGTTAATATAAAAATAATATACCTTATTCTCAACAAGATGTTCAGGAATTTCTAATAGAATGCAAAGATTTATTAGCAAAATAATTAATTACTCCCAGTACTAGTAAGCATTTAGCACCAGCTCTTTATGTAAACAATTCAGCTGAACAAAAACGTGGAAAAAGGAGAATGGTGATCAATTATAAAAAATTAAATGAGGCAACTATAGGCGATGCATATAAATTACCAAGAAAAGATTATATTATTAATTGACTCAAAGGACATACATGGTTTACAACGTTAGATGCAAAATCAAGATATTGGCAATTAAGATTACATGAAACTATAAAACCTTTAACTATTTTTACTTGTCCTCCACAAAAACATTATCAATGGAATGTTTTACCCTTTTGATAAAACAAGCACCTACTATATATCAAAGATTTATGGATAATAATCTAGCAGAATATGTCTATATATATATATATATATATATAATTGACTACTTAATCAAATAACTATATTTTAATAAATCAAATAATTAATTATGTACCAATAATTATTATTAATAATTTAAATAATTTATTATATTCTAATGACTATTAATTATATCAAAATTAATTAGCGATGATTTTATTATATTTAAATAGTACCTATTAATATTAATTGTTTATTATATTTCATTATTATACACTAAGTATGTATAATAACATTATTATATATATTAAATATAATTAAATTATTATAATTACTGTTCATCATGTCAAAATTAATTCATTGACTATTATTTAAGTATAATGAAATAATAGGATAAAAATATTCGGTCATATAAACTATATAATAATTATTAATAATTAACAATAATCATTAATACAATAACGTATATATCAAATATTAATATTTAATACTTAATCAACTAACTATATTTTAATAAATCAAGTAATTAATTGTATACCAATAATTATTATTAATAATTGAATTAATTAATAATATTCTAATAACTATTTATTATAAAAAATTAATTATTCAAAAAATTTATTATATTAAAATTAATTAATTAACAGTGATTTATGTATATTTAAATTATAGAATAAAAAAGTTAGTCTAGACTTATCTAACTTAATAAAGCATGTTAAATAAATTTTAGTCATTTGTTGAAAATAGAAATCTTAATTTAAAATGTTTTAATGAGTTATTTATTTATATATATATATAACAAAATTATAGTTACACTCTACACTTATTTAAATAAAAATTAATTAATTATAATTTAATTAGTAAAGTAATTATATATAAATTATAGTTGATAAAAATGGAGGCAAATTTAAATTACATAACTCCTGTTACTCTACACTTAATTTAATAATAACATTTAATTTATTTTAATAATTAATTAATTACATATATTTAAATTAATCAATTTGTTAATAATATTTAAATTATTTAATTAATTTTATATAAATTATATTTAGGTGCATGTGTCATTGTTTTAGTGATTATTACTATATAATAATTAATGATAATAACGTATATTTTTTACTTAATCAATTAATTTTATAATTAGCTTATTCACAACCATGACTTAAAATTGATTATTATTACCCTATATTATTTTAAACTTGAAATAAAATTTTGGATAATTATAAAACATTCCTTTATTTAATTAGATTTTATAAAATCCCAACTCTAAATTCATTGTAAATTTGAAATATTTTTTATATCATTATTTGTATTATTTGACATTAAGATTCGCAAATAAACAAAAAATTCAGTTTTTGTATAAAAATATTTTTTTATTAATATTTCAATAAAAAGAATATTACTTACAGTCTGTTTGGTTAGCGTCTGCAACACGCAGTGACAGGACAAGACAGGATAGGGCAGGATAGGGCAGAACAAGAATTGAAGACAGTGAGATGTTTGGTTGCGGTGGACAGGACAGAGAAAATTGTCTTCATCCTGCGGACAGAAATGTGTTTGGTTGCAGTGGACAGAACAAAAAATAATATTTAATGTCAAAAATGCCCCTGCAGTATAATGTATTCGAAAGAAGTATTTCAATGGTTATTTCATAATTGTGTCAATATTTATATTAAATGTATTTGCAACTCTACTAACATTAATTATCTTATTAATTAAATTTTTTATAAAATTATTATTGATACAATTAATATTAATTTTTGTAATTGTTGTTAGTATAATTCATTGGTTATTTTATAAGTGTAAAATATTTATTTGAAGTTTATTTGCAACTCTAATAATAATTATTATGTTATTATTATAATTTACGTAATCATAAAAATAGTAAAATTAATATGAATATGAATATTAAGTAAAATTATGTCATCATCATTATCATTGGTATGGTAATAATTTAATGATTATTATTAGTATTATTATTATTAATTTTTTGTTATTATCATTATTATTATTATTATGAACATTATTTAGGGCAAAATAATATAATAAAACATCTAAGCATTCATATAATTGATTACATAATAGGTTCAAGTAAGTCAAACAAGAAAGAAATGCTAATACATAGTATTTTAATTAAACATCTAAGCATTCATAAACATTAATTACATTCAAGTTTTAAAATTTGTCCAGAATGTTGTTGATAATGTTTCCCAAAATTACTCCAATGACAATTAGTAACAATGCTTGTAAAATAGCCATTTGTTGCTTTAAAGTAGCAACTTCATTTGGTTCTTCAGTTGTTGGTTGTGGAATTTGATGCGGGATTGATGAGAGGTCATTGGCGATAGGAACAATGTCTTCATTTAAGCGACTGCGCCTATTTTGATCGATGGCAAAAGCATTTTCTGTGTCAACCAATGTCATGAACCCCTTGACATTGAATTACCTTCTTTAGCAACTGATGCAGTCCAATCATTGATCACCAATATCATAAGAAAAGTAGCAAAATCACAAAAGAATCTAGTATCAGTGTGTTACTAGTAAAATAAAAGATTAGATACTTGAGTTTAATTCATCAAATAAGTATTGGGTCCTGAAAAGGTTATTTCAAGAAGAAATTTAAAGAGTAAGTCGAAGGGAATAAAGAAATTAACATCAACCTTGCAGAGAGAAATCTATGAGAGTGATATGACAAAGGCTATAAACATCCATCGTTATATTTGATTTCTGTAGTTTCATCCCTAGAGTTGTAGCACAATCTAGAGCCTGTAAATTGGTTATGAGGCTCTGTTTCTGTAAGTGAGAGATGTAGCTTTCCATGGAGTTGCAGCATTCTTCCTTATTACTTATGATATTCCCACATGACTTCAAAACATGTCTCATTTAAGGGAAAACCAGGGGGCAAACTGAAGCAGAAAGAAAAAGAGAAATGGTAAGGAAAGAAACACAGATCAATAACGTCAGCTGACGACTCTGGCACTGCAGGATCAAATATACTTGTTATCAATCTGCCAGCTCCTTTTGAAGAACACTTGCAATATCTACATAAACAATAAGCAAAATATGATGAAGGTCTGGTATATGTCCACTTACATATGTAGTTAAGAAACCAAAAAGGAATTTTCAGGCATGCAACTAGCTTCATGTCCGGAGAACACAACAGGAATCCTATACTATTCAGCATTCTTTTGAGTTTACTTGATGCTGCTTGACATATACTAAAACTATATGAGAAAAGAAGAGGGAAAAAGAAATAGTGTATCTTTCGTTCCTTTTCCTCCAATATCAGACAAGAAGTTTCTTCCCTTCCCATTATGTTCTCCTGATTCTACTATGTCTTCTCTACATCTCCAAAACTAACATGGATGCAAATTATGCTGACCTCTTAAGATTCTTTCACAAGATATGATGATAGATCTGTTTGCCCGTATAATGCCAAGTAATGGTTGTAAGACTCTCAGTAATAAAAGAAACTTCAAGAATCAGTCTAGTAATTATCAAGCATTATAAATTAAGTTAGTTCACCACACTCGTATAGATAAGACTCACCTTTATTAACATTGCAATTGGATAGTCCTCTAAGAACCTCCTTTGCATGAGAGGGATCAAGCTTACCAGCCAGCCATCGGAGTACAACATGTTTACAATCACTAATCCTGTTTGAGTGCCCAGGTAAACTATTCGATGATTCGATGCTCAAAACTTCAGAAGCTTTTAATGCAAGTCTATTAGCAACTTCCAAAGGAAAAGGTGCAAGAAGAGGAAGAAAGGGCCGCGGAGCTGTATCTGGAGAGATCAAAGGAAGAAACACATTCAATCTTCTCTCAGTTGATGATGCAGAGCCTCTAAGATAATTTAAGGGTTGCATTGACATCATTCGGACTGAGCACAACAATTAGTGGTGAAATTAATAATAAAAAATAACATAACATCCATGTTGAATATTACAATTTCTGTTGTTTGAAGCTTTGAACACAGTCCTTTCACAAATAGTAAATGGCCAGTAGCCATAGAACTTGAGGCTAAGATAACTAAACAATTGACGACGAGCAAAGACTTGAAGGTATCAATTTTAGTCAATAAAGAAAAAAGAATATAAGGAGTCATATGTTATAATTCATACTACTGCCACATCCACAAAGGACAACCATCAGATAGATCAATTTTTCATCGTCTAAAAGACTATTTCAATCAATTGACCATACACAAGCCAGATATATCTGAAACCAATTCTTCTGTCCGTAGTCAACATAGAATTAGGCATGGTTTTCAGTTCTTATCGTGAAGGCATATAGAAACAATTTTAATTTGTTCCGTACAAATGTATTTACTACTTTCAATTAAACAAACACTTCTAGTTATTACTACTCATTTCCAGTTTTAATTCTACATCATATCTTCACTAACAGTAAAGCCAATATCGTTTTTGCTGCTTACAGTTAAAATGTTTTACCTATTGTTGAAAGCTACCCAGAAGAAGCACAGATTCCTTCAAATAACAGTTATGAGACCATGTTTTATTGAACATCCCTAATAAGGCTTAGTAGTTTTGATCATCCCTGTGAGAAGTAAGTACTTGTTTCTCATAAATTTATGACAATTGTGTGTCACAGTCTTCAATCCCAACCAACAGTGATTCTAATCCAGACTTGAGAATAATCCTTCATTCCAATTTGAAAAGCTCCTAATTTTCAGTTCAATTTTGTTAAACAGATTATGTCCTGCAGTGACTTGGCCATTATCGATTCTTCACTGGTCGTTGTTAGTATTATCTACCCCAAACAAGTGAACAACCCCAAGTATCAAAACATGTCATCAAATCATGACCACTAAATGCATGTATAGTTTCTATGGTAAAGGAAGCTCTACTCTTATTGAGAAAAAGAACCTAATCGAGACACCCAACCTCTGCTTGAAAGTTTAGGGATGTAAAAATAGGCAAAGCTTAGAACTCTTTTATTGCCACCAACATGATTAAAGTTGCAAACAGTAACACGAGTAGGCAGAGGCAAGAACAGAACTGATTGAAAAACAACAACGAAATGTTCCAAAATGAAGTCTAACCTAACAGAGACGGACGATGGTTGGCGAAGACCGGATCTCCTTCGACAGATTCCAAATCTGGCGAAACAGACGCAAAAGCAAACATGTATATATGCGTTAGAAGGGAAAAGATTCATATACAAGGGAAATAAGGGGAAAGAGAAGAGAAGAATCTGGACAGAAACACAAAGCTTACCATGCGTTTGGCAGTGGAGAGGAAACCGCAGACGAAGACGTAGACTGGAAGGAAGGGAAGACGAAGACGAAGACGAAGGAACCAGTGTTTTAGGTTTCAGCCGTTAAAAAATCGAGGCAGTTCCGTCATTTCCAACATTCTGTCCATTGGACAATTCTTTTTGTACCACAGGTTTGGATTGGACAATATTTTTGTGTCCATGTCTAGGTTGGACAGGACAAAAACTGAGCACAGACATTAACCAAACACGCTGATGGATAGGACTTTAGCGTCTTTGTCCACTGTCCTAAGGACTATGGACACTAACCAAACGTAGAGTTAGTCTCAATCAGTCAATCACTGTCGTATAGCCACTGTGTAATTAAAAGAGGTTACATCGTTATTATTTGTGTTCAGAAAGAATTCATCAACGTCTTTATATTTTACTGTTTAAAATAACTTCTCTAACCTAACTCACATCATATTTGACTTAACAAATCAAACAACTTCTTTATGCAAACTTAACTTCTCAAACCTACTTTCTCATATCACTTTTCTTCGTCTTCAACCTAAAACACATCAGATTTCCTATTTCCGCAAAGCGTGAGAAAAGTCGATTTCTATTTCAAAGAAAGAAAGAAGAGGATGTTCTTTGTTGGTAGTTATTTTTTATTAGTTACATGTTTAGTTTATTAAATTTTATAATTTTATTTACGATTCTATTAATGTATTACATATTTTAGATAATATTATGTTTCTTTGGTTACCATATTTTTGGAAAATATAAAATGTTACTGTATCTTCTTTTATTACATTTTACCAAGTTGCAAAAAGAGAAGCCGCTTTACGTGCTTCATCAAACAATTACTGATCAGCATAGCTATTCTTTTGTTAATAGCGAACCTTCCAGCAGTCAATTTTTTATTCATCAATCATCTAGTCAACAAATATAAATTCGATCTTTCAATTTTAATGTAAATCGTGTTAATAAAAGACTATCGCGCAATGTGACATTTCGTAACATTT
This sequence comes from Erythroxylum novogranatense, assembly GCA_029891385.1. Lineage (NCBI taxonomy): Eukaryota > Viridiplantae > Streptophyta > Magnoliopsida > Malpighiales > Erythroxylaceae > Erythroxylum > Erythroxylum novogranatense. The sequence continues at coordinate 52,054,991 of CM057234.1, read as the reverse complement.
TCATGACATTTCCAAAAAACATCGCACAATGTTACATTTCGTGACAGTTTCATGACGTTTCCAAAAAACGTAGCACGATGTGACATTTCGTGACATTTTCATGACGTTTAAAAAAAACATCGTGCAATGTGACATTTCGTGACATTTTTATGACGTTTCCAAAAAACATCGCGCAATGTGACATTTTGTGATATTTTCATAACGTTTCCAAAAAATGTAGTGCAATGTGACATTTAGTGACATTTTCGTGACCTTTCTAAAAAATGTTGCGCAATGTGACATGTAGTGACATTTTCATGATGTTTCCAAAAAACGTCACGCAATGTGACATTTCGTGACATTTTTATGACGTTTCCAAAAAACGTCACGCAATGTGATATTTCGTAACATTTTCATGACTTTTCTAAAAAACCATTGCACAATGTGACATTTTGTGACTTTTTCATGACGTTTAAAAAAAATCGTGCAATGTGACATTTCGTGACATTTTCATGAAGTTTTAAAAAAACGTCGCGCAATGTGACATTTCGTGACATTTTCTTGGCGTTTCGAAAAACCATTGCACAATGTGACATTTTTATGACGTTTAAAAAAAAGTCGCGCAATGTGACATTTCGCGACATTTACATGGCGTTTCCAAAAAACGACGTGCAATGTGACATTTTGTGGCATTTTCATGACTTTTCCAAAAAATGGCAGGCAATGTGACATTTCGTGACATTTTTATGACGTTTTCAAAAAAGGTCGTGCAATGTGATATTTCGTGACAATTTCATGACGTTTCCAAAAAACGTCGTGTAATGTGACATTTTGTGGCATTTTTATGATGTTTCCAAAAAACGTCGCGCAATGTGACATTTCGAGACATTTTCTTGAAGTTTCCAAAAAATGTCGCAGAATGTGACATTTTTGGACATTTTCATGACGTCTAAAAAAACGTCGCGCAATGTGACATTTCGTGACATTTCCAAAAAACGTCACGCAATGTGACATTTTCATGACATTTCCAAAAAACATCGCACAATGTGACATTTCCTGACAGTTTCATGACGTTTCCAAAAAACGTAGCGCGATGTGACATTTTGTGACATTTTCATGACGTTAAAAAAAAACATCGTGCAACATGACATTTCGTGACATTTTCATAACGTTTCCAAAAAATGTAGTGCAATGTGACATTTCGTGACATTTTCGTGACCTTTCTAAAAAATGTTGCGCAATGTGACAAGTCGTGACATTTTCATGACGTTTTCAAAAAACGTCACGCAATGTGATATTTCGTAACATTTTCATGAATTTTCTAAAAAACCATTGCACAATGTGACAGTTTGTGACTTTTTCATGACGTTTAAAAAAAATCGTGCAATGTGACATTTCGTGACATTTTCATGAAGTTTTAAAAAAACATCGCGCAGTGTGACATTTCATGACATTTTCATGACGTTTGAAAAAACGTCGCGCAATGTGATGTTTCATGACGTTTAAAAAAACGTCACGCAATGTGACATTTCGTGACATTTTCATGACGTTTCGAAAAATCGTTTCACAATGTGACATTTTTATGACGTTTAAAAAAAGTCGCGCAATGTGACATTTCGCGACATTTACATGGCGTTTTCAAAAAACGACGTGCAATGTGACATTTCGTGGCATTTTCATGACTTTTCCAAAAAATGGCAGGCAATGTGACATTTCCTCTGACATTTTTATGACATTTTCAAAAAGGTCGTGCAATGTGATATTTCGTGACAATTTCATGACGTTTCCAAAAAACGTCATGCAATGTGACATTTTGTGGCATTTTATGACGTTTCCAAAAAACGTCGCACAATGTGACATTTCGAGACATTTTCTTGACTTTTCCAAAAAATGTTGCAGAATGTGACATTTCGGGACATTTTCATGGCGTATAAAAAAACGTCGCGCAATGTGACATTTTCATGATATTTCCAAAAAACGTCACACAATCTGACATTTCGTGACATTTTCATGACATTTCCAAAAAACATCGCACAATGTGACATTTTGTGACAGTTTCATGATGTTTCCAAAAAACGTAGCGCGATGTGACATTTCGTGACATTTTCATGACGTTTAAAAAAAACATCGTGCAACTTGACATTTCGTGACATTTCATGACGTTTCCAAGAAACATCGCGCAATGTGACATTTTGTGACATTTTCATGACGTTTCCAAAAAATGTTGCACAATGTGACATTTCGTGACATTTTCATGACCTTTCCAAAAAATGTGGCGTAATGTGACATTTCGTGACCTTTTCATGACGTTTCCAAAAAACGTCGCGCAATGTGACATTTCGTGACATTTTCATATCGTTCCCAAAAAACGTCGCGCAATGTAACATTTCGTAACATTTTCATGACTTTTCTAAAAAACCATTGTGCAATGTGACATTTTGTGACTTTTTCATGATGTTTAAAACAAAGCGTGCAATGTGGCATTTGGTGACATTTTCATGAAGTTTTAAAAAAACGTAGCGCAATGTGACATTTCGTGACATTTTCATGACTTTTGCAAAAAATGGCAGGCAATGTGACATTTCGTGACATTTTCATGACGTTTCCAAAAAACGTCGCGCAACGTGACATTTCGTAACATTTTCATGACATTTCTAAAAAACTATTGCGCAATGTGACATTTTTGTGACTTTTTCACGACGTTTAAAAAAATCGTGCAATGTGACATTTCGTGACATTTTCATGAAGTTTTAAAAAAACGTCGCGCAATGTGACATTTCGTGACATTTTCATGACATTTGAAAAGCCGTTGCGCAATGTGAGATTTTTTGACATTTTTATGACGTTTAAAAAAAAGTCGCGCAATGTGATATTTCGCAACATTTACATGGCGTTTCCAAAAAACATCACACAATGTGAAATTTCGTGACAGTTTCATGACGTTTCAAAAAAAGGTGGCGCAATGTGACATTTCGTGACATTTTCATGACGTTTAAAAAAAACATCGTGCAATGTGACATTTCTTGACATTTTCATGACGATTCTAAAAGACATCGCGCAATGTGACATTTTGTGACATTTTTATGACGTTTCCAAAAAATGTTGCACAATGTGACATTTCGTGACATTTTTATGACCTTTCCAAAAAATGTGGCGCAATGTGACATTTCGTGACCTTTTCATGATGTTTCCAAAAAACGTCACACAATGTGACATTTCGTGACATTTTCATGACGTTTCCAAAAACCATTGCGCAATGTGACATTTTTTGACATTTTTGTGACGTTTAAAAAAACATCGCACAATGTGATTTTTCGTGACATTTTCATGGCGTTTCCAAAAAATGTCGCGCTGTGTGACAATTCGTGACATTTTCATGACATTTCTAAAAAACATCGCGCAATGTGACATTTCGTGTTATTTTCATGACATTTCTGAAAAACGTCACGCAATTTGACATTTCGTGACATTTCCAAAAAACTTCGCACAATGTGACATTTCATGACAGTTTCTTGACGATTCCAAAAAACGTAGCGCGATGTGATATTTCGTGACATTTTCATGACGTTTTAAAAAACATCGTGCAATGTGACTTTTCGTGACATTGTCATGACGTTTCCAAAAAACATCGCGCAATGTGACATTTCGTGACATTTTCATGACGTTTCCAAAAAATGTAGCGCAATGTGACCTTTCGTGACATTATCGTGACCTTTCTAAAAAATGTTGCGCAATTTGGCATGTCGTGACATTTTCATGACGTTTCCAAAAAACGTCACGCAATGTGACATTTCGTGATATTTTCATGGCGTTGCAATGTGACATTTCGTAACATTTTCATGACTTTTCTAAAAAACCATTGCGGAATGTGATATTTTGTGACTTTTTCATGACGTTTAAACAAAATCGTGCAATGTGACATTTCGTGACATTTTCATGAAGTTTTAGAAAAACGTCGCGCAATGTGACATTTTGTGACATTTTCATGACGTTTGAAAAAGCGTCGCGCAATGTGACATTTCAAAAAAAGTCGCACAATGTGACATTTCGTGATATTTTTATGACGTTTTGAAAAACCGTTGCGTAATGTGACATTTTTTCACATTTTTCTGACGTTTTTTAAAACTAATTATTTATGTTGAGTTAATAAACAAACGTTAGGTGTCACCTTGCAATCCATACAACTAAGTCTATTACTCTATCTGACAACGAAGTAGTCAATTTGATTTTTTATGATTTTTGTTTTCTTTAAAAAAAAGTTTACTATCACCAACTTAAACCCTACCATGAGATCTAATAAAGTTGTCTTATTATCCTATCATCCTAACCGAAATCCCCATGAGTCTATGAGTACCTGTCCAAGGTTACACCTAGAATAATTCTCTCATCAAGAGGAATCTGCTGAATCACCTTATCTAGCTCTTCTTAGAATTGGTGTTTAAGCTATTGTCTAACCCTACTTGAGGTGTATAATCACACACTACATTAAAAACAACGCCTTCCACCACAATCTTTAGGAATGTAATCTTATCATTAGCCTCTTTAACCTTGTACTATGATGTATAAGTTCCTTGACAACCAAGATACCTATCTCATTATGTCATCTCGAAAAACATGAATACTAAAGTTTAAATTCATTAATTTATTTCGCTTTAGCTCCCTTCTAACTCTTGGATGCACACTATTTAAGTCTTATATTTATCTAAATTTCCTCTAGTTCTAAATACTTCCCTATAAGGTTCTTGATGTTTTAAGAATCTGTTCGTAATCTATCAACATATAAAAGAACTTCATGTCACGGTAATATATATATATATATTGACCTGGATGTAAGAAATAGATGCCTAATGTCTAAAAAAACCAGCAGTAATTTATTTAAGAAACAGAACAAAAACTTAGGACCAAAGGAATCGGATCGAGATTGATGATTGAGCTGGTGAAGATGATAATAAACAAAACCAATATATATATATATATATATATATATTTATATCCAAAGGATTTGAAGCCTTTTTTTTCTCAATATTTTAGATGAAAATGAAACGATTTGATAAGCTACGGTACAAACAAAATTTGATAGTACTCTAGAAATCAAGAGCCCAAAAGAAGCTGGATCTCTATTGAAGAATGTTTTCTTTTATTTCAATAAATGTAAGACACGCAAGAGGGAAATCAGTGGCGATGGCATCAAAGTTTAATGAAGGATATACTGAAGTTCGACTAACCCATAACAAATGAAACAAATTGAAATAACAATACTCCTAAAAATCGCCAGCTTGCTGACCAACACTGCTTCTTCTCAACTAAAATATACTGGAGCAAAGTTGGGGCTCTATTTCAAACTCCAATTGAGGCTCACAATAGGAAACCTTGAAGAGATCCTAATAAAAGCAGAGAGAAAAGCAAAGAGAGAAATGTACCACAACCATATGAAGTGAATGTATGGCAATACAAGTAAGCAAACTGAAGTGGGAAGATCTTAAAAAGCTATGTTTACGCGGATTCCACAGATGGTCGCTTCCTTTATTATCAATCTACATAAACAGAACAAAAAGAATGAAGAAGTAGAAGAAGTAGAGAGGGAAAGATCCGTTGCTAGAGATTCAAATATATTGAACATCTTGGTTACTCACGTGTTTTAAACTTATGGAAACAATCAAAATCTATATGAAGTGAATGTACAGCAATACAAGTAAGCAAACGGAGGTGGGAAGATCTTAAAAAGCTATGTTTACACAGATTCCGCAGATGGTCTCTTCCTTTATTATCAATCTACATAAACAGAACAAAGAGAATGAAGAAGTAGAAGAAGTAGAGAGAGAAAGATCCGTTGCTAGAGATTCAAATATATTGAACATCTTGGTTACTCACCTGTTTTAAACTTACGGAAACAATCAAAATCCATATGAAGTGAATGTACAGCAATACAAGTAAGCAAACCGAGGTGGGAAGATCTTAAAAAGCTATGTTTACACGGATTCCGCCGATGGTCTCTTCCTTTATTATCAATCTGCATAAACAGAACAAAAAGAATGAAGAAGTAGAGAGAGAAAGATCCGTTGCTAGAGATTCAAATATATTGAACATCTTGGTTACTCACATGTGTTAAACTTATGGAAACAATCAAAATCCATATATACAAGCACCAAAGAGAAAGCATCGGAAAAAAGATGTAAATGACTTACGTTAGTAAATCAGGTCAAATGGCCAAAAAGTTTTTAAAAAGAAAGAAAGCAATAATAAAAAATAGTTTTTCTTTTAAATTATGAAAATAATAAAAGTGATTTTTTTCTATTTTTGGGTAATATGATTTTACTATGAACAAATATATATTATTTAATTATTTCATATAATAATTACTAAGAATTATAAATAATTAATTAAATATTATATTTAACTATTTAATATTAATTATGAATAATTTAATAACTTAATTCATAATTCATATTAATATTTGATATTAAATAGTTAAATATAATATTTGATTAAAATTTTATTAATTATTATATTAAATAATTAAATAATATATATTTGTAAAATCATATTACTGAAAAATAATTTAATTTAATTTAATAACTTAATTTGTTTCTTTTTTCATGTACGTTAAGATAAGAAAGATGACTTTTCTCCACCTTCTCTTTACTCTCCATTTTCTCTCTACACCGAATAATGGTATCCTCATTTTGTGATTTCTTCCTTGCACCTTTGTTCGCTTGCCTGTTCTTCTCTACTCCTTGTACATCTTTGTTCTATTACTTGGTTCTTCTTTGCTTTTCTTTGCAACTCACCCCACCCAACTAGGTATTTTGCTTTTTTGGATGCCTGCCCAATTTCCTTGCACCGGGTTCTGACAATTTACCTTTAATGGTAACATGTCGCCCAAAGCTACCATCCCTTCCTTAGATCATCTTGTGGAGATTGAGGAGTTCCCTCCTCTCGCACCATCTCAACCTCACACATCACCATCTCAACCTCACGCATCACTCCAGAAGGTAGAAAAGCCAACATGGAGTTGTGTAATAAGAGACCCTAAATCTTTTCGTAGATTACATCTTGTAGCTGGTGTTAAAGAAGGGCCCACATCCCCTCCTGAAGTAGTGTTACAACAAAGTGCAGCTAAGTGGAGATCATCCCTAGGGAGAAAAGAATGGCTTACCCTAGTGTCCAACATTGGGCTCAAAATAACAGAGAGAAGTGTGGACTCCAAACCACCTTAATAATAGAAGATGATCTCTTCATCTTTTGTTTTTCGTCTGAAGAAATGGCAAGCAAAGTGATGGACATAGGACCTTGGCACATACAAGGTAAGCCAATTTTTTTGAGAAAATGGGAAATGGGATTGAATTCCAATATCGATTAATATGTATAAAGTATCTCTTGAATACTGGCCTTCGGAAGGGTTGAGTTACTTAGCCTGCTACAATGACACTTCTTTAACCATGCATGAGAATAATGTTAATATTGAGAGGGTTGGTTATGCTAGAGTCTACATTAAAGAGGAGCATAGGAAAGTTATGCCTGAAAACATTCCTATCATGAGGTATAGCACTTGTGGAGAGCTAATTGAAGATAAAGTACAATTATCTTACCTGTGGAAACCTTATATGAAAGAAAAATCATAGTATGGATCCCCAAAAAGACATTACAAGAAAAGACGCCTTTTTGCAATGTTTTAAAAACGTCACAAAAGATCAAAAAACGTCGTAGAATAGAATGCGCGACATTTAAAAAAATGTCACTAAAAACGTTGCGGAATGTGGTGTAGCTAAAAGGTATCCGCGACGTTTTTGAAAAAATGTCGCGAAAACTCTGACATTTCGCGACGTTTTTTAAATCGTCACTAAAAGCATAGACAATCTGCGACGTCTTCAAAAAACGTCGCAGATTGTAAGAGTAAAACGTCGTGAAAACACTTACAATCCACGAAAATTTTCAACGTTGCAGAATAGGAAACAATTTGCGACGTTTTGTTGTGAAACGTCGCGGATTGTAAGTGATGGCGTGTCAAACCAATAAAAATAAATTCCTACTCTAGAACACTTAAGAGAGTAAAGTGATGAATAGGGTCGAATCACAGAGACCAATGTAGTAATTGTTTATTTTATGTGAAATCAAAAATAAAAATAAACAGATGAAAATAAAAATAATGAAAATAATTGATTTGGGGATGATTAATTTTAAAACACGAAATCACGCAAGAAGAAATTAAAAATAAGATTGAAAATAATATGAATAAAAGCCTAGCCAAAGTACTCTCCCGTTTGATACCGTAATTCGATCATAGACTCAAGAATATAAATTTCGTTCATTCCAATGGATAAAGTTAAAGTAGACCGTGAACAACACAAATCTACCAATCCATTCGTAATTATTCGATAATCCCGAGTAAAGCTCTGCAGATTATTACCCTAACCAATTAGACTATTCCCTATTAAAGCTCCGCAGAATATAATTTATGGTAGCGGTAGGCTCTAATGGACCCTCGTCTTGGCCAACGGAATCGGAAAAGCCACAATCTATTTAGACCAAATTATTTAATCTCATTAATTTCTTAATTAAAATTAATTCGCCACTCGATAGATAGTAATCACGGATTAACTAATCTATTCGGTAATTTATCATCAAGTCAATCAATTAACAGGCCTCATTAATCAACAAACTCAACAATAATAAATCGATCAAGCGCAAAGATTAAATAAACATAAGAAATAAACGAAAACAATTAAACCATAGGAGTCTCACGAACTACATGCATCAAATGTAAAGTACCTTGTCTAGATTAAAAATTTAGCTACACATAATACAAATCTCTATCAACTAAAGCTGAAATTAACAAATTAAAATTAAAAATAAACCTTCTCTAAAATCTCTACCCTCTTTGCTTCCACGTAGCTTCCACCATTTTTCTGTTTTTATCCAACACCTGAAATGTTAGTGGCAAGAGTTTGTGTAATAGAATATGAAAATAGCTTAAGTGGAGAGTTGGTGGGGCTTCCCTCTTGGCTTGATGTTCACGCACTTCACTCCTTGGTGTATGCTTATTGTTGATTTAATTCCTCTCCTCTAGTCTTCACGTTCAGCCTCAATTTACCCCAGCATGTGTCTTTCTCCTGTTTTTTTTTCAGTTCTCTTCACTCCCTCTTCAGCTCATGTATTTTCCTCCAGACCACCCTTCATTCTTTTCTTTACAGCTCCTCCCTCAACTCTCCTCCAGACAACGCACCTTCCTTTCTTTCGTTTTGATTTTTTTCTTTGTTCACGCACACCACTCTTTAGCTCTTCTCTTCTTTTCAGATCATCTTCCTAATGCACCAGCCCTCTTCTCTTTTTATTTTAACGCACAGTCCACTCACCTCCCTCCTAGTGTAACGTTCTCTCCCTCCTCTTGCTCACTCGCCTTGTTTTTGTTTTACACCTGAAGCTACTCCTTCAAGCTACTCACTCCCACTTGGCTCATGTCCTCCTCAATTCACCAAACTCACCCCTATGTAACGCACACTCTGCTTCCTCTTCACGCTGATCCTTGTATTTTCTGCTCACTCATTTAACCTCTCCCTTAGTTTTTTGCCCAAAGACCTAGCTCCTTCCCTATCCACGCAACCCCACCGATGTTATCCTCTTTGATTTTTCTCCCCTCGCTAGTTCACGACAAACCCCTTCATATCACCAAACACGTTGCTTTTACTTGCCCCACCACTCCATTCTCCTTTTCATCTCATCCACGCCTCTCTTGTCTTTTCTTGGTGGCTGTCATTTTATTTAATTCTTCTCCTCATGTGCCCTCCAAATTGGTGTCTTTGGCATTTTATTTTATTCCTCTCTTTGTTGTGGTGCTTCCTGAGCTTGTGTTAGTGGTGGGTCCGTCTTCTAGTTTGTTGTGTTTTGATGTGCCATGTAAATGCTTCGAATCGCTGCAGTGTTGTAACTCCTTTCATTGTGTGACACGACAAGATAATGAAGTGAAGTATGGAAGTCACGTGTGTTTGTCTTTTTCTTAAATTATTTGTGTCCAAAACTAAACCATCAAGAACGTTGCTTGTCTCCTTCTTTTCTGCTTCAGATACATTCATCTTCATTGTTTATTCTTCATATTTCTTCTGCTTTTGAGGAGAATAACGTGATTACTACAGCTGGTGTCTTTCGCATGGTGAGTGGGTCTCCTTCAAGTTGGTCCTCCTCTTGCTCACCTCCTTGGTGTATGCTGCCACATTCCTCTATTATATGCATTTGGTGTGTCCCTCTGGGAGCTTGGTGGTAACGTGATTCACCCCACAAACAACCAGCCATCTTCGTCTCTCCTCTAGCTTTATGCATTGGATGTGACAATTAAAATGCAACTCCCACTTAAAACCTTATTCTCCACCTGCGTCCGTCTATCGCTAGCTTGTTGCATGATAATTCAATTTGCTCTCAACTGACAGCTCCAAAAATTTTAAAATTTGTGGAAACATTCTTCAATGAGTCAAGATTATGCCTGCCAAATTTTAGAATTTTCTAATAAACTGATCTCGAGATAAAAATTTCCAAAGATCCAAAGGTCAAATCTGCCAAAAATTGAAAAACACTGTTAATTTCAACCTATTGAGGACTTTTTGTATTTTATATGTCTAAAGTTCTAATAATTATAAAACATGATGAAAAAGGCCATAGACATCCATAAAACATATGCAAGATGCTAAATATAAGGTTCTAAAAACAGATAAAATATAATTGCATCAAAATCCCCCACACTTAACTCTTGCTCGTCCTCGAGGAAGGTTCAAAATATAAATTTTGAAAGCCAAGAAAACCGAGAATGCAGAAACTAAGTATGGATGCAAAAATAAAAAAGAAATGAATATACAAATGCAAGGGACATTTTCTCAAGTGTCAAAGTTTTTCTCCCAACCTCCCAACAACATCAAAGACATACAAGGATTATAAACAAGAAGGAACCCGCGGCATTTAATCCATAAAAGTAATGAACTCACTTTAAATGTAAGAGCCAAGCAAGATAGCACAATAAACTTAAAGGAAGTCTACACCATGTCAAAATAATAGGTCCTCTCATTGTCATACACTCCAACACTCAAGTGTTTATGGCTTAAATGTGTTTTAACTCTCATAGATTCAAACAATGCAATGCTCTTCCATAGGCTTGCTCTTCAATCTTGAATACACTACTAAGTATTATATGCACAACATAAATCAAAAGGTCTTCAATAAGGATGTAACTTGGTTGGGTTAGGGGTAAGGTAAAGGAAAGGTAAGAAAAGGCTAAATATCAGAGTGAATAGAGCATAACAGGTAATCAATAACACATATGTGCGCATCCTGCATATTATCAAACAATTAAGCACATCTCTCTCTCTTTTTTTTTTGAACTTTCATTCCCCAAACATTTATCAATCAAGCATATGGGGAATCCTTTTCTTTCTTTTCTCTCTCAAACTTTTTTCGTTTTTTTTCTTTTTTTTTCGATTCCTTCCCCATTGATAACAAGTACAATACAAGTCATATACCACTGATATTCCTATATGCGCAATCTTCACAAGTTTAACTCAACAAGCATGCTCTACTGACCATGATAAGGGTTAGAAAGATAAATCAATTAAGAAAAGGTTAAGTTAAACATGGTAAAGCAAAGAACAGATAATAAGCTCAAATGGGCTCACTAGTGGATAACATGCTTTGGGTTGGCTTTTTGGTCAAGTGGTTAAAATCCTAAGTGCCTTTATCATCTTCATGTATGCATGTAAAAGTGTAGTCTCAACAAGATATAAAGCAAGTTCTAGAGATACAAAGCATTGAATGAACACACCTCAAAGAATTGCATTGAAGGTTCAAACGCTCACATGGGACAATCATCTATTAAGTTAACACAATGTAGTTTCAAAATCAATCCAAAAGCTATCAAGCTTAAAACTCATATAAAAACTCATTCATCAAGTTCATGATTCAAATATCACAGATTAACTCTCACCTATAATACTCATATTCTTATCAATCATTGGGAGATCAAAAGACAAAACTAAACACTTAAGGTGCAAAAGCATGCAAAAACGAAAAACTCTTTTTTTTTTCAATTTTTATAGGTTTTTGAACTGAAACATGCAAGTACAGGTGAAAAATCTTCAAGTTCAAGCAAGAGCAAATGTGTGACACTTTGAAGCACAAAAACCAAGAAAAATCTTAATCATGCATCCACTAAAACCTGAAATTTTCATGCAAAATGTAACCTAAATCCTTCCCCCACACTTTAGACCAAACATTGTCCTCAGTGTTAGCAAATGAAAGACAAGAACAATAAAATAAAAGGAAAGAGTGAGAGGAAGCTTTTTTAAGGTGATGCACCAAGGTAATGGTGGAGCTGTGAGGTGATGCACCAAGGTAATGGTGGAGCTGTGAGGTGATGCGCCCATACTTTCTTGCAAAATAATAAAAACCTTGCGACCAAGTGACATCCAACAACGACACAAAATATTGGAAGAAAATTCAAAAAGAAAATGTCGAAAAACAAGAACCTGATAGAATTATAAACAACTAAAAATTAAATTGTGAAGAACAAAATGAAAGCAAACCTTGGGTTGCCTCCCAAGAAGTGCATTTGTTTAACGTTGTTAGCTCGACACGGACCCCATTCAGTTATAGGAAGGTTAAGAATTAACTTCGACGGCTTGGGGCTGAAATCCTTCATAAAATGGCTTCAAACGATGGCCATTCACCTTGAAAATTTTTCCTGTTTCCATGTTTTGAATATCCACAGCACCGTACGGATAGATCTTTGTGACCACAAAAGGCCCAATCCACTTGGATCCTAATTTCCCTGCAAAAAGTTTCAAAGTCGAATTAAATAAAAGTACCTTTTGTCCGACTTTAAACTTCTTCTCAGCAAGCTGCTTATCGTGAAAAGCTTTAGTTTTGGCCTTGTATGTAACTGCGTTGTCGAAAGCATGGTTCCGTAATTCTTCCAATTCCTGAATCTGCAACTTCCTTTGTTGCCCCGCAGCATCAAAATTCATGTTGCACTGCTTCACAGCCCAAAACGCTCGATGCTCAACTCCCACTGGCAGATGACAGGCCTTGCCATAAACAAGTCTATAAGGAGACATATTTAATGGCATTTTATAGGCAGTGCGGTAAGCCCAAAGAGCATCGTCCAAGTGCCAGCTCCAATCTTTCCTGCTGAAGTTCACAATCTTCTCCAAAATACTCTTTACCTCTCGATTGGACAATTATGCCAACCCATTGGTTTGAGGATGGTAGGTCGTGGAGGTCTTGTGTACAACTCCATATTTCTTCAAAGAATGCAAAGAACACTCTCATTGCGAAATGAGTCCCGCGATCACTAATGATTGCTTTTGGAGTGCCGAACCTGACAAAGATATTAGCCTTCACAAAATCGACAACAACCTTAGAATCATTAGTTCGAGTAGCTTTTGCTTCTACCCATTTCGAAACATAATCGATAGTTAACAAAATGTATTGGAAACCAAATGATGGTGGAAAAGGGCCTATGAGATCAATACCCCACACATCAAATATTTCACAAACAATAATCGGGGTCTGAGGCATTTCATTTCTTCAGCCTATGTTGCCAGTCATTTGGCATCTGTCACATGCTTTACAAAATGCATAAGAATCTCGAAAAATGTTAGGCCAGTAAAAACCAGATTCAAGCACTTTCCTAGCTGTCCTATTCGGACCGAAATGGCCACCACAAGCAGATGCATGACAAAATTGCAATATGGAAGAAATTTCAGATTTAGGTACGCACCTTCGCACAATTTGATCAGAACACATTTTCCATAAATATGGATCATCCCAAATATAATACCTGGCATCATTCTTTAATTTATGGTGCTAGGCAGATGTGATACCAGCTGAATAGCCATTCTGGGTGATAAAATTGACCAGATTCGCGTACCATGGGTTTCGACATGGCCAGGTTGAAGTCACTATGAATAACTGTTCATCAGGAAACTCCTCGGTAACGACCAGATCATCTCCAGAAGTGTTTTGCAGCCTACTCAGGTGATCTACGACCATCGGATAAGTCTTGGCTTCGCATCCTTTTTGCTCATTAGGTACCGAAGAGCAGCATGGTCTGAATACACTATCACCTTCGTACCAAGCAAGTATGATCGAATTTCTAATGCGAAGACCACAGCAAACATCTCCTTCTCCGTGGTTGAATAGTTTTGTTGAGCACTATCCAACGTCTTTGATGCATAATAGATCACATGAGGGTCACGGCCTACCCTCTGCCCAAGAACTGCTCCTAAAGCATAGTTACTGGCATCGCACATGAGCTCAAAAGGGAGGTTCCAATCTGGTGGTTTGATGATAGGTGCAGTAACTAGCTTTTCCTTCAAGATGTCAAACGCCTTTTTGCAGTCTTCATTGAATTCAAACGGTACATCTTTCTGTAGAAGGTTGCTCATAGGATGGGCTATCTTCGAAAAATCTTTGATGAACCGCCTGTAAAAACCTGCATGACCAAGAAAGGAGCGTACTTCCCGCACATTTGCGGGGTAAGGCAACGAGCTAATCACATCAATTTTTGACTTATCCACTTCAATGCCCCTAGCCGAAACTATATGTCCCAATATGATGCCTTGATTAACCATGAAATGACACTTTTCATAATTAAGCACAAGATTTTTTTCAATGCATCTTTTTAACACCTTCCTCAAATTTTCTAAACAAGATGTAAAGGAATCTCCGTACACAGTAAAATCATCCATAAAAACTTCAATAATTTCCTCTACATAGTCAGAAAAGATACTTACCATACATCTCTGAAATGTCGCCGGAGCGTTGCAAAGACCAAATGGCATGCGTTTGTAGGCGAAAGTGCCAAACGGACAAGTAAACGTCGTCTTTTCCTAATCTTCAGGCGCTATATGAATCTAGTGAAAGCCTGAATAACCGTCTAAACAGCAATAATAAGAACGACCTGCAAGTCTCTCAAGCATCTGATCAATAAACGGTAAAGGAAAATGATCTTTATGGGTAGTAGCATTTAACTTTCTAAAATCAATACACACAATTCACCCATTTTGAACTCTAGTGGGTACTAATTCACCTTTTTCATTCTCAACAACAGTAATGCCAGTTTTTTTAGGAACTACCTGTGTTGGACTTACCCACTTGCTATCTGAAATAGCATAGATCACATCCGCAACCAATAATTTCAGTATCTCTTTTTTTACAACTTCCATCATTGGTGGATTCAATCGACGCTGAGGTTGCCTGCTGGGTTTGTAATCATCCTCCAATAGGATTCGATGCATGCAAATGGTAGGGCTGATTCCCTTGATGTCTGCAATCGACCATCCAATAGCTTCTTTATTCTCCCTTAGTACACGGATAAACCTCTCCTCCTCCAGATCGCTCAACTGATTGGAAACAATCACAGGTAATGTTTCGGCCTCCCCCAAGAAGACATACTTGAGGTACGAAGGTAATGCCTTAAGCTCCAATGTTGGCGGCTGAAGAATAGATGGGAGTAATTTATTGTTGTTAATCTTCAGTGGTTGCTGTAACATGCCAGATGCCACCTGTAATGCCTGTAGATCATGTACTGCGTGGACCATACCTCGTGGAACTACCCATTCAATCTCGATCTCTGATAGCTCGCAGGAGTAATGTTATCAGTTATCGCAGCCTGCAAAAAATCATCAACACATAACTCGAGAACTTTCTCGGTCAAGGGGTTAATACAATCAACAGCAAAAGCTATACAATAATCAACAGGATGTTTAATGGTGTTATTAATATTGAATGTAACTTTGGCACCATCAAACTCCATAGTTAAAGTCCCCCCGTGAACATCAATTTTTGTCCTAGAAGTGCTCAAAAATGGGCGTCCTAATAACATCATTCTAGACGCAGGTGACCCCTCATCCTCCATTCTCATCACATAAAAATCTGCAGGAAATACCAAATCATCCACCTGCACTAAATCATCCTCTAACAATCCTTTGGGGTACCTAGTGGTGCGATCATCCAGTGTTAAAATCACACCATCTTGCTTCAATGGACCAGCATTCAATGTAGTATAAATGGAAAATGGCATAAGATTTATAGAAGCCCCTAAATCTAGCATAGCCCGTTCTATACCAACATTGCCAATTTTACAAGGAATGGTAAACATACCTGGGTCCTTCTCCTTTATCGGTAACTTGCCCTGCAACACTGCTGAGACGTTCTCACTCATCACCATACGCTGATTGCCTCTCATCTTGGTCATGTTAGTAACCAAGTCCTTCAGAAATTTGCAGTACCTTGGTGTTTGTCTAAGCAATGTGAGAAGGGGGATATTGATCTCCACTTTCTCAAAAATCCTTAAGATCTCCTCTTCATTCTGCAATTTCTTCTTCTTATCCAACCTATGTGGGAATGGTGGCCTTTCTGGATTAGCTGTCACGATTTCCTCAATTTCTGCTTCTTTTTCTGGCTCGACAGTTTCAACATGGCCATGTTGAAGTTTCTGTAATCCTCCAGCACTTTCAATTTCTTTTCCGCTACGCAAGGTAATGACATTGATATTCTGCCTAGGATTGACAGTAGGTTGAGAGGGCAATTTCCCTTGATTTTGTGCAGCGGCCAATTGACTAATTTGCTCCCTCAGTTCTTGAAAATTTTTATTCGCCTGAGCCTAAAATTGTGCTGAATCAGTCTGAAATTGAACCAAACTCTGCAGTTGTGTATTGGTGGTCAATTGAGCAGTAGTCAACTGTGACATAAGATCCTCCAAGGTAGAAATTCGGTCGCCATAATTAGGCCTCGGATATTGCTGCTGCTGCGGTTGAGGCTGACGCTGTTGACTACTCTGACCTTGCTGCCCATTCCCATATCTCAGATTGGGATGATCCCTCCATCCTGGATTGTAAGTATTCGAATAGGGATCATATTTCCTTTGAGGATGATAATTATCATTGAGTGCCTTAACTTCAGCTTCTACAGTATCATCTTGCAGAGTCAGACAAGCATCAGTAAAATGACCCTGAAATCCACAAATGTGACAAATAGGGACTTGTGGTCCCTTGGTTACAGCATTTGCATTGACATTATTGGCATGGGAAGAATTAATAACTTGTCTCTCCAACAATTCAGCAATTTTGTCAAGTCTACTTTCAAGTTTAGAACTACTTACCTCATGGACACCTCGAGTGTGTGTGTCCGAACGATACCCGAACTGCTGAAGATTTGCAACCATTGCTGCAATTAAGTTTCTGGCCTCCTAAGGTGTCTTGTTCACTATGGCTCCCCCACTAGCAGCATCAAGAATCTTCCTATCATTTAGTAACATCCCATCATAGAAGTACTGAATAAGGAGTTGCTCTGTAATTCCATGCTGAGGACAACTTGCACAAAGCCTCTTGAATCTCTCATAATATTCATACATGTTTTCTGTATCTCTTTGTTTGATGCCACAAATCTCTCTGCGCAAACTAGCGGCTCTGGACGCTGGGAAGTATTTTTCTAAAAATAACCTCGCCATATCAGGCCATGTATCCACTTTCCCAGGTGGGAGATAGTACAACCAGTCTCTAGCTGCGCCCTCTAAGGAAAGAGGGAAAGCACGCAACTTCAACTGATCCTCATTTATGCCTCTCGGTTTAAATCCAGAACATACCACATGAAAGTCCTTGAGATGTCTGTTCGGGTCGTCAGAAGGTAACCCATGAAATTTCGACAATGCCTAAATCAACCCAGCCTTCAACTCGAACCCATCATTTGCAGCTCGGTACTGTATACATAGAGGTTGATCCTCTACTGGTGGTGCAAGCATACCCCTCAAAGTTGCAGGGACTCGATTTCTGGCTAATTGTGCAAGTGGAATAGGTTGTTGATCTGCCATCGCTGCTCCTTCAAAATCTTCCAATAACTCGGTCTCAAAGGTAGGCAAATTCTCGGTTTGGTCAGCCAAGACTTGCACAGATGTAGAAGCTTGTCTCTTACGCAATTTTGTGGCTTTCCTGAGTTGTTTTGCAGTCTTCTCTATCTCCGGATCGAACAATAAATCACCTGCAGAAACACAATGCCGCATGCAAACACTAAAAAGAAGAAGAGAAAAAAATGATTAGCAACACAAATAAACAAAAACTTGAACACCGGTCCCCGGCAACGGCTCCAAAATTTGATGGCGTGTCAAACCAACAAAAATAAATTCCTACTCTAGAACACTTAAGAGAGTAAAGTGGTGAATTGGGTCGAACCACAGAGACCAATGTAGTAATTGTTTATTTTGTGTGAAATCAAAAATAAAAATAAACAGATGAAAATAAAAATAATGAAAATAATTGATTTGGGGATGTTTAATTTTAAAACACGAAATCACGAAGGAAGAAATTAAAAATAAGATTGAAAATAATATGAATAAAAGCCTAGCCAAGGTACTCTCCCGTTTGATACCGTAATTCGATCATAGACTCAAGAATATAAATTTCGTTCATTGTTATGGACAAAGTTATAGCAGACCGTGAACAGCATAAATCTACCAATCCATTCGTAATTATTCAATAATCCTGAGTAAAGCTCTGCAGATTATTACCCTAACCAATTAGACTATTCCCGAGTAAAGCTCCGTAGAATATAATCTATGGCAGCGGTAGGCTCTAATGGACCCTCGTCTTAGCCAACAGAATCGGAAAAGCCACAATCTATTTAGACCAAATTATTTAATCTCATTAATTTCTTAATTAAAATTAATTCGCCACTCGATAGACAGTAATCACGGATTAACTAATCTATTCGGCAATTTATCATCAAGTCAATCAATCAATTAACATGCCTCATTAATCAACAAACTCAACAATAATAAATCGATCAAGCGCATAGATTAAATAAACATAAGAAATAAACGAAAACAATTAAACCATAGGAGTCTCATGAACTACGTGCATCAAATGTAAAGTACCTTGTCTAGATTAAAAATTTAGCCACACATAATACAAATCTCTATCAAATAAAGCTGAAATTAACAAATTAAAATTAAAAATAAACCTTCTCTAAAATCGCTACCCTCTTTGCTTCCACGTAGCTTCCACCATTTTTCTGTTTTTATCCAACACCTGAAATGTTAGTGGCAAGAGTTTGTGTAATAGAATATCAAAATAGCTTAAGTGGAGAGTTGGTGGGGCTTCCCTCTTGGCTTGTTGTTCACGCACTTCACTCCTTGGTGTATGCTTATTGTTGATTTAATTCCTCTCCTCCAGTCTTCACGTTCAGCCTCAATTTACCCCAGCATGTGTCTTTCTCCTGTTTTTTTTTCAGTTCTCTTCACTCCCTCTTCAGCTCATGTATTTTCCTCCAGACCACCCTTCATTCTTTTCTTTACAGCTCCTCCCTCAACTCTCCTCCAGACAACGCACCTTCCTTTCTTTTGTTTTGATTTTTTTCTTAGTTCACGCACACCACTTTTTAGCTCCTCTTCTTTTCAGTTCATCTTCCTAACGCACCAACCCTCTTCTCTTTTTATTTTAACGCACAGTCCACTCACCTCCCTCCTAGTGTAACGCTCTCTCCTCCTCTTGCTCACTCACCTTTTTTTTGTTTTACACCGACGCTACTCCTTCAGCTACTCACCCCACTTGGCTCATGTCCTCCTCAATTCACCAAACTCACCCCTATGTAACGCTGACTCTCCTTCCTCTTCACGCCGATCCCTTGTATTTTTGTTCACTCATTTAACCTCTCCCTTAGTTTTTTTGCCCAACACCTAGCTCCTTCCCTATCCACGAACCCCACCGATGTTATCCTCTTCGATTTTCTCCCCTCGCTAGTTCACGACAACCCTTCATATCACCAAACTCACGTTGCTTTTACTTGCCCCACCAGCTCCATTCTCCTTTTCATCTCATCCACGCCTCTTGTCTTTTCTTGGTGGCTGTCATTTTATTTAATTATTCTCCTCATGTGCCCTCCAAATGGTGTCTTTGGCATTTTATTTTATTCCTCTGCTGTTGTTTGGTGCTTCCTGGAGCTTGTGTTGGTGGTGGGTCTGTCTTCTAGCGGTTGTGTTTTGGATGTGCCATGTAAATGCTTCTGAACTACTACAGTATTGTAACTCCTTTCATTGTGTGACACGATAGTATAATGAAGTTAAGCATGGAAGTCACGTGTGTTTGTCTTTGTCTTAAAATATTTGTGTCTGAAAACTAAACCATCAAGAACATTGCTTGTCTCCTTCTTTTCTGCTTCAGATACATTCATCTTCATTGTTTATTCTTCATATTTCTTCTGCTTTTGAGGAGAATAACGTGATTACTACAGCTGGTGTCTTTCGCATGGTGAGTGGGCCTCCTTCAAGTGGTCCTCCTCTTGCTCACCTCCTTGGTGTATGCTGCCACATTCCTCTATTATATGTGTTTGGTGTGTCCCTCTTGGAGCTTGGTGGTAACGTCATTCACCCCACAAACAACCAACCATCTTCGTCTCTCCTCTAGCTTTATGCATTGGATGTGACAATTAAAATGCAACTCCCACTTAAAACCTTATTCTCCACCTGCGTCCGTCTATCGCTAGCTTGTTGCGTGATAATTCAATTTGCTCTCAACTGACAACTCCAAAAATTCTAAAATTTGGTGGAAACATTCTTCAATGAGTCAAGATTATGCCTGCCAAATCTTAGAATTTTCTAATAAACTGATCTTGAGATAAAAATTTCCAAAGGACCAAAGGTCAAATCTGCCAAAAATTGAAAAACACTGTTAATTTCAACCTATTAAGGACTTTTTGTATGTTATATGTCTAAAGCTCTAATAATTATAAAACATGATGAAAAAGGCCATAGACATCCATAAAACACATGCAAGATGCTAAATATAAGGTTCTAAAACTAGATAAAATATAATTGCATCGTAAGTAATTTATATTTTTAATTTTCGAAAAGTAAATTTAATTTAATAAAATTCAATTTTAATAATTAATATTTAATTTTTGAAAAATAAATTTAGTTTGAAATTTTCAAAATTTTATTTTATTTAATTATAAATTTAATTTTATAATTATTCAAAATTTTAATTTTTCCTTTTCATTTATATAAAATAATATTAATTTAACAATTTTAATTATTACTTTTTATTTTCATTATTTCAAAAATAATTTTATTTTAATAATTTTAAATTTAATGATTATTTTTCTGTTATTTTATTTAAATTATCTGAAAATAATTGTAATTTAATTATTTTTAATTTAATAGTTATTTTTAAATAACAAATTTTGTAAATCTTATTTATTTAATAACTATTCAAAATTATTTATGAATTTTATTTATTTAATAATTCATGTATAACAAGAATTTAATACGTGCATACAATATATTATGTAATTGCAATTCCCAAACATGTCATAATACAGTAATGAACATAAACAATAAATCATAAGTGTTTAATATATCAATATGAGTACATATCTAATCTAAACGAATATTATGTGTAGCACATAAAAATTCCAAGACCTTTTTTTGTTGTTCGGAGACTTTTTGTTGTTGTTCGACTTTGGTAGTTAATCGATCCTGTATTTCTTCAACTTTTTTATTCAATTCATCGACTTGAGACAGCAACTCCTGATTAACCTTCTTCGACTCCTCCAATTCGTCTCAAAGTCTCTTTCTTGTTGAAGTCTTCCCTTGTGGTCGAGGCCCAATTCCCATGCCAACAACGCAATCTGATCTAGTGCCCAAGACTTTGTCGCACACTTCATCCACTGTCATCGGATGACCTTGTTCTATTGAATGTGTCAATTTGTGACACATTAATTCCTGAAAAACCAAAAATTAATTACATACACAGCCTTACTTAAGAAATATTTGTAAATGAATTATATACTCACCCATTTTTCTCTGCATTCGGTAGTTGTCCATTGACCTTTTCTTTCATCATAATGAGTGTGATACCATAGTTTCATCCAGTCACACTCTTCTCCATCTCCGTCACTCTGTTGTATAGAAATATGTTACTAGTAATATTCATTATAAATATTGAAATATCAATTAAAGAAAAATATAATTAAAAAATAATAACTCACAATTTCATGTCGTATCGCTACAAAGGCCTTGGAGCCAGAGTTTGGTCGACATTTGACTTGACTCCTAGCCAATTTGGCCTTTTGACTTTTTCCGTAATCGTACACATAACCAAATATATTATAAAAAATCTATAAATCACAATTCATAAATTCTAAAATATTATCAGTTGTCAAAAAAGTTGAGAAATTATGTTTTTTGATGAAATAAACTAACCTTTGTAGCTGCTTGCTCCCAATATTCGCATAATTCCATCCACTCCGTCACTGTGACATTATGCGGCTTATCATACTCTTAATTAGTTTGATAAACAAAATAATTAAACTTAATAAATTTCACCAATGTGATGTGAAAGATCATACCTGCAGTGCTTGTAGAGCTGGGACTGATAGTGGGAAGAATAGTTTCATTTAGTAGTGTTTGATTATTAGAAGCCGGAGGCATCTCTTGAGAAGTTGATGAACTACTAATATTACGTCGCATATTGAAAAGTTGTTCATACGTATCTCTAGGATGCATAATAGGCACAGATGTGACATCTCTTGGTGTTGGAGTAGGCTCACAACGTGCAAGTATGTGATCTTCTGGCTGTGTACGAGCAGATGGCTCATTAGTTGCACTTTCAAGAAGCTTACGGTACCGCAACTGCAGTTGTGTCGGTACTAAGCTGCTTGGTGCAACCTTCTTATTCTTCTTTGGTAGACCAGGTCCCATGTGAATCACCCACATTCATATCAACATTATATTTCAAAGTAATATTCATCAACCATATTTAAAGTTAAATTGTTATAAATGTGTGCATGCATGTATGCAAATTTGGTTATCAGGGAAAAATCATGAATAAACTAGCTTGCTGTAACTTATCCTTTTTTTCCAAGAGATAAGATAATTTCTAAGAAACATGTGCCAATCAGTAATTGAACACCACATGTCACCCAGTCAACATCACCATATATGCAACCAAACGAATAAGAAAGTTAACAGGTAAGAAAAGACCTTAGGTAGAAGTGCCTTGAAAATAGTAGACAATACGATGTACAGCAACCATTTTGAAGTCCTCTCAAGTAATTAACATCTGAATGTATACTGAATGGTTCAATGCAAGTAAAATAGTTTGTTTGTTCACAAGAAGGATTTATGTCTGCCTATGCTATCACATTTACCAATTTTGTATTGAAGTTTCTTCTATTTGACTCTTTTTCCTTGATCGCTATTAGAAACTCTTGTTAATTTGGAAGGAGCTAGCCATGCTACTATTCCTTTTGGAAAGAATTTATTTGTTTTTGGAGGATTTTCAGATGCACAAAATTCATGTCTTTATTATTTATGCATAGTATAAACATCATACACATCATCAAATCTAATATAGAAACTTAACCAACCATCTATGCAAGTTACATGTATTAAATCAACCAAAGTGATTCATATGTGCATCTTAGACCATGAATAACACACGTTTTGTTCACAACTCTTCCAAGTCATTTATTAGTACCCTAAACTATCATGTCAAATGGATATCTAATCACCAATAGACATGAGATGCAATTCATAACTTTAAATAATCCAAATTCCATCAAAATAATGACTAGTCTCCAATTCATTCATATAAAAAAAATATTGAAGACCAGAAGCAATGTATACCAGAAGCAACTTTATTCCCTATAATAACAACATCATCAATGTATACCAGAAGCAAGAATAATCCCTTACCAGAACTTATCCAACCAACTACATTGGGTCTACCTTATTCTAATAACCAATAAGATCCATTGATTGTAATAACCAACCTTTTGAAGTACCAGTAGCTGGAATCCAATATTAAGATCCCAAGTATGATTCTTTTGTATGGTGAATATTCACCACCATTTACATATTGTAAAACCTTAATGCAAGTTGAACATTATGTCTCAATATAAGCCATAAAAGTTTAAAAAGTGGGCTAATTTTAACACATGAAAATATAAATTTTAGCTTCATACATAGGTACGTGTAGGGTATAAAGAAAACAAAAAGAAACAAAATAATGTGCCATTAAACAATGCATCGACCTAGCTTATAATAATCCCATATTCATGTCTTTATTATTTATGCATAGTATAACCATCATACACATCATCAAATCTAATATAAAAACTTAACCAACCATCTATGCAAGTTACATGTATTAAATCAACCAAAGTGATTCATATGTGCATCTTAGACCATGAATAACACACGTTTTGTTCATAACTCTTCCAAGTTATTTATTAGTACCTTAAACTTTCATGTATAATGGATATCTAATCACCAATAGACATGAGATGCAATTCATAACTATAAATAATCCAAATTCCATCAAAATAATGACTAGTCTCCAATTCATTCATATAAAAAATATTGAAGACCGTATAACGATACCATAATCAATGTATACCAGAAGCAACATTATTCCGTATAATAACAACATCATCAATGTATACCAGAAGCAAGAATATTCCCTTTCCAGAACTTATCCAACCAACTACATTGCATTAAATGTTCAAAAACATTCATCTAAGACATCAAATAACAATTCATGCAACATGCACAAGGGCATGAAATTTCACACTCTTTGCCCTTTTTTTCAGCCACAAAATTCATAAAACATTCTCACTCCATCAATGTATTCACGGGAAACCCTAATACTGTTCATCCAACTCTTAACCATGGAGGAAAATACCTATTAATTCAATATAAGAATGAGAATATTATGTTAAGTTAGTGGATAGTTACAAGTAGTAATGAGAGTCGTAGATATGAGAGTCATAGATAACGAGTTCTAAGAAGTCTAAATACCTATGAGAGTCATAAATAAAGAAAGGCTTGAAATATTGTTTAACGACCTAGACAAATTAAAAGAAGGAACATTTTGATAAATACATCTCATCTCTCCTCTCATCTCATGCTTTTTTAGATTTATAAAAAAGGAAAATCCAACTTTTTGTTCTTCATACATAACAGATACATACCCTCTAACTCTTAACTCTAAACCGTACCATACTCCACCCCCAACCATACTCTCCTTTTCTCTCTCTAGAGGTCTCTACATATGTGACTATCTTGTATTTGCCCTTTTCAATAAGCAACTCTTTAGGCCACAGGGCACTAGCCATAAGCCCAATTG
This sequence comes from Erythroxylum novogranatense, assembly GCA_029891385.1. Lineage (NCBI taxonomy): Eukaryota > Viridiplantae > Streptophyta > Magnoliopsida > Malpighiales > Erythroxylaceae > Erythroxylum > Erythroxylum novogranatense. Next base: position 52,029,855 of record CM057234.1, on the reverse strand, counting down.
TCATTCTTGTTGTTCTGTTTCGATTTCGTCCTTCCCTAACCCTGTACTCAACCCCCCTCTTTCACCCTTCACAAAATCTGGTCACATCTCTCACTAGCCAGATTGAAAGAAATTGGCCAAGCAATTTTTTCAACACACAAATTATCACACATGCCCACCAAAAAAAATTGTCTAACGCCCGTCAATTTTCTCACCTTCACCCCTATCTCTTAAATCTTGTAACCAAAGCCAAAAACCACATCTATGTGAAAATGAATACAACCACACTTACGAAACTCCGTATCAATAGCTAATATAATCCATGCCGTAATGAGTATCAATAATATGTTTAAATCAATCTAATATATAGATCTTTCCTCTTAAACTATCAAACAGCATCATAGATGAAAGATTCAGATTATGGATCTGATTTGATGACCTTCTAATCAGTATGATTGACAAAAATAACATAATTAATGTTAATCTTAGATCAAAGTTTAATCCATCAACTAACCTGTATATGTATTGATATTTGCAAAGGGGGAACAAGAAGCAACTCAGTGGGATTAACTTTGCAATAAGAGAGATGAAGAAGCTCGGTGGTAAGATGTGCTCGTTTCACTTATTGGTTTCTTGAAACAACATCGATTCATCAGCTAATCCAGCCCATTCAAACAAAAGAACGCAATGCATAGTCCTAAATCAGTTACCAAAAGCAACAAAAATGAAGGAGAAAATTACCATTCCCAGACTTCTACTTTGACTATTCAACAGAACAAGAGGAAAGAAACAAACTTCAACAGAATCTTGGCTGAAATCGAACATGCCCAGATCACAAAATAGAAAAACAACACCAACCCAGAACAAAGAACACCATAAGACAAAATGAAATCTACCCATGCAAATGTCAGCAACGAGAAGACAATAACGGTAGAAAGTGGCTCTAGAAAGAGGGAAAAGGCGACGTCGGGTTGAGGGGGAAGGAGATAGTCGATCGGAGGTTTTAACATAAGCAAGGAGGGAAAGGATTATAGTTGGAGGTTTATCATAGGAGGGAATTGAAATAAATATTGAATAATTTACGAAAATAAATATTGAATAATTCAATATTATTAATATAACAATTCAAATTGTTTTGGAATGGAATGTTCACGGTTTTGGATTAGAATTTTTGAAGTTCATAATTTGAAATTGTTGGATTGAAGTTGAAGAATACCTTAGGTAAATAATTTATGTTATTTTGTTATGAATTTGTCATTATGCAAAGATTGTAAAATGGAATTGGAAATTAGAATTGGAAATTTGGAATTGTAAAATGGGGATAGTAACTTAGTATGTAATTAATTAATTATGTATTATGCAAAGATTGTTAAAACTTAAAATTGAAAGTGATAATTAACATTTAAACTTAAATGTAAAATTAATAATCAAATATGAAATTAATAATCAAACGTAAAATTGATAATTAAATGTGAAATTGTAAAATTGATAATAAAATTTTGTAAAATTGTAAAACTTGTTTGAGCATAAAGAAGTGATGTATTGAATGTTTGTTGTCAAATTGTGAATATGTTGTAGACTTGTAATTGTATATTTTAATTATTTATACTTACATTTATTAATGTCAATTAAAATTGTAAAAGCAACTTATATATTTAAGAATGAAATATGAAATGGTGTATATAATATTATGGTTTGTTAAAATGAAAAGAAGATCAAAGGTTTAAAAAGGGGAAAATTTTCAAAAATTTATATCATTCAATTTGATCCCATGTTATGAATAAATCTTTGAACTTGGTGATTGTGTTAAGAATATATGTGTATAAACAATTGTATAAGATATGTTATGCATTATTTGCCGCTTATGTAAATCATATTATACGCTTCAACTTGATCATTATTTTACAAACTTTGAATTGAAATTGTTGGAAATGGAATTGGAAATTGTTGAAAATTCAATTAGAATTATGAATAGAAATGGAAATGGAATTATGATTGTTTTGAGATTGTTGGAATTGGGAATTGTTGTAAATGTAAGGAAATGAAAATAAAATTGTGGTTGGAATTGTAATAAAATTGTATTATTGTAATATTTTAAATACTTTGTATTATTTTTAATTTTATAATTGTATGATGATGATTGTCTTTATTTATATTAATTGTGGTTATTATTTATATGTAAAATATTAAAATTATATTATTGTAATATTTTAAATACTTTGTATTATTCTTAATTTGATGTGTGTATGATGATGATTAGTGATTGGTCCGATTAGAAATTAAATTTGGAATGGTGATTGTGATTTAGTAGATTTACTAGTATTAATATTGAATTGTTGAATTATTGATGAATGAGATTGAATTTGAGTTTGTGCAATTGAATTTGAGATTGAGTTTGATAATCAAAATCAAATCAACATTTAAACCTAATTGTAAAATTGACAATCAAATGTGAAATTAAGAATTAAATGTAAAATTGTAAAATTGATAATCAAAATTAGTAAAATTGAGAAAACTCAAATCATTAATTGACGATTCTTAATATTTGTTAAATGGTAATTCATTTTAATATTTGGGTATTGAATTTTGGTAAATAATTAGTTAAGTATAAAATTATGGAATTAGAAATTAATAATAATTTGATTGTAGTTAATAATGATAGTATTTGCTTATTTGAATATTAGTTTTAGCTAGGTAAATAATTAATTGACTATAAAAGTTAAAAATGTTGAACTTTAGTGGAATGGTAATATATATATGTAGGGAATCATAAATATTTAAAATTGGTAATGTTATCAAATTGTGATTTGTGAATATGTTGTATACTTGTAGATTCCAATTTATACTTATAGACATTTTTATTTCAAATAATACATTTATTTATCACAAATAATATACTGAAATGCAAATCTAATCATAACAATCACATAAATAAAATAATTACCATTTATAGATTTAAAAATATTAAAAAAGAAATTTACTTTATTAATATAAATAAATAAAATATAAAACATTAAAAGTTTAAAAATTAAAACTATAAAGTATAAAAATTAAAAACTCGCGAGGGCGAGCACTCACCATCGCGAGCCTGACCAAAACGGTGGCCCTCGCGAGTTTTTAATTTTTATTTTATATATTTTAATTATTAAATCAAAATTTATTTGAAATTTATATATTTTAAAATATATTTTAAATTTAATTCCATTTATTTATAATTATTAAATTAATTTCATATATTAAATTAAAATTGTGATTATGTCTAATTAAATATAAAATGAAATGGCATTAAAATGATGAAATTGTATTTTGTAATATTTTAAATACTTTGTATTATTCTTAATTTGATGTGTGTATGATGATGATTGTCTTTGTTTATATTAATTGTGGTTATTATTTATAAGTAAAATATTTAAAAATATTGTTATTGACTTATTTCATATTAATTGTCATTATTATTTATTATTAAGATTTTGAAAGCATGGTTAATGTAAACAAGAAACTAGTAAAGTATCCAGTACAACTATACAATATATCAATAGGGATTATTTTGTAATTTTAATAATTTTAGAAACTATTTCATAAATTTTGGCTATGCTCATACCTCACGTGGCATTTCATTTGCCTTATTTATTTTTGTCTATTATTAATTTATTATTCGTAACATTATTAAATTCGATATATTTATTACTTGTTGTTATTTATATAATTATTTATTTATGATTTATGATAATAATAATATTCTTCTTATTATTATTATTATTATTAAATTACTTTTCGATATTATTATTCTCATTATTCATATTCTTCTTATTATTATTATTATTATTAAATTCCTTTTCAATATTTCAATTATTTTGATTATTATTTATGTAATAATAATTATGATTATTATTACTATGATCTTTATTACTATTAATATTATTAACATTATTCTTATTATGATGATGATGATGATGATGATGATGATGATGATGATGATGATGATGATTATTATTATTATTATTATTATTATATTCGTCATTAGTGTTATAACAAATTAAAAGCAAAGGGGGGAAAGGAGATAGCTGTGGGTAGGTTTTAACAAATTAAAAGCAAACGACGTTTTAAAATACAACACAGTCGTTTTGCTCAACTCAACAATTGTTAATTTTGCGACGTTTTCTCTAGAAAATCGTCACGATTTTCATTTTGTGATGTTTTGTCTCTAAAATGTCACAAAAGGTCTGACATTTTCGCGACGTTTTACTAAAACGTCGCAGAAAATGGGATCTTTCTGTGATGTTTTTAAAAACGTCATAAAAACTCTACACAATTCGTGACATTTTTCCAGAAAACGTCGCGAATTCTAATGAATTGTTGTAGTGAGAATAACAAAGATGTGGAAAGTAGGAGAAAGTAAATTGAGAATCTCCAGAAATTCCTAAGAAAGCTAATGAATTACTTGCAAATAGTGAAGCTCAAGTTCTTTAAGAAATTTCTAACCAAGCTGCTAAGGTAGGTACAAATGCAAATACTCTTGTTTAGTAGGAACTATCCCTTGGATACAAACTTAGCGAATTCTCAAGATGACCAATAAAAAATGAGTAAAAAAAAGGTGAGTAGAATTTTCAGCTATCTAAAAATTGCTAGATCAAGTAAAAGGAAAAGGAATCAAAAAAGAAATCATAGTACCTATTGATAATAAAGCCGTAAATGAAACTAGTAGTGAGATAGATGGAACTAAGCAGGTGTTTAAGCAATGGCATGAAATAGGAGTCAATAATTGAAGATCTAATAGGAGAATCGAAACAAGACATTCTCATTTATTTGTACAATATGGAATGTAAGGGGACTTAACTATCTTAATAAATAGTTGGCTCTAAAGGACTACCTAGGAGCTAAACAACCAGTTTTTATTGGTTTAATGGAGACCAAAATAAAAGAAGTGTTTTAAAAAGGGTTGCATTTTCTCTCAGTAGGGTGGTAGGCTTTAAGCAATCATTCTACACATCCTAAGATAAGATTATGGTTGCTTTTGATCCAGCTCATCTAATCTTATCAAACTACTTTTGTACTGAACAATTAATTCATTGTGAACTAATCATTAAAGCAGATACCGCTCCAATAACAATCATTGCTATATATACAACTAATATAGAATTTCAGAGAGTCATGTTGCATTTAATGAAACATTATTTTTAGACCACACTCCAATTAGGGTGGTTATTAACAACAACTCAATGAAAAGAAGATTTCTATTCAGACATTTCAATTCCCTATTAAAGCCCTCCCAACATGAATAAATTATTACAAATGTTATTAAAAAACACTTTCAGGGATCTAAAGCATTTCAATTCATGCAAATACTGAAATCTATCAAAGCTAATTCCATCAAACTTCTTAAGGGTGTCACTGATGTTATAAAACTAGATAAGTTACAAGCATTGGAGGAGCTCTCATTTACTTAAAAACGGCTGGTGATTAACCCTACAAATTCTTCATTTATTGAGAAAGAGAAAGTAGACCTTAGTAAGTATCTACAAGCAATTGAAGCGTACAAATCCCAACTGAAACAGAAGTCGAGTGATCAATGGGTGCAGCAAGGAGACATGAACGCTAAGTATTTATTTGGTGTAATTCAAGGTAGGAGGAATAGAAACAAAACAATGAATCTAGAAGATAGAAATGGTAGAGTGGTGTATGATCAAAAAGACATGAAAAAGGAAACCATAACCATTTTAAGGAACACACCAGGGAAGAGATAAGAGAAATTTTGTCCTCCTTTTATCATGATAAGTCACTAGGCCTAGATGGCTTCAGTGTAAGGTTCTTTCAAGAAAAGTGAATATCTTATAAACTCCAGTAGTTAAAGTAGTGCAGGATGTTTTTTAAGGTAAGAGGTTGCTCATATAGATGAATAATACTTACTTAGCCTTGGTGCCTAAAACCCCTAATCCTACGTGTTTAAATGATTTCATACTTATAGCATGTTGTAATATGGTGTACAAGATTATTTCAAAAATCCTTGATAATCGTTTAAAGGTCACCTTAACTAGTTTAATGAATCCAAGTCAAGGTGCTTATGTCCTAGGTAGTATAGGTGACAATATCTTGTTAGCTCAAGAATGTTTCAACAATTACGAGTATAAGGAACATACCAGGAGTTGTGCCCTCAAGATTGAATTCACTAAATCATATGACATTGTTGGATAGAGTTTCATCATCAATTCTTTTTATGCTTTTGGATATCCTTTTAAGTTTATTAAATGGATTCACTCTTACGTAACATCAGTTTCTTTATTTGTATTAATGTGTTGAGAGCCCACCTAATTTTACAATGCTACTAGAGGAATTAGGCAAGGAGATCCAATCTCTCCCTACCTATTTTTCATTACTATGGAAGTAGTCCAAAGAATCACATAACTTTGTATAGATGAAAATGCGAATTTCATATTTCATTATCAATGCATTGATCTTTGTATCACACAACTTTCTTTTCCAGATGGTTTACTCATGCTTTGTACTAATAATCCTACATCTATTAGAATACTCTTAATAGCATTGTCGAGATTTGAAGAAGCTTCAAGGCTCAAATTCAATCCAGGAAAAAGCGATACTTATCTTACTAGACAAAGTAGTGAAGATTTAATGAGAGTGATAGCATATGCTGGACTCACTATTCATCAAATATGTTATTAAATATATTATAATTAATTAGTCAATTGATTATGTTATGATTAATCAGCTAATTAAATTTTTTTAATGAATTATGTTATTATTTAATAAAAAATGTTCATTGATCATAATTGTTACATCAAGCCTGTGACTGTTAAGTCACAAGCGTAACTAGTTATAGATTTATATACATTGAATATTACAGTATCATAATTGATAACAATTATTAGTGTAGTAAGATATATATAAAGGTTAATATTACTATTTCATCAAATAATTATAATTTAAAACATCAATCAATTAATTATATATTAATTATATTAATTATAACTGAACAGATGTAATAATAATTTTATAAATTAGGTCTATTTTAATAAAACAATAAATTATTTATTTCATAATTACTGTTAATTATATCAAAATTACTTTATTAACTATGATAAATCATGCATTAAATTTATAGAATGATTATTTTTCTTTATAAACTAAGTAATCAATCTATTTATTGAAATTTAATCAGTAAATTAATTATATATAAATTACGTTAATAAAAATGAAGAGAAATTCTAAATATACACTGTGAAGATGAATTAATATCTGAACGCTTTTTAAATTTCAATTAAATCATATTTTTATTTAAAAGGTTTTGGTTTAGGAAAGAAGATATGTCACGGGAGTGACATCTTAGGTCACACCCGTGACACTTATTCACGAGTGTGACTTAACAAGTCACACCCGTGACATGTTTTTTATTTTTTTTCTTCTTATTAACTACATACATACATACATATATATATATACACACACACACACATTATTATCTAATGAAAAACAAAAGCAACTAGCTAAAGCACAATTAGATTTAAAAACTGGACAAGACATCTAATCTTCAACTTTTAAACAGTTCTTAGAAAAAATATCATTAATTTTGGAAAAATCGTACATGAAACACCTATTAGAATGGAGCAATGTAATGGACATATTCGAATTAGTTTAATTGATCAAAAACAAATTTAAAAAAAATTACAAAAAATTCCTAATGAAAAACGATCAAAAATTGGTTACATTCATCTATCATCTATACAAATTCTTTTAAAATCTACTTTCCAAGAAGGAATAGATTCACCAATCAGAGTGGACTTAAGTAATTTGATGCCACCCTAACTTCAACTTGAGTTTTGGGTAGAAAAGTATTATTAGAGCTTAGGTATGGGCTTGAGGCTTGCCCCACGTCGTAAGTTCAAATCCTAGTAAGTGGATTCAGCCATAGGTTCTGACATGCACTAAAAAATGACGCCGGGAGATGTTCGATAACTGGCGGATGCGTGATGGACTTAAGTAATTTGATACCGCCCTACCTTCAACTCAAGTTTTGGGTATTCAATTTCAACATAATGGATTATTAACTTTACAACCAAATAAGCTAAGAGATTTTCCCGATAACTTAACAAGTAGAACTCAAATACAACAGTTTTTAGGACTTTTGAATTACATTTATGATCAAGGCTTTTTAAAGGATTTAGGAAAAGAAAGAAAGCTATTACAGAAAAAAATGCAGTACTAAAATGCAATGGAATTGAACTGATGCAGACACCAATGCTATGAGGAAACTCAAAGCATTATGTACACAGTTACCAGTTTTATATAATTATCTGTCGAAGGATAAACTCCTGGTGCAAATTGATGCAAGTATAGACACATGGGCAGGATGCCTTTTGGCAAAACCTCCCAACAAATGCAAATATCTTTTATGCATTTACTATGGAAAAGGTATGGTTTTTATTAAGAATTGTTTAACTCTTTTATTCAATCTTTAGTTATTCTTATGGATAATACTTTTCTCCCTTATTTTGATCATAGACGAACCTTAAAACAGTTAATTCAGCAGTGTGATGAATGGAATGAACAATATAATAATCGAATTAATCATCATACCAGATTTATTGAACAAACACCTGTAACTCCTTTGAATCAACATATCATAAGTTATAGTTTTACAACTTAAAAGCTTTTAATAGGCAACGACGTAAACAATATATTCAAGCTATTTCTGAACTTATTGATTAATTTCTTCATTTCAAATATGAATTATTCATATTTTGAATGCAAACGCTATATCAACCAAGTCATTAAAAATACTTATAAACGAGAAGCCAAATTGGATGAAATGATTGAAAGATGTCATGCACTCAACAAACATGCTCATAATAGTCAAGAGATGCAGAAATATCAAGAACTAATGGATACCGCTCGAATGATTCGAATAGCAAACAATTTAAAATGGTCATTGTATGAAACTAGAAAGTTTTATCGTAATAGTATTCAGAAACTTATTGATTAAGATTTGTACTCACTTGTTTCAAAGTAATAAAAAGTTTTCAAATATGCATTATTTCAATCATAAAGAAGTACTTAAATCACAGATTAAAATTAGTCGAGAAACCGCAGAAAATCATACTTATTGGATTCAAAACTTCAAATTAAATTGGGAAATTTATAAAGAATTTATCGAAAAGATATATTATATAATAATGAAGAAACAAAAGTAGCTGAAAGACAAAAAGCTTTATGGCATTTAAATCATATTCAACTATGTAATCCATGTTACTTAGAAAATTATATATCTGAATTTCAACGATATTATTATATTTTACATCGAAATGAACAAGAAATGTACATACATATTTTTATCCAAAAACTACCTTATCCTATAAATTTAAAAGTAGACGAAAGATTTCAAAAATTACGAAATAAAGACAAAGTAGCATATAGTCTTGGAGGTGTAATTTCTATAACACGAGCTATACTAGCTAAACAATGTTTAGATCAGAAACTTAAAAGAAAATTAAAACATACATATATTAGACAATGCTGTTCAAAAAATCCAGAAGTACCACAACAATATGGATGTGAATCAATTAGATCTAAAAAATCTAAATATTGTAAAAGAAAACGACCTTATAAATCCTATAGATGGAAAAAATCCAGCTCATTATTTTAAACATAAACCTTTCAAACCTTATAAAAAACATTTTCGAAGACATAAATATAGATGATTCAAGCCTAAAAAACAAAATTGTCCACAAGGAAAGAAAAACTGTAGATGTTGGTTATGTAAAGAAGGACATTATGCAAATACCTGTCCAAAAAGACAAAATCCCAAATTTACAAAAAAAACTTCATATATTACAAATTGCTATTCAAGAAGACTTAGAACCAATAGAATCTGAATATAACAATGATTCTATGATTCCTTCAATTTACGAGTATGAATCTTGTATAGAAAAATCAGAACACTACCTTTATTCAAGTTTTGATTCAAAAACCAAAAACTAAAATTAATGCATATATAGATACTGGAGCAACGATTTGCATTGCATCCAAACAATTAGTTAATACTTGGAAGAAATTCGAAAAACCCTTACAAATAAGAATAGTCGATAGAAGTTTTAAATCCATATGGTATGTAAGTTATTATAATAATATTATTATCGAATTATAGTACCTTCTATATATCAACAAGAATCTAGATTACCATTAATTCTAGGTAATATTTTTTAAAATTATACAACCCTTTCATCAATATTTACATGATATTACTTTAAAACACCAAAAATTAAAACAATAAATCAACAAGCAATTATTCTCAAAATCCCCATTTATCATAATGACGATTATCATAAATTACAAGAAATTACAACAAAATTAGATTCACTTCACTTTTATATGCTAAACAATCTCTCAATACAATTAGAAATCGAAACATTATTAGATCGATATGTAGTGACAATCCTTTAGATCCCTTAAAAATAATAATAAAGAACTTATTAAAATAAAATTAAAAGATCCAACACAAGAAGTTAATATAAAATAATATACCTTATTCTCAACAAGATGTTCAGAATTTCTAATAAAAGCAAAGATTTATTAGCAAAATAATTAATTACTCCCAGTAGTAGTAAGCATTTAGCACCAGCTTTTTATGTAAACAATTCAGCTGAAGAAAAACGTGGAAAAAGGAGAATGGTGATCAATTATAAAAAATTAAATGAGGCAACTATAGGCGATGCCTATAAATTACCAAGAAAAGATTATATTATTAATCGACTCAAAGGACATACATGGTTTACAACGTTAGATGCAAAATCAGGATATTGGCAATTAAGATTACATGAAACTACAAAACCTTTAACTGCTTTTACTTGTCCTCCACAAAAACATTATCAATGGAATGTTTTACCCTTTGGATTAAACAAGCACCTAGTATATATCAAAGATTTATGGATAATAATCTAGCAGGAATATGTCTCTATATATATATATATATATATAATTGGCTACTTAATCAAATAACTATATTTTAATAAATCAAATAATTAATTATGAACCAATAATAATTATTAATAATTTAAATAATTTATTATATTCTAATGACTATTAATTATATCAAAATTAATTAGCGATGATTTTATTATATTTAAATAGTACCTATAAATATTAATTGTTTATTATATTTCATTATTATACACTAAGTATGTATAATAACATTATTATATATATTAAATATAATTAAATTATTATAATTACTGTTAATCATGTCAAAATTAATTCATTGACTATTATTTAAGTATAATGAAATAATAGGATAAAATATTCAGTCATATAAACTATATAATAATTATTAATAATTAACAATAATCATTAATACAAGAACGTATATATCAAATATTAATATTTACTACTTAATCAACTAACTATATTTTAATAAATCAAGTAATCAATGGTATACCAATAATTATTATTAATAATTGAATTAATTAATAATATTCTAATAACTGTTTATTATAACAAAATTAATTATTCAAAAAATTAATTATATTAAAATTAATTAATTAACAGTGATTTATGTATATTTAAATTATAGAATAAAAAAGTTAGTCTAGACTTATCTAACTTAATAAAGCATGTTAAATAAATTTTAGTCATTTGTTGAAAATAGAAATCTTAATTTAAAATGTTTTAATGAGTTATAAATATATATATAACTCATTAAAACATTTTAAATTAAGATTTCTATTTTCAACAAATGACTATATATATATATATATATATATATATATATATATATATAAAACAGAAAATTATAGTTACACTCTACACTTATTTAAATAAAATTAATTGATTATAATTTAATTAGTAAAGTAATTATATATAACGTATAGTTGATAGAAAATGGAGGCAAATTTAAATTACATAACTCCTGTTACTCTACACTTAATTAATAATAACATTTAATTTATTTTAATAATTAATTAATTACATATATTTAAATTAATCAATTTGTTAATAATATTTAAATTATTTAATTAATTTTATATAAATTATATTTTGGCACATGTGTCATTGTTTCATGTGTCATTGTTTTAGTGATTATTACTATATAATAATTAATGATAATTACGTATATTTTTTTACTTAATCAATTAATTTTATAATTAGCTTATTCACAACCGTGACTTAAAATGGATTATTATTGCCCTATATTATTTTAAACTTGAAATAAAATTTTGGATAATTATAAAACATTCCTTTATTTAATTAGATTTTATAAAATCCCAACTCTCAATTCATTGTAAATTTGAAATCTTTTTATATCATTGTTTGTATTATTTGACATTAAGATTTGCAAATAAACAAAAATTCAGTTTTTGTATAAAATATTTTTATATTAATATTTCAATAAAAAATATTACTCAGTCTCAATCAGTCAATCACTGTCGTATAGCCATTGTGTAATTAAAAGAGGTTACATCGTTATTATTTGTGTTCAGAAAGAATTCATCAACGTCTTTATATTTTACTGTTTAAAATAACTTCTCTAACCTAACTCATATCATATTCGACTTAACAAATCAAACAACTTCTTTATGCAAACTTAACTTCTCAAACCTACTTTCTCATATCACTTTTCTTCGTCTTCAACCTAAAACACATCAGATTTCCTATTTCCGCAAAGCAGGAGAAAAGTCAGATTTCCTATTTCAGCAAAGAAAGAAGATGTTGTTGCTGTTGGTAGTTATTTTTTTATTAGTTACATGTTCAGTTTATTAAATTTTTATAATTTGTATTTATGATTATATTAATGTATTACATATTTTAGATAATATTGTGTTTCTTTGGTTACCATATTTTTTGGAAAATATAAAATGTTATCTGTATCTTCTGTTTATTACATTTTTACCAAGCTACAAAAAAGAGAAGCGCTGCTTTGCCTGTGCTTCATCAAACAATTACTGATCAGCATAGCTATTCTTTCGTTAATAGCGAACCTTCCAGCAGTCAACTTTTTATACATCAATCATCTAGTCAACAAATATAAAATCGTTCTTTCGATTTTAATGTAAATCGTGTTAATAAAAAAACATCGCGCAATGTGACATTTCGTGACATTTTCATGACATTTCCAAAAAACATCGCACAATGTGACATTTCGTGACAGTTTCATGACGTTTCCAAAAAAACGTAGTGCGATGTGACATTTTGTGACATTTTCATGACGTTTAAAAAAACATCGTGCAATGTGACATTTCATGACATTTTTATGACGTTTCTAAAAAACATCGCGCAATGTGACATTTCGTGACATTTTCATAACGTTTCCAAAAAATGTAGCACAATGTGAAATTTCGTGACATTTTCGTGACCTTTCTAAAAAATATTACGTAATGTGACATGTCGTGACATTTTCATGACGTTTCCAAAAAATGTCACGCAATGTGACATTTCGTGACATTTTTATGGCGTTTTCAAAAAACATCGCACAATGTGACATTTCGTAACATTTTCATGACTTTTATAAAAATCCATTGCGCAATGTGACATTTTGTGACTTTTTCATGACGTTTAAAAAAATCGTGCAATGTCACATTTCGTGACCTTTTTATGAAGTTTTAAAAAAATGTCGCGCAATGTGACATTTCGTGACATTTCATGACGTTTGAAAAAATGTCGCGCAATGTGACGTTTCGTGACATTTTCATGACGTTTCAAAAAAAGTCGCGCAATGTGACATTTCGTGACATTTTCATGGCGTTTCGAAAAACCGTTGCGCAATGTGACATTTTTATGACGTTTAAAAAAAGTCGCGCAATGTGACATTTCGCGATATTTACATGGCGTTTCCAAAAAACAACGCGCAATGTGACATTTTGTGGCATTTTTATGACTTTTCCAAAAAATGGTAGACAATGTGACATTTCGTGACATTTTTATGATGTTTTCAAAAAAGGTCGCGCAATGTGATATTTCGTTACAATTTCATGACGTTTCCAAAAAACGTCGTGCAATGTGACATTTTGTGACATTTTTATGACATTTCCAAAAAACGTCACGCAATGAGACATTTTGAGACATGTTCTTGATGTTTCCAAAAAATGTCGCAGAATGTGACATTTCGGGACATTTTCATGACGTCAAAAAAACGTCGCGCAATTTGACATTTCGTGACATTTTCATGACATTTCCAAAAAACTTCACGCAATGTGACATTTAATGACATTTTCATGACATTTCCAAAAAACTTCGCACAATGTGACATTTCGTGACAGTTTCATGACATTTCTAAAAAACGTAGCGCGATGTGACATTTCGTGACATTTTCATGACGTTTAAAAAAAACATCATGAAATGTGACATTTCGTGACATTTTCATGACGTTTCTAAAAAACATCGCGCAATGTGACATTTTCATGACGTTTCCAAAAAATGTTGCACAGTGTGTCATTTCGTGACATTTTCATGACCTTTCCAAAAAATGTGGCGCAATGTGACATTTCGTGACCTTTTCATGACATTTCCAAAAAACATCGCACAATGTGACATTTCGTGACATTTTCATATCGTTTCTGAAAAACGTTGCGCAATGTAATATTTCGTAACATTTTCATGACTTTTCTAAAAAACTATTGCGCAATGTGACATTTTGTGACTTTTTCATGACGTTTAAAACATAGCGTGTAATGTGACATTTTCATGAAGTTTTAAAAAAACGTCGCGCAATGTGACATTTCGTGACTTTTTCATGACTTTTTCAAAAAATGGCAGGCAATATGACATTTCGTGACATTTTTTTGACGTTTCCAAAAAACGTCACGCAATGTGACATTTCGTAACATTTTCATGACTTTTCTAAAAAACCATTGCGCAATGTGACGTTTTGTGACTTTTTCATGACGTTTAAAAAAATCGTGCAATGTGGACATTTCGTGACATTTTCATGAAGTTTTAAAAAAACGTCGTGCAATGTGACATTTCGTGACATTTTCATGACGTTTAAAAAACCGTTGCGCAATGTGAGATTTTTTGACATTTTTATGACGTTTTAAAAAAAATCGCGCAATGTGACATTTCGCGACATTTACATGGCATTTCCAAAAATCATCTCACAATGTGACATTTGTGACAGTTTCATGACGTTTAAAAAAGGTAGCGCGATGTGATATTTCGTGACATTTTCATGACGTTTAAAAAAAACATCGTGAAATGTGACATTTCGTGACATTTTCATGACGTTTCCAAAAAACATCACGCAATGTGACATTTCGTGACATTTTCATGACGTTTCCAAAAAATGTTGCACAATGTGACATTTCGTGACATTTTCATGACCTTTCCAAAAAATGTCCCGCAATGTGACATTTCGTGACATTTTCATGACGTTTCCAAAAACCATTGCGCAATGTGACATTTTTTGACATTTTCGTGACGTTTAAAAAAACGTCGCACAATGTGATTTTTCGTGACGTTTTCATGACGTTTCTAAAAAATGTCGCGCTGTGTGACAATTCATGACATTTCTAAAAAACGTCACGCAATGTGACATTTCGTAACATTTTCATGACATTTCCAAAAAACATCGCTCAATGTGACATTTCGTGATATTTTCATGACATTTCAAAAAAACGTCACGCAATTTGACATTTTGTGACATTTTCATAACATTTCCAAAAAACTTCGCACAATGTGACATTTCGTGACAGTTTCATGACGTTTTCAAAAAACGTAGCGCGATGTGACATTTCGTGATATTTTCTTGACGTTTAAAAAAACATCGTGCAATGTGACATTTCGTGACATTTTCATGACGTTTCCAAAAAACATCGCGCAATGTGACATTTCGTGACATTTTCATGACGTTTCCAAAAAAATGTAGTGCAATGTGACATTTCGTGACATTATCGTGACCTTTCTAAAAAATGTTGCCCAATTTGACATGTTGTGACATTTTCATGACGTTTCTAAAAAACGTCGATGTGACATTTCATAACATTTTCATGACTTTTCTAAAAATCCATTGCGGAATGTGACGTTTCGTGACTTTTTCATGACGTTTAAAAAAAATCGTGCAATGTGACATTTCGTGACATTTTTATGAAGTTTTAAAAAAACGTCTTGTAATGTGATATTTCGTGACATTTTTATGACGTTTGAAAAAACGTCGCGCAATGTGACTTTTCGTGACATTTTCATGACGTTTCAAAAAAAGTCGCGCAATGTGACATTTTGTGATATTTTCATGACGTTTCGAAAAACCGTTGCGCAATGTGACATTTTTTATGAAGTTCTTTTAAAACTAATTATTTATGTTAAGTTAATAAACAAACGTTAGGTGTCACCTTGCAATCCATACAACTAAGTCAATTACTCTATCTAACAACGAAGTAGTCAATTTGATTTTTTATGATTTTCTTTTTCTTTAAAAAAAGGTTTACTATCACCAACTTAAACCCTACCATGAGATCTAATAAATTTGTCTTATTATCCTATCATCCTAACTGAAATCCCCATGAGTCTATGAGTACCTGTCCAAGGTTACACCTAGAATAATTCTCTCATCAAGAGGAATCTGCTGAATCACCTTATCTAGCTCTTCTTAGAATTGGTGTTTAAGTTATTGTCTAACCCTACTTGAGGTGTATAATCACACACTACATTAAAAACAACGCCTTTCACCACAATCTTTAGGAATGTAATCTTATCATTAGCCTCTTTAACCCTGTACTATGATGTATAAGTTCCTTGACAATCAAGATACCTATCTTATTATGTCATCTCGAAAAAAATGAATACTAAAGTTTAAATTCATTATTTTTTATATTTATCTCCCTTCCAACTCTTGGATGCACGCTATTTAAGTCTTATATTTATCTAAATTTCCTCTAGTTCTAAATACTTCCCTATAAGGTTCTTGATGTTTTAAGAATCTATTCGTAATCTGTCAACATATTCTCATCTCCTAAACCTAAATCTCACCAAAAGAATGGCCTTTATGCTATCATCAGTAGTCAAAGCCACCACTCCCACCCTAATGGCTAACACAAGCTGTAGAAGACAAGTCCCTAAATGTCTTTAATAATACTCGAGAAAAGGTAAATGAATTGTTATTAAATCCTAAAATGGGCATTGAAATAAATGGATGTGAAAATCACAACTACACCTAACCACAAGCAAATCAAAATTAGATGGTCTAAAAGCTGAACCACTAATAGTAACTACATTTATGTAGAATGCTAAATCATACTACTGGATAGTTAAAAAAAGGACTGTTAGTGTCATTATTTTCTATCTTTTTATGTGTTAAGTTTTTTTATTCTTAGGTTTGAAGTTATACTTAATGGAAATTAATCTTGTTTTATGTCAAGGTGTATTTTGGAGCTAAACAAATAGAATTGCGACAATTTTGGGATAAAAAGAGCAGAGCTAGACGTTGACCCTAATTAGACGTGGCCTTGTGTAACAACCAGAAACTTAAAATGCAGAAGCAAGACAACCCAAGACCAAAATGACAACTCTTTATGCGTGACTCAGGAAATTAACGAGTTACAATGAGATGGGCTTTAAAACGCAGCACATGGAAGAACAAAACGCAGACATTTTGGCCACTCATTAAAATGACATCAAGCAACACATTGGAGCAGAAGAATATAAAACCATAGCATGTAACGTAGACGTTTAAAAGGCTGGAGGATTTGGAGTTTTTAAAGTGGCTTGCGTGGAATAAAGGGACAGCTGTTTTTTTAAATTTTTTATTGGAAAATCCACGCAACAGTAACATAAGAGACATCACACACAAGCATCAGGGTTTGAAGAGTGGCAATTTAATTATCAAGACAACAAAACGCAAGCGTTGGGAGCAGCGCAACACGCACAGCGGGACAAGAATTAAATCAGCAGGAGGCAAGCATAAGAACGACGACGCATGGGCTGAAGAAATAAATCTGAAGCTGAAGGAGCGCAAGGTGAAAGTGGCGTGGAACTCCATTAAACTCCATCCTTTAATTGTCCCATCATCTATAGTGACCAGAAGGAGGCTTAGCAAAATCAAGAGGGCTGCGTTAAATTGGGAAAAGAAGAAGACAACGACAGACAGCAGAACAAGGAGAGCAATACCGATGGCAATCTCAACACCAGTGATAGTCGGAATAGATAGGGAAATCATGTTGTTTGGTAACTAAATTTTTATTTCTTGGTTTCCATAATCCTAGTTGTTGAACTTTGCATGTTGTGAGACTTTTGTTCTTTGTTTCATTTGATTTATTCGTCAAGTTTCAATTATTTTTTTGGGTCATTATTTGATTGTTTAATTTGACAGCTAAGTGCGCAACTAGTTTATATTTTTATTCAATCAATCGCTAGATTAAAGAGGTTGACGTTCAATTCTTTTAATCAAAGGTAGCGACTAGGATTTTTTGTCTACTACATTAGGGACATGGTTCTAGGAAAAATAATTGTCTAGGCTAAATGTACATCGTATGTATATTGTCTAGTTCGTCAATTTTCTTGATTCGTAAAGCTATTAATTAATTAAATATGAGATCGTATCCAGGTTATTAATTAATAAGGGTTAATTCAAATACATGTTTTGGTTAACTAAGCATAAGAGAAAATAGGTAGAGAAATTTACCACGACGAATGCTGAACTAATAAATTGGTTAGTTTTAGTGTCGATGATCAAAACAAGTTCAATAAAGAAGGGGACTGGAAACCAAGATTTATTTCTATTGATTGTTAAATTCTCATTATTTCGTTTTCATTTATTTTTTTAATTTCAATTTTCAATTAAATTCTGTTTGATTCACAATCACAAACCCCCCTTGTTTTTTTTATTGCGTAACTACTAACGTCTGAATTCCTCGTGGGAACGATCCCTACTTTCCACTTCTACATTAATTTGTGTTGCAGGAAGTTGGTTTCTTTTTATATTTGGTTGCAAGCGACAACATTCACCAAATTTTGGCACCGTTGCTGGGGAATTTTTGACAGTTTATGACATTACGCGTTCGAATCAGTCTGAAAGTTTGCAATACAATCCTGAAATTGAAAAAACAGCAAACGCATTAAGAAAGCAGACGAAAGAGAGACGACAAGTACTAAGAGAAGAACAACAGAGGGAAAGAAACATGGATGAAAATTGTACTTTATGCCAACTGGCTGCTCGAGCTGAGGATCGACAGCCTCATTGCATTAATTTTTTGAATTTGGGTGATAACAACACTTTTGAGCTGAAATCGGGATTGATTCACTAGTTACCTACTTTTCGAGGTACATTGGGAGAAGATCCTTATAAGCACTTGAAGGAGTTTGATGTTGTTTGTATGGGGATGAGGCCTACAAATGTCACTGAAGAGCAGAGATGAAGTATTAGAACATGGGCAGAGATGAAGAAGTTGTTCTTGGAGAAATTTTTTCCAGCTGCCAGGGCCGCCAATATCAGAAAAGAAATTTGTGGCATTCAACAAAACACTAGGGAGTCATTATATGAATATTGGGAGAGATTTAAGAAGTTGTGTGCAAGTTGACCCCATCATCAAATTAGCGAGCAACTGTTGATTTAATACTTTTATGAAGGTCTTTCGCCAACTGAGAGGAGTATGATAGACGCTGCAAGTGGAGGAGCGCTAGTTGATAAAACACCAGCAGCTGCATGGGATTTGATCTCAACTATGGCTTCTAATTCTCAACAATTTGGAGCTCGCAATGATTATGGTTCAAGACATGTTAATGAGATGGGCGTTTCATCGTTGGAAAGAAGATTAGATGATTTGACTTCTTTGATGCGTCAACTTGCAGTATCACGGAAAGAGGAAGTTAAAACTTGTGGAATTTGTTCTATGGTTGGTCATCCGACAGATATGTGTCCTACTCTACAAGAAGACCATGTTGAAGAGGCCAAGGTAATGGGTGGTTATTCGGGACAACCTCAGAGGAAGTATGACCCATTTTCAAACACATATAATCTGGGTTGGCGAGATCATCCAAATCTCCATTATGGCAACAATCAGGGGCAACAAGTAAGTTCTAATTTTCAGCCATATAAACAACCTTATGTGCCTAGACAGCAGCAGCAAATGGGACAAAGTTCTGGTGCAAATAATTCTTTGGAGGACATAGTCAAGACATTGGGCACGAATACTGTGAACTTTCAACAGAATTCCATGAAATTTCAACAAGATACACAAGCCAGCATACATAATCTTGAGACTCAAATGAGCCAAATGGCGATTGCTATCAATAGGTTGGAGGCACAAAATTCAGGAAAGCTCCCTTCTCAACCTGAAATGAATCCAAAGAAGAGTGCTTGTGCTATCACACTTCGAAGTGGTAAAGAGTTAAAGGAACCTACCCCAAAGGTTTCTAAGCGAGAGGTTGAAGAAGAAGTAGAGAAAGAAGTTCCAAAGCAGTCACAAGAAAAAAAGGAGGGTGATTCTTGCATTGCCATGCCTAAGTTCAGTGTACAACCTCCTTTTCCTAGTTGTTTTGCCAAGCAGAAGAAGGAGGAGCAACAGAAAGAAATTTTGGAAACTTTTCGCAAGGTACAGGTAAATATTCCTTTGCTTGATGCTATTAGTCAAATTCCTCGTTATGCAAAATTTCTTAAGGAACTCTGTACCTCAAAGAGAAAGTTAAGTGGCAATGAAAAGGTACGACTGGGTGAGAATGTTTCTGCTGTGTTCCAAAAGAAGTTGCCTCCTAAATGTCCAGATCCAGGTATGTTCACAATTCCTTGTAAAATAGGTAATCTAAAAATTGAGAAAGCATTGTTGGATTTAGGTGCTTCGATTAATGTTATGCCTCAATCTATTTATGAATCTTTGAATATGGGGCCTTTGAAAGAAACTGGTGTCATAATCCAACTTGCCGATCGATCTAATGCCTATCCAAAAGGTGTTCTTGAGGATGTCCTAGTTCAAGTTGATAATATGCTTTTTCCTGCTAACTTTTATGTCTTATAGATGGGTAATGAAGAGTCATCCACTTCAGTCCCAATTTTATTGGGAAGACCATTTTTGAAAACTTTCAGAACAAAAATTGATGTTTATGATGGGTCTTTGACTATGGAGTTTGATGGTGATGTGATTAAGTTCAATATTTATGATGCCATGAAATTTCCTAATGATGATCAATCTTTTATTTCTGTGAGTTTTCTTGATACTTTAGTGCAGGAAACATTTTGTTTAGATGGACCAGATAAATTATGGACTGCATTGGAAAATAGCTTGGATATTCAGGAAGAAAAGACACTAGCCGATTTTCTTGCCATTCCTGAAGAGCTGGATACCACTATCCAGATGCTAGATCGGAGCAAATTCATGGAGGAATATGTATGTTTTCTGGAACTAAATAGAAATAATTCGAAGTTGTTGCCATCTCTCATACAACCACCAAAATTGGAGTTAAAGGCTCTTCCAGGTAACTTGAAATATATATATTTAGGTGAGCATGAAACTCTTCTTGTTATTATTTCGAGCACACTGACATCTTTGCAGGAAACACAATTATTGGGTATGTTGAAAAATTACAAAGATGCTTTTGGATGGACTGTGGCAGATTTGAAAGGAATTAGCCCATCAATTTGTATGCACCGAATTCTATTGGAAGATGGAGTTAAGGAAACAAGACAGCCTCAACGAAGATTGAACCCACCAATGATGGAGGTAGTCAAGAAGGAGATTCTGAAGGTCCTCAATGCTGGAATAATCTATCCAATTTCAGACAGTAAATGGGTAAGTCCAGTACAAGTGGTTCCCAAGAAGACTGGAGCAACCGTGGTGGAGAACACGTCAGGTGAATTGGTACCCACCCATGTGCAAAATGGGTGGAGGGTTTGTATCGATTACCGAAAATTAAATTCTGTTACTCGTAAAGATCATTTTCCACTTCCTTTTATTGATCAGATGCTTGAAAAACTTGCAGGGAAAACTCATTATTGTTGTTTAGATGGTTACTTAGGTTATCACCAAATTTCAGTTGCACTAGAGGATCAGGACAAAACAACTTTCACATGTCCTTTTGGCACCTTTGCATACCGAAGAATGCCTTTTGGACTATGTAATGCACCTGCCACGTTCCAAAGGTGTATGGTAAGTATTTTTTTTCTGATTATGTGGATGATTGTATTGAAGTCTTTATGGACGACTTTATAGTTTATGGTGAGTCTTTTGATACTTGCTTGATTAACCTTGAAAATTTTTTGAAACGTTGCATTGAAAATAATTTGATTCTGAATTATGAAAAATGTCATGTTATGGTTGATCAAGGGATAATCTTAGGCCATGTGGTGTCTTCTAAGGGAATTGAGGTTGATAAAGCTAAGATAGAAATCATTAAATCTCTTCCTTACCCCGTAAGTGTACGGGAAGTTTGTTCTTTTCTTGGACATGCAGGTTTCTATCGACGCTTTATCAAAGATTTTTTGAAGACCACTCAACCTTTATGCAAGTTACTCCAAAAAGATGTGGAGTTCAAGTTTGACGAAGCATGTGGGAAAGCATTTGATGAATTAAAAGAGAAGCTAATTTCTGCTCCAATAATCTGACCCCCAGATTGGAGTCTTCCATTTGAGATGATGTGCGATGCAAGCGACTATGTGTTAGGTGTTGTTTTGGGACAAAGAATGAATAGAGCACCGCATGTGATTTACTATGCTTCGATGATGCTAAACGATGCCCAGAAAGACTATTCAACAACAGAAAAAGAATTATTGGCAGTTGTTTTTGGGCTAGAGAAGTTTCGTTTATATCTGTTGGGCACACATGTTATAGTTTATTTAGATCATGCTGCGTTGAAGTACTTGTTGTCTAAAAAGGAAGCAAAGCCATGTCTTATTCGTTGGATTCTACTGCTACAAGAATTTGATGTGGAGATACGGGACAAAAAGGGAACCGAAAATCTGGTTGCAGATCACCTTAGTCGTATCCGTCTAGACACAACTTCGGACAACTTGAAAGATGAATTGTCAGACGAACATTTATTCGCGACACAACAGGTAACACCTTGGTATGCTGACATTGTCAATTTTTTGATTACCAAGTCTTTACCTAGTATTTTATCATGAACTGAAAAAGAAAAAATCAAAAGAGAGGCTAAATATTTTGCATGGGATGAGCCACATCTGTGGAAATATTGTGCTGATCAAATTATTAGGCGATGTGTATCTGATGATGAGATCCCTTCTATATTGAATTTTTGCCATTCTTTTGCATGTGGTGGACACTTTGGTCCTAAAAGGACAACCCGTAAGGTGCTTGAATGTGGTTTGTTTTGGCCTAAACTGTTTTATGATAAGTACATATTTTGCAAGTCTTGTGATCGATGTCAAAGAACAGGTGGTTTAGGACCAAGAGACCAAATGCCACTCACGAATATTCTGGTATGTGAAAATTTTGATGTGTGGGGAATTGATTTTATGGGCCCTTTTCCTTCATCTTTCGATAAGACATATATTCTCGTTGCTGTGGATTATGTTTCAAAATGGGTTGAAGCTAAGGCTACTCATACTGATAATGCTAAAGTGGTTGTTGATTTTGTTAAATCTCATATTTTTGTCAGGTTTGGAGTGCCTAAAGCAATAATCAGTGACCGCGGGACTCATTTTTGTAATCGAATTTTTAAGGCCTTACTGAAGAAATATGATGTTACACATCGAACTTCAACAGCATACCACCCCCAAACAAGTGGACAAGCCGAAGTTTTTAACAGGGAAATCAA
Organism: Erythroxylum novogranatense; assembly: GCA_029891385.1. Lineage (NCBI taxonomy): Eukaryota > Viridiplantae > Streptophyta > Magnoliopsida > Malpighiales > Erythroxylaceae > Erythroxylum > Erythroxylum novogranatense. Next base: position 52,006,176 of record CM057234.1, on the reverse strand, counting down.
ATCAATTTTGGAGAAAGTGGTAAATCCTAATAGGAAGGATTGGAGTTTGTGCTTAAACGACGCGCTATGGGCATACAGGACGGCATATAAAACTCCTATTGGTATGTCGTCATTCAGGTTAGTATTCGGAAAACCTTGTCATTTACTTGTAGAATTGGAACATAAGGCTTACTGGGCTGTCAAACAATGCAATTTGAATTTAACTGAGGTTGGGATTAATCAGAAATTACAATTGCAAGAGTTGGAAGAGATACGTAATGAAGCTTACGAGAGTGCAAAAATTTATAAAGAAAAGACTAAGGCCTTTCATGATAAAACCTTAATCAGAAAAGAATTTTCCATAGGTCAAAAGGTTCTTCTTTATCACTCTAAATTAAAGCTCTTTCCTGGTAAATTACAATCTCGTTGGATAGGTCCATTTGTTGTTACTAATGTTTTCTCATATGGTTCAGTTGAAATTCAGAGTTTGGACACTTTTAAAGTGTTTAAAGTTAATGGACACTGTTTGAAACCGTATTATGAGAATTTACTGTCAAGTCATGGAAGAAATTGAATCGGTGAGCCAGCTTACTCGAAAGTGAGTTAATGGTTTTTTGTCTAGCTAATATGACGTTAAAGAAGCGCTCTTGAGAGGCACCTCAAGATTTATTTTCATTCATTTATTTATTTTCATTTTATTTTTCATTTCATTTATCTTAGTTTTCAAAAAAAAATGGTAGGCGTTGTTTCGTTTCTACTGGAGAGAATGCAAGCTTCATAAAATCAAACAATTGTTAGCACTATTTTCGTTGGAAACATTAAATTGGTGGCCCAAGCAACTGTAGCTTTCAAAACTCTAAGTTTCCTTGTCGTTTTATCACCTTCAAACGCTGTGTTCTCTTCATGTCACTTGTGTAGGGATAATTAGAATTATATGGGTTATGTTTGCTAGAAGACGAAAACACACAAGGGCTGAAAACGCTACAGAGGCAGGAGGTTTTAAGAGAGTTGCATCTTTATTTGTCCCATCACACTACAGTATCAACAGTGCAGCGCAACGTTTTAATTAAAAGCACAGACAACGTGAGGAGCTCCAGATGTAGCTCCAACAGCACAAGCACAGTCAAGAAGAGAAGGGATTTAACGCAATAGTGTAGGAAAACAAGAAGCCACAGGAACAAGGGAAGACCAGGCCAGCGTGAGGGTTTTAAAGCTTGCAAAATACTTAATTGTCCAATCACTGCACAATAAACAGGAAAGAAACACACAGAAGAGGGCAACACAGTGGAGGCGTGGCCAAGGAATAAACAAAAAGCAGAGTAGCAGCTGAGTTTCATTTTCGTGGAGAGCATTTGGGGATTCTGAAATTCCAGTGTATATACATTGTTTCGTTGATTGCGTTGTTGTCTTGTGCCATTGCAGGTTTGTTTCACAACTTCAACACAATGCCAAGGAAATAACTCCTGCAGCGCATGGAGCACAGATTAGACAGAGTGGAGCGCAATCAGCTTGCTTTCTTCGAACAACAGAAATTTCAACCGCCTTTTCCACCAACACCTTGATGCATTAACAGAGAAGCTTCTTAAACCTTTATTTTCTTTATTTTCTTGTGTTTTTTCTTTCTGCGAGTACATTAAGGACAATGTAGATTAAGTGTGGGGGGGGGGGAAATTGAATGTTTGTTTGATTCTGTGTTTTGAATTTATTGTTACTGTTTCTTTCTTCATTTTGATTTATTTTCTTTTCTTTTTGTCTTTTATTTTGCTTGTGATGTGTGTTAAATCATGAAATTCTATCTTAATAGTTAGAATGAGACTGAATTGTGTGCTTGAGTTCAAATTAGGCCAATTGAATAGATGGTGGATCATGTTGATTGATTAAAGTAGTTGGTTACATAAGCTTGCTCAATAAATTGAAGCTTGAGTGATTAGGTAATGTATAAAAGCATAATGGATTTTCAATTGAGCCTATGTGAAGATTTGAGCCTATATGACTCCATTCAAAAGTCATTTCATTCCTTTGTGTGTGTGATACTCCCTTAGGTGATTACCTTCAAAACTTGCTCTGAACCGGTTTCAATCTATTAGATGCATGCTAAATAGAAATGATTAAGGCCATTTTTCTTTTAGCCCTTGACTTAAATGACCCACCTTTCTTATTTACCCTTGCAAACCTCTTTGAGCCTTTACCCATTTTGTTTCTTAAAAAAAAACACCTCATTCTGAAACAACAAACCCAGTTAGCCTTACCTATTCACAAGTTTAATAAAGTACTAAGTTAGCTAGTTTTGGGACTTTTGGCTTTATTTTATTTTCTGAGACGAGTTTACTGATACTTCTACTCATAGAGCGCAGTGTATTTAGCTGCTTTTTTATTATTGTTTCCTTAGTATTCAAGAAAAAAAAGAAAAAAAAAAGAAAAAAAGGGAAAAGAAAAAGAAAAAGAAAAGGATCAAGTATAGTAGCAAAAATAAATTTTGAGTAGTTAGTCATTTACATGCAATTATCATAAATACATTTTGTTGTCCTTTTGTATATTTAGTGCTTTATAACTGCTTGTGAAGAACCCTTCCAAATCCTTTTGACTCACCCTAACCTTAGCCTCATTACAACCTCAAATAAAGTCCTTTTGATCTATTTTAGCATGTAATCACTGTAGAAGAGAATTGGTGTATTTGCAAGACTATGGTAGTGTGATTTTCTATAGGGAGTTTTTGTGCAAAACACAACCTATAAACACTTGAGTGAAATGAGTGAATTCCGTGAGGAAAATCCATTGTGAGTTTATGCTTATCTTTGAATGATAGTTTCATAAGTTGAGTTTGTTTATGTGCACCGATGAAAACTAATCATGATGTGTGTGGTAGCTTGACATTTGATTGGCCAAAGTTTGATTGATTGCATGCATTTAGTTTCTTTGAAAACCAATTGATAGAATTTGATGGTCGTGTTTAATTTGCTCGAGGGCGAGCAAAAGGTTAAGTGTGAGGGAGTTTGTTAGTGTCATTATTTTCTATCTTTTTATGTGTTAAGTTTCTTTATTCTTGAGGTTTGAAGTTATACTTAATGGAAATTAATCTTGTTTTATGTCAAGGTGTATTTTGGAGCTAAACAAAAACATTTGCGACAATTTTGGGATAAAAAGAGCGGAGCTAGACGTTGACCTTAATTAGACGTGGCCTCATGTAACAACTAGAAACTTAAAATGCAGAAGCAAGACAGCCCAAGACCAAAATGACAACTCTTTATGTGTGACTCAGGAAATTAACGAGTTACAATGAGATGGGCTTTAAAACGCAGCACATGGAAGAACAAAATGCAGACATTTTGGCCACTCATTGAAACGACATCAAGCAACACATTGGAGAAAAAAGAATATAAAACCATAGCATGAAACGTAGACGTTTAAAAGGCTGGAGGATTTGGAGTTTTTAAAGTGGCTTGCGTGGAATAAAGGGACAACAGTTTTTATATATTTTTTATTGGAAAATCCACGCAACAGTAGCACAAGAGACATCACACACAAGCATCAGGGTTTGAAGAGTGGCAATTTAATTATCAAGACAGCAAAACGCAGCGTTGGGAGCAGCGCAACATGCACAGCGGGACAAGAATTAAATCAGCAGGAGGCAAGCATAAGAACGACGACGAATGGGCTGAAGAAATAAATCTGAAGCTAAAGGAGAGCAAGGTGAAAGTGGCGTGGAACACCATTAAACTCCTTCCTTTAATTGTCCCATCATCTACAGTGACCAGAAGGAGGCTTAGCAAAATCAAGAGGGCTGCGTTAAATTGGGAAAAGAAGAAGACGGCGACAAACAGCAGAACAAGGAGAGCAATACCGATGGCAATCTCAACGCTAGTGATAGTCAGAATAGATAGGGAAATCATGTTGTTTGGTAATTAAATTTTTATTTCTTGGTTTCCGTAATCTTAGTTGTTGAACTTTGCATGTTGTGAGACTTTTGTTCTTTGTTTCATTCGATTTGTTAGTCAAGTTTCAATTATTTTCTGGGTCATTATTTGATTGTTTAATTTGACAGCTAGGTGCGCAACTAGTTTATATTTTTATTCAATCAATCGCTAGATTAAAAAGGTTGACGTTCAATTCTTTTAATCAAAGGTAGCGACTAGGATTTTTTGTCTACTACGTTAGGGACATGGTTCTAGGAAAAATAATTGTCTAGGCTAAATGTATATCGTATGTATGTTGTCTAATTCGTCGATTTTCTTGATTCGTAAAGCTATTAATTAATTAAATCTGAGATCGTAACCAAGTTATTAATTAATAAGGGTTAATTCAAATACATGTTTTGGTTAACTAAGCATAAGAGAAAATATGTAGAGAAATTTACCACGACGAATGCTGAACTAATAAATTCGTTAATTTTAGTGTCGATGATCAACGCAAGTTCAATAACGAAGGAGACCCGAAACCAAGATTTATTTATATTGATTGTTAAATTCTCATTATTTCGTTTTCAGTTATTTTTTTAATTTCAATTTTCAATTAAATTATGTTTGATTCACAATCACAAACCCCCCTTTTTTTTTTATTGCGTAACTACTAACGTCTGAATTTCTCGTGGGAACGATCCCTACTTTCCACTTCTATATTAATTTGTGTTACAGGAAGTTGATTTCTTTTTATATTTGGTTGCAGGCGACAGCATTCACCAATGACAAAAAAAATTGAAAACTATAAATAAAAAGGAACTTAAAAAATTTAAAGAACAAAAACTAACCAATTTGATCTTATCTTTTTAAGATGCCACACACCAGCTTTGTACATTGTCATTGAAGTTAGCAATGAAGATCCCAAATTAGCTTTGTTCATCATAAATTCCTTTATTGTAGGGCTCACTATAAGTCTGCAAAAGAAGAAAGCAAAGCTTAATGTTTTCCAAAATCCAAATGACAAAACGTCTCAAAGAGGATTGAAAATTGACTAAACTTGATCAAACCTAAGCTACCAACATAAATGAGATCCCAAAATTAAGACCCATAAAAAAATCTTTACTTTTCCGAGAATGTCCAACAAATCCAGAGGTTGTGTTTGCAAGAAAGAAGAAGCCTAAAGTAATAATAAGAAGAAGAAATATGTAAACCATTTTTATGACCCAATAATCTAATACCAAAAACCCACAAATTTTAAAAAAGAAATAAGAGAATTTCAACATAGAACTATATTCACTAGTAAAAAAGGAGCAGTCTTTTGGAGTAAAGTAATAACGGGAGAGGAGGAAAGAAAAGTTGGAGGTGTGAAACTGAGTATGATGAATATTTAGTGATTTCAAGATGCTTGATTGATCCATACACAAGATATAGGTATAGTAACAATTAAAAATTTATGATTATATAAAACAAATTCTTTTAATCTCTTAATACACCTCGTACCACCACACAAGATCAAGATATATAGATAGATATATATATACATATATAGATCTGGATATAAGAAATAGATGCCTAATGTCTTAAAAAAGCAGCAGTACGTGTTCGACTAAGAATAAAAGAACTTCATGTCACGGTAATATATATATATTGACCTGGATGTAAGAAATAGATGCCTAATGTCTAAAAAATCCAGGAGTAATTTATTTAAGAAACAGAACAAAAACTTAGGACCAAAGGAATCGGATCGAGAATGATGATTGAGCTGGTGAAGATGATAATAAACAAAACCAATATATATATATATATATATATCCAAAGGATTTGAAGCCTTTTTCTTTTCTCGATATTTTAGATGAAAATGAAACAATTTGATAAGCTACGGTACAAACAAAATTTTCCCTGTCATCGACGACTGAAACTTGGAACTAGTAGTGATAGTACTCTAGAAATCAAGAGCCCAAAAGAAGCTGGATCTCTATTGAAGAATGTTTTCTTTTTTTTCAATAAATGTAAGACACGCAAGAGGGAAATCAGTGGCTATGGCATCAAAGTTTAATGAAGGATATACTGAAGTTCGACTAACCCATAACAAATGAAACAAATTGAAATAACAATACTCCTAAAAATCGCCAGCTTGCTGACCAACACTGCTTCTTCTCAACTAGAATATACTGGAGCAAAGTTGGGGCTCTATTTCAAACTCCAATTGAGGCTCACAACAGGAAACCTTGAAGAGATCCTAATAAAAGCAGAGAGAAAAGCAAAGAGAGAAATGTACCACAACCATATGAAGTGAATGTACAGCAATACAAGTAAGCAAACCGAAGTGGGAAGATCTTAAAAAGCTATGTTTACACGGATTCCACAGATGGGCGCTTCCTTTATTATCAATCTACATAAACAGAACAAAAAGAATGAAGAAGTAGAAGAAGTAGAGAGGGAAAGATCCGTTGCTAGAGATTCAAATATATTGAACATCTTGGTTACTCACGTGTAAACTTATGGAAACAATCAAAATCCATATGAAGTGAATGTACAGCAATACAAGTAAGCAAACGGAGGTGGGAAGATCTTAAAAAGCTATGTTTACACGGATTCCGCAGATGGTCTCTTCCTTTATTATCAATCTACATAAACAGAACAAAGAGAATGAAGAAGTAGAAGAAGTAGAGAGAGAAAGATCCGTTGCTAGAGATTCAAATATATTGAACATCTTGGTTACTCACCTGTTTTAAACTTACGGAAACAATCAAAATCCATATGAAGTGAATGTACAGAAATACAAGTAAGCTAACCGAGGTGGGAAGATCTTAAAAAGCTATGTTTACACGGATTCCGCCGATGGTCTCTTCCTTTATTTATTATCAATCTACATAAACAGAACAAAAAGAATGAAGAAGTAGAGAGAGAAAGATCCGTTGCTAGAGATTCAAATATATTGAACATCTTGGTTACTCACGTGTTTTAAACTTATGGAAACAATCAAAATCCATATATACAAGCACCAAAGAGAAAGGCATCGGAAAAAAGATGTAAATGAAGCATCGGAAAAAAGATGTAAAAAGTTTTAAAAAGAAAGAAAGCAATAATAAAATAGTTTTTCTTTTAAATTATGAAAATAATAAATGTGATTTTTTGTTTCTATTTTTTGGGTAATATGATTTTACTATGAACAAATATATATTATTTAATTATTTAATATAATAATTACTAAGAATTATAAATTATTTAATTAAATATTATATCTAACTTAATTCATAATTCATATTAATATTTGATATTAAATAGTTAAATATAATATTTGATTAAAATTCTTATTAGTTATTATATTAAATAATTAAATAATATATATTTGTAAAATCATATTACTGAAAAATAATTTAATTTAATTTAATAACTTAAAAAGTTGAGAAATTATGTTTTTTGATGAAATAAACTAACCTTTGTAGCTACTTGCTCCCAATATTCGCATAAATCCATCCACTCCGCCACTGTGACATTATGCGGCTTATCATACTCTTAATTAGTTTGATAAACAAAATAATTAAACTTAATAAATTTCACCAATGTGATGTGAAAGATCATACTGCAGTCTTGTAGAATTTGGGATGACGATGGGAAGAATAGTGTCATTTAGTAGTGTTTGATTATTAGAAGCTGGAGGCATCTCTTGAGAACTTGAGAACTACTAATATTGCGTCGCATATTCAAAAGTTGTTCATATGTATCTCTAGGATGCATAATAGGCACCTATGTGACATCTCTTGGTGTTGGAGTAGGCTCACAACGTGCAGGTATGTGATCTTCTAGCTGTGTACGAGCAGATGGCTCATTAGTTGCACTTCCAAGAAGCTTACGGTACCGCAACTGCAGTTGTGTTGGTTCTAAGCTGCTTGGTGCAGCCTTCTTATTCTTCTTGGGTAGACCAGGTCCCATGTGAATCACCTACATTCATATCAACATTATATTTCAAAGTAATATTCATCAACCATATTTAAAGTTAAATTGTTATAAATGTGTGCATGCATGCATGCAAATTTGGTTATCAGGGAAAAATCGTGAATAAACTAGCTTGCTGTAACTTATCCTTTTTTTCCAAGAGATAAGATAATTTCTAAGAAACATGTGCCAATCAGTAATTGAACACCACATGTCACCCAGTCAACATCACCATATATGCAACCAAACGAATAAGAAAGTTAACAGGTAAGAAAAGACCTTAGGTAGAAGTGCCTTGAAAATAGTAGACAATACGATGTACAGCAACCATTTTGAAGACCATTTTGAAGTCCTCTCAAGTAATTAACATCTGAATGTATACTGAATGGTTTGATGCAAGTAAAAGAGTTTGTTTGTTCACAAGAAGGATTTATGTCTGCCTATGCTATCACATTTACCAATTTTGTATTGAAGTTTCTTCTATTTGACTCTTTTTCGTTGATCGTTATTAGAAACTCTTGTTAATTTGGAAGGAGCTAGCCATGCTACTATTCCTTGTGGAAAGAATTTATTTGTTTTTGGAGGATTTTCAGATGCACAAAATTCATGTCTTTATTATTTATGCATAGTATAACCATCATACACATCTTCAAATCTAATATAGAAACTTAACCAACCATCTATGCAAGTTACATGTATTAAATCAACCAAAGTGATTCATATGTGCATCTTAGACCATGAATAACACACGTTTTGTTCACAACTCTTCCAAGTCATTTATTAGTACCCTAAACTATCATGTCAAATGGATATCTAATCACCAATAGACATGAGATGCAATTCATAACTATAAATAATCCAAATTCCATCAAAATAATGACTAGTCGCCAATTCATTCATATAAAAAAAATATTGAAGACCAGAAGCAATGTATACCAGAAGCAACATTATTCCCTATAATAACAACATCATCAATGTATACCAGAAGTAAGAATATTCCCTTACCAGAACTTATCCAACCAACTACATTGCATTAAATGTTTAAAAACATTCATCTGAGACATCAAATAACAATTCATGCAACGTGCACAAGGGCATGAAATTTCACACTCTTTGCCCATTTTTTTAGCCACAAAATTCATAAAATATTCTCACTCCATCAATGTATTCACGGGAAACCCTAATACTGTTCATCCAACTCTTAACCATGGAGGAAAATACCTATTAATTCAATATAAGAATGGGACCATTATGTTAAGTTAGTGGATAGTTACAAGTAGTTATGAGAGTCGTAGATATGAGAGTCATAGATAACGAGTTCTAAGAAGTCTAAATACCTATGAGAGTCATAGATAAAGAAAGGCCTCAACTATTGTTTAACGAACTAGACAAATTAAAAGAAGGAAGATTTTGATAAATACATCTTATCTCTCCTCTCATCTCATGCTTTTTTAGATTTATAAAAAAGGAAAATCCAGTTTTTTTTTCTTTATACATAACAGATACATACCCTCTAACTCTTAACTCTAAACCGTACCGTACCCAACCCCTAACCATACTCTCCTTTTCTCTCTCTAGAGCTCTCTACATATGTGACTATCTTGTATTTGCCCTTTTCAATAAACAGCTCTTTAGGCCACGGGGCACTAGCCATAAGCCCAATTGTCATTCTTGCTGTTCTGTTTCAATTTCGTCCCTCCCTAGCCCTGTACTCAACCTCTCACAAAATCTGGTCACATCTCTCACTAGCCATATTGAAAGAAATTGGCCAAGCAATTTTTTCAAGACACAAATTAGCACACATGCCCACCAAAAAAAATTGTCTAACGCCCGTCAATTTTCTCACCTTCACCCCTATCTCTTAAATCTTGTAACCAAAGCCAAAAACCACATCTATGTGAAAATAAATACAACCACACTTACGAAACTCCATATCTATAGCTAATATAATCCATGCCATAATGAGTATCAATAATATGTTTGAATCAATCTAATATATAAATCTTTCCTCTTAAACTATCAAACAACATCATAGATGAAAGATTCAGATTATGGATCTGATTTGATGACCTTCTAATTAGTATGATTGACAAAAATAACATAATTAATGTTAATCTCAGATCAAAGTTTAATCCATCAACTAACCTGTATATGTATTGATATTTTCAAAGGGGGAACAAGAAGCAACTCAGTGGGATTAACTTTGCAATCAGAGAGATGAAGAAGCTCGGTGGTAAGATGTGCCCGTTTCACTTATTGGTTTCCTGAAACAACATCGATTCATCAGCTAATCCAGCCCATTCAAACAAAAGAACGAAATGCATGGTCCTAAATCAGTTACCGAAAGCAATAAAAATGAAGGAGAAAATTACCATTCCCATACTCCTATTTTGAATATTCAACAGAACAAGAGGAAAGAAACAAACTTCAACAGAATCTTGGTTGAAATCGAGCATGCACAGATCACAAAACATAAAAACAACACCAACCCAGAACAAAGAACACCATAAGACAAAATGAAATCCACCCATGCAAATGTCAGCAACGAGAAGACAATAACGGTAGAAAGTGGCTTGAGAAAGAGGGAAAAGGCGACGTCGGGCTGAGGGGGAAGGAGATAGTCGATCGGAGGTTTTAACAAAAGCAAGGAGGGAAAGGATTATAGTCGGAGCTTTATCATAGGAGGGAATTGAAATAAATATTGAATAATTTACGAAAAATAAATATTGAATAATTCAATATTATTAATATAACAATTCAAATTGTTTTGGAATGGAATGTTCACGGTTTTGGATTGGAATTTTTGAAGTTCATAATTTGAAATTGTTGGATTGAAGTTGAAGAATTCCGTAGTTAAATAATTTATGTTTTTTTGTTATGAATTTGTAATTATGCAAAGATTGTAAAATAGAATTGGAAATTAGAATTGGAAATTTGGAATTGTAAATTGGGGATAGTAACTTAGTATGTAATTAATTAATTATGTATTATGCAAAGATTGTTAAAACTTAAAATTGAAAGTGATAATTAACATTTAAACTTAAATGTAAAATTAATAATCAAATATGAAATTAATAATCAAATGTAAAATTGATAATTAAATGTGAAATTGTAAAATTGATAATAAAATTTTGTAAAATTGTAAAAACTTGTTTGAGCATAAAGAAGTGATGTATTGAATGTTTGTTGTCAAATTGTGAATATGTTGTAGACTTGTAATCGTAGATTTTAATTATTTATACTTACATTTATTAATGTCAATTAAAATTGTAAAAGCAACATATATATTTAAGAATGAAATATGAAATGGTGTATATAATATTATGGTTTGTTAAAATGAAAAGAAGATCAAAGGTTTAAAAAGGGGAAAATTTTCAAAAATTTATATCATTCAATTTGATCCCATGTTATGAATAAATCTTTGAACTTGGTGATTGTGTTAAGAATATATGTGTATGAACAATTGTATAAGATATGTTATGCATTATTTGCCGTTATGTAAATCATATTATACGCTTCAACTTGATCATTATTTTACAAACTTTGAATTGAAATTGTTGGAAATGGAATTGGAAATTGTTGAAAATTCAATTAGAATTATGAATGGAAATGGAAATGGAATTATAATTGTTTTGAGATTGTTGGAATTGAGAATTGTTGTAAATGTAAGGAAATGAAAATAAAATTGTGGTTGGAATTGTAATAAAATTGTATTATTGTAATATTTTAAATACTTTGTATTATTCTTAATTTTATAATTGTATGATGATGATTGTCTTTGTTTATATTAATTGTGGTTATTATTTATATGTAAAATATTAAAATTATATTATTGTAATATTTTAAATACTTTGTATTATTCTTAATTTGATGTGTATATGATGATGATTAGTGATTGTTCGATTAGAAATTAAATTTGGAATGGTGATTGTGATTTAGTAGATTTACGGTATTAATATTGAATTATTGAATTATTGATGAATGAGATTGAATTGAGTTTGTACAATTGAATTTGAGATTGAGTTTGATAATCAAAATCAAATCAACATTTAAACCTAATTGTAAAGGGATATATATGTGTAGGGAATCATAAATATTTAAAATTGGTAATGTTATCAAATTGTGATTTGTGAATATGTTGTATACTTGTAGATTCCAATTTATACTTATAGACATTTTATTTCAAATAATACATTTATTTATCACAAATAATATACTGAACTACAAACCTAATCATAATAATCACATAAATAAAATAATTACCATTTATAAATTTAAAAATATTAAAAGGAAATTTATTTTATTAATATAAATAAATAAAAGTATAAAACATTAAAAGTTTAAAAATTAAAACTATAAAGTATAAAAATTAAAAACTCGCGAGGGCGAGCGCTCACCCTCACGAGCCTGACCAAAACGGTGGCCCTCGCGAGTTTTTAATTTTTATTTTATATATTTTAATTATTAAATCAAAATTTATGTGAAATTTATATATTTTAAATATAATTATATTGATTTATAATTATTAAATTAATTTTATATATTAAATTAAAATTGTGATTATGTCTAATTAAATATAAAATGAAATGACATTAAAATGATGAAATTGTATTTTGTAATATTTTAAATACTTTGTATTATTCTTAATTTGATGTGTGTATGATGATGATTGTCTTTGTTTATATTAATTGTGGTTATTATTTATATGTAAAATATTTAAAATTATTGTTATTGACTTATTTCATATTAATTGTCATTATTATTTATTATTAAGATTTTTGAAAGCATGGTTAATGTAAACAGTAAACTAGTAAAGTATCCAGTATAACTATACAATATATTAATAGAGACTATTTTGTAATTTTTAATAATTTTAGGGACTATTTCATAAACTTTTGGCCATGCTCGCGCCCTCGCGAGGCATTTCATTTGCCTTATTTATTTTTGTCTATTATTAATCTATTATTCATAACATTATTAAATTCGATATATTTATTACTTGTTGTTTTTTATGTAATTATTTATTTATGGATTTATGATAATAATAATAATAATAATAATAATAATAATATTATTATTATTATTATTATTATTATTATTAAAGTACTTTTCGATATTATTATTCTCATTATTCTTATTATTATTATCCTTTTGTATGATGATGATGATGATGATGATGATGATGATGATGATGATGATTATTATTATTATTATTATTAAATTCCTTTTCAATATTTCAATTATGTTGATTATTATTTGTGTAATAATAATTATGATTATTATTACTATGATCTTTATTATTATTAATATTATTAATATTATTCTTATTATGATTATGATTATGATTATGATGATGATGATGATGATGATGATGATGATGATTATTATTATTATTATTATTATATTTCGTCATTAGTATTATAACAAATTAAAAGCAAAGGGGGGAAATGAGATAGTTGTGGGTAGGTTTTAACAAATTAAAAGAAAACGACGTTTTAAAATACAACACAATCGTTTTGCTCAACTCAACAATTGTTAATTTTGCGACGTTTTCTCTAGAAAATCGTCACGGTTTTCATTTTGTGACGTTTTGTCTCTAAAACGTCACAAAAGGTCTGACATTTTCGCGATGTTTTACTAAAACGTCGTAGAAAATTGAATCTTTTTGTGACGTTTTAAAAAACGTCGCAAAAACTCTACACAATTCGTGACATTTTTCCAGAAAACGTCGCGAATTCTAATGAATTGTTGTAGTGAGAATAACAAAGATGTGGAAAGTAGGAGAAAGTAAATTGAGAATCTCCAGAAATTCCCAAGAAAGCTAATGAATTACATGCAAATAGTGAAGCCCAGGTTCTTTAAGAAATTTCTAAACAAGCTGCTAAGGTAGGTACAAATGCAAATACTCTTGTTTAGTAGGAACTATCCCTTGGATACAAACTTAGTGAATTCTCAAGATGACCAACAAAAAATGAGTAAAAAAAAGGTGAGTATAATTTTCAACTATCTAAAAATTGCTAGATCAAGTAAAAGGAAAAGGAATCAAAAAAGAAATCATAGTACCTGTTGATAATAAAGCAGTACATGAAACCGGTAGCGAGATAGATGGAACTAAGGAGGTGTTTAAGCAATGGCATGAAGTAGGAGTCAATAATTGAAGATCTAATAGGAGAATTGAAACAAGACATTCTCATTGATTTGTATAATGTGGAATGTAAGGGGACTTAACTATCTTAATAAATAGTTGGCTCTAAAGGACTACCTAGGAGCTAAACAACCAGTTTTTATTGGTTTAATGGAGAGTAAAATAAAAGAAGTGTTTTAAAAAGGGTTGCATTTTCTCTTAGTAGGGTGGTAGGCTTTAAGCAGTCATTCTACACATCCTAAGATAAGATTATGGTTGCTTTTGATCCAGCTCATCTAATCTTATCAAACTAGTTTTGTACTGAACAATTAATTCATTGTGAACTAATCATTAAAGCAGATACCGCTCTAATAACAATCATTGCTATATATGTAACTAATATAGAATTTCAAAGAGTCATGTTGCATTTAATGAAACATTATTTTTAGACCACACTCCAATTAGGGTGGTTATTAACAACAACTCAATGACAAGAATATTTCTATTCAGACATTTCAATTCCCTATTAAAGCCCTCCCAACATGAATAAATTATTATAAATGTTATTAAAAAACACTTTCAGGGATCTAAAGCATTTCAATGCATGCAAATATTGAAATATATCAAAGCTAATTCCATCAAACTTCTTAAGGGTGTCACTGATCTTATAAAACTAGATAAGTTACAAGCAATGGAGGAGCTCTAATTTACTTAAAAACAGCTGGTGATTAACCCTACAAATTCTTCATTTATTGAGAAAGAGAAAGTAGACCTTAGTAAGTGTCTACAAGCAATTGAAGCGTACAAATCCCAACTGAAACAGAAGTCGAGGGATCAATGGGTGCAGCAAGGACATATGAACACTAAGTATTTATTCGGTGTAATTCAAGGTAGGAGGAATAGAAACAAAACAATGAATCTAGAAGATAGAAATGGTAGAGTGGTGCATGATCAAAAAGACATGAAAAAGACAACCATAACCCTTTTAAGGAAATTAATGGTGTGACTACAAATACAACTTGTTTTCATGAAAATTTGCTCAACAGAATGTCAGGTTCCGTAACCTAGGATTAGCAGTCAGAACTACTTAAGGAACACACCAGGGAAGAGATAAGAGAAATTTTGTCCTCCTTTTATCATGATAAGTCACTAGGCCTAGATGGCTTCAATGTAAGGTTCTTTCAAGAAAAGTGAATATCTTATAAACTCCAGTAGTTAAAGTAGTGCAGGATGTTTTTAAAAGTAAGAGGTTGCTCATATAGATGAATAATACTTACTTAGCCTTGGTGCCTAAAACCCCTAATCCTACATGTTTAAATGATTTCATACTTATAGCATGTTGTAATTTGGTGTATACGATTATTTCAAAAATCCTTGATAATCGTTTAAAGGTCACCATAACTAGTTTAATGAATCCAAGTCAAGGTGCTTATGTCCTAGGTAGTATATAGGTGACAATATCTTGTTAGCTCAAGAATTTTTCAACAATTACAAGTATAAGGAACATACCAGGAGTTGTTCCCTCAAGATTGAATTCACTAAATATGACACTGTTGAATAGAGTTTCATCATCAATTCTTTTTATGCTTTTGGATATCCTTTTAAGTTTATTAAATGGATTTACTCTTACATAACATCAGTTTCTTTATTTGTATTAATGTGTTGAGAGCCCACCTAATTTTACAATGCTACTAGAGGAATTAGGCAAGGAGATCCAATCTCTCCCTACCTATTTTTCATTACTATGGAAGTAGTCCAAAGAATCACATAACTTTGTATAGAGGAAAATGCGAATTTCATATTTCATTATCAATACACAACTTTCTTTTCCAGATGGTTTACTCATGCTTTGTGCTAATAATCCTACATCTATTAGAATACTCTTAATAGCATTGTCGAGATTTCAAGAAGCTTCAGGGCTCAAATTCAATCCAGGAAAAAGCGATACTTATCTTACTAGACAAAGTAGTGAAGATTTAATGAGAGTGATAGCATATGCTGGACTCACTATTCATCAAATATGTTATTAAATATATTATAATTAATTAGTCAATTGATTATGTTATGATTAATCAGCTAATTAACAATGTTTTAATGAATTATGTTATTATTTAATAAAAAATGTTCATTGATCATAATTGCTACATCAAGCCTGTGACTGTTAAGTCACAAGCGTAACTAGTTATAGATTTATATACATTGAATATTACAGTATCATAATTGATAACAATTATTAGTGTAGTAAGATATATATAAAGGTTAATATTACTATTTAATCAAATAATTTTAATTTAAAACATCAATCAATTAATTATATATTAATTATATTAATTATAACTGAATAGATGTAATAATAATTTTATAAATTAGGTCTATTTTAATAAAACAATAAATTATTTATTTCATAATTACTGTTAATTATATCAAAATTACTTTATTAACTATGATAAATCATGCATTAAAATTATAGAATGATTATTTTTCTTTATAACCTAAGTAATCAATCTATTGATTGAAATTTAATCAGTAAATTAATTATATATAAATTACAGTTAATAAAAAATGAAGAGAAATTCTAAATATAAACCTGTGAAGATGAATTAATATCTGAACGTTTTTTAAATTTCAATTAAATCATATTTTTATTTAAAAGGTTTTGGTTTAGGAAAGAAGAGATGTCACGGGTGTGACATCTTAGGTCACACCCGTGACACTTATTCACGAGTGTGACTTAACAAGTCACACTCGTGACATGTTCTTTATTTTTTTTCTTCTTATTAACTACATACATACATACATACATATATACGTTATTATCTAATGAAAAACAAAAGCAACTAGCTAAAGCACAATTAGATTTAAAAACTGGACCGAACCTCAAATCCAACATAGACATTCTTTTTCAGATATTTCATCTTCTTCAACCCCTTTACTACAACAATCTTCTTCTGTACGAATTGAAAAACCTCTCAACCAACAATCTGAACAAATAGAAAGAAAAGATATTAAAATTACTGATCCAATTATATCCACCTCATCCTTTCTCAACACGTCAATGAAATTTGATGGCATTAAATCCGAATTAAAAGAATTATCAACATATATTAAACACACTCTATGACTGTGATACAAGAACTACAAGAAATAAAAGAACAAATACAAGAAATATTAAAACAACAAACTACAATACTACATCTATTTACTAAATTACAAAAACAATATACATCTCAACAACAATTAATAAGAAAACTAGAAACTGCGCTCAAAATGGTATCAAAGCCTAAACCAAAAGAAATTATTCTTGAACAACCATGGCTGAAGCCGAATATATAGAACCTATAAACGTTGAATCTTTAGAAACAGTTGAACGCAACATTCATAATCAATTAGACGATATTACACAATTATTTCACACATTAACATTATATCCATATGAACAACAAATACATAAAATCACAGATAAAGAACAATTTATATTAGATTACGAATCAGATGAAGAATTACAAGTAGGAAAAGAAAAACCTGAAAGTAGTGAATCACAAAAACAAAAAAGTGAACCATTAGAAAGAACCGAAAGAACAAAAAGAAAATCAGAATATCCTTTAATAGATGCAAATTTTATCAGTAAATACGGTTATTTTCAAAGAGGCACGAAAATTAGAAAATATCCTTCAGAATATACCCCAAAACATATAACAATAGGAACTGGCGATACACTCAATATTGATTATGTTACAAACGCTGAAGATGTAATTTTAGATTGGGAAAATAAGATACAGTTAATATTACAAATAGATAAGCCATTTGGAGATATTATGAATAAAAATACATTGTGGAATTTTATTACATATAAAACTAGAGGAATTGTACATCAATTCTTACTCGAAAATGAAATAGGACTCAAAAGTTCTTCTAAATATCAAGAAGCTAATTCAGATACATCAACATTAAATGTAGTAGCTGCCGAAATTTATAAAGAATTTACTGGAAAAGATATATTATATAATAATGAAGAAACAAAAGTAGCTGAAAGACAAAAAGCTTTATGGCATTTAAATCATATTCAACTATGTAATCCATGTTACTTAGAAAATTATATATGTGAATTTCAACGATATTATTATATTTTACATCGAAATGAACAAGAAATGTACATACATATTTTTATCCAAAAACTACCTTATCCTATAAATTTAAAAGTAGACGAAAGATTTCAAAATTTACGAAATAAATACAAAATAGCTTATAGTCTTAGAGGTGTAATTTCTATAACACGAGCTATACTAGCTGAACAATGTTTAGATCAGAAACTTAAAAGAAAATTAAAACATACAGATATTAGACAATGCTGTTCAAAAAATCCAAAAGTACCACAACAATACGGATGTGAATCAATTAGATCTAAAAAATCTAAATATTATAAAAAGAAAACGACCTTATAAATCCTATAGATGGAAAAAAATATCTAGCTCATTATTTTAAACATAAACCTTTCAAACCTTATAAAAAACATTTTCGAAGAAATAAATATAGACGATTCAAGCCTAAAAAACAAAATTGTCCACAAGGAAAGAAAAACTGTAGATGTTGGTTATGTAAAGAAGAAGGACGTTGTGTAAATACCTGTCCTAAAAGACAAAATCCCAAATTTACAGAAAAACTTCATATATTACAAATTGCTATTCAAGAAGACTTAGAACCAATAGAATATGAATATAACAATGATTCTATGATTCCTTCAATTTACGAGTATGAATCTTGTATAGAAAAATCAGAATCCTCAAGTCAATCTGAACACTACCTTTATTCAAGTTTTGATTCAGAAAACAAAAACTAAAATTAATGCATATATAGATACTGGAGCAACGATTTGCATTGCATCCAAACAATTACTTAATACTTGGAAGAAATTCGAAAAACCCTTACAAATAAGAATAGCCGATGGAAGTTTTAAATCCATATGGTATGTAAGTTATTATAATAATATTATTATCGAATTATAGTACCTTCTATCTATCAACAAGAATCTGGATTACCATTAATTCTGGGTAATATTTTTTTAAAATTATACAACCCTTTCTGTCAATATTTACATTATATTACTTTAAAACACCAAAAATTAAAACAATAAATCAACAATCAATTATTCTAAAATCGCCATTTATCATAATGACGCATTATCATAAATTACAAGAAATTACAACAAAATTAGATTCACTTCACTTTTATATGCTAAACAATCTCTCAATACAACTAGAAATCGAAACATTATTAGATCAGATATGTAGTGACAATCCTTTGGATCCCTTAAAAAATAATAATAAAGAACTTATTGAAATAAAATTAAAAGATCCAACACAAGAAGTTAATATAAAAAATAATATACCTTATTCTCAACAAGATGTTTAGGAATTTCTAATAGAATGCAAAGATTTATTAGCAAAATAATTAAGTACTCCCAGTACTAGTAAGCATTCAGCACCAGCTTTTTATGTAAACAATTCAGCTGAAGAAAAACGTGGAAAAAGGAGAATGGTGATCAATTATAAAAAATTAAATGAGGCAACTATAGGCGATGCATATAAATTACCAAGAAAAGATTATATTATTAATCGACTCAAAGGACATACATGGTTTACGACGTTAGATGCAAAATCAGGATATTGGCAAAAAAGATTACATGAAACCACAAAACCTTTAACTGCTTTTACTTGTCCTCCACAAAAACATTATCAATGGAATGTTTTACCCTTTGGATTAAACAAGCACCTAGTATATATCAAAGATTTATGGATAATAATCTAGCAGGAATATGTCTATATATATATAATTGACTACTTAATCAAATAACTATATTTTAATAAATCAAATAATTAATTATGTACCAATAATTATTATTAATAATTTAAATAATTTATTATATTAGCGATGATTTTATTATATTTAAATAGTAGCTATTAATATTAATTGTTTATTATATTTCATTATTATACACTAAGTATGTATAATAACATTATTATATATATTAAATATAATTAAATTATTATAATATAATTAAATTATTATAATTACTGTTAATCATGTCAAAATTAATTCATTGAATATTATTTAAGTATAATGAAATAATAGGATAAAAATATTCAGTCATATAAAATATATAATAATTATTAATAATTAACAATAATCATTAATACAAGAATGTATATATCAAATATTAATATTTACTAGTTAATCAACTAACCATATTTTAATAAGTCATGTAATTAATTGTATACCAATAATTATTATTAATAATTGAATTAATTAATAATATTCTAATAAAATTTATTATAACAAAATTAATTATTCAAAAAATTATTATATTAAAATTAATTAATTAACAGTGATTTATGTATATTTAATTATAGAATAAAAAAGTTAGTCTAGACTTATCTAACTTTTTTTCCAAATAAAGGAGGATTTTATTAATATGGTGGCTTACAAAAGTATTTAAATTGCAGTACAAAAGCCATGTAAAGATAATATGTGAGGCTCATGGTTTATACCGGATGTATGGAGCAAAGAGTTGTTCCATACGCAAGGTTTTCCGGAGAGGAAGAGGTAGAGTAGTTTCCGTCGCGAATTGTGTGGAAGTACCACCCGATGCTAACTTTTCTAAATAATCTGCAAAAGCTATTAACCTCCCGATAAACATGAATAATGGACGACGTCGAGACAGAAAGTAAACGATGAATATCTGCAAGTTCTGTTTCATATCTCCATGGCCAAGAGTCTGAATTATGGTTCAATAGCTGCACAATGCTCATATTGTCTGTTTGAACCTGTATTTTCCGGAATCCACTGGCAATACAATACCGAAGGCCACAAACTATGGCTTCTATTTCCATGGTAAAGCTAACATTCAAGTTATAGTATCGACACTTAGCATACAAGAAAGCACCAGTGGCATTACGTACCACAAATCCTAAACCTGAAGGACCGGGACATCCGAGCGAGGAGCCATCTGTGTTAAGAACAATGTCACAATCATCTGGGGGTCTCCAACACAACGTCACAATCACCGGTTTGCTAGGCAATTGAAAGTTACAGTTAAAGGATCTGGATAAATCAACCATTTCCTGTCGATTCTTTGGAAATAATTTATGAACTCGCACCATGGAGGAAACATGCTGTGTAATCGAAAGAAACAAAGAGGAGGCCGTGGTGGATTTATTCTCATACACAAACAGGTTACGCATTTTCCAGATTTCCCAAAGGATGAAATAAGGTATGACCGAAATGATCACTTTCTTAGCAGTGTCCCCCTGTCCAAGAATGGACCACTCCCGGATAAATAACCAAAGATCAGGTGGGAAAGGTAAGTGAATATTTAACAGTCTGAAAATGACTCGCATCGCCTAATCGAGGACACTCATAAAAGTATGCTTTGCATCGTCGATCGCCAAGGAACAAAAATTACATTTCGATGGATTGAGAACGAAACCTAACTTGTTCAATGTTTCCGGAAAAGGAAGAATGGAGTTATAGAGACGCCACACAAAGATTGATATCCGCTTTGGCAGAAACTTATTCCAGGATTGGCGAAGAGAGGCACTAATAGGGTTACAAGAGCGTACCAATTCATATGCCGAGGAAAGGCTGAATTTGTCAGTAACAGTTGGCTTCCAAAGTCACCGATCGGGACCATAAGAAAACTGCTGCAAATGAGAATTTATAAATGCGGCGTTGTCAGGTTGCAAGAGTGGTACTATATAGCTCAACAACTCCTCGCGCTGAGTATAGAAATCCTGGACAGTGAGTTGTGGGAGAGGAAGGTGTTGTACTTGATCCAGTGGAGAGAAAGCTCCAAGACCTGACCAACTATCTGTCCAGAATGATATCAAACTAGAGTGGATAGAAATATACTCATGTTCCTGTGCAATCCGATCAACTTTAGCAACTCTCCGCCAATGCGTCCTACGTCGTGCAGTTGGTGATAGAGAGGTAACAAATTTAGCCCATAGACCCACTTGGTTTTTGACCTTCCACCACAACTTAATCGAATAGGCAGGAACAATATCATCCAATTTTCAGAATCCCAACCCATTCTCATCCACCATAAATGAGAGACGGTCCCATGAACGCCAATGGCGTTTGGTATCTTCAAAATAGCTTCCCCATAAAAACTGTTGGAAGACCTTCTCCATTTTGCGTAGGATGGACTTAGGGGGTTCAATAGCAGTGAAAACTGCAGGGGATAACCATTTATTCTTCCAGCTACAAACACGGTTCTCAATTGCCTCGACTAAGTGAGTGAACATACACTCTGTCTTCCTACCCTGAAATAGTCGACAACCCAAATATTGCAATGGGAAAGAGCCATGGGCCATTTGCAGGAGTTGTAGAACATCTCTTTTATGATTGTGAGGCACACCTACCGATAATAGAAAACAACTTTTGTGTTTGTTTACCTTTTATCCTGTGGCTGTTTCATAGTCGGCAAGCAAGAGATTTAGTTGAGCTAGTAAGCATTTATCACTCCGGATAAAGATAATTAAATCGTCTGCAAAGCATAAATGAGATGCTGCTTCCTAGCTAGAAGGTACACCATATGGCATTATCCGGCCTTACAGCACAAAAGATTGCATGGAGCGAGTCAAAGCCTCCGAGACTAAAAGAAACAAGTAAGGGGACAATGGGTCTCCTTGTTTAATGCCTCGGGACGATTGGAAGAAACCCACTGGACTACCATTCACCAAAATTAAAAACTATCTAGATTGAAGGGTCCCAATAATTAGCTTGATAATCCTACCATTGAAACCAAAGGCCGCCATTATACGGGAGAGGAATGGCCAAGAAACACGGTCAAAAGCTTTCATCATATCCAGTTTGAGTATAATATTGCCACCTCGAGCATGGTAATCAATAAATTGGCACAAATCCTGAGCCATCAGTATGTTGTCCACAATGTCCCGCCCAGATAAAAAGGCGGACTGCTCAGGGGATATCAACTTTGGTAAAACAAGTCTCAACCGTTCTGTGATAATCTTCGTGAATATTTTGTTCAGGAAGGTACAAAGACTGGTTGGTCTAAATTCGGAGAAAGAATTGACATGTAGCTTTTTCGGCAAAAGAGTAATCAGTGTACTACTTACTGCACGTGGAACTGGAACTCCTGACATGAATTCGATACAGGCATCAAAGAGATCATGGCAGATGATGTCCCAACAATTATGATAAAATGCTCCACAATATCCATCAACTCCGGGCGCACTAGTAGACGATAAACTCATGACTGCTTGCTTAACCTCCTCCATTGTAACCGGTTGTAGCAACATAACATTGTCTACATCCTCAACAAGCCTCGGTATATAACTTAACAGCCTAGATGTCGCCTCCTCCTCATCATCAACTACTTCCTTTAACAGGAGGGATTAAAAAAATCTAACCGCTTCAAGTTCAATGTGTGTCGGGTCTGTTAACCATTGCCCGTTACCATCTCAAATCTTATAAATCCCCAATCGCATTCGTTTCTCCACCAGAGAAGCGTGAAAATATGCGGTGTTAGCATCGCCCTCCTTGAGCCATTTCAATCTCATCTTTTGTAGCATAAAATCCTCTTGTTCGTGAAGCCTTAGCAACAGTTCATCTTTGGATTTATTCAGCTTCATTAGAATATCAGTGGTCCCAGATTCTTCAAACTCCCGTTCCAACTGCATCACAGCAGTCTCTGCCAATTTCAGATTAAGAAAGACATCCCCAAATTTCTCCTTGTTCCACAATCTCAGGCAGGATTTAAGGCGACGAAGCTTTAGGGAAAACCGTAGCATACCATAACATGCTAATGGTTGATCCCAATTGAGTTTCACCGTGTGGAGGAAATCAAAACGACGTAGCCACATCCGCTGAAAACGGAATAGTCGTGAATGGGAAATTATGGGTTTATGTTAGTCGAACTTCAACTGATGATACCCAGATTTGAGATCAATCTTAGAGAAATGACTTGCTCCCTGTAATTGATCAAACAAATCGTCAATCCGAGGAAGAGGGTATTTATTCTTAATAGTTACTTTATTCAACTGCCTATAATCTATGCATAACCACAAAGATCCATCTTTCTTCTTGACAAATGACACTGGCGCACCCCATGGTGAACTACTGGGTCTAATAAACCCCTTATCAAGCAAATCCTGCAATTGCACCTTCAACTCTTTTAGTTCTATTGGTGCCATTCTGTATGGAGTAATGGAGATGGGGTTTGTACCAGGGAGGTCTCTATTTCCCTATCTGATGGTAATCCAGGTAAATCTTCTAGAAACACATCCAAAAAATCCCTTACTATAGGAATCTGTTGTATCTCGCTGATCTCCTTCATGGTATCCCTTACCTGTGCTATATACCCCTGACATCCCTTTCTTAAGAATCTTTGGGCCTGCATAGCTGAAATTCTGTTAATAAGAAACCCAATTCGATCTCCTTGATATAACACTTCTGTTTCTGGATCTGTCCTAAGTATGATTCTTTTGGCATAACAATCCATTGTAGCATGGTGATTTGACAACCAATCCATACCCAAGATGACATCAAATTCTAATACTGCCAACTCGATCAAATTTGCCATAAATTTTCTGCCTTCTATTTCTACTACACATGAGGAGTAAACATATGTCACTTCAACAGTTTCCCCTAAGGGTGTAACTATGAGCAATGGGTCTTTCATTACTTCTCTCCTTTATCTAACTTTACGCAAAACTTCGCGCTATAAAAGAATGTGTGGCACCCGAGTCAAATAGTACTTTAGCATTCTCATTCTGGATAAGGACTATGCCTATATCAACATTCATCAATAAAAAGAAAGATCATATCTTTTATCATAACAAAGCATAAATATTCTATTCATAACAACAATTTAACTCAATGTCAACGGGTTTGTATAGGGTTACCTGTGATACCGTATTAGAGGCTGTGCTTGGGATTCACAAGAAACATTCTCCCCTGACCTCTATTTGCTGGGGCTGGTGCTGACATCTGTCCCATATTCTGAGTGAGCGCCTGGCCTTGAGGTCTACCTCTACCAACTGGGCCTCTATTAACAGATCTGTCTATCTGAACAGTAGTCTGTGAAGCTGGGGGTGGAACTGCTTGGTTTTCTGGCATTGGGCAGTCTTTCATGAAATGTCCTTGTTGTCCGCACCTATAACAACCTCTGGACCCGAGTTTACAAGGTCTGGATGATTCTTTCCACAGACATTACAAGCGCTTCTAACTCGTGGTTGTGTTGGAGGTTCTTGTGATCTAGACCGAGCTAGGTGTTGTGTACCACTAGGTCTTGAAAAGACAGATGCACTGGATTTCTAACTCTACCTTGACCCCTCTCGAGGTTCCGAAAGAGCGATCGTGTTGTTTGTTATGTTTGTCTCATCTGAGAGCTATCTCTCTCTCTACGGCCTCTACTGCTCTGGCCTTTACCTTTTCTTCTTGATTCTCTTTCTGCTCTCCCCTCCTTAAACTTTGCTTCTAATTGCCGAGTCTTATCAATCAGCCTTGAGAAATTTGGGAAGTCAATAGCTACAACAAAGACTATACAAGGAAGGTATAAGTCCCAACTTGTATCTTTCCATTTTGCAGCCTCGATGAGGCACAACTCTTGTAGCAAATTTGCATAAGCGTAGAAATTCACTTGCATAATCATCTACACTCACACCAAAGTTTTGTCTGAGCCTTTCAAATTGTAGGGCTCGATTTTGTCTCTCATATAGAGAAACAAACTCATCGATTAATGCCTGTTTAAAGAACTCCTAGGTTGGAGGGTTCCCACCATATAATTGATCTTCAATATTCCCTGGAACCATTCCTGCATTCTTTGTCAATTTAATCCCCACTAATTCTATGATCCGTGCATCAGAGCAAGTCAATCTCCGAACCATTTTCTCAGTATGTCTCATAAACTCTTGGGGATCCTCATATCTCTCACCACCAAACTCAGGGGTTTGCAATTTCAAGAAATCATTAATGCTTACTCCTTCATCATCTAACGCTCGCCTAGGTAATCCTCTAGGCATTTGCATTGGCTGTGATGGTACAGGAGCAACTTCAGGTACAGCCTGAGTTCTTTCTCTCTCTTTTTCTCTAAGTATTCGTACTTTTTCTCTCAATTCTAGAACCTCCTGCCTCTCTCTTAAAGCTCGGTTCTCTGCTTCTAAGGCCTCAATCCTTTATTGTAAGGTTCTAACATCTTCCCCTTGAGTAGCTGGGGGCTCAGGTTCATTTTCTATCTCTGATCTCCTCCTAACTCTGGGTGGAGACCTTTCTTCTTGTTGTTCTTGCTGTACCGATTTGACATCAGGTACAATAGTCGGGATTTTCCTAGGACAACCTCGTCCTCGTCCTCGTCCTCGTTGAGGAGGTGTTCTTCTTTTAGGAGGCATCTCTAGTATTAAAAAAAAAGAAATCGTTTAGACACAAAAATAACATGCTATTGACATGATGCAGATCCTATACTCCATGGTGTCATGCTCATGCAAAATATCATATGCATATCTCTTATCCGAAATGTCTTTGTTTTTTTTTAATATATATATAATTTTTCTTGTCCATCATCTAGTTCACAAGATCCTTACTCTTATGCAACCTGGCTCTGATACCATCTAACACGACCCACCTTTTTAGGCCGTGTTGGCACTAGGGAATGGGTAGGCTTAATGCCACCAAAACCCGTAGTAAGCCCAACTTCTACTAAAAATTTGGCATGACCCATTTATTTTTCTGATGATCCTTATCGTGTTTAATTGGTTGTAAGAAGTAAGGATCCAATCATGAAATTCTCACATACATCATCAACAACCAACATTGTTCGCAACAACACAACAAGACCATAAATGTTTTATGTATATATGATTATGACAAACCCATGGAGCAGCTATAAGTATCTGCAAATTATATCATGTCGAATACAAAACTAAAACATTACTTGTCTGCTTATCCAAGCTAGTCTCAAAAAGGCTTGGATTTCTCTCTTGTCCGATCTGCTAATCTCCTGAAATAATGATAGTGAGGTGTGAGTCTACCACGTGACTCAGTGAGATATAAACATACTACCATGCTTGTGGGGCTAAGTACACAAGGCTAGCTTCACAAGAATGGTCTATAGCATTCGAACAATAACATATATGGCATCAATGAATATACAGTAGTAAATCTCAATGCGGCAATAACATGAGTATCAACAAGTAAACTCAATATGAATTGTTCAAAGAAAACATGAATTTGGTTTTGAATTCTTTTCTAGGTTCTGGGTTCTTTTACGAGTTTAGGTTTCTTTCTCATTCGGGTTCTTTCTCATTTCAATTCTTTCTCATTCTTTCCGAAATTCTTAGGAAGAGACAGAGGCATGCTAATCGACATATCTCCCTTTTCGATTCTTGACAAGGTCGGCCTAACCTTGTCCCTAGAGGCCTGCCCTCTCTAGGTAGGACCGGATCTAACCCATCACCGGCGGGTTATCTATGTGCACATAGTCGATAATAAACCCTATCACCGGGTATTCGAGAACTCATCAATCTTGGTTAACATGGAAAACATGCTTCATCAAAGAATCGCAATCAATAGGTTCAACACAATAAGGGAACCAAGATGCAAAGAATCTGAAATCATATGGTCAATCGGCATACAACATGTGAGACTCAACTACATGGAGTCATATGTCAAAGAAGTCATAAGGATTCAAGAACAATTGACAAGCCGAAGATAATGAAGAGGCTTACTATTCAAGGATAGTAGTATGATTATACTCACCTCGACTATCTTAGAAATTCTGATTTCTTTCTACCTTTCTTGAACTTGTGAAGAACTAGGTACAATGTCTAGTTCTATTCCTTGTCCACTTCCACAAGCTATTGGGTAACATGCATGAAAATACATATACCCTCATTAGTCATTCTCACACAAACCTCATTTCTTAACACATATCATAAAAATACTGCATAAGTCTCATTCATGACAGCATAACTCTTAACACGAAAGTCCAATGTTTTTCAAACTTTGCAGAACTCTAGTTTATACATAAACTCACAATTCGTCTTTTATGACCATATTCTAATTCAGTCATTAAGGAGATCCAAATCTCCCATTTACAATCAGCCTGAACATGCAGTCATGAGTTGGACCCTTTTCTACTCAAAACCTTATAACTCATTCATCTCTCATCCAATTAAAGCGATTAAAAGCTTCATTTTCAATAGACTCATGTGGCTATCACATATCCAAAGACGACTCAAAAAATGACTTAAATTGATTTATTGTGATTTTTACAAGCCTGATTTGATTATGTTCTCTTCTGTGTCACTAGGGTTAGTAACAACCTTCACTTATTCTGCCATATATAACAGAATACGTATCCAATTACTAAGCCCTTTCTACAGAACTTAGAGGACACATTTTGAAACATTTCGTAAGAAGAACTCGTCATCCAATTCTCACCCTAAGGTCTTCAAACAATTCACTTACAGTTCTCGTTTTAATCTTGCTGGTATTCTGAACCAGTACCAATTCGGGGCCTATTACTCTTATTTTCTAACCCTAAAATCGTGAAAAAAATCATAGAGACAGTAGACATCTGGATCTACAACTTCTATGTTTTAAGTTTCTCCAGATTCGCACTTTAAACAGCTCAAAACAAATGAACAAAGAGAGTTACGAATCTGTCTCCATGACAGCTCAACCTTCAAAACCCTAGGTTTTGGTTTAACCCCACAAATCACCAAATACACGAAATCTCTTCAAGAATAAGTGTCATTGGACATCAAAGAACACAAATCTATCATCCAATCATCAAACCTATACATCCCCTCAAATGGGTTTCACAAAAGAAGAGAAACTCAAGTTGAAATCCATAGATCTAAGCATTGGGATGAAGACTTACCTCTTTATGTTGATGAATTAGCTTGAATCACCTTCCCTTTCATGAAATAAGACTTGAAAAAGCTTGAGAGGAGCTCTAATGGAGGTTAGGGTCGTGCATGAGGAGAGAGAAGAAGAAGACAAGGCACTAATTTCCTTATATACTCCCCATGTCCACTTATTTACTGAAACGCCACTCTTGTCTTGGTTTTTTTTACATCTGTTAGAATACCCTCCTGTGCCACCGAAAGATATCATACATCATTAATTTGATGTCACTAACATTATTGTTCACTGCTCTGATTTTAATGACATTAGTCTCAATATTAATTTATTTCGGTGTAACGTTAATAGCGAGTGTTACAGTTTGTCTCTAGCTATGTTATTAAATTCAGTAAAAGAATAGCTCATTTGAGTTTAAAGTTTTTTGGCTTTTACTTTTCATAAATTATGAAAACAATAAAAATAGTTTTCTTTTAAATTATGAAATAATAAAAGTGGTTTTTGTTTTGTTTCTATTTTTGGGTAATATGATTTTACTATGAACAAATATATATTATTTAATTATTTAATATAACTATTACTAAGAATTATAAATAATTTAATTAAATATTATATTTAGTTATTTAATATTAATTATGAATAATTTAATAACTTAATTCATAATTCATAATTCATATTAATATTTAATATTAAAGAGTTAAATATAATATTTGATTAAAATCTTATTAATTATTATATTAAATAATTAAATAATATATATTTGTAAAATCATATTACTGAAAAATAATTTAATTTAATTTAATAACTTAATTTGTTTCTTTTTTTTTCATGTACGTTAAGATAAGAAAGATGACTTTTCTCCACCTTTTCTCCACTCTCCATTTTCTCCTACACCGAATAATGGTATCCTCATTTTGTGATTTCTTCCTTGCACCTTTGTTCTCTTGCCTGTTCTTCTCTACTCACTATACATCTTTGTTCTATTACTTGGTTCTTCTATGTTTTTCTTCACAGTTCACCCCACCTAACTAGGCATTTTGCTTTTTTGGATGCCTGCCCAATTTTCTTACATCGGGTTCTGACAATTTACCTTTGATGTTAACATGTCACCCAAAGCTACCATCCCTTCCTTAGACCATCCTGGGGAGACTGAGGAGTTCCCTCCTACCGTGCCATCTCAGCCTCACACATCACCATCTCAACCTCACGCATCACTCCAAAAGGTAGAAAAGCCAACATGGAGTCGTGTAATAGGAGACCCTAAATCTTTTCGTAGATTACATCTTGTAGCTGGTGTTAAAGAAGGGCCCATATCCCCTCCTGAAGTAGTGTTACAACAAGGTGCAACTAAGTGGAGATCATCCTTAGGGAGAAAAGAATGGCTTACCGTAGTGTCCAACATTGGGCTCAAAATAACTAGAAGAAGTGCAAACTCCATGTTAAGTCTTATAATTTGCATATATTTTGGACTTAATTTGCGTTAAGGTGTGGAAATTATTATCCAAAATTGATGAAATTGCTTATTGATTGTTTACAGATGGTTTTCAGCATTCTAAAAACGAAAAAGGATCCAAAAGATACAAAAGAAGGAAAGAAATCCAAAATTCACAATTTGGCTGAAATTTAGAGACTAAGCGTGGGCACGCCTAAGGATGGAATCTGGAGTCTGCAAAAATTCAAGAATTAGATTCTAAATTAAGACACAATCTTTCAAGATCCTCTTTCCCTCTTTTCAAGAAGTCTTCCACCGAAATTAGAAGTACACCTAATCTGGACAAAATCAAGAGAAGATAAAGAGGAGATTCACATCAAATAGGAGGCTTGGGTGATTGCCGTATATATAAATAGATGTATGAGTGTTAGGGGGATCATCGTAGGTTTTAGGTTAGGTTTAGAATAGGATTTCTTTTCTGCTGTTTTCTTACTGCTGTCTTTACGTTTCTGCACTTTTTCCTTTCATA
The DNA here is from genome assembly GCA_029891385.1 of Erythroxylum novogranatense. Classification (NCBI taxonomy): domain Eukaryota; kingdom Viridiplantae; phylum Streptophyta; class Magnoliopsida; order Malpighiales; family Erythroxylaceae; genus Erythroxylum; species Erythroxylum novogranatense. The sequence goes on along the minus strand of CM057234.1, from coordinate 51,975,397 downwards.
TTTCCGTTTCTTTCTTTAAAGAACCAGGTATGGAGACATATGGATTTGTTATTTCTTTTGATTTCAATTCAAGTATGAGTAGCTAAATTTTCTTATCTTGGTTGAGGGATCCATGTTATATGTTATTATGGTGAGATTTTCTAGATACTTTTTATGATTATTGATGAACATTGAATATTTTCAGATCTGTCTTTTTAATCGAATTCGTTAGTTTCTAGGTACGCAAGTAGAGATTAATTGATTCAATCGCTAGGTTAACGGAATCTGACGTTCAATTTCGGTAACTATAAGTAGCAATTAAGATTAACCTCTCTACGTTAGAGTCGGAAAATTTTAAGAAAATATATGCTTGATAGATTGCATGTCGTACATGTTTATCACTTGTCATTGGTTCTTAATTCTTAATGCTATTATTTAATTTACCTATGATCGTATCTAGGTTATTGTTTAATAAGATTGCTATAATACATGTTTCTAGTCATTACACTTAAGAGAAATTTTCCCCAATGAATGTTTATTGATAATTGCAATTTTAAGTCGAGGATCCTTAATAACATGGTAACATCGGTGACCCGAAACCAAGGTATTTTTCCTATTGAGTTTTCAGATTTAATTATTACTTTTGATTTGTGATTTTCCCTTTGATTTTCTGAAATTGTCGTGACCAAAACTCCCCTCTTTACTTTTGTTATTTGTCCCGTTTGAACTCGCAAACCTTTACCGTTAAAAATTCCTTGTGGGAACGATATCCGCTTACCACTACTACATTAATTTGTTTTAACGGAAGTGATTTCTTTTATATTTGGTTGCAGGCGATAGCATCACCACTCCAAACTACCTTAATAATATAAGATGATCTCTTCATCTTTTGTTTTTCATATGAAGAAATGGCAAGCAAAGTGATGGACATAGGACCTCGACACATACAAGGTAAGCCAATTTTTTGAAAAAATGGGAAATGGGATTGAATTCCAATATCGATTAATATGTATAAAGTATCTCTTGAATACCGGCCTTTGGAAGGGCTGAGTTACTTAGCTAACTACAATGACACTTCTTTAACTATGCATGACAATAATGCTAATATTGAGAGGGTTGGTTATGCTAGAGTCTACATTAAAGAGGAGCATAGGAAAGTTATGGCTGAAAACATTCCTATCATGAGGTATAGCACTTGTGGAGAACTAATTGAAGATAAAGTACAATTATCTTACCTGTGGAAACCTTATATGAAAGAAAAATCAAAGTATGGATCCCCTAAAAGAATAACAAAGATGAAGAAAGTAGGAGAAAGTAAATTGAGAATCTCCATAAATTCCCAAAAATGATAATGAATTACATGCAAATAGTGAAGCTCAAGTTCTTCAAGAAATTTCTAAACAAGCTGCTAAGGTAGGTACAAATGCAAATACTCTTGTTTAGTAGGAACTGTCCCTTGGATACAAACATAGCGAATTCTCAAGATGACCAACAAAAAATGAGTGAAAAAAAAGGTGAGTAGAATTTTCGGTTGTCTAAAAATTGCTAGATCAAGCAGAAGGAAAAGGAATCAAAAAAGAAATCATAGTACCTGTTGATAATAAAGCAATAAATGAAACTAGTAGTGAGATAGATGGAACTAAGGAGGTGTTTAAGCAATGGCATGAAATAGGAGTCAATAATTGAAGATCTAATAGGAGAACCGAAACAAGACATTCTCATTGGTTTGTACAATATGGAATGTAAGGGGACTTAACTATCTTAATAAATATTTGGCTCTAAAGGACTGCCTAGGAGCTAAACAACCAATTTTTATTAGTTGCATTTTCTCTCAGTAGGGTGGTAGGTTTTAAGCAGTCATTCTAAACATCCTAAGATAAGATTATGGTTGCTTTTGAACCAGCTCATCTAATCTTATCAAACTAGTTTTGTACTGAACAATTAATTCATTGTGAACTAATCATTAAAGCAGATACCACTCCAATAACAATCATTGCTATATATGCAACTAATATAGAATTTCAGAGAGTCATGTTACGTTTAATGAAACATTATTTTTAAACCACACTCCAATTAAGGTGGTTATTAACAACAACTCAATGACAAGAAGATTTCTATTTAAGCATTTCAATTCCTTATTAAAGCCCTCCCAACAGGAATAAATTATTACAAATGTTATTAAAAAACACTTTCAGGGATCTAAAGCATTTCAATGCATGCAAATACTGAAATCTATCAAAGCTAATTCCATCAAACTTCTTAAGGGTGCCACTGATCTTATGAAACTAGATAAGTTACAAGCAACGGAGGAGCTCTCATTTACTTAAAAACAGCTAGTGATTAACCCTACAGATTCTTCATTTATTGAGAAAGAGAAAGTAGACCTTAGTAAGTATCTACAAGCAATTGAAGAGTACAAATCCCAACTGAAGCAGAAGTCAAGGGATCAATGGGTGCAACAAGGAGACATGAACACATAGTATTTATTTGGTGTAATTCAAGGTAGGAGGAATAGAAACAAATTAATGAATCTAAAAGACAAAAATGGTAGAGTGGTGTATGATCAAAAAGACATGAAAAAGGCAACCATAACCATTTTAAAGAAATTAATGGTGTGACTACACTTACAACTTGCTTTCATAAAAATTTGCTCAACAAAATGTCAGGTTCCGTAACTTAGGATTAGCAGTCAGAACTACTCAAGGAACACACTAGGGAAGAGATAAGAGAAATTTTGTCCTCTTTTTATCATGATAAGTCACTAGGCCTAGATGGCTTCAGTGTAAGGTTCTTTCAAGAAAAGTGAACATCTTATAAACTCCAGTAGTTAAAGTAGTGCAGGATGTTTTTAAAAGGAAGAGGTTGCTCATATAGATGAATAAGATTTACTTAGCCTTGGTGCCTAAAACCCCTAATCCTACGTGTTTAAATGATTTCATACTTATATAGCATGTTGTAATATGGTGTACAAGATTATTGCAAAATTCCTTGATAATTGTTTGAAGGTCACCTTAACTAGTTTAATGAATCCAAGTCAAGGTGCTTATGTCCTAGGTAGTATAGGTGATAATATCTTGTTAGCTCAAGAATTCTTCAACAATTACAAGGAACATACCAGGAGTTGTGACCTCAAGATTGAATTCACTAAATCATATGACACTATTGAATAGAGTTTCATAATCAATTCTTTTTATGCTTTTGGATATCCTTTTAAGTTTATTAAATGGATTCACTCTTACATAACATCAGTTTCTTTATTTGTTTTAATGTGTTGAGAACCCACCTAATTTTACAATGCTACTAGAGGAATTAGGCAAGGAGATCCAATCTCTCCCTACCTATTTTTCATTACTATGGAAGTAGTCCAAAGAATCATATAACTTTGTATAGAGGAAAATGCGAAGTTCATATTTCATTATCAATGCATTGATCTTTGTATCACACAACTTTCTTTTCCAGATGGTTTACTCATGCTCTGAGCTAATAATCCTACATCTATTAGAATACTCTTAATAGCATTGTCGAGATTTCAAGAAGCTTCAGGGATCAAATTAAATTCAAACAAAAGCAATACTTATCTTACTAGACGAAGTAGTGAAGATTTAATAAGAGCGATAGCATATGCTAGACTCACTATTCATCAAATATGTTATTAAATATATTATAATTAATTAGTCAATCGATTATGTTATGATTAATCAGCTAATTAAAAATGTTTTAATGAATTATGTTATTATTTAATAAAAATGTTCATTGATCATAATTGCTACGTCAAGCCTGTGACTAGTTATATATTTATATACACTGAATATTACAGTATCATAATTGATAACAATTATTAGTGTAGTAAGATATATATATATATATATATATATATTAATATTACTATTTAATCGATTAATTATAATTTAAAACATCAATCAATCAATTATATATTAATTATTATTAATTATAACTGAATAGATTTAATAATAATTTTATAAATTAGGTCTATTTTAATAAAACAATAAATTATTTATTTCATAATTACTATTAATTATATCAAAATTACTTTATTAACTATGATAAATCATGCATTAAATTTATAGAATGATTATTTTTCATTATACTTACCTAAGTAATCAATCTATTGATTGAAATTTAATCAATAAATTACTTATATATAAATTACAGTTAATAAAAATGAAGAGAAATTGAAGAGAAATTCTAAATATGCACATGTGAAGGCAATTAATATCTGAACGTTTTTTAAATTTTAATTCAATCATATTTTTATTTAAAAGGTTTTGGTTTAGGAAAGAAGATATGTCACGGGTGTGACATCTTAGGTCACACCTGTGACACTTATTCACATATGTGACTTAATAAGTCGCACCTGTGACATGTTCTTTATTTTTTTCTTCTTATTAACTATATATAATGCATTATTATCTAATGAAAAACAAAAACAAATAGCTAAAGCACAATTAGATTTAAAAACTTGACAAGACATCCAATCTTCAACTTTTAAACAATTCTTAGATAGAAAAATTATCATTCATTTTGGAAAAATCGTACATGAAACACCTATTAGAATGGAGCAATGTAATGGACATATTCGAATTAGTTTAATTGATAAAAAACAAATTTCAAAACAATTACAAAAAAATTCCTAAACAAAAGTGATCAAAAATTGGTTACATTCATCTATCAACTGTACAAATTCTTTTAAAATCTACTTTCCAAGAAAGAATAGATTCACCAATCAGAATGAACTTAAGTAATTTGATTCCGCCCTACCTTCAACTCGAATTTTGGGTAGAAAAGTGATATTAGAGCTCAGGTATGAGCTTGAGGCTTGCCCCACGTCATGAGTTCGAATCCTAGTGAGTGGATTTGGCCATAGGTTCTCCCATGCACTCAGAAATGACACCGGGAGACGTTCACTAACCAACAGATGCGTGGTGGACTTAAGTAATTTGATTCCACCCTACTTTCAACTCAAGTTTTGGGTAGAAATATATGTATGTGTGTGTGTGTGTGTGTGTGTGTGTGTGTGTTGACTACTTAATCAAATAACTATATTTTAATAAATCAAATAATTAATTATGTATCAATAATAATTATTATTAATTTTAATAATTTATTATATTCTAATGACTATTAATTATATCAAAATTAATTTGCAATGATTTTATTATATTTAAATAGTACCTATTAATATTAGTTGTTTATTATATTTCATTATTATACACTAAGTAGGTATAACAACATTATTATATATATTAAATATAATTAAATTATTATAATATAATTAAATTATTATAATTATTGTTAATCATGTCAAAATTAATTCATTGACTATTATTTAAGTATAATGAAATAATAGGATAAAAATATTCAGTCATATAAACTTTATAATAATTATTAATAATTAACAATAATCATTAACACAGAACATTTATATCAAATATTAATATTTACTACTTAATCAACTAACTTTATTTTAATAAATCAAGTAATTCATTGTATACCAATAATTATTATTAATAATTGAATTAATTAATAATATTCTAATAAAAATTTATTATAAAAAATTAATTATTCAAAAATTATTATATTAAAATTAATTAATTAACAGTGATTTATGTATATTTAAATTATAGAATAAAAAAGTCAGTCTAGACTTATCTAACTTAATAAAGCATGTTAAATAAATTTTAGTCATTTTTGAAAATAGAAATCTTAATTTAAAATGTTTTAATGAGTTATATATATATAATAACAAAATTATAGTTACACTCTACACTTATTTAAATAAACAATTAATTAATTATAATTTAATTAGTAAAGTAATTATATATAAATTATTCTCACTAAAATGGAGGCAAATTTAAATTACATAACTCTTGTTACTCTACACTTAATTTAATAATAAAATTTAATTTATTTTAATAATTAATTAATTAGATATATTTAAATTAATCAATCTGTTAATAATATTTAAATTATTTAATTAATTTTATATAAATTATATTTAGGCGCATGTGTCATTGTTTCAAGTGTCATTGTTGTAGTGATTATTACTATATAATAATTAATGATAATTACGTATATATTTTTCTACTTAATCAACTAATTTTATAATTAGCTTATTCACAACCGTGACTTAAAATTGATTATTATTTCCTGCATTATTTTAAACCTGAAATACAATTTTGGATAATTATGAAACATTCCTTTATTTAATTAGATTCTATAAAATCCCAACTTTGAATTCATTGTAAATTTGAAATCTTTTATATCATTGTTTGTATTATTTAACATTAAGATACGCAAACAAACAAAAACATTCAGTTTTTGTATAAAAATATTTTATACTAATATTTCAGTAAACAAAAGATTACTCAGTCTCAATCAATCAATCACTGTCGTATAGCCATTTTGTAATTAAAAGAGGTTACATCGTTATTATTTATGTTCAGGAAGTATTCATCAATGTCTTTATATTTTACTGTTTAAAATAACTTCTCTAACCTAACTCACATCATATTCGACCTAACAAATCAAACAACTTCTTTATGCAAACTTAACTTCTCTCACCTCGTTTCTCATATCACTTTTCTTCGTTTTAAACCTAAAAGACATTAGATTTCCAATTTCTACAAAGCAGTAGAAAAGTCAGATTTTCTATTTCAGCAAAGAAAGAAGAGGTTGTTGCTGTTCGTAGTTATTCTTTTATTAGTTACATTTTCAGTTTATTAAATTTTTATAATTTTTATTTACGATTCTATTAATGTATTACATATTTTAGATAATATTGTTTTTCTTTGGTTACCATATTTTTTGGAAAATATAAAATGTTATTTGTATCTTCTGTTTATTACATTTTTACCAAGCTACAAAAAAGAGAAACGCTGCTTTGCCTATGCTTCATCAAACAATTACTAATCAACATAGCAATTCTTTCGTTAATAGTGAACCTTCGAGCAGTCAACTTCTTATTCATCAATCCTCTAGTCAACAAATATAAAATCGATCTTTCGATTTTAATGTAAATCATTTTAATCAAGGAATAAATTTTTTTACCTATATTTTTACTATTTTTTATATGACTACTGCACAAAGTGATCAGGTTATTTTTATATATTTTAAGGGATAAATCATCGTCGCTCTTCCTCAAAGTTAGCAACTTTGCAAAATTTACCTATTGAGCCTTAACAGCTTCGTTTTGTTCCAAATTGTGAAAATTGTCATGCAAAGCGATTTTATCTTGAACCTCTATCATTCTGTTATTCATCAGGACAGATTTCCATTGTTGCCTCTCAAATGCCTTATGGTTTGAAACGATTATTTTCTGGCAATAATGAAGAATCAGAACATTTCAGGAAGAATGTTCGTACATGCAATAACAATGTATCTTTTACTTCCTATGGAGCTAGGTATGATCGAGAACTAACACAAAACAAGAAAGGGGTTTATACATTTCATGTTCAAGAACAAGTTTATCATTTTATTGGTAGTTTAGTGCCAACAACCAATAAGGTAACTGGAATCCAACTCTATTTCTTTGATACTGATAAGGAACTAAAAAGAAGGACTAATAGTTGTGATAAACTTTGTGAGAGTACATTAAAACTGATTATGGCAGTTCTACAAGATAATCCTTATGCCAAGTTCTTTCGAAGTCTTAGAGACATTCCATCACTTGAGAATCATGAAATTGTTCTGAGATCTTATCCTGCCCTTGATCAACGTGTTTATAATCTTCCTACTACATCACAAGTGGCTGCTATATGGACTGAAATTAATGATGAACAAATTGATAAATGTCCTCACATCCAAGTCGATGCTAACTCAGGTACAAGTTATAAAATTCAGTCTTATTATACATGTTTTGACCTGCTTTAATATCCACTTTTATTTCCTTGCGGAGAATCCGGATGGCATCATGGCATTAAGTGATTGATTTCACAAAGAAGCAGGAGGAATGTTTTAGATTAAGAGAATGATATTCATTTCAACTCCTTTACTAATCCATCTAAATTATTCGTTATGGAAAACACAGGCAAGTTTATCTTTTTGTTTTATCATTTTTCAAATATTATTTAATTCCACCATTTTATTTATCAAATTTATCTTCTTTACTACTAGTTGCTAAAGAAGGATACTGTGAAGATGGTTTAGTTTCTGCTAGAGAATATTATTGCTATCAGCTCCAAGTGAGAGAAAATGACGAAGTTATACTGCTCCATAGCTTAAGACTGCTTCAACAATTTATTGTGGGTACTTATATAAAGATTGAAATGACCCGACTTGGTTTCCATAGAAGAAACAAAATGAGATACAAACAGAAATTTTGTAGGGTCTTTTCAATAGTATTATCATTGGTCAAACAAAAGGTTCTAGAATTGACCGTCGAGTTGTTCTCCTAGCTTCATTTATCGATGGTCCAAAGGACATGAAACGACGTTATCTTGATGCAAAGGCTCTGGTACAAAAATATGGTAAACAAGATATTTTCCTCACTATAACTTGCAACCCTATGTGGACAAACACAAGACAGTCTTAAATTTCATGAAAAGGCACAAGATAGACTAGATTTATTGGCTAGAGTATTCAAAGCTAAATTTGAAATTCTCAAAAATGAGTTTATCAAAAAATAGATCTTTGGAGATGTGGCCGCATTTTTTTTTATGTTATTGAATTTTAGAAGCGTGGATTTCCTCATGCTCATTTATTACTAATACTTAAGCTGCGTTTTAAATTTCTAAATTCAAATTCTTATGATCAGATCATATCTGCTGAAATATCTGATCCTGATCAAAATTCACGATTATGTTCTCTTGTCATTAAACATATGATTAATGGTCCTTGTGGTTTTATGAAGAAAGATTTCCCTTATATGAGAAATGGTGTGTCCAAAAACCATTATCCTAAGAATTTTTCTCTTTTTACTGTTCATGGTGAAGACAATTATCCATGCTATAAACAAAGAGATGATGGCAAGAAAGTGAAAATTTGCAGACATGGATTGATAATAGGCGAGTGGTTCCTCATAATCCATACCTTTTAGTTCTACTTGATTGTCACAAAATGTTGAAATATGTTTAACTGTGAAGCTTGTTAAGTACTTATACAAATACGTCTTTAAGGGCCATGACCTTGTCAACTTTAGCATTGTCGATCAAGAGAGCACAACTGATATTGATGAAATCAGTAATTTCCAAGAGGGTCGTTGGATCTCACCTCCTAAAACTTTATGGCATATATATAAATTTCGTCTAGTAGAGATTAATCCATCAGTTTATATACTACAGGTTCATCTCCCAGATCAACAGTTTATTTCCTTTGACAAAAATCCAGATTTGTGTTATTTGTTAAGAAATATTGACTTCTTGAAAACAACGCTGACCAAATTTTCAAGATGAATTTGGCAAATAAAAAGGCAGAAGAGATGAAATGTCTATATAAAGATTTTTTGGAAAATTTTATTTGGAATCGAAAAACAAAAGCATGGTCGGAAAGAAGTCGAAGAAAAATAATAGGAAGATTAGATACTGTTGACCTTAGAGCAGGAGAAAGGTATTACTTGAGGTTATTACTCACACATATTAAAGGACCAACATTGTTTGATAACTTGTTAACTGTTGATGGTGAGAAAAAAAAGCTATTTCAGGGAACCTGCATTGCAATTAGGATTGCTAGCATCTAATCTTATATACAACAAATGCTTGAGGAAGCTGTTATGTTTCAAATGCCAGTGTCGCATAGACTTTTTTTTGCTACACTCTTGTTTTATTGTTCACCGACATATCCTAAGCAACTATAGGAAACATTCAAAATGACCTTTGTTTTGACTACCAGTATGCTTTTTCTTCATATGGTACATATACATCTGATGACATTAAAAAAATGGCCCTTCAAGATATTAATAAATCTCTAGAGCAAATGGGGAAAAGCTTGACTGGTTATCATTTTGCTGATCATCAATTTCATGTCGATTATCATCAAGATAAAACTAAGGAAATAGAAAGTGAGATGAATATACAGGTTGATCCAGAAGTCCTATTATTACAATCAAGGTTGAATAATGAGCAGAAGTACATATTTGATTAAATTATGAATTCAGTTTTGGCTTCAAGTGGTGGAATTTTTTTATTGATAGTCCTAGCAGAACTAGAAAAACTTTCTTATATCGAGCTCTCCTTGCAAATTTACAGTCACATGGACTATTCCAAATATTGTTGCTACATCGAGTGTTACAGCATCAGTCCTTCCAGGTGGTAGGATAGCTCGCTTAAGATTTAAAATCTTGCTTGATTTATCGAAGAAAAAAGTTTGTAAATTAAACAAACAAAGCAATATTGCAAAATTGATATTTGGATATATAGTCTTATCTTATAGGATGAGGCTTCCATAGAAAAACGAGAAGCCATTGAAGCATTTCATAATTTGCTTCAAGATATCATAGACTCTAAACAACCTTTTGGAGGAAAAATTATTATATTTGGTGGTGATTTTCATCAAACCTTACCGGTTATTGACCAAGCTACAAGTCAACATCTGATTGATTCGAGTCTTCTAAATTCACATCTCTAGCCACAAATGTGTAATTTCTCTTTGACGATAAATATGAGAGCTATATCAAATCCAACTTTTTGTGAATTTTTGTTACACGTTGGAGAAGGCAATGAGCTAGCAGGTGCGCAAGATCAAATATCCTTGCTAAAAGAATTAGTTATTCCTTATGATAGCAAGGATGAGTCTCTTAACAGGTTACTATTTTTTCCATCATATATTTTACTATTCTTTTTTTACAATTACAGTTACATTTTTCTAATGGACCGTTATCTTGATCAGGTTACTTGAAAACGTGTTCCTTAACCTAACCTTATATTCATTTGAGCCGTATCAGATGGTAAATAGATGTATACTACGTCTAACAAACAATTGTGTTGATGAAATTAATGACATGATGATTTAAAAATTATTAGGAAATATGCATTCATACATGAGTTTTGACAAAATGGTTGACCAAAGACATCAAGCTGATTATGAAGATTTTCTCAATTCTTTAAATCCTAAAGGACTACCTCCACACAAATTCTTACTCAAATAAGGCTCCCCAATTATGCTACTGAGAAATTTGAATCCAATTGAGAGACTGTGAAATGGGACAAGGTTGATATGCAGACAATTAAAAGATCATACAATTTTTGTAGAGATTGTGTTTGGACCTCACACAGGAAATTTGGTTTTATACCTAAAATTTCCTTGAAATCTTCAAAAAATGAAAAAATGGAATACCTTTTGTTATAACACAGTTCCCTATTCATTTGTGTTTTGCAATGACCATAAACAAATCCCAAGGTTAAACATTTGATTGTCGTCAGCCTGTATTCTCACGTGGACAACTATATGTGGCTTTGTCAAGAGCTCGAACTCCTGAATCAGTTAAAGTTCTAATTATTCCAGGTACTTTTCAATCTTTAAAATTTGATTAAAAAATAAGAAATATTATGTTTCATGAAAATTTTCAATTAGTCAATTTATAAAAGATAGAGTTGTCATTAGGTATGTTAATTGTTTCTTTTCAACTTGATATAATTTCAGTTCATATAAAAGAACTCTTTCTCCTGACTAATTCATTAAATGAATTGTTTCAGGATGGAAAGCCATTTATTGATTAAGGATATTTTACCTAGCACTCCATGGTGGTCTTGTGAAATTATTGTCCAAGAAAAACAATATGTTATCCCTTCACTTGGTACACCATCAAAGAGACAAAAGTTTATCTTTTTTGATTATGAGGTATAACAATTATGCTTTCTTCATTCAACATGTTTTTTACTTAATTATTAATAATTTTTTTATTATTAACAGGGTTCACAAGTTGAAGGTATTATATTTAACAATGATATCCAACGAATCAGCCACATTTTGCATCCATGTAAGAAATATATTATTTCTAATGCAATTGTGAAGCCAATTCCTTCTCAATATCAAGCTTAAGATTTGAAAATACAATGGATAATTACGATCCGCACTATCATTAAACCTGTACCAAATGCTGATACCATCATCCCCGTGAAATTTAACTATACACCTTTCCCCGATCTTATCAACTGTATAAACGACAAGCGAAAATCAGTTGCTTAGACCCTTAATTTATTTATTTATACATTGTTCACAATTTTTGTCTATTATATCTAATTATATTTATGTTTAACACATGATAGATATTTTGGCCGTGGTTATTGAAGTCTGAGATAAGAAAGAAATCAACAAAGATGGAAGAAATTCAACTTTGCAGAAATTTGTTATCGCCAACAAAGAGTAATTTTAATTCTCTATTATTCATTATATTTTGCAAGAAAATGAGATAAATTCTTCCGTTTTCTGACATTTCTTTTTTTATTAAACAAAAAATGATTGTACTATCGATGTGGAATTCTTTTGTTATCAATGAGAGCCAACAAATTACTGAATCCTTGCACTCTTATCCAATAATTGTGTGTAGGAGACTGAAAGTGAACTTCTATAATGGTATTTTTCTTCATCGTATAAAAGTCACACCCGACATCACACTCGTGACTTTTTTACTTGGATGTTATGGGTGTGAGTCATATCCGTAAATTTTTTTCTCACGATTGTGACTTAACAAGTCACACCTATGACCTATGAGCTTTTTCTTCACAGGTGTGACTTAACAAGTCACATCTGTGATAGTTCTTCACAGGTGTGACTTATCATAGGTGTGACTTGTTAAGTCACACCCGTGATGCATTCTCTAATGTCCTGATCTTTTTTCTACTTGCCTTCACATCGTCACAGTTATTTACACCTCTGACACCTTTTAATTTTAATGTCCCTTTTTTTTCCTTCAACGATTTTTCCCTCTATGGATTTTATTTCTTCATACCTCTAAATTTATAGCTTTGTTTAATATCATTTTTTCTTCTAATTAAGATATATTCTAACTTTTTATATAATGTCCTTTTTTTCTTCAATTCTAACTTTTGATATAGATGCCAATATGACATGGATTTGATTGACGAAACAACCACTATCATGGCTTCTATTTTTTATGAGCTCGCTTAAAAACTTTTGAATTTCACCGCAGTTGAAGCTATGCAATATTACAATGAAGTTATATTTTTCGAAATAATTTGTTTTACATGTGCAATTTAAGATGACAACAATTATCTTTATATGGCTATATCACTAACAATTGACATTTTTGCATTCCCATAATAACTTTAGAAAAGGTGTACGCAGAATTGAGAAGTAAAACATTTCTTCTTCATGTCAAACCAGCAAACATTTAGTTATTAGATGCAATGCAACGATTTACTGTTATGTATTACTGTGAAATTGATGATGATGAACTACAAAAGACTTCGGCTTTGCTGCAAAAGATGACCAAATTTCAACTGATGATCAACATGACAGTGCTAAAATTACACGTCAACATATTTAAGGTATTTGTTATTTGTCATTATTTATTCATTCAATTTTAGCGTTTTTATCTTTATCAAACTATGTAAAATCTTTTTGACATTAATTATATTATCATCTGTGATTTATCTGTCTAGCTTTTAAAAAAAATAATGTCACCTTATATATTTTATGGCTAATATATTTTGATTTTTTATATCTTTAAAACATATTGCTGAATCTTCTTCATCAGTCAAACAATGCCTTCATAAGGTTAAGTCATAGTGAACCCAATATGCCGTCAGATGCAGATATGATCATTAACCATACTAAATCCATACTACAGCCAGATACAGATGGCGATCGCTATAACAAAAACCCTAAATTTTCGTAAGCTATTTCTGTTAGAACAAAATGATCATATGACTTGTGTACCTTTTATGCTTTTATTTAATATTATCTTAAACTCAATATTCTAGACATCATATAATTCTAGATATAATTATGCATATCCATATGATGGTTTTTTTGTTGTTAATTCACGGTAATTAATAATTTTCTATTACTTGTATCATAACCGTTTATTGTTTTTATTAAATTCATGCCAATCATAAAGTTCAAACTTCAATCAAATCTCGACATATCAAAAGAAAAAGAAAACGTTTTCTTTACTTCATGTTTATTTTCTCTTTTTCTAATGTTTCATTCTTATTAGATTTTTGTCACGCCTGTGACTATTAAGTCACACGCGTGATTTATTTTTTTCAACAGTCATAGGCCTGATTTATTTTTTCTTTAGGATTTTTTTACTCAATACTTTCCATCCTATAATATAAATATTCTTATACCTAAAAAATAGTTGAAGAATTAATTTTGATATAATTAATAATTATTATAAAAATGATTTCTTTGTTGATTATAAAATTGATGAAATTGTCTTTCTAAATCCAGATTTTCTTGTATAGGTTGTAAAGATTCAAGATTAGCGATTAAAGAGCGAAGGTAATTATACTTGATTTATCCAATATTGAAGTTGTGTAAAATGTTGATGTTGCTTATATTCTAAATATTCTATGTTTTTTCTTCTTCGTTGACAAATACAACAATTATTTGATTGGCATATAGAACAATAATAATAATAATTAATTGTTTCTTTAATAAATCTGTACATTCAATTATAAATTCTGAACATCTTGTTGTGAGTAAGGTATATTATTTTAATATTAACTTCTTGTGTGGGATCTTTAAGTTTTATTTCAATGAGTTGTTTATTGTTATTTTTAATAGGGTCTAAAGGATTTTCACTACATACTTGATCTAATAGTGTTTCAATTTCTAATTGTATTGTCATATTATTGAGAATATAAAACTGAAGTAAATCTAATTTTCTTGTGAGTTCTTTTAATTTATGATAATAGGTCATATGATAGATATTGGAATTTTAAGAATAATTGATTTTTGTTGTATAGCTTTTATTTCGGTGTTTTAATGTAATATAACGTAAATATTGACAAAATGGATTATATAATTTTAAAAGATTATTACCTAAAATTAAGGGTAATCCCGATTCTTGTTGATAAATTGAAGGACGAAAAGTATAATTTTCTAAAATAATATTATTATAATAACTTACAAGCATAAAGACAAAACCTTTTGACATTTAAATAATCTTGAGATATGTAATCCATGTTATTTAGAAAACTATATATGCAAATTCCAAAAATATTATTGTATGTTACATAGGAATGAACAAGAAATGTATATACATATTTTCATACAAAAACTACCTTATCTTATAAATCTAAAAGTCGAAGAAAGATTTCAAAACAAAGAAATAAGGACAAAATAGCATATAATTTAGGAGGTGCTATAGCAATAACTCGAGATATAATAGCAGAATAATGTTTAGATTCAAAATTAAGAAGAAAATTAAAACATACTAATATTAGACATTGCTGTTCAAAAAATCTAGAAGTACCACAACAATATGGATGTGAAACCACTAGATTTAAAAAGAAAGCTAGAATTGCACAACAAACTATAGAATATTTAGGCATTGAATTTTAACATAATGGATTACTAAAATTACTACCAAATATCTTAAATAAGCTAAAAGATTTTCCCGATCAATTAACAAGTCGAACTCATGTACAACAAGTTTTAGGACTTTTAAATTATATCTCTGATCAAGGCTTTTTAAAGAATTTAGCAAAAGAAAGAAAATTATTACAGAAAAAATGCAATTCTAATGTTCAATGGATTTGGAATGATTCAGATACCAATGTTATGAGGAAACTCAAGGCATTATGTACACATTTACCAGTTTTATATAATTATCCGCCGAAGGATAAACTCCTGGTGCAAATAGATGCAAGTATAGACACATGGGCAGGATGCCTTTTGGCAAAACCTCCCAACAAATGCAAATATCTTTTATGCAAATATATCAATGGAACTTTCAGTTCCTCAAAATATAAATATCCCATTCATGAAAAAGAGACATTAGCTTGTCTCAAGACATTGAAAAAATGGAAATTTGATTTATTACCAATTTCATTTACCATTCAAACTGGCTTTAATTATCTTTGCAGTTTTCTGAAGATTAATATTAAAGCCAACTATAATCAAGGGCGATTAATTCGCTGGCAATTATAATTTAATCAATATCAATTTGATATCCAATATATCAAATCTACTGACAATTTTCTTGCAAATATATTAACTAGATAATGGAAGCAGTAATGCAAAATTTGGAAGAAGCATTAGCTTAGAAACAAGTAGACTTAGTCAACCAACAACAAATCATTGTAGCCATTACTAGAGACATCAATCAGCTAAAAACCACCATTCAAGTTTTGAAGCAAAACACAAAAGAACTTTCTATCTCCAATGAAAGCACTTCTAAAGCCAATTCAGCCATCTCTACTCCTATACCCATAACTCCGACTCAAATTACTTAACAACCTACACCGATCTCTCAGAAAAAGCAATATGAAAAAGAAGACAAAACCTATGTTATCTATAATGGACCAATGGCAGGAATTTATGACACCTAGCATAAAGCTGCTAGCCATATAACTGGCAAACCAGGTATTTTACACAAAAGCTTTAAATCGCTTACTGATGCAGAAAACTCTCTAGCCACTTACAGACAGCAACACCCAGAATTATGACCCCAGTACAAACAAGTATTGGAATCACCAGCACCCACTTCTACCAAGACCATTTTAGGAAAAATCCCTACAACCACTTCTATCAAAGTCAACATGGATAGAATCAATTCCATTCCAACCAAAGCAATCCAAGTTGAAGCCAGAAAAATAACTTCAGAAATGCTCTATGATTGTTTCCAAAACATCAACAATTGGATCGAGCACTCAAAGTTCAACAATATTACCCATTGAATAGAGGTAAATATGGACCTAAGTCCATTGTATTACCAAAAGCAGTCCCTTTAACCACCTATTTACTCTTTCAAAGTGGTCTTATAGACACTCTTTATCTCACCAATTTAAACATCCTTTCTGAATTTCCCATTGGATTTTCTCAAGCAGTCAGAAATTATAGAGATAGATTTGCTAAAGATATAGAAATGTTTCTGAAAATATGGAGCACTTATCCCATATTTGAGGAAAAAACTTCAGTCAAAGATGCAAACATATTGCTACCTAGAATTGCATTCATCACCATTGGAATTAGCAATGGAATATACCCATTTATAGACATACCACCTAATCATACCTTTGATTGGGAAACCATTAATCAGTTTAATCTTAACTGTTTGGAAGGCATTTTTATCCAACTTGCAAGAATTACACCAAAGTCGACCATCAAGATCAATTGTAAAGGTTTTCATTTACTCATGACGTCTTTGTGTAAACAACCATTTCCAACGGAGCAACTTCAAATCATTCACTAGATGATGATTCCTTTTACCAAGATGGAAGGAATTTTTGAAGAATTAATAACCACATGGAAATATGCAATATGTCAACAATTTCAAATTCATCCAGAGCAACATTGCAAATACTGTTCGTCTACAGCAAGCGCACCAACAAAGTAGACAGAAGAAACAAACTCAATAGAAGCAAATATTGAAGAATAACAGTGCACTGACGCTACCAGACAAGATGTGAACAACTGATAGATGCACGACAAGATGTAGACATGAAATAAAGTAGGAATCATCTGCTTTTACTGTAAATAATGCACTACTTTAGCTTTAGCACTTTTTTCTTTTGTAAATTATTTTGAACTCAAACGCTATATCAACCAAGTTATCAAGGATAGTCACTTTTTTTATATAACTAAATAAATTTTCAGTTATGCATTATTTTTATCTTAAAGACATTTTAAATCTCATATTACAAATAGTAGAGAAGCAGCAGAAAATCATAAATATTGGATTAATAAACTTCAACTTAAATTAGAAAAAGCTAAACAAAACAATGATCAAACACGTATCTTTCAAATCACCCGAATTTACTTATTGTTCAACATATTCAGTATAATAATCTACAAAATCTAAAAGAGATCTAAAAGATATTTCAAAATTAATTTGTTAAAATGCATCATTTTCCGTTACATAATAATTTATTGCATGAATTATTTAATGTTTATCACTTACCCATTATGCTTTTAATTATTGTTCTTACTATTATTTATGCTATACATTATGTGTTTCATTTTACTTACCTTTTCACTTATTATCCTGATCGATATATGTTTTCTTTAAATCTTGCTTTGGACAAGGCTTTACTTATTAACTGTTATATAATTTAATTAGAGATTATTTATATATAAGACCTTTACTCATATAAGAACTAGTTAGACAAAATGAACAATACATTTTAGATAAATATAGTTTAGATAGACCTTATAAATGTAGAAGAACATAGATGTCGTCACATTATTATCATTATTATAATTGTTCTATATGTCAATCAAATAATTGTTGTATATGTCAATCAAATAATGTTGGGAAACCATTAATCAGTTTAGTCTTAACTATTTGGAAGGCATTTTTATCCAACTTGCAAGAATTACACCAGAGTCGACCATCAAGATCAACCTGAAAGTAGTAAAACTAGGAGTGAACAAACAAGAAAACAAAGCCCTAAAAGAAAATCCGAATATCCTTTAATCGATACTGATTTTATAAGCAAATATGGCTATTTTCAAAAAGGAACTAAAATTAGGAAATACCCGACAGAATATACACCTAAACATATTTCAGTAGGATATGGAGATACAGTAAATATTGATTGTGTTACTAATGCGGAAGATATAATTCTAGAATGGGCAAATAAGATGCAACTAATCTTACAAATAGATAAACTGTTTGGAGATGTAATGAATAAAAACTCTTTATGGATTTTATCACCTATAAAATTGTTGGCATAGTACATCAATTTTATCCAAAAATGAAGTAGGATTAAAAACACTACTAAATATCAAGAAGTCAATGCCGACAGTACAACATTTTATACAATAGCTAGAGAAATTTATAAAGAATTTACTGGAAAAGATGTACTATATAATAACAATGAAACAAAACAAGCAGAAAGACAAAAACTTTATGGCATTTAAATCATCTTCATATATGTAATCCATGTTATTTAGAAAACTATATATGCGAATTCCAAAAATATTATTATATGTTACATAGGAATGAACAAGAAATGGTATCAGAGCCTAAACCCAAAATAAGAATTATTGAACAACCATGGAAGTAAATAACAACACTTTGGAATATACAGCCCTATAAATATTGAATCATTAGAAACAGTTGAAAGAAATGTCAATAATCAATTAACTGAAATTACACAGTTAGTTTAAAATTAACTTTACATTCCGATGAACAAATAAATAAAATTACAGATAAAGAAGAATTTATTTTAGACTATGCATCTGATGAAGAATTACAAGTAGAGCAAGATCAATTATAAAGATTTTCATTTACTCATGACGTCTTTGTATAAACAACCAATTCCAACGGAGCAAAAAAATCATTCACCAAATGATGATTCCTTTTACCAAGATGGAAGGATTTTTTGAAGAATTAACAGCCACATGGAAATATGCAATATGTCAACAATTGCAAATTCATCCAGAGCATCATTGCAAATACTGTCCATCTACAGCAAGTGCACCAACAAAGCAGACAGAAGAAACAAACTCAATAGAAGCAATTATTGAAGAATAACAATGCACCGACGCTACCAGACAAGATGAGAACAACTGATAGATGCACGACAAGATGTAGACATGAAATAAAGCAGGAATCTTCTGCTTTTACTGTAAATAATGCACTACTTTAGCTTTATTACTTTTTTCTTTTATACATTATTGGTTACTTTTTCCTTTAGCTTTTTTGGTTGTCGTCCACTTAGGTTTTGGACATTTCGCTTTTCATTGTCTATATAATGTAACTTAAGCTTCAGCTTATGAATATAGAAAAAACAATCAGTTAAAACTCCTTCCTTCTGTCTCTCCATTTTGCTACCAAGCCTGACGATTGGCATTTCAGCATATCCGGAAATGAAGAAGGTATGGTTTTGATTAAGTGTTGTTTAATCTTAGTATATTCAACTTCTTAGCCACTATCATTTTCTTTCATTAATGGAAGCAACTTTTTTATCTTACTTAGTTTAAATTAGCTATTTAAGATTCTTTTAAATTTGTTACTCACGGGTATGACTTAAATAACTCACACCCGTGACTGCGTTAATTTTATTTGGAGTTCTGTAATCACGACTTGATTTAATAATTCACGTTTAATATAAAATAAGAAAAATATTATTTAAGTTAAAATTGTTGAACTCAAAATATGTAATTCAAATTAAAATAGGGACAAATTTATTCAATGTTTATTTAAAATTTTTAATCATGGGTGTGATTTTTAATCACGAGTGTAACTCAATCGTGACTCAATTAATAGCTATTAGGATATAATAAATTAATTCAATTTTATTAATTATTATTGGTATGTAATTAATTATTTGATCTGTTAATATAATTAATAGTTATTATGATATAATCAATTAATTCTATAAGATATATAATCTCCAGCTCAATTTTATATCGCTTCTTTTCTTAAGGTTGCTAACGTTTAAAGCTTTTGGCTGGGAACTTGCAAATCATCATTCTCGATCCAATTCCTTTGGTCCTAAGTTTTTGTTCTGTTTCTTGAATAAATTATTGCTGCTTCTTTTAGACAATAGGCATCTATTTCTTACATCCAGGTCAGTATATATATATTACAGTGACATGAAGTTCTTTTATTCTTAGTCGAACACATGCTGCTGTTTTTTAAGACATTAGGCATCTATTTCTTATATCCAGATCTATATATGTATATATATATCTATCTATATATCTTGATCTTGTGTGGTGGTACGAGGTGTATTAAGAGATTAAAAGAATTTGTTTTATATAATCATAAATTTCTTACATCCAGCTCAGTAATCTATTTGGTATTAGATTATTGGGTCATAAAAATGGTTTACATATTTCTTATTATTATTATTACATATTGTGATCATACCTATATCTTGTGTATGGATCAATCAAGCATCTTAAAATCACTAAATATTCATCATACTCAGTTTCACATCTCCAAGTTTGATGCATAACTTTTGTTTTCCTCCTCTCCCATTATTACTTTTCTCCAAAAGACTGCTCCTTTTTTACCAGTGAATATAGTTCTTTGATGAAATCCTCTTATTTCTTTTTTAAAATTTGTGGGTTTTTGGTATTAGATTATTGGGTCATAAAAATGGTTTGCATATTTCTTATTATTATTATTACTTTAGGCTTCTTCTTTCTTGCAAACACAACCCCTGAATTTGTTGGACCTTATTGGAAAAGTATAGATCTTTTTATGGGTCTTAATTTTGAGATCTCATTTATGTTGGTAGCTTAGATTTGATCAAGTTTAGTCAATTTTCAGTCCCCTTCCAGACGTTTTATCATTTGGATTTTGGAAAAATTTCAGCTTTGCTTTCTTCTTTTACAAATTTATAGTGAGCTCCATAAAGGAGTAATTTTTTTATGAACAAACTTCAATGAGAATATACAAAGCTGCTGTGTAGCATCTTAAAAAGATCGGATCAAATTTGTTAGTTTTTGTTCTTTAAATTTTTTAAGTTCCTTTTTATTTATAGTTTTCAATTTTTTTTGTCTTTTTTTAACTATCCAATAGTTTGATTTAGCATTCTACGTAAACGTAGTTACTATTAGTGGTTCAGTTTTTAGATCATCTAATTTAGATTTGCTTGTCGTAAGGTGTAGTTGTAATTTTCATATCCATTTATTGCAATACCCATTTTAGGATTTAATAACGATTCTTTTTCCTTTTCTTGAGCATTGTTAAAGACATTTAGGGACTTGTCTTCTCTAGCTTGTGTTAGCCATTAGGGTGTGAGTGGTGGCTTTGACTACTGATGATAGCATAAGGGCCAATCTTTTGGTGAGATATAGGTTTAGGAGAACAGAAGATGTTGACAGATTACGAATAGATTCTTAGAACAACAAGAACCTTATAGTGAAGTATTTAGAACTAGAGGAAATTCAGACAAATATAAGACTTAAATAGCATGCATCCAAAAGTTGGAAGGGAGCTAAAGCGAAAGAGATTAACGAATTTTAACTTTAGTATTCTTGTTTTTCAAGATGACATAATGAGGTAGGTATCTTGGTTGTCAAGGAACTTATATAACTTATTGTGGGGTTAAAAATTCTAATGATAAGATTACGTTCCTAAAGATTGTGGTGAAAGGTGTTGTTTTTAATGCAATGTGTGATTATGCACCTTAAGTAGGGTTAGACAATAGCTTAAACACCAATTCTGGGAAGAGCTAGATGAAGTGATTTAGTAGATTCCTTTTGATGAGAGAATTATTCTAGGAGGAGACTTTAATGGTCATATAGGGGTAACCTTGGATAGGTATTCATGTCTCATGGGGATTTCGGTTGTGATGATAGGATAATAAGACAACTTTATTAGATCTCATGGTAGTGTTTAAGTTGGTGATAGCAAACTCTTGTTTTAAAGAAAACAATAATCACAAAAAGACAAATTGATTGCTTTATTGTAAGATAGAGTAATCAACTTAGTTGTATGGATTGCAATGCCTAACGCCTGTTTATTAACTCAACATAGATCATTAGTTTTGGATATTATAATTAAAAGTTAGAGGAAGACGATAAGTATTATAAAGTGTACCAAAGTTAAATGGTGAAATCTAAAAAGAGATACAATCGAACAACTTAGGGATATAGTAATATATGGAGAAGAATGGAAATCAGAAGGAGATGTTAACTAGAGGTGAGAGAGAGTAGAAATCATTTTAAGGAATATAGGTCAAGAGATCGTAAGTGATTTTAAAAGGCCCAGTGGTAATAAGATAGAGTCCTGCTGGTGGAACAAATATGTACTAGAAAAGGTAAAGATCTAGAAGGGTGCTTATAAAGCTCTATTGGATAGGACCACAGAGGTAGAGAGAGTAGCTAATAGAGAAAGTTACAAACTAACAAAGAAAAAGGTGAAGAAGATAATCTTAAAAGCTAAAAGTAGAGCTTTTGACAAATTATACCAATGACTGGAATCTAAAGATGGTGAAAAGGATATTTTTAAGTTGATGAGAGCTAGGGAAAGGAAAGTGAGAGAACTAAATCAAGTTTGTTTTATAGGGTAGGTGCTCCTAGTTGAAAATGAAATCAAGAGAAGATAAAAGAGGTTCTTCTACAACCATTTTAATAAAGGAATATAGTACAACATCTATTTAGGTGATTTTAGCACATCCGAGAGGTACTATAACTTTGCCTATTGTTGGTAGATTATAAAGGAAGAAATTTAAAGAGATTTGAGGGAGATGAAGAGTGCAAGGGTAGTAGGGACTAATAAGAAACCTATAGAGGTAAGGAAGAGCCTTGGTGAAAAGGGTCTTGTTTGTCTAACCAAGATTAATGATGTGATCCTTAATTCTAGCAAAATGTAAGATAAGTAGAGACTTAGTATGCTAATTTTTCTGTATAAGAACAAAGGGAATATACAAAGTTGTAACAATTATAGAGGTATTAAACTGCTTAGTTACACTATGAAGTTATGGGAGAAGGTGATTGAGAATGAAGAGAGAAAGGATGCTCCTATCTCAGAGAACTAGTTTGGCTTCATGCTAAGAAGGTCTAAAATTGAAGCTTTACATCTTTTCAGAAGATTGATGAATATTACAAGGAAAGGCAATGTTACCTACATATGGTTTGTATTGATTTAGAGATTGCATATGGAAAGATATATAAGGAAATCATATGAAGGTGTTAGAAGTTAAAGGAGTTCCTATTACCTATATATGAGTTATTAAGGATATGTATGAAGGAATAAAGACTAGAGTAATGGTGATAGGAGGAAATACATAGCATTTTTCTATTGATAATAGGCTACACTAAAGCTCCTCACAATAGTGTAGCCTATTATCCCTTTTTGTTCACAGTTGTGATGGATAAGTTCACCAAGAATATCCAAGGGGATGTGTCTTGGTTCATGTTGATTGCTGATGACATTGCTTTAGTGGCTAAGACAAAAGAGGGTGCCAATGATAAACTAAAACTTTGAAGGGATACGTTATATTTGAAGGGCTTTAAATTAAACAATACTAAGACTAAGTACTTAGAGTTTAACTTTTTTTGCTATAGGTGGCTTTAGATATAGAGATAAATTCTGAAACAATCTTTACTTTCACATCAAAAGACATAGTTCACTGTATTAGATCAGGGTGACTTAAATGGAGAAGTGAATTAGGAGTTTTATGTAATAAGAAGATACCACTCAAGCTTAAAGGTAAATCCTATTATTTAATGATTAGGTTGGCCATCCTCTACAGGGTAAAGTGTTGGCTCATCAAACAAGTGCATAGTTATAAGCTAATAGTGGAGAAGATAAGGATGCTACGTTGGATGTGTAACATTACTAGAAAAGATAAAGTCATGAATGTGAAGGTGAGACAAATTAAGGTAGCTAATAGTAATGAAAAATTAAGAGCTTAATGGTTCAGATATATTAAGAGGAGATGCCCTGACGTTGCAGTAAGAAGATGCAAGAAGACTGCAGTTAGAAACTGTAAGAGGAAAAAAGGGAAAACTTAAAAGAAAATGAGATCAAGAATGATATGGCTTTACTAGAACTTACCAAGGACATGGTCCTTAATAGGAAACTTTGTGTACTAGTATATGGATAAAGGATCTTACATAAAGAGGTCCTTCTTTTTCTCATAAGGCTTTTAACCATTTTCCTTTGAATCATATATCTTGTATTTAGCCTAAATATTTAATATATAGTACTTCCTTATTAGTTATTTGGCCTAAACATTTTCTTACTTAGCTTAAATATTTTCTTCTAATGACTTGTTTGCTTTATTTATATACTTGTCTTCTTTCTTGTTAGTGTTTATTTACTTATTTAATTTTTATTTTTATTCTTCAACTTGTTCTATATTTATTATATTACTTATTTTGTACTTTTATTTATGCTTTTTATTATCATTATCATTATAATCATCAACATCAAGATCAGCATCAACATTAGCATCAGCATCAGCATCAACGTCATCTTCTTTTTCTTCATTTATGTTTATTTTTAATTAGTTTTAGTTTATTATTTTAATATGTACATATACACAGACATAGCAACACACATATGCATACGGACACACACAGACACACACACACTCACACATATATATAAACGTAAGGCTTTTACTAGGTTGTTCTTGTTGTTGGTGTTGGTATCTTTATTAAATGTGTATGATAATTTATTCAACAGTTTGCTCCATATGAATATGATTTCACTACAAGAAAAATGTCATTTAGCGACAGATATTACCAATTGAAAACCTAAGGATTCCGTCAGGAAGACAGATTAGTGACGGAATTTATCAATGGACAAAGACGTCGTAAAAAAGACCATAAGTAATAATTTTTATGAATACCGACAGTTGATTGTTCAGTCTACCATCTGTAAATTTTCAACAATCAAGATTTTTCTATCGCCAGATTTACAGACGGTATTGGTTATTTTGTCGATAATTTTATTACAACATTACCGACGGTTATGATTGTTTCGTCGGTGATCATACCGACAGTTTTTCTACAGTCGCCGATGATTTTTCTACGACAAATCCTATCGATAAAATTGGTGAATATTAGCAACGGTTTGTTATGTTCCGTAGGTAAATAAAATTGATTTTACCAACATATTGTTTTTGTTGGTAAATATTTTTAAATTTCTTTTAAAAAATCTCATCATTAAATTTTGTTTGATGATCTTATGGTTGATGCATAATTTAACCAGTTATAAATTATCTGTGCAAAATATTTTGATTTGTTTATACATTTAATTTGTCTAAACATTATCTTAAGTGATGATAAAAGCATTAAATTGATGATATAAAGTTAAAATTTTCCTAATTGATGATAAAACCATTAAATTGTATGTAATAATATTTGTAATTCAAATGAAATGACTACAAGTACACTATTGATTTGGTGACTGCAGATGCTCTGATTGCTGCAATGAGGTGCTGCCCTTCCCTTTAAACTTATTCATCTCATTACGGAGTTGAGCTATACACTCCATCGATTATTGCAACTATGTTGCCAATGTCTATACTGTGCTCCAAACTCCATTGACTTCATTAGTTGTCAACCTCCTACTAGATGTTGTTGTGTTAGATGTGGAGGATTGCAAATAACATGTGTTTGCAAATAAACCTAAGCTGAAAATCCTTCCACAACAGTCCCTATCACCCACTGTATGAAGATAAGCTGCTGAGACTATCGTTGAATACTTTCTTATATTTTGTCCTATCAAAATTCAATGCTTATATTAGTAAGTGATAATTAGTAAGCATTAATATTAAAACGTAAATTTCACATATATTTAATTCTCTACATCAGGTATTGACGAATGTCACACCGTCATGTTTCTCAATGTGAGTGTGCAAAAAACGCTGACAGGGTGTAGGGCTCATACTCATAGACTTTTCTTGCATAAGAATAAAATGTTATAAGTCAACTAGAATTTATTTTTCAGTAGAGTTTCCTATAATTTTACCATATTTACCCCCTGTTGAACCAATAAATTAATTTAACAATACAGTTATTTATGACACCAGACATTTATAACATTATCATTCTCCATAATACCCAAATTTTCATTTCAAAACTAACATCTCAATTTAAATTAAAATATGGCAAAGTAAACAAATTAGAATATGAATGTAAAGTGTAAATACTTACAATTCTCTCTGCATGCTCGTGCTGAGTAATAGATCATCTCATATGTACGAGAAGACTATTTCTCTCTGATCCTCCACATCTGTTGGTAGAATTATGCTCTGAAATGGACATTGCCTCAATTGATGTTCAATAGTGCTACCAACGACTCTATATTTGTTCAAAAATATAAGGCAATCATACACCAGCCTTGTGTATCACACCAACAAAGTCTCGATAAGGTGTACATGTTCATCTCTCCCATGCTTTATTAATGACCGCATTAAATTTAGGATCCTACAAAATTCTTTCTGAAACAAAAGGAAAAACATTTGATAAGTACTTATAATGTAATAATATTTCTTTAATTAATACATAAAAATCAATTTAAAAGAAAAATATTTTTTATTGTACCTCAAACTCCTAATAGTAAAATTATTTTGTAGACTAAGAGATATTCTTCATACATAACCCTCAAGATCAATCTTCTCCTTAAATTTGGATGTCATGTTTCTTGAGCACGGTCTAGACAAAATCTAATATAAAAACAAATAATGTTATGCCATTTTTAAAATTTAAACCTATAACTTAATTATAAACATATAACGTTTCATATATTTTCACTTATAGATTATTGACAATTGTGATGTAAGTTCTTTCATCAAGTCCCTCAACTCCAGCTATTGGCTGCCTCCTTCATTCGCATTGTTTACCCCTGATATCTCTGTCACTATAGAGGTAGTGGATATAGGGATGGTGCAGTGTAGTAAGTCTTAGGCACCAAGACTAAATAAGTAAGTCTTATTCATCTCTAGCAACCTCCTAGTTTTGAAAACATCTTGCAACGTGAAGAAGATTAAAGAACAAAGGAGATCGTCAGAAAGGTATATAAACATCTTACATTTCTTTTTTTTTTCTATATCTATATGCACGAGTATATCTAGTTTTTACGGTTCTGTTTTATTTTTTGATGCGTATATTTCATAAATATTATGTATAAGATGCATGATCGAAACATTACAGGAAGCCCATCAACCAATTGCGTCAACAAGTCTTCAGTGAAGGTAAAACTTATATAGTGACAAATTTTCATACCGCATTCCTAATTTTTTAGAAAGATAAAGGTACGTGATTTTGGAATTTTAAAAATTTCGAGATGCTTTGATTTTTAATTGTTAGAAACTCTAGATTTGAGGTGTAATATTGAACGATTAGTTGTGAATGTTAGTTGGGGTCGGTTAATTCGTTGTGATAAATTGATATACCTCATAATGACTATTGAATTTTTTACCATTATGCGTTATAATCCTAAAACGGATACATTTTGGTTTAGAATAGGTAGTCATGTTTATAAGCTTGATTATACAGTCATTTGTGCACTTTTTGGCTTGTCAAACACTAAAATTGTAGATGATCATGAGGACTTCTATATGGATGACCATTGGAAAAGCCTTACAGGTGAAAACACATTCATTTGATTCTAGGAATGCATTGAACACTTTAATTCGTAGCACTGAGCACTTATTGCTTCACAAATTTATGTGCTTAATTGCCTTTAATAAAACTGAAAGCAATAAGTGTTCTACTAAAGAACTTTTCTTTCTTTGGTGCATCGATTACAAAGTTAAAAGAAATACCTCGTATCGCATTTTTAGGTTTATTGTGAGTTGCGTTAATAAGAAAAGCTTATAGCTTATATTGTCACTGATTTGGCTTCGTTTTATCATCTTGATGTGGACACTGTGCATAGTAATAACTATGATGTCTTTGCTATATCATATTTAAGAACAAGAAGGGTAAGAACACGGCCATGTCTTAACCATCCACCTCTCAGGTTCCACCAGAGCCCCGAGAAGAAACAATTGAAAAGGAATCAATAGTAGCAGCCAATGTTAATTAGTTTTAACAAATTCTTGACCAGATGGTTGTAAATCAACAATAAATGATGATGTAGATCAATGAGCTCAGAAACCAAACGCAACAAGTACATAAGGAGCATTTGTACATGAAGAAGAAGTTCCTCAAGTTCATCCAGATAAAGAATATTGAAGTCCGCTCTCCTAAGCCTTCTTACCTTTCAATTTTTATATTATTTTATTTATTTTGTTAATTGTGTTATTTATTTGCTTGGTTGATGTTGTGTTTGATGTTTTGATTTCATCTTGTGGTTGTCTTGTCACATTGAGGACAATGTGTTGTCTAAGTGTGGCGAGGTGACATTTGCCTTGTCAATTGCATCATTTAAATTTGTTTTATTTACTATTTAGGATGCATGTTTTAGGCACATTAGGTTGTTGTTTGATGTTGTGTTTTGTTAAGCAATGGAACCACACTTGAATCATTTTGATTTGTGCTACCATGAGATTCTATCATGCTAGTTGGAATGAGATTAAATACATTTTTGAACTTAGATTAGGTTGCTTAAGTAGAAAGTGAATCGTGTTGAATGATTAAAGTAGTTGGTTGCATAAGCTTACTCAAAATGTAACACTTGAGCAACGAGGTAGTGTAGAGATGCATAATGAATTTTCATTTGAGCCAATGTATAGTCATCTTACATCTATAGTCATCTTATTTCTTTGAGTGTGTGATGCCCCTATAGGTTACTACCTTCAGAACTTGCTTTGAATTTGTTTGAGTCTACTGGGTGCATGCTTAATAGAAATGATTAAGGCCCTTTTTTTAATAACCCTTGTTATTATCCCTTGTTAGCCTCGTTGAGTCTTAACCCTTTTGTTTCTTGAAAAAATTTCATATTTCAAAACCCAAAACCTCATTAGCCTACCCATTCACAAGCTTAGTAAAGTATTAAATGATGCGCTAGTTTGAGATTTTCAGTATAACTTTTTTCTTTCCTAGATAAGTTGAGTTATACTTTTACTCTTCGATCACATTATATCTTGTTGCTATTTTGTTTGTTGTTTCTTTAATTTTATAAAAATAAAAAAAGAAAAGAGAGATAGAAAGAACGTTTGGTAGCATCAATATATACGGAGTAGTAGTATATATATGTTTGTATATCTCATAATATGTTTTGTATCCCTTTGTTCACTTATTACTTTATACATTCTTCTGTTAAACCCTTTATCTCTTTTGAACCATTAACCCTTACCACATTACAACCCGAAACAAGCCCTTTTGATCTATTTATGCATGTAATCATTGTAGAAGAGAATTGGTGTATTATCAAGCTTATGGTAGGTGTAGTTTCCTATAGGGAGCCTGAGTAAAACACTAACCATCAAACAATTGAGAGAAATGAGTGAAACTATAAGGAAGATTCATTATGTGTTTATATTTATTTTTGAGTGATGGTGCCATAAATTGAGTTTGTTTATGTACACTAATGAAAAATAGTCATGATATATGTAGTAGCTTGACACTTAAGTTGGATAAACTTTCAGGGATTGCATGTTTTGATCTTTATGAAAATGAAGTAATAGAATTGATTGGTTGTGTTTGATTTTGCTTAAGGACAAGCAAGGATTTAAGTGTGGGGAAGTTAATAGCTATGCATTAGTATGTGTTTTTCAAAGTATTTGGTATGTGTTTCTTGCATGATAGGTTAGTAATATTATGTTTTAGGACTTGTTTGGTGTGTTTTTGTTTAGTTTGATCTTCATGGTTTCTCCTTGTATTTGATATTAGTTTAAGGTAGGAATGGATTATTTTGGTGTAGGAATGAAGGGTGGACACCTTTGTGATTAAGCTAAGGACCAAGACAAGAGAAGAGAAGTGGAGCTATTAAAAAACAAGAACTCACGACTGTAGAAAAGGGCATGTTTTCCATGATCATGGGAAATCTATAGAGAAAGTTTCTGTTATGTTAACCTACGATCGTAGGAAGAATAAGTATAATTCCCACAATAGTAGGAATTAGAAGTCGAAGAGACACACAGGTTTTATGTATTTTTTTAGGTTTTCATGACTTTATAAGACTTAGAATCCTAAGAGCTGCCAGAAGGTCATGGGACTTGCTTCCTAGAGCTAAAGGACAGATTGAGAACCTAGAGATGGGAGAGATTCAAGGTTTCATTCCCGATTGGGCAAGGAGCAGCTCATCATCTAAATTTTCTAGATTGCGCAAAGAAGAGGAGGAGTTGTCCTGTCCAGTCTTATTTCAATTTTTTTTCTCTTCTAGCATGTTTATTATGGATTATTTGATTGTTAGGGATGTTATAGATATTATGATTAGCTAAAACAATTTTAGGGTTTGTTGTTGAACTATTTATGAACCTTTGGTTATTGATTTAATGATATATGTTTGTGTTATTTATTGTGTTTAAAGCTTGCAATAAATTGAGAGAGTAAGCTTGGTAATCTATGTCAATTGCATAACGAGAGTTGATGATTAATAGACCTATAAATAACAAGTTGTTGATTTATTAGGAAGCGATTTCTATAGATCAATACACTGCCTATAGGATAGCTTCATATCTATTGAATGTTTAAGAAAGGCTTTGCACATTGAGAGATCCCAAAGTTAATTCTAATTTATTTAACTAATGACATTTAGTTACAATTTGAGAGAGGGTAGCTAGAATTTTAGGAAATCTTGGGCCAAGCATAAATTGAATTAGTTAATCATAGTGGAGCAAATAGGGATAATCACAAGTCCTATTGTTTAATCATGATTTTCTCCAAATTTTAGTTTACCATTTTGGTTTAGGTTGTGTTGTTCCCTATTACTTTTAGTTTGTCTTTATTTTACTTATCTTTTTAAATTTAATTAAAACAATTTCTTAAATAAAGAACAACCTGAATTAAGTGGTGCCTAAGTACAATCCTTGTGGGATCAATATCAGCTTTCAACTATAAGTATGACTCGTATACTTGCGATTTTGAGTGTAAGACTAGTAGTGTGTTTTGCATTCAATAGCGTTGTTGCCAAGGAAGTAGTTTAACACTTTTTGAATTCCTTTAATCTAAGAAATTGTTACCCTTTCTTATTATTATAGTACCCAATCACAAGAAACTAAAAAAAGAGTTTAGACTTAAAATAAAAGAAATATTAATCAAGTCATCACAAAGTTGAGACATTTAAAGAGTTAGACACTAAGAAGCAAAAGATAGAAGATAGTGGAGGAAATAAATCATGGAGAGCAAATGACCCTTATAGATCTTACGAGGCCAGAGTTCAACGCCTATCATCAAGGAATTACATGACCACTAGTGCAAACAAGCATGTTTAAGATCAAACCAACACTATTAAACATACTACAAACCAAAATGCAATTCTATGGGTTAACGAATGAGGATCCTAATGCTCATTTGAATAAATTATTAGAGATTTGTAACACCTTTCGATATATTAGGATGTCACAAGATTATGTTAAGATAAGGCTCTTTCCCTTTGCACTCAAGGATAAAACCAAGGCGTGGTTGAATTCTCTCAACCCAGCTAACGTCACAACTTAGAAATAGTTGGTGCAAGCTTTTCTAGATAAGTACTTCCCTATGAAGAAGATAATAAGGTTGATAAAGGAAATTATCAATTTCCAACAAAACAATGGGGAGTCTTTATACGAAGTGTGGGAGCAATAGATGGAGTTATCTTCATCCTAACCTAACCAATGAATTCCTTATCATAACCTTTTATAATGGAGTTATTCCACCCAAGAGGGGCATCATAGATGCAACTGCTTGAGGATCACTTATGAGGAAAATAGTTGAAGCAGCATACAATCTGTGAGAAGAGATGACATATAATAGTTGTCTTTGGACTTTGGAACGAAGTAGACAATAGTCAACCTTCTAGGATCTAAAAGCGATGATTATCATATATTCAGTGATAACATTGCAGGCTGAGATCAACAACCCAACCAAGCAATTGAATAGGCTGAAAGCCAATCTCCCTCTCCATTCAAAGCAATTCAGCACGAATTCAAGTTTTGCGGACAAGAGAGCCATATCACAACTGATTTCTTCCTAGTAGAAAACAACAATGTGGAGCATTTCAACTTCAATAGGGAACAATTTGGTCAGGGAAGTAATCATCCTTATTTGAACATGTACAATATGGGGTGGCAGAACCACCCAGATTTATGTTGGTTAAACAATTCAAGGACTCACATAGGACGGCCTATTAGGATTTCAACAAGATAAGTCCAGTTCATAGGATTCTAGCCCTAGAAGTGATTGAAAGGGAAGTGATAAGTACAGAAGATTATGCCTCTTCAATTCACAATTTAAAGGTTCAAATGTGTCAGCTTTCCATTGAATTTTATAAGAAAAGTGTAGAAAACTTTCTAAGCAACTTGAAAGTAAATGCAAGAGAGTAATGTAAGGCTATCACACTTAGGAGTGGGAAGGAGCTAGAAGAACTAGCAAAAAAACAAGATGAAACCCATTTTGTAGAAGACCTAGAGAAGAAGGAAAAGGAAAGACAAGAATGGGGACCCTCCTTACATTCCACCTCTACCTTACCCACCAAAAATACCACTACCACAAAGACTTCAAAAGAATGAATTAGATATACAACTTGCAAATTTTTGAAAAAGCTAAAGAAATTGCAAATTTAGTTGTCTTTTATGGAAGTGTTAAAACATAAGCCCACATATGTAAAATTTCTCAAAGACATAATATCAATGAAACAGACTTGGGAAGATAACCAGACGATGGCCATGATGGAAACTTACAACTCCTTAATTACTAACCATATGCCCTCACAATTGAAAGACTCAAAGAATTTTACAATACCCTAGGTAGTTGGTAATTTAGAGATTTCGAAATGTTTATGTGACTTAGGCATAAGTATAAACCTTATGTCTTTGTCAACTTTTAGGAAACTGGGGTTAAGAGATGTGAAGTTAACATCTATGTGTATTCAGTTGGCAGATTAGTTGATAAAGAAACCGTTTGGCATGCTAAAGCTTGTACGTATAAAAGTGGATAAGTTTATCATTCCTGTGGATTTTGTTGTGCTAGACTTTGAAGAGGATCAAAACTTTTTGCTAATCCTTGGTTTACCATTTTTGACCACTGGAAAAGGTTTGGTTGATGTCTATGAAGACAATCTCATCCTTCAAAATTAGATATGAATAAGAGAAATTCAACATGAATAAGCTATTAAAGAATCCAAAGGAGGGAAACTCATTTAGGGATTATTGATGAAGTCGAATCTTTAAAAAAACGAGAGGAAGAAAAACAGATGACAGTGGAGATTGGATTTAATGAATATAAGGAAGTCTTTGTTCAAAAAGTTGATGAAGAACAGAATGACAAACAGATGAAAGGCGAGATAAAGGTTGAAGAAGATATAGACGTCTTTGTTCAAGAAGTAGTAGAAGAAGAGGAAATGAAAGTGATTGAGGACGAAAGAGAATAGTTCCCCTTCTTAGTTGTCAAACTATTAAATTCGATAGACAATTTTAGGAGTTTTATTATTCCTTTATTTATTGACAAATTGTTACTTAAAAGGGCTATTGAACCTACTTAGTTTTCTTGATTTGAATAATTTTGTCTTTTTTATTATCTTATAATATATATAGCTTATTTACAAGTTACTAAACTGAAATTGAGTGACACGGGTGGAAGCAAGATACTCATAATTGACCCAAGTTGAGTGTGGAAGCAAGAGCATGTCAAGCTAATGACATTGAATAAATACTACTTTGGAGGCAACCTAAAAATTATGATAAGTTTTATTTGTTTTATTTTATTTTATGGCTATTTTGTTGTTTTTATTTTTTGTAGGAATGAATTGCTGGAATTTCATGCCTGAAAGTATCTCCATATTTTATTACCAACACTGTCACCACCTCAATCTCCTACTTTTGTGCTCTTAACCTTTCCTTTTATTTGTTGTTATGTTTTTCTCACTAAATGTGGGGAGGATTTTGCATTGCCATGTTATGAGTGTGAATTTTGCATAAAATTTTTTTAATTTTTGATTAGGTTGATATGGTGTGAATATATGTTGCATAAGTGTGAATTGTGTCAGTGTGTCAATGGCAATAACTTGGTGGAAGTAGTTTAGCTTTGAACGTAGTCATTGAATTTGTAAAGGCATATTGACTTGTGCATTTTATGTTTTATCTTTGGTTAAATACACAATGTTAATTAGGATATGACGTAAATTTGTTCATCTTAGGAAATTTGTTACATACATTTATAATTATAATTTAATTGAATATGTTAGTATCATTCATAGTCTTTCATGAGGATTATTGACTAAAAGAAATGTGGTGGGCCATGTGAAATGAAAA
Source organism: Erythroxylum novogranatense (assembly GCA_029891385.1). NCBI lineage: Eukaryota > Viridiplantae > Streptophyta > Magnoliopsida > Malpighiales > Erythroxylaceae > Erythroxylum > Erythroxylum novogranatense. Next base: position 51,940,520 of record CM057234.1, on the reverse strand, counting down.
CAAAATTATGCATGTCTATTAAATGAATAAATATTTTGCTGACTGTTTTGAAACAAATATTGGGTTATGAATATAGCTAATAGCTAGTTGAGAATGTGACATAGCTGAGTAATCGGGGACATTCACGACAAAATGTTTATCTTCATGTAAAAAGACTACAATGACATTCCAACCAAGCTAATTAACAAAATATGGCCTCGTTGAGTCACTAGGGGACATTCATGATGGTGTTTACCTTCACGTCAAAAGAATAAGTTAACGCTAAAGAAAATAAAAATAAAGTGGTGTTTTGATAAATGAATCTTACTGATCTTTGAAAATAAAAATTTTTTCATGAAGGGATACTTAGCGATAGTTGCAATTTTGGTTGATTACTAATTATCAATGTATGATTACGAGTGCTTTAGGTGAATGAATTAATATATTAATGTCTTGATTAGTATGTATATTCAATTCAAGGTGCTTAGCCATAAATTTCATAGGTTTATATGTGTTGGAACAACTTGAATGATTATAGTTTGAGGTTAAATTGTTTTCATCATGTTGGATGTCATTGTATCATTAGTGCATGTTGCATAAAAGTATGTGTTATTGTGTGGATTGTTTGAGTTTGATTTTGAGTTTGAGTTTGAGTTTGAGTTTGTGTTTGTGTTTTGTTTTGTTTTTATTTTTGCTTGAGGAAAAGCAAAAGTATAAGTGTGGGGATGTTGATAGGTGTAAATTATACTATGTTTTGATAGATGTTTAAGAATGTTTTTAAGTATTTCTTAGATGATCATCATATATATATATAGGCTTAAAATTATGTTATTATTAGTGTTTGTTTATATTCTAAGTGTTTGTATAGTTTTGAATATGATTTGGATCTTAATTTTATGTTTCAAGAGGTGTTCGATGTGTGTTTGAGTGTATGGAAACAAGATATTGATGAAAAGAGAATAATTATAAGTATAGAAGTAGGCCACGATTGTGACTTCTATAATTTTTCTCCCTCCTTACTTTATAAATATAATGTCTTATGGTAATTTTGAATATCATTGAATCATTGAGATTACTGAACTTTAGATTTAATGCCTAATCAACAGTTTCTTCTATAGAAGTGGGTTTATATCGCAAGTTGAGCCTTTATAGTATATTTCTCTAAATGCCTATGTACCTTGCCATATGCATTCTCTAAATCAATAAAAACCATATGTAGGTAATATTTCCTTTTCCTATAATATTTCATTAATCTTCTGAGAAGCTGTAGAGCTAGACCTTCCGAGCATAAAGCTAAACTAGTTCTCTAAGATTGGAGCATCCTTTCTCTCTTCATTCTCAATCACCTTTTCCCTCAACTTGATAACATAACTAAGTAGTTTAATACCTCTATAATTTTTATAGCTTTGGATATTCCCTTTGTTCTTCTTATATAGAAGAATTAACAAACTAAGACTTTACTTATCTAACATTTTATTGGAATTAAGGATCACATCAAAAATCTTGGCAAGAAACTTAATACCCTTTTCACATAGGCTCTTCCATACCTCTATAGGTATCTCATTAGGCCCTACTACCCTTCCACTCTTCATCTCCCTCAAATCTCTTTAAATTTCTTCCTTTGTAATCTAGCAGCAATAGGTAAAGTTATATTACCTCTCGGATATGCTAAATGTTGGGCCTCGAATTTTTTTATTTATTTTATTAATCATGATTTGAATAAATTCTGTGGTCTTTCTAGATAAATCATTTTATTTAGAGTTTAATTAGCATGTCAATGTTAGGAGGATTTATAGCATGGATTGATGGAATTAGAAGTATTAAGTGGAGAAATTAAGATTAAGTTAGAGTATAGTATGGTGTGAGTTAAATTGAAGAAGTAAGAATGCATAAGGGGCATTCTTAGAAGATCACTTAAGTCTAAAGGTTATAAGGCATTAAAGGAAGGGTAGAAAGGGAAAAGGAAAATTGTAGTGTTGCATTTGAAGAAACAAGCACGTGAATGAGAGAAAAAAAGAGAGAGTGAACAAAGAGAAGAAGAGAAAGGAGAGGAAAAAGAAGAAAAAAGCTAGGGTTTGGAGATTCTTGAAGAGTTTGAAGATTTTGAAGCTTCAACAAGTAAGTATAAGCATTAACCTTTTTTGATTGTTAGATGAAGCATAGTTAGGGTTAGTTAAAAGTGATAACAAGGTTTAATATGGGTAGGAATTTGTTGATGAATAGTATGAGTTAATGTTTTAAATTTTTTGTTAATGATCAAATTTAGATTATTAATTGGTTTATGAATGATTTTGGGTTGAAAATGAAGTGGAAGTGATGGTTTAGGTTTAATATGGGTTATATGTAAAAGGTGGGAAGTTAAAAATTGAAAAAAAAAAAGGCAAAACATGTTCTCGGAACATGTTTCTAGACAAGTTCATTATGGCGAACTCCATTTTTCCTACACAAATATGCTTTGATATTTTGAGTATAACTTTTTATGTAGTTATCCAAATGAACTGATTTTTGATTTGGCGTAAATTAGAGATATAAGGCTACAAATTTTATGAAAAATCGAGTCTAAATTCAGTCTCTAAGAATTTCAAATTTTGAGATGGAAGTGGAGCATAGATTTTTTGTTTCAGCATAAGAAATAGTCTAAATTGTTGAGGTACGACTTCCCAATTTCTAAACCAAATTGAATCGAATTTTGGTTATTGTTTAAGGAAATCAATTGAGGCAAGAGTAGCAAGAGGAAAGATATCCTTAAACAAGTTTATAAGCAAGGAATTCAAGGTGGGTTCATTTTTATAATTAAGTAATAGGCCATTAATGTTTTGTTTCAACTGAGGGAAAATAAATGATTTCAACTATTTTATGAATGTGCAAATATTGCTCTTTGAATGCCTTGAGCTGGTGTTATGTGTTTGGTATGTGATTACTGTGTGATGATTTATGAAAAGAATGTAAAAAATGATTCTTGAAAAGATACTATGTTTATGAAGACAAGTTTTGAAAATGTGTCATTTTGGGCAATAAGTTTACAAGTTATGAAATACATGATATGTGGGTTTGGTTTGGTCCATTTTGTATATCAATGTACTTTGACTAAAGGCTTTTCCCACCTACCTGCTAGTGGCATGGAGCTCCATCAAGGACTCCCTCATGTTTACGACTACACAAAACCACTATGTGGGATTGTGTTAGTTCGTTTTGTTCACGACTACCCAAGACCATTATATGGGACTGTGATAGTTTATCATGTTTATGGACCTTCCAGACCATTTTGAGGTGCCTATGTGTTTAAATGTTTTGACAAATTTTGTTGGACCCTGTTCCCAGAGCCCAACTTTCGGAGTCCTGAATCCTTGTGCTTATTATCTTGCAGGGTCCTTAGCTGTAACTCCACATTCGTGGTGAGCGCACACTATTTAAACATCAAAATCATGAGTTTACTTATTCATATAAATTGTAGCTTTATGCCTTGAGTTTATTTTGAAACAAGAATCACCCCAAACGGAGTTATATAACTCAAGTTATGCTTAAAAAGCCTAAAAGAGCTCAAACTCCAAATATAATCTTCAAACCGACCTCTCATTTGTTTTAATGCAACCGTCTTCAATTTGACTCCAAATGGTACCAATTTTTGTGTATAGAAATATATATGTCTTAGAAATCTTATGGTTCAAGTCTCACCTCAATTGGAGGTCGGATGAAGGAATTATGCCCAAAAGAATAGATTATGTTCACACTCGAATTCAAATTGAACCTCCTTTGGCGCGATCACCATAACTTTTAATCTAGATGTCGGATTGAGTTCGTTCTTTGACCATTATAAATAAGATCTCTAGATATACAACTCTCATTAAGACCAAAAAATGATATTCGGCCCCTATCCATGTCCAAAATCACAATATTTCCCGTAATTGTCCGTTAAACGGACATCTATGTCTGTTTAACAGACACGTTCGGGTGAAAGTTGCCCAAATGATCCAAGAATGTCTGTTAAACGGATATGAACTAGACAAGGAGTGTTTTTGCACCCGAGGATGTCTGTTTAACGGACATTGGGTTACTCAAAACTCCAATGCCTCTTCCAAACACCTCACCTTCAATCTAACTTCATAACCACTTGTATACTTTATAAATTTAACTTATTCTAAAGCATATACACTTTAAATTCTAAGTTCACTCACCAACTTCACAATTTCCAGCTTAATTGGTTCATTAAAACCATGAATTTCAATCCTTAGTCATCAAGGCTATCACAAGCACACAAGTTTAACAAACAACAAGATCCATAGTTACTGTCACCTTTCAAGCCTCATAACTTCTTACCCTAAAGTCCTAAAACTTCATATTATACCTCAATGGAAAGCTAACAAGATGACCTACAAATTTCATTAAGGATTCAAAAATCAATTCCGTCATTAAAGGAGGTAAAAACTCACTCAAATGTATTGCTCCTATAATGACCAATGAAACAGTGAAATAGCCACATGAACAGTAACTGATATAGGTTTAACCCCCATAAGTTTTTACTCCTAACTCCAATTAAGGCACATCATACACCATTAGAAAGCTATAAACGTATGCTACATTCTTCAAGAAGACCTCCCAATTCAATTCAAACACTTAGGGGGTCTAAATCATCATCAAATATTTTGTCAAATTTTGCAAAAATTTGACAGCACCTCTTTTAAAAATTCACTATCCAAACTTCAATTCAATTCAACCCAACTCAAGTACCTGCATAAAAACCTAAATCTTCAATCTCTCATAAAACCAACTAATCCAAATATTCCAAAGGATCAACTTCGATAGCAGCCACACATTCTTAGCATTCTAATCATATCCAAACTATACAACAATACATCTCCCCTCTTCTTGTCAAATTCAAACCATACCACAATGCATTGTGATAAAACATATATGAATTGTACAAAATACATTAAAAATCAACATTCTTGCATTTATATGAACAATATAAGTTATTACAAAGCTTTAGAGGGCATTTTAAGCCACTTACATCAAAATCCAAAATACAACTTACAAAAATAACATTTGCCCAAAATGCATCTAAAGCATTGATTCTCAAAAGTTAACTTGAAATACAAAAATATCCAATTCTGGAGCAATGCCTCTAAACTCAATTGTCGGTCTCGTGCTCTTCATCTGGAGATGGGACGGAATGGGAGGGGGTGAGCTTACGCTCGTGGGTAACACGTTTATATCCGGTAATAAGCAAAAACCATTTAAAACGTTCATAATCATATCAATTTTTCACAGTTATCCATAAAACATAAATTTCTCGACTTTGTTAAAACACAATCACAATTCTCATAAGTCAAACATTTTTCAAACTTGTCAATACATGCAAGCACACAAACACATCACAAATGGCTTGGTAAGTCCATAATCATGGCAGACTACATAATTCCCTAAGAGGGTTTTGTGTAGACGCAAACTTGAGGAAGTCTCAAAGGAATTCCGTGCCACTTGCGGGCAGGCGAGAGAAGCCTTGACTTGGTCGACGTGCACATGACAATTTCTTGGATGGACTATACCGAACCCGCATAACATGTAATTCATGCATGGAAAACATTTGGCCCAAATGACCCATTCTTAAAAACTTGAATTCATGCACTTGACATAACTTCCAATTCATGCAATTCCACAACCCAAATTTCATACCAATTATAATAACCATATTTCAATTCAATTAAAAACAATCGATACAATACTTGCACAACAATTTAAGATTATTTCCAAAGTTCACACCCAACAACAACATAGAGCAAATTTTCAATCATCTTAAAGAACCATAATTGCTCACTTAAAAGAAAGTAGTTGGAAGAACATTTATTGCATTTATGAGAGAATATTTAATAGCCTATTATTCAAATATAAAAATGTCACCCACCTTAATTCCTTGCTTGAAGACCTTGTTCCAAATGCATCTCCCCTTGCTCCACTTCCCTCCTTTGATTCCCTTTAACAATACCCACCGAAATCTGTAAGAAATATGAGAAATCAAAATTGGACATTCTAAGGAGGGGAAAGCATGGAATTTAACCTATCTAACTTTACCCATAACTTTCCTCAGTCATTCTAACCAAAACCCATCTATAAATCCAAAAGATTTCACTTTTTCTTACCTTAGAGAAGATACCCACGAAAATTTCCTTTGGTTTCTAAAGGAAGCTTGATCTTTCCCTTTCCTTTTTATAGAACTCTTAAAAACCGTTCCTTAGAGCAAGAAATCACAAAGCCCTAATCTTCTTTCTTCTCTCTTCTTCTTCTTCTTTCCTCTTGGCCGAAATCCCTCTCTTCCTCTCTTTTCTTGTAAATTTCGTGGGTTCCCAAATGAGTTAGCAATGGTTGATTTTCTAACTTAAAGCCTTATAGCAAAACTACGTAGTTTTGTTACTTATTCTTCATACTTGCCATTTGTCTCTTCCTCCCTCACATGAACGAGTACAAGCTTTACTTCTTTCTTTTTGTTTTCATTCTTCTTATTCAAAGGACTAAATATGCCCCTCCTTGAAGGCTTTAACCCTTAAAAACATTAATGATCTACCCAAAATGCCCTAAGCCCTCTTATTCCTTTAATACCTAATAACATACTCCACTTTAATTTAAACGTAGTCCCTCATTAAAAATTATAATTTCTTAAGAGCTAAAACCTCGAAATAATTTAAACATGTTTAATAATAATTAAAAAAATAAAAAAAAAATCAGGGGCCAACATTTCTCCCCCCCCCCTTAAAGAATTTCGTCCTCGAAATTCTTACCTGGATTAATGAAAAGATGAGGATACTTCTCCTTCATAGCTTCCAATGGCTCCCACGTGGCCTCTTCCACCGAATGGTTCCTCCATAAGACCTTGGCTAGCTGCACTGTCTTATTCCTCAATACCTTTTCTTTTGTGTCCAAGATCTGTACTGGAAGCTCCTCATAACTCAAGTCATCACTCAACTGAATTTCATCAGCCTGAATGACATGAGAAGGATCTGATCGGTATCTTCTTAACATAGAGACATGAAACACATCATGAATCTGAGATAACTCTGGAGGCAATGCTAATTTGTACGCTAACGGACCAATTATTTCCATAATCTCGTAAGGCCCCACATACCTTGGACTCAGCTTACCCTTTTTTCCCAAATCTTAGAATCCTTTTCCAAGGAGAAGTCTTGAGAAAAACTTTCTCGCCGATCTCATACTCCATCTCCTTCCGGTGAGCATCTTCATAACTTTTCATTCTGTCCTGAGCTACTTTCATCCTGTGCTTAATCAAGTTGACCTTATCAATAGTCATCTGAATCAACTCTGGACCCAATAGCTTCCTGTCTCCCTCTTCATCCCAACACACCGGAGTCCTACATCTCCTCCCATACAGAGCCTCATACGGTGCCATCTGAATGCTCGAATGATACGAATTATTGTAGGCAAATTCGATCAGAGGTAAGTGCTCATCCCAAGCTCTTCTAAAGTCTATCACACATGCCCTAAGCATTCCCTCAAGGGTCCAAATGGTCCTCTCAGATTGACAATCCGTCTGGGGATGAAAAGCTATGCTAAAATTCAACTTAGTTCCTAAGGCCTCTTGCAAGCTTCCCCAAAATCTCAAAGTAAATCGAGGATCCCTATCGGAAACTATGGAATCTGGAATCCCATGCAATCTCACTATTTCATCAATGTACTTCTTCGCTAGCACCTGCAAGGAATCCGTCTATTTAATTGCCAGAAAATGTGCTGACTTTGTCAACCGATCAATAATGACCCATATAGCATCATGCTTCCTACTAGTCTTGGGCAAACCCATCAGAAAATCCATAGTTATCCTTTGCCCCTTCCATTCAGGGATGGACAATGGCCTTAACATGCCTGAAGGTGCCTGATGTTCAGCCTTGACTTGCTGACACACTAAACACCTACTCACATAGTCTGCCACATCTCTTTTCAAGCCCTTCCACCAAAAATGCTCCTTCAGACCTCTATACATCCTAGTGCTTCCTGGGTGCATGGAATAAGGCGCATTGTGTGCCTCATCCAGAATCTCATCTTTCACTTCTTTGAAATTAGGGATACAAAGTCTGTTTCCGACAACCAGAAGTCCATCATCCCTCACTATCATTTCAGATTTCTTGCCATTTTGAATTTCTTCTCGAAGCTTACTCAACTCTGCATCATGTGCTTGTAACTCCTTAACTTTCTCCCCAAATATTGGCCTCACTCTGAAATTTGCAATTATACAATCTGGTTCCTCCTATTTCAAGCTTATCCTGAGCTTCTCCATTTCTTCCAATAACGACAAATAAATCGTCTGAACATGAGCTATCGATGCTTTCCTACTCAAGGCATCCGCCATTACGTTTTCCTTTCCTGGATGATATTCAATCATTAAATCATAATCTTTGAGCAACTATATCCACCTTCTCTGTCTCAAATTCAGTTCTTTCTGACTTAACAAATATTTGAGGCTTTTGTGATCAGTAAAAATCTTCGTCTGCACCCCATACAAATAATGTCTCCAAATCTTGAGGCAAAACTCTCACGCCAATTCGGATCATGGGTTGGGTAATTCAATTAAAAGGCTTTAGCTGCCGTGAGGCATAAGCTATTACCTTATCTCCTTGCATCAATACACAACCCAAACCCTTCTTTGAAGCATCACTGTATACTGTATACCCCTCCTCTCCAGTAGGCAAGGTCAAAATTGGAGCACTTGTCAATATGTGTTTCAGCGCTTCAAAGCTCTTTTGACATTCATCAGTCCAGACAAACTTCTGATTCTTTCTCAACAACTTAGTCATAGGAGCAGCTATCATTGAAAACCCTTCAACAAATCTCCTATAATACCCTGCTAGACCCAGAAAACTTCTTATTTCTGCCACTGACGTCGGGGCAAGCCAATTCACTACTGCTTCAATTTTTCTTAGGCCAACATGTACCCCGTCTTTAGAAATCACATGCCCAAGGAAAATCACTTCATGGAGCCAAAATTCACATTTGTTGAATTTGGCATAGAGCTCTTTCTCCCTTAATCTCTGCAACACTATCCTAAGGTGTACATCATGTTCCCCTTCACTCTTGGAATAAACCAGGATGTCATCGATAAACACTATGACAAACTGATCCAGAAATTCCTTAAAAACCCTATTCATAAGATCCATAAATGCAATAGAGCATTGGTCACCCAAAGGCATGACCGAAACTCATAATGCCCGTAACGTGTCTCAAGGTCGTTTGCTTGCTTACATCGACTCTTTGATTACGAAATGATGATAGCCCCGACCTAAGATCAATCTTAGAAAGACCCGTGCTCCTCGTGAATCGGTCAAACAAATCGTCGATCCGAGGCAGAGGGTACTTGTTCTTAACAGTTACCTTGTTGAGCCTCCAGTAATCGATACACATACGCCATGTCCCATCCTTCTTCCTAACAAACAGAACCGGTGTTCCCTAGGGTGACGAGCTCGGTCTGATGAACCCCTTCTCTAACAACTCCTCCAACTATTCCTTAAGTTCCTTCAGCTCTGCTGGAGCCATTCTATATGGTGGTATAGAAATTGGTGCGGTTCCGGGAATCAAGTCAATAGCAAACTCGATTTCCCTCACCGGTGGCAAACCTGGTAACTCTTCCAAGAACACATCTGGAAACTCCCGTACTACTGGAAAATCCCCTAACCTCGCTTCATTCAACTCGGTGTCCACAACATGCGTCAAGAAGGCTTCACACCCCTTTTCCATCATTCGTTCAGCTAGCAAAGCGGAAACAGTTCTAGGCGGTGTTATTTTCCTATCTCCTTGGAAAATCACCTTCTCACCATTTCCCAGGTCAAACTCTACCTCCCTAAGGCTACAGTCCAACATTGCCTAATACTTCTCTATAGCTTCCATTCCCAATATAACATCTAAGCCCTTCAGCTCTAGAGGCAACAAGTCTACTATGAGTTTAGCACCATCAATAACTAGTTCACAGTCTCTATACACTCGACTGATTATCACATTCCTCCCTAGAGGTGTACTAACAATTAGGGGGCTACTCAAAGGCATTGGATTCACAGCATGTAAAGTTACACTTGCAGAAACAAAAGAATGCGTTGAACCAGAATCAATCAACACAAAAACTGCAGAATTGAATAACTGAGCCATACCCGTAACAACTTCAGGAGCGGCTGCAGCTTCCTCTCGGGTCATGGAAAATACCACAGCTTGTGGCTCGACCTCGCCCTTGGTCTCCCTGTAGGGTTAGCCTTCCTCATGCCTCAGGCATCGCTACTTCATTGATTGGCCTGGGTCCTACTATTTTTGCTCTTCTTGGGGCTCGCGACTGTGACCCCTCCTGCCTGACTACTTGGGGACAATCTTTGATCATGTGTCCCTTCTCACCACATCGAAAACATGCTCCAAGTGGCTTAAGACACTCTACTTTATGAAATCTCCCGCAAAGCTCACATTTGGGGTTTGTGTATTTGACTCTTCCCGTCCATCCTGTGCCTCCCACATTTGAGACTTGCTCTGAAACTGCCCTGGCCTGCTTGTTCTTGGCGGGACCACTACTGTCAACCTCACTCTGCGTATGAAAACTTCTTGTACTCCTCTGAGGCACTGGAGCACTCAATCCCTTCCTTGAAGACTACTCTCGGTTCTACCTTTTCCTGTTCACTTCAGACTTGATGTTCTCCAGTTTCTCAGCCTGAAGTGCTGCGTCTACCAATTGCTGGTAGTCACAGAAATTGTGGATCATCAACTTCTCTTTGATCCCAAGGTGAAGTCCGCCCTCAAATTTGCGACACTTATCGTCTTCATTCGCCACAATATTGGCCGCATACCGAGACAACTGGGTGAACTTCAGCTCTTATGCACTCACACTCATCTCCCTCTATGTGAGATTCAGAAATTCTCTGGCCTTCTCTTGCATATAAACCCTCGAAAATACTTCCTTCGGAAAGCTTCTAAAAAGTCCCTCCATGATAGCATTGGAGGCACAACCTGACTGTGGGGCACTGACTCCCACCAGTGAAGTGCATCTCCCTGCAATAAGCTAGCTGCAAAATCCAGTTTCTCTTCATCAGAACACTTCATCTGAATCAGGACCCTCTCGGCCCTCTTCAACCATGCTTCAGTCTCTTCAGGGTTGGTAGTCCCACTGAAGTCGACAGCCCCATACTTGCGGAGCTTATCATATTGCCCACTCCTTTCCACTGGAGCTGGTACCTGAGCTTGTGATCCTTGGCCCATGGCATGGATAAAAGCCTGGGCAAAGGCTTGAAAGAATTACGGATCCATTTGAGGCATCGGAGGAGGCGGTGGAGGCACCTCATGCTGCACACTTGGTGTCTCAGCATCTGGAGCAGCATGAGTCCCCGCATCTTGTGGGACATACGATTCATCCGTACTCCCTTGGCGAGAGCCAGACCGAGTCAGAGTTCCTCGAGTTCTTCTTCGAGGTGGCATTTCATTCCTTCAATTTAAAACCATTTAAATCTTTAGTTCATACAAAACAGTTTCAAATCATGCAAAACAAATCAAAACAATGCAAGTTGTTCAGTTTACATAATGCATGTAATTCATGAAAAAAAAATATGCATGTTCGCCTCATCCTTGAGAACCACCCACTTATGTTCCTAAGAGATCACAAAACCTAGTCGCTCTGATACCACAACTGTTGGACCCCGTTCCCAGAGCCCAACTTTCGGAGTCCTGAAGCCTTGTGCTTATTACCTTGTAGGGTCCTTAGCTGTAACTCCACATTCGTGGTGAGCGCACACTATTTAACCATCAAAATCATGAGTTGACTTATTCATATAAATTGTAGCTTTATGCCTCGAGTTTATTTTGAAACAAGAATCACCCCAAAAGGAGTTATATAACTCAAGTTATGCTTAAAAAGCCTAAAAGAGCTCATACTCCAAATATGATCTTCAAACCGACCTCTCATTTGTTTTAATGCAAACGTCTTCAATTTGACTCCAAATGATACCACTTTTTGTGTAGAGAAAGATATATGTCTTATAAATCTGATGGTTCAAGTCTTACCTCAATTGGAGGTCGGATGAAATAATTATGCCAAAAAGAATAGATTATGTTCACACTCGAACTCAAATTGAACCTCCTTTGGCGCGATTACCATAACTTTTAATCTACATGTCGGATTGAGTTCGTTCTTTGACCATTAGAAAGAAGATATCTAGATCTACAACTCTCATTAAGACCACAAAATGATATTCGGCCACTATCCATGTCCAAAATCACAATCTTTCCCGTAGATTTCCGTTAAGCGGACATCTATGTCCGTTTAACGGACACGTTCGGGTGAAAGTGGCCCAAATGATCCGAGAATGTCCGTTAAACGGACATGCAAGTCCGTTTAACGGACATGAACTGGCCAAGGGGTGTTTCTACACCCGAGGATGTCCGTTTAACAGACATTGGGTTACTCAAAACTCCAATGCCTCTTCCAAACACCTCACCTTCAATCTAACTTCATAACCACTTGTATACTTTACAAATTTAACTTATTCTAAAGCATAAACACTTTAAATTCTAAGTTCACTCACCAACTTCACAATTTCCAGCTTAATTGGTTCATCAAAGCCATGAATTTCAATCCTTATTCATCAAGGCTATCATAAGCACACAAGTTTAAGAAAAACAAGATCCATAGTAACTGTCACCTTTCAAACCTCATAACTTCTTACCCCAAAGTCCTAAAACTTCATATTATACCTCAATGGAATGCTAACAAGATGACCTACAAATTTCATTAAGGATTCAAAAATCAATTCCGTCATTAAAGGAGGTAAAAACTCACTCAAATGTATTGCTCCTATAATGACCGATGAAACAGTGAAATAGCCACATGAACAGTAACTGATATAGGTTTAACCCCCATAAGTTTTTACTCCTAGCTCCAATTAAGGCACATCATACACCATTAGAAAGCTCTAAACGTATGCTACATTCTTCAAGAAGACCTCCCAATTCAATTCAAACACTTAGGGGCACCTCTTTTAAAAATTCTCTATCCAAACTTCAATTCAATTCAACCCAACTCAAGTACTTGCATAAAAACCTAAATCTTCAATCTCTCATAAAACCAACTAATCCAAATATTCCAAAGGATCAACTTCGATAGCAGCCACACACTCTTAGCATTCTAATCATATCCAAACTATACAACAATACATCTCCCCTCTTCTTGTCAAATTCAAACCATACCACAATGCATTGTGATAAAACATATATGAATTGTACAAAATACATTAAAACTCAACATTCTTGCATTTATATGAACAATATAAGTTATTACAAAGCTTTAGAGGGCATTTTAAGCCACTTACATCAAAATCCAAAATACAACTTACAAAAATAACATTTGCCCAAAATGCATCTAAAGCATTGATTCTCAAAAGTTAACTTGAAATACAAAAATATCCTATTCTGGAGCAATGCCTCTAAACTCAATTGTCGGTCTCGTGCTCTTCACCTGGAGATGGGACGGAATGGGAGGGGGTGAGCTTACACTCGTGGGTAACACATTTATATCCGGTAATAAGCAAAAACTATTTAAAACGTTCATAATCATATCAATTTTTCACAGTTATCCATAAAACATAAATTTTTCGACTTTGTTAAAACACAATCACAATTCTCATAAGTCAAACATTTTTCAAACTTGTCAATACATGCAAGCACACAAACACATCACAAATGGCTTGGTAAGTCCATAATCATGGCAGACAACACAATTCCCTAAGAGGGTTTTGTGTGTTGGGACCCGATCTGGGAACCGAATCCCAACCGAAAAGCAGAAACGGACACGACGAACGAGGCGAATTCAAATTGGATAAAATGAATTCGATAACGACAAACAAAGCGAAAGCGGAAGCAAAGCGGAAGCAAAACGAATACAGATTGACGGCGGAACAAAAATCAAACAAAAACTTGACAAAGCGGATCCGACATCTGAGAACAAAGAACGGAGAAACACAATCGCGTTGGAAACACTAAGACATTCCAAATCTGGTATAATTTTTTTTTCTTTTTCTTTTCATTTTTCCTATAGGAAATTCAATCTTATATCCAAAACTCAACAATCATACATAATCTTATGTATATCCATACAAATCTCAGATTATATTCTTATCCCAAATTTTATCAAAAATTCGGCAGCATAACAGCTGCATTTATTCTAACCCAAACTTGCAAAGAGTCCAAAATACACTTCTAAAAAAATATCCCAATCAATCATACAATCATCAAATCCACCGGATCCTCCGTCCGGGATTTCAGCAGAAACAAACGCAATCTTAGTTCTAAATACTTCAATCATTCTCATACTCTCGTACATCAATTCGTAATCTTCACACATTCTAAAATACATGCCCAAAATACATCATAATCACTTACTTAACGGAAATTCAAGCCATAAACAACATTAATATCCAATCTCAATTCACACAAGAATACAGACGATACAAAATCGGACCAAATATCTTCACATTCTTTCATCCGATCTCCTGCTCGAAACCTAGAGATGGGGATGAAAGGGGGGGTGCTCGGAAGCTCGTGGATAATATATTTCTAAATTGAACAATAAGCGAAAGAACTTATTTTCAAGAAGTTTGTCATTTTTAAACATTTCACGATAGAAACCTTTCAAAGCTTATCTTTCAAATCTTTCACTTTTCAAATCATTCATAAAACATTTCCAAAATCTTACATTTGCAAATCTTATCTTCTCATTTCTCAAAATTCTCATTTCTTTCTTATTTCAAAATCAAATTTAAAAACATGAATGCATCACACTTAGAAACGAAACAAAAGCACATAACACATCAAATGGTCTGATTCGTCCAAAATGAACGTCAAGACATTCCTCAAGGCAAATCTGTGCAAAGTGAATGTAATGTACTACACTTTCCCCGCATAACGGTTTAGTGTAGCCGTGAAGGGAGTCCAAAATCGGAGCTCCGTGACACTAGCGGGCAGCCGGGAGAAGGCTATAAACGAATAGAGACAGTGCACTGACTCACGAGGGACCTGACCAATCTCACATAACACATATTCAAAAATCGAACATTCGAATTGTCCGAAGGCACTTTTCAAATTTCTCATATCACAATCACATATCACATTAAAGCATGTAAAATTCACTCGTCATATCATAACCAAAATTCAAGTCATTAATTCATCAATCAATTCACCTATAAATCAAAATTATCACAATGTATGCAAATAATGCTTTCAATCATATTATTCAAATGATTCAAAAACCCTGAATTTCATAAACCTTGCATTTGCTAAAAATCATTTCCACAATAAGGAATTTAATCCTTCGAAATCATAATTTTTCAAACATTTATATAAACATTAATTTATCAAAAATTCGCTTCTTAAATTTTTAATTTCACATGTTTAGCTTAAAATTCAACAAATAAATATACTACCCACCTCGAATTGATGCCAGACACTTGTTCCTAGCTCCATTTTGATCCTTGCTTCTTTCCTTCCTTCCAATTTAACATTCCCTAAAGCAATTTCATCAAAATTCAACCTCATAAATAACTTAATCCTTAAAATTGATGTCATAATTCATCAATTCATACTAATTCCAAGATATCTAAATCATCAATTTCAAAAATCCCCAAATCTCAAAATCTCAAATTTTGGCCTAAACCATGTTACACAAATTCGATATCATAAATCCCATAATCTTTAGAATTGATATCATATTCCACAAACCCACACTATTTTTTGTGATTCTAAACCAATAATTCACAAAATCCCCAAATCACAAATTTGGGCATAAACCCTAATTCACCCTTTTTCAAAATTGAATCAATTTCAACATGTACTTTTCAAAATTGATCATGGAATTAACAAACCCACACAATTCTCCACATTTCTAAACCAACAAATTACTAAAACTCAAAACTTCAAAATTTCTCTTACCTCTTTCTCTTCCTATTTTCGAATTTATAAAGCTTTAGAGGAAGCTTCCACCTTCTTTCATCCTTCTTCCTTTGAATCTACTCCAAAAGCAAGCTTAAAGTCTCCAAAATCAAAATTCCTAAACTTTCTCTTCTTCTCCATCACCCATCACCGACTCTCTCCTTCCCTCTCTTCTTATTTTCTTTCTCATTTGTTCAAGTGTCGTGACTCTCCTTGCAAAAATGAAAGCCACTTCTTATCTTATAACCTATAATAAAACTACAACGTTTCATGCTCTTCTTATTTCCCTTGCAAATTTGTGTGCCTCTCATTCATCCACACGGCTATGCTTCCTTTCTTCTTATTTTCATTCATTTTTTTCCTAAGGTAACGTGCCTCTCTTCTTCAAATGACAGCCACCTCTTTTTTCTTATTGACAAGTCATTAAATGAGGGTCAAAAGACTCTTTTGTCCCTCTCTTTAAATGGACTTCCCAAAATGCCCCTAACATTTGCTTTAATTCATGCTTACTTGCGGATCTGATTCGCACTATCAATTTGAAGGAATTTGTCAAAACTTCCTTCTAGACAAATGTTCCTCTAAGTATTAATTTCATAATGCTACAAAAATCATCCAATTCGGAGCACTACATCAAAAGTTATGCTCAAAACATTTCAGCTATATTCATATTCTAACACATTTTCCAGCACGTTATTTCCATCCAGAAATTTACATTCTTAATCACAAAATTGACATTCGATATCTTCATAACAATTGTAGCTCTATTTCTCTAGTTTGATTCAAATCAAGAATCACCTCATTTCGATTTCCATATCAAAAGTTATGCTCAAAATACTCTCAGATATTCCTAATCCAAAAACTGCACTCTAATCCGAACTTCCATTCATAATTTGAGGGTCTTAGGGGCAAAATTGAAATTTACTTTCTTCATATGATTTGTAGCCCCATGTCTCTATTTTAATTTCCAAAAAGAATCAGATCGATCGGAGCTTTACCGATCGAGATATCTCCAAAATACTGAACACTGTTCAAACTTTTATAACTGATCAGCTCACTATAATCCGAGCTATGTTTCTCCATTTAATGCCAAAACTGATCTATATAGTATGAAAAAATAGAAAAATGTCTTAGGAATCTAACGCTTT
Organism: Erythroxylum novogranatense; assembly: GCA_029891385.1. NCBI lineage: Eukaryota > Viridiplantae > Streptophyta > Magnoliopsida > Malpighiales > Erythroxylaceae > Erythroxylum > Erythroxylum novogranatense. Next base: position 51,923,451 of record CM057234.1, on the reverse strand, counting down.
GAAAATCGGCTTAATCGGAGGTCTGTGCAAAAAGTTATGGCCAAAAGAAGGAAGAGGGGTCAAAAACACAAAAGCAGACGATGATGTCAGCACAGATGAAGATGACGTCATCACAGACGATGACGTCAGCACAGACGAAGATGACGTCAGCACAGACGATGACGTCAGCACAGACGAAGGTGAAGCTGAATGTTTCCACTTTGAAAGATCATAACTTTCTACTCAGAACTCCAAATTAGACATGGTTTGGTTCGTTGGAAAGCTAAGAGAAAACTCTACAACTTTTATGAAGGCCTTAAAAATCATATCGACCTCTAAATGGGTCAAAAACTCCACACAAAGTGACCGGTCGATCGCCTTCACATTTAAACAGCATCAGAATTTCTAACAGTCATAACTTTCTACTCCCCTGTCCAATATTTTCGTGCTTTATATCATTAGAAAGATAAAAACAAGCTCTACAACTTCCATGAAGGACATAAAAATCAATTCGACTCCTAAGGGAGTCCATTTTCCAGTCAAATATTCTGTCCTCTAATATATCATGCTAAAACCATAACATAAACTTGTAAAAATCATAACTTATTATTCCTTGATCAAAAAATTGCATTCTTTATGTCAAAATAAAGATCAAATCAAATCCTTCAATTTTCATGGAGAACTTCAAAGCTTAATTAACCTCTAACTAGGTAAATTTTTCAGTCAAAGCTTTAGCCATAACATAAGTCAACCCGTAACACACCTAAACTTTGACTGATCAAAACTTTCACTTCCGATATCGAGAAATTTCAAACTTTATGGCTACAGAAAGCTCTCAACAAAATCTACAAATTTCATTAAGATCATTTCCTCAAAATCTGTGTAAATCAAAAGTCAACTCTCAATGGTCAAAAAGTCAAACTTTCTAAATGCTTCAAATTTTCACACTTTTTCTTTTTAATTCTAGCTTTTCAACTTCATTTCAATCAACTCATCCACTTTTAAATGTTTCTTATTTTCACTCAACAATCGGGGTCTAACATTTCTCCACCTCTTAAAAGAATTTCGTCCTCGAAATTCATACTTGATTATCTCTTACTTTTTGCCACTGGTCACACACTTTCTAACTGATTTCTCGTCATACTTATTTTTCACTTATTCAATATCATAGCAAAACACTGTTTCATTTTATCTTATCTCCAAACAGTCATTCTTTCATCCCACAAAAGTATAATCAAATCAATTTCATCCAAATGCTATCATTCAGTTCAAATCTCAATTTTCCATCATCACAAACCTAAAATTCATTAAAGTTCTTAACCCTCATCAAACACTTAATTAGGTCTTCACATAATTCATAAAAATCCATCTCCATGCTCATCTTTCACTCACAAATGGATATACAAAATCAAATCATCTTAATTCCTCATGAACTTCAAATCTCAATTTCATGAACAATTTCCTAAAATCACTCAACATTCTTATCATCTTCATCTATCAATCACCTTGGTATGCACTTTATCTTTATCACAATCTCACAAATTCCATCTTATGCTTGAACACTCTGATACAAATCAGTTAGACACAAACGCCCATGTACAATCATAATACTGGGCTCTGATACCATAAATGTTGGGACCCGATCCGGGAACCGGATCCCAACCGAAAAGCAGAAACGGACACGACGATCGAGGCGAATTCAAATTGGATAAATTGAATTCGATAACTACAAACAAAGCGAAAGCGGAAGCAAAACGAATACAGATTGACGGCGGAACAAAAATCAAACAAAAACTTGACAAAGCGGATCCGACATCCGAGAACAAAGAACGGAGAAACACAATCGCGTTGGAAACACTAAGACATTCCAAATCCGGTATAAATTTTTTTTCTTCTTTTTCTTTTCATTTTTCCCATAGGAAATTCATTCTTATATCCAAAACTCAACAATCATACATAATCTTATGTATATCCATACAAATCTCAGATTATATTCTTATCCCAAATTTTATCAAAAATTTGGCAGCATAACAGCTACATTTATTCTAACCCAAACTTGCAAAGAGTCCCAAATACACTTCTAAAAATATATCCCAATCAATTATACAATCATCAAATCCACCGGACCCTCCGTACGGGATTTCAGCAGAAACAAACGCAATCTTAGTTCTAAATACTTCAATCATTCTCATACTCTCATACATCAATTCATAATCCTCATACATTCTGAAATACAAGCCCGAAATACATCATAATCACTTACTTAACGGAAATTCAAGCCATAAACAACATTAATATCCAATCTCAATTTACATAAGAATACAGACGATACAAAATCGGACCAAATATCTTCACATTCTTTCATCCGATCTCCTGCTCGAAACCTGGAGATGGGGATGAAGGGGGGGGGCTAGCTCGGAAGCTCGTGGATAATATATTTCTAAATTGAACAATAAGCGGAAGAACTTATTTTCAAGAAGTTTGTCATTTTTAAACATTTCACGAAAGAAACCTTTCAAAGCTTATCTTTCAAATCTTTCACTTTTCAAATCATTCATAAAACATTTCCAAAATCTTACATTTGCAAATCTTATCTTCTCATTTCTCAAAATTCTCATTTCTTTCTTATTTCAAAATCAAATTTAAAAACATGAATGCATCACACTTAGAAACGAAACAAAAGCACATAACACATCAAATGGTCTGGTTCGGTCCAAAATAACGCATCGCACATTCCGTCTGTTGTCCTGTGCGACCATGAATGTAACGTACTACACTTTTCCCCCATAACGGTTTAGTCTAGTCGTGAAGGGAGTTCGAAATCGAAGCTCCGTGTCACTAGCGGGCAGCCGGGAGAAGGCTATAAACGAATAGAGACAGTGCACTAACTCACGAGGGACCTGACCAAACCCACATAACACATATTCAAAAAATCGAACATTCGAATTGTCCGAAGGCACTTTTCGAAAATCTTACTTTTCAAATTTCTCATATCACAATCACATATCACATTAAAGCATGTAAAATTCACTCATCATATCATAACTAAAATTCAAGTCATTAATTCATCAATCAATTCACATATAAATCAAAATTATCACAATGTATGCAAATATTGCTTTCAATCATATTATTCAAATGATTCAAAAACCCTCAATTTCATAAACCTTGCATTTGCTAAAAATCATTTCCACAATAAGGAATTTAATCCTTCGAAATCATAATTTTTCAAACATTTATATAAACATTAATTTATCAAAAATTCGCTTCTTAAATTTTTAATTTCACATGTTTAGCTTAAAATTCAACAAATAAATATACTACCCACCTCGCATTGATGCCAGAAACTTGTTCCTAGCTCCAATTTGATCCTTGCTTCTTTCCTTCCTTCCAATTTAACATTCCCTAAAGCAATTTCATCAAAATTCAACCTCATAAATAACTTAATCCTTAAAATTGATGTCATAATTCATCAATTCATACTAATTCCAAGATATCTAAATCATCAATTTCAAAAATCCCCAAATCTCAAATTTTGGCCTAAACCAAGTTACACAAATTCGATATCATAAATCCCATAATCTTCATAATTGATATCATATTCCACAAACCCACACTATTTTTTATGATTCTAAACCAATAATTCACAAAATCCTCAAATCACAAATTTGGGCATAAACCCTAATTCACCCTTTTTCAAAATTGAATCAATTTCAACATGTACTTTCCAAAATTGATCATGGAATTAACAAACCCACACAATTCTCCACATTTCTAAACCAACAAATTACTAAAACTCAAAACTTCAAAATTTCTCTTACCTCTTTCTTTTCCTATTTTCTAATTTATAAAGCTTTAGAGGAAGCTTCCACCTTCTTTCATCCTTCTTCCTTTGAATCTACTCCAAAAGCAAGCTTAAAGTCTCCAAAATCAAAATTCCTAAACTTTCTCTTCTTCTCCATCACCCATCACCGACTCTCTCCTTCCCTCTCTTCTTATTATCATTTGTTCAAGTGTCGTGACTCTCCTTGCAAAAATGACAGCCACTTCTTATCTTATAACCTATAATAAAACTACAACGTTTCATGCTCTTCTTATTTCCCTTGCAAATTTGTGTGCCTCTCATTCATCCACACGGCTATGCTTCCTTTCTTCTTATTTTCATTCATTTTTTTCCTAAGGTAACGTGCCTCTCTTCTTCAAATGACAGCCACCTCTTTTTTTCTTATTGACAAGTCATTAAATGAGGGTCAAAAGACTCTTTTGTCCTTCTCTTTAAATGCACTTCCCAAAATGCCCCTAACATTTGCTTTAATTCATGCTTACTTGCGGATCTAATTCGCACTATCAATTTGAAGGAATTTGTCAAAACTTCCTTCTAGAGAAATGTTCCTCTAAGTATTAATTTCATAATGCCACAAAAATCATCCAATTCGGAGCACTACATCAAAAGTTATGCTCAAAACATTTCAGCTATATTCATATTCTAACACATTTTTAAGCACGTTATTTCCATCCAGAAATTTACATTCTTAATCACAAAATTGACATTCGATATCTTCATAACAATTGTAGATCTATTTCTCTAGTTTGATTCAAATCAAGAATCACCTCATTTAGATTTCCAGATCAAAATTTACTCTCAAAATACTCTTAGATATTCCTAATCCAAAAACTGCACTCTAATCCGAACTTCCATTCATAATTTGAGGGTCTTAGGGGCAAAATTGAAATTTACTTTCTTCATATGATTTGTAGTCCCATGTCTCTATTTTAATTTCCAAAAAGAATCAGATCGATCGGAGCTTTACCGATCGAGATATCTCTAAAATACTGAACACTATTTAAACTTTTATAACTGATCAGCTCACTATAATCCGAGCTATGCTTCTCCATTTAATGCCAAAACTGATCTATATAGTATGAAAAGATAGAAAAATGTCTTAGGAATCCAACGCTTTGAAAATCGGCTCAATCGGAGGTCTGTGCAAAAAGTTATGGCCAAAAGAAGGAAGAGGGGTCAAAAACACAAAAGCAGACGATGATGCCAGCACAGACGAAGATGACGTCATCACAGACGATGACGTCAGCACAGACAAAGGTGAAGCTGAATGTTTCCACTTTGAAAGATCATAACTTTCTACTCAGAACTTAAAATTAGACACGGTTTGATTCGTTGGAAAGCTAAGAGAAAACTCTACAACTTTCATGAAGGCTGTAAAAATCAGATCGACCTCTAAATTGGTCAAAAACTCCACACAAAGTGACCGGTCGATCGCCTTCACATTTAAACAGCATCAGAATTTCTAACAGTCATAACTTTCTACTCCCTTGTCCAATATTTTCGTGCTTTATATCATTAGAAAGATAAAAACAAGCTCTACAACTTCGATTAAGAACATAAAAATCAATTCGACTCCTAAGGGATTCCATTTTCCAGTCAAAGATTATGTCCTCTAATATATCATGCTTAAACCATAACATAAACTTGTAAAAATCATAACTTATTATTCCTTGATCGAAAAATTGCATTCTTTATGTCAAAATAAAGATCAAATCAAATCCTTCAATTTTCATGAAAAACTTCAAAGCTTAATTAACCTCTAATTAGGTAAATTTTTCAGTCAAAGCTTTAGCCATAACATAAGTCAACCGGTAACACACCAAAAGTTTGACTGATCATAACTTTCATTTTCGATATCGAGAAATTTCAAACTTTATGGCTACAGAAAGCTCTCAACAAAATCTACAAATTTCATGAAGATCATTTCCTCAAAATCTGTGTAAATCAAAAGTCAACTCTCAATGGTCAAAAAGTCAAACTTTCTAAATGCTTCAAATTTTCACACTTTTTTTTTAATTCTAGCTTTTCAACTTCATTTCAATCAACTCATCCACTTTTATATGTTTCTTATTTTCACTCAACAATCGGGGTCCAACATTGTGTAGACGCAAACTTGAGGAAGTCCCAAAGGAATTTCGTGCCACTTGCGGGCAGGCGAGAGAAGCCTTAACTTGGTCGACGTGCACGTGACAATTTCTTGGATGGACTATACCGAACCCACATAACATGTAATTCATGCATGGAAAACATTTGGCCCAAATGACCCATTCTTAAAAACTTGAATTCATGCACTTGACATAACTTCCAATTCATGCAATTCCACAACCTAAATTTCATACCAATTATAATAACCATATTTCAATTCAATTAAAAGCAATCGATACAATAATTACACAACAATTTAAGATTATTTCCAAAGTTCACACCCAACAACAACATAGAGCAAATTTTCAATCATCTTAAAGAACCATAATTGCTCACTTAAAAGAAAGTAGTTGGAAGAACATTTATTGCATTTATGAGAGAATATTTAATAGCCTATTATTCAAATATAAAAATGTCACCCACCTTCATTCCTTGCTTGAAGACCTTGTTCCAAATGCCTCTCCCCTTGTTCCACTTCCCTCCTTTGATTCCCTTTAACAATACCCCACCGAAATCCGTAAGAAATATGAGAAATCAAAATTGGACATTCTAAGGAGGGGAAAGCATGGAATTTAACCTATCTAACTTTACCCATAACTTTTCTAAGCGATTCTAACCAAAACCCATCTATAAATCCAAAAGATTTCACTTTTTCTTACCTTAGAGAAGATACCCACGAAATTTTCCTTTGGTTTCTAAAAGAAGGTTGATCTTTCCCTTTCGTTTTTATAGAACTCTTAAAAACCCTTCCTTAGAGCAAGAAATCACAAAGCCCTAATCTTCTTTCTTCTCTCTTCTTGTCTCTTCTTCTTCTTCTTTCCTCTTGGCCGAAATCCCTCTCTTCCTCTCTTTTGTTGTAAATTTCGTGGGTTCCCAAATGACTTAGCAAAGGTTGATTTTCTAACTTAAAGCCTTATAGAAAAACTACGTAGTTTTGTTACTTATTCTTCATACTTGCCATTTGTCTCTTCCTCCCTCACATAAACGAGTACAAGCTTTACTTCTTTCTTTTTGTTTTCATTCTTCTTATTCAAAGGACCAAATATGCCCCTCCTTGAAGGCTTTAACCCTTAAAAACATTAATGATCTACCTAAAATGCCCTAAGCCCTCTTATTCCTTTAATACCTAATAACATACTCCACTTTAATTTAAACGTAGTCCCTCATTAAAAATTCTCATTTCTTAAGAGCTAAAACCTCGAAATAATTTAAACATGTTTAATAATAATTATAAAAAAAAATTCAGGGCCCAACATTTCTCCCCCCCCTCCCCTTAAAGAATTTCGTCCTCGAAATTCTTACCTGGATTAATGAAAAGATGAGGATACTTCTCCTTCATAGCTTCCAATGGCTCCCACGTGGCCTCTTCTACCGAATGGTTCCTCCATAAGACCTTGACTAGCTGCACTGTCTTATTCCTCAAAACCTTTTCTTTTGTGTCCAAGATCTGTACTGGAAGCTCCTCATAACTCAAGTCATCACTCAACTGAATTTCATCTGCCTGAATGACATGAGAAGGATCCGATCGGTATCTTCTTAACATAGAGACATGAAACACATCATGAATCTGAGATAACTCTGGAGGCAATGCTAATTTGTACGCTAACGGACCAATTCTTTCCAGAATCTCGTAAGGCCCCACATACCTTGGACTCAGCTTACCCTTTTTCCCAAATCTCAGAATCCTTTTCCAAGGAGAAGTCTTGAGAAAAACTTTCTTGCCGACCTTATACTCCATCTCCTTCCGGTGAGCATCTTCATAACTTTTCATTCTGTCCTGAGCTACTTTCATCCTGTGCTTAATCAAGTTGACCTTATCAACAGTCATCTGAATCAACTCTGGACCCAATAGCTTCCTTTCTCCCTCTTCATCCCAACACACCGGAGTCCTACATCTCCTCCCATACAGAGCCTCATACGGTGCCATCTGAATGCTCGAATGATACGAATTATTGTAGGCAAATTCGATCAGAGGTAAGTGCTCATCCAAAGCTCCTCTAAAGTCCATCACATATGCCCTGAGCATTCCCTCAAGGGTCCAAATGGTCCTCTCAGATTGACCATCCGTCTGGGGATGAAAATTTGTGCTAAAATTCAAATTGGTTCCTAAGGCCTCTTGCAAGCTTCCCCAAAATCTTGAAGTAAATCGAGGATCCCTATCAAAAACTATGGAATCTGGAATCCCATGTAATCTCACTATTTCATCAATGTACTTCTTCGCTAGCACCTGCAAGGAATCCGTCTGTTTAATTGATAGAAAATGTGCTGACTTTGTCAACCGATCAATAATGACCCATATAGCATCATGCTTCCTTCTAGTCTTGGGCAAACCCATCAGAAAATCTATAGTTATCCTTTGTCGCTTCCATTCAGGGATGGACAATGGCCTTAACATGCCTGAAGGTGCCTGATGTTCAGCCTTGACTTGCTGACACACTAAACACCTACTCACATAGTCTGCCACATCTCTTTTCAAGCCCTTCCACCAAAAATGCTCCTTCATATCTCTATACATCCTGGTGCTTCCTGGGTGCATGGCATAAGGCGCATTGTGTGCCTCATCCAGAATCTCATCTTTCACTTCTTTGAAATTAAGGATAAAAAGTCTGTTTCCGACAACCAGAAGTCCATCATCCCTCACTATCATTTCAGATTTCTTGCCATTTTGAATTTCTTCTCGAAGCTTACTCATCTCTGCATCCTGTGCTTATAACTCCTTAACTTTCTCCCTAAATATTGGCCTCACTCTGAAATTTGCAATTATACAATCTGGTTCCTCCTGTTTCAAGCTTATCCTGAGCTTCGCCACTTCTTCCAATAATGGCAAATAAATCGTCTGAAAATGAGCTATCGATGCTTTCCTACTCAAGGCATCCACCACTACGTTTGCCTTTCCTGGATGATATTCAATCATTAAATCATAATCTTTAAGCAACTCTATCCACCTTCTCTGTCTCAAATTCAGTTCTTTCTGGCTTAACAAATATTTGAGGCTTTTGTGATCAGTAAAAATCTTCGTCTGCACCCCATACAAATAATGTCTCCAAATCTTCAGGGCAAAAACTACTGCTGCCAATTCCAGATCATGGGTTGGGTAATTCAATTCATAAGGCTTTAGCTTCCGTGAGGCATAAGCTATTACCTTATCTCCTTGCATTAATACACAACCCAAACCCTTCCTTGAAGCATCACTGTATACTGTATACCCCTCCTCTCCAGTAGGCAAGTTCAAAATTGGAGCACTTGTCAATCTGTGTTTCAGCGCTTCAAAGCTCTTTTGACATTCATCAGTCCAGATAAACTTCTGATTCTTTCTCAACAACTTAGTCATAGGAGCAGCTATCATTGAAAACCCTTCAACAAATCTCCTATAATACCCTACTAGACCCAGAAAACTTCTTATTTCTGCCACTGACTTCTGCTTCAATTTTCCTTAGGTCAACATGTACCCCGTCTTTAGAAATCAAATGCCCAAGGAAAATCACTTCATAGAGCCAAAATTCACATTTGTTGAATTTGACATAGAGCTCTTTCTCCCTTAATCTCTGCAACACTATCCTGAGGTGTCCCTCATGTTCCCCTTCACTCTTGGAATAAACCAGGATGTCATCGATAAACACTATAACAAACTGATCCAGAAATTCCTTGAAAACCCTATTCATAAGATCCATAAATGCAGCCAGGGCATTGGTCAGTCCAAAGGGCATGACCAGAAATTCATAATGCCCGTAACGTGTCCTGAAGGCTGTCTTGCTTACATCAGACTCTTTGATTCTGAGCTGATGATAGCCTGACTAAGATCAATCTTAGAAAAGACCCGTGCTCCCTGCAACTGGTCAAACAAATCATCGATCCGAGGCAGAGGGTACTTGTTCTTAACAGTTACCTTGTTGAGCCTCCGGTAATCGATACACATATGCCATGTCCCATCCTTCTTCCTAATAAACAGAACCGGTGTTCCCCAGGGTGACGAGCTCGGTCTGATGAACCCCTTCTCTAACAACTCCTCCAACTGTTCCTTAAGTTCCTTCAGCTCTGCTGGAGCCATTCTATTTGGTGGTATAGAAATTGGTGCGGTTCCGGGAATCAAGTCAATAGCAAACTCAATTTCCCTCACCGGTGGCAAACTTGGTAACTCTTCCGGGAACACATCTGGAAACTCCCGTACTACTGGAAAATCCCCTAACCTTGCTTCATTCAACTCGGTGTCCACAACATGCGCCAAGAAGGCTTCACACCCCTTTTCCATCATTCGTTCAGCTAGCAAAGCGGAAACAATTCTAGGCGGTGCTATTTTCCTATCTCCTCGGAAATTCACCTTCTCACCATTTCCCAGGTCAAACTTTACCTCCCTAAGGCTACAGTCCAACTTTGCCTGATACTTCTCCATAGCATCCATTCCCAATATAACATCTAAGCCCTTCAGCTCTAGAGGCAACAAGTTTACTATGAGTTTAGCACCCTCAATAACTAGTTCACAGCCTCTATACACTCGACTGATTATCACATTCCTCCCTAGAGGTGTACTAACAATTAGGGGGCTACTCAAAGGCATTGGATTCATAGCATGTAAAGTTACACTTGCAGAAACAAAAAAAATGCGTTGAGCCAGAATCAATCAACACAAAAACTACAGAATTGAATAACTGAGCCATACCCGTAACAACTTCAGGAGCGACTGCAGCTTCCTCTCGGGTCATGGCAAGTACTCTGCTCAGGCTCGACCTCGACCCTTGGTCTCCCTGGAGGGTTAGCCTTCCTCACAACTCCAGAACTGCCTACTTCATTGATTGGCCTGGGTCTCACTGTTTCTGCTCTTCTTGGGGCTCGCGACTATGACCCCTCCTGCCTGACTACTTGGGGACAATCTTTGATCATGTATCCCTTCTCACCACATCGAAAACATGCTCCAAGTGGCTTAAGACACTCTCCTTTATGAAATCTCCCGCAAAGCTCACATTTGGGGTTTGTGTATTTGACTCTTCCCGTCCATCCTGTGCCTCCCACATTTGAGACTTGCTTTGAAACTGGCCTGGCCTGCTTGTTCTTGGCGGGACCACTACTGTCCACCTCACTCTGCGTATGAAAACTTCTTGTACTCCTCTGAGGCACTAGAGCACTCAATCCCTTCCTTAAAGACTGCTCTCGGTTCTTCCTTTTCCTGTTCACTTCAGACTTGATGTTCTCCAGTTTCTCATCCTGAAGTGTTGCGTCTACCAATTGCTGGTAGTCACAGAAATTGTGGATCATCAACTTCTCTTTGATCCCAAGGTGAAGTCCGCCCTCAAATTTGCGGCACTTATCCTCTTCATTCCCCACAATATTGGTCACATACCGAGACAACTGGGTGAACTTCAGCTCGTATTCACTCACACTCATCTCCTCTCGTGAGATTCAGAAATTCTCCGCCTTCTCTTGCATATAAACCCTCGAAAAATACTTCCTTCGGAAAGCTTCTAAAAAGTCCCTCCATGACAGCACTGGAGACACAACCTGACTGTGGGGCACTGACTCCCACCAGTGAAGTGCATCTCCCTACAGCAAGCTAGCTGCAAAATCCAGTTTCTCTTCATCAGAACACTTCATCTGAATCAAGACCCTCTCGGCCCTCTTCAACCATGCTTCAGCCTCTTCAGAGTTGGTAGTCCCACTGAAGTCGACAGCCCCATACTTGCGGAGCTTATCATATTGCCCACTCCTTTCCACTAGAGCTGGTACCTGAGCTTGTGATCCTTGGCCCATGGCATGGATAAAAGCCTGGGCAAAGGCTTGAAAGAATTGCGGATCCATTTGAGGCATCGGAGGAGACGGTGGAGGCACCTCATCGCCGCACACTAGTGTCTCAAAGATCCGAGCAACATGAGTCCCGTGATCTTGTGGGACATATGATTCATCCGTACTCCCTTGGCGAGAGCCAGATTGAGTCAGAGTTCCTCGAGTTCTTCTTCGAGGCGACATTTCACTCCTTCAATTTAAAACCATTTAAATCTTTAGTTCATGCAAAACAGTTTCAAATCATGCAAAACAATTCAAAACAATGCAAGTTGTTCATTTTACATAATGCATGTAATTCATGAAAAAAAATATTTGCATGTTCGCCTCATCCTTGAGAACTACCCACTTATGTTCCTAACGCTGCGTTTGGTTGCGATCTCAGAGAATGCAGACGTAATGAGCGAGACAAAACAAAATGTAAACCGGAGATGAGGTAGTGTTTAGTTGTGGTTGTAATGAGAAAACTGCTCTCATCTTATGGATGTAATGTGTTTGGTTGCGAGGACGATAAACAAATATAATGCAAATGATAGATATGCCCTTAGTCCTTAAATTGATTAAAATATGTAATTCTAATATTCTTTTAATATGAATGGCTTGTATTAGTTTAAAATTAACGAGAATAATAATAACAATTTGAAATTAATCAGAATAACATTAATAATAATTTAATTATTATTTTGAAAACAAAATAATAATAACCAAACATAAATAAGTGAAAATGTTTAAGAATAATAAATCGAATAATAATAAATACAAAGTATATAATAATTTGTAATAATAATAATTAGACATAATTATTATTTATATTACCATAATTATAATAATAAAGAGAAAATGGACGCATATTAATACTAATAATACATTTATTTACTACTACTACTATTAATAATAATAATAATAATAATACTAATAATAATAAATTGATAATAACAAACAAACAATATGAACGATAACATGAATAAATTAATTAATAATAACAACATTAACTACAAAATTAATGTAGTCAATTTTCATAATAATAATAATAATAAATACAATATTGAATACGATTAATAATAACAATATTTAATACGATTAATAATAACAATAACTAATACTTAATTATTGTTAATAAAAATCATAAATATAAGAGATTAAAACAAAGTTTATAATACATTTTATATTAAGAATAATAATAGTTGTAATAAGAAATATATTATAATAATATTGATAATAATAATTTTGGACCAATAATAATAATATTAATATTAATATTAATGAAATTCAAGAACATGATTAGTAACAATTGTGTCAACATACGTTCATATACATCATCTAAGCATTAATAGAATTAATTACATAATAGCTTCAACATACATTCATATAAGTAATTACATGATAGGTTCAACATTCATTGAAAGCAGACATTTAAACATTACTGTTGATAACAACATAATTGGTTCATCATACATAAAGGCCTTAGATTTTATCAATAATATTTTGAATAATCATTCCCAAGATGACGCCAATGGCTATGAGTAAATATGTGTGAGCCCATGCCGTGTTTGTCTGCAAAGGGGCAACGACATTGAGTTGTTCATTTGTTGGCTGTGGGATTTGAGTCGACATAGACGAGGAGGCTTCATTAGCGGTAGGGATAATGTCTACATTGCGCTGATCCGGCCTATATGAGCCCATGGCAAAAATCGTTTGTGCTTCTTCCAATGTCCGATACCCCTTGAATCGAGCATTCCGAAATCCCTCAGTTGCTAATCTCACATCATCCCAATTGGTAAAAATACCAACTTCACGTCCAGCAAATACCACATAAAAATTGTATCGACCCATATTTTTGAACCTGAAAAAGAATCATATTATCATCATCCATACACGCAACGAATATGACAAACATTATATAATAAGTCAACCAACCAGTGATAAGTCAGATAATTGTTAACATAAACATCATTAAAAACAACATATACCCAGTTTCATAACCATGCAAATTTCAAAACTAAAAAGCATGTCATATGTCTGAATCTAAAAGGCCCCTAACATAAGCCTGCTTAAGCTCTAGTGGTAAACCCCAGTAAACACTCATTAATTCAGGATGCCCCACGAATTTCTGTGCAGCCTTGAGAATTTCGCCAACGGGGAAGCCGAAACTGACAAGCTCTTCACCGAACTTAGCTCCTTGCATTCCTGCAATGGCGTCCGCAATCACCTTAGCATTATCTTTGCTAGTTTCAATAGCAACAGCAAATGATGCTGCAAGGCTTTCCAGTGCTTCACTTTCCCGCATCTTCTGTTTCCTTTTATTTTGTACATTTCCAATAGTGTTGCTGGAAGATGCCATGGATCTGAGGACGTGGGCTGAAGTAGGTGGAGGAGGAGTTGTTTGCAAGGCTGGTTGTTCGCAACAATCTTCAAATAATGGTTCAGCCGATGGGGCTTCGCCTTCTATTTCACCCTCATCACCAATATCAACAGCATCAGCAGCAGTATGAGCCCTTCCACCAGTGGCTATGTCCCGCCCAAATACAAATTCAAGTCTAGGGTAAAGTGGGAATGGCTTGCCAGGAGTGTAGTACTTGTTCGGGTGGCTCTAGAGAAAACATCAGATAACGTCAGAACGCATTACATACGATAATCTAATCAACAGTAAAACCAGTCAACAATAAGCACAAAATTACCCTCATCCATTCTTCTAGGACTTGCTTGCTATCGACCTCAACGCATTGCTTTGACTCATTCTAGCCAAAGCCAATACAGTTTAACATGTCAAAAGTTGTTTGATATTTGTCTTTTAACCTTTTCTGCTTATTTTTTACATGTCTCCTATCGATCCCACACTCAGGAAATTTCTCCACCATCTGCCGAGCAAGTGTTTGGAAAGTACCAGGCTTGAATTGGCCATTATCTGCCCTCTGACCATCTATCACTGCCTCTTCCATTAAGGTAACCAAAGCATCTGTTTCACTGTCCGTCCAAATTCTTGACCTTGCGCCTACACCATACAATGTCAATACTCTATTAGTTTCATTTTGTGCTAATATTCGTAGGAAGATTAGCACCTTTTCTTCAATAGGCAGATGGCCAGTATTTGCCAGTTCCCCATGGGCTTGAAGCATTTCACATAACACTGAAAATATCTTAACGTCCATCCTTAAATCCCACTGACTATTCCTATCACCCTCATGCAAAATCCTATGTATATTAGCTTCCCTTGATGGCACTGTCAAAGCTCTACTCCCTAATGCAAGATCACTCCTCTTCCGTTTTCTTCTGTATACTGCCAACACTACCGCTATTACCACTTTCATTAATTCCAACTGCCCATTCCAAACATCAAGAAAAGTCAAAGCCTTTAATATCGCATCACGACGCGATTTATCCATGTTGGGGCACAAAAACTATCTGCAAAGAGTTCACAACGTATTGATCGTTAACTAAAATTGAACACTATACACTGTTATGAATACCAAGTCCATAATCAAAACCAAGCTCATCTTATACATTGTTAAGATGATATTATTATTCTCTCTTATATACTATGTGAAGACTCCTTCAATAGAAGTTAATAAAACCTTCATACTACTATCTCCTATATCAGTGATTCTAACAAAGTAATATAATGTTACGCCATATTTCATAATAAATGTTGCTTGCAAAGTGATAACATAAATCATGCACAAAGACAATCCATCGATTTAGTATCATTCAAGGTTAATTTCATAAATGCACAGAGAAATAGATTTTGTTATACGACAAATGATTCTAAACAGACTAAATCAAGGAGAGAGTAATAAATAAAGAAAATTTGCACTAGAGCACAGCCCACCACAGATCTACGCATAAAATAACTCCAGAGGATGGAATCAAATTCAATCCACAGATAGAGCAAGATCAAAACTTACACTAGAGCACATTGTTCGTCCAAATCGAAGAGGGATGGGTACAGAAGTTGTAGAGAGACGAAGATGGAACAGAGTTTTGCTGCTGGCTGGAGGCTTCACCACCGGTAAGAAAGTGACGTTCTCGGCTTGGATCAACAGAAAAAGACACGCAACCGGGTTGTGGATCGACACCGGATGACGACTGGTTCGACGGTTGAGGGAGACGGTGGTAGAGAAAGGTAGGGCTAATCTTGGACAAGCCGACGATTTATTTGGGCGACAGGGACGTAATGACCCCTGTCCTACGGTTTTGAGGTAAACAAAAATGGTTGTCTCTGTTCACTGGGGGCAGATGATAAAAAGAGGGAGACAGTAATCAAACAACTTCAGATGACAGGATTTTTATGTTTTGTGCACTGTCCCCGGTGATGGGGACGGCAACCAAACATTGCGTAAGAGATCACAAAACCTAGTCACTCCGATAACACAACTGTTGGACCCCGTTCTCAGAGCCCAACTTTCGGAGTCCTAAAGCCTTGTGCTTATTACCTTGGAGGGTCCTTAGCTGTAACTCCACATTCGTGGTGAGCGCACACTATTTAACCATCAAAATCATGAGTTGACTTATTCATATAAATTGTAGCTTTATGCCTCGAGTTTATTTTGAAAAAAGAATCACCCTAAACGGAGTAATATAACTCAAGTTATGCTTAAAAAGCCTAAAAGAGCTCATACTCCAAATATGATCTTCAAACCGACCTCTCATTTGTTTTAATGCAAACGTCTTCAATTTGACTTCAAATGGTACCAATTTTTGTGTAGAGAAAGATATATATCTTAGAAATCTGATGGTTTAAATCTCACCTCAATTGGAGGTCGGATGAAGGAATTATGCCCAAACGAATAGATTATGTTCACACTCGAATTCAAATTGAACCTCCTTTGGCGCGATTACCATAACTTTTAATCTAGATGTCGGATTGAGTTCGTTCTTTGACAGTTAGAAAGAAGATATCTAGATATAAAACTCTCATTAAGACCAAAAAATGATATTCGGCCCCTATCCATGTCCAAAATCACAATCTTTCCCGTAGTTGTCCGTTAAACAGACATCCATGTCCGTTTAACGGACACGTTCGGGTGAAAGTGGCCCAAATGATCCGAGAATGTCCGTTAAACGGACATGCAAGTCCGTTTAACGGACATGAACTGGCCAAGGGGTGTTTTTGCACCCGAGGATGTCCGTTTAACGGACATCCATGTCCATTTACGGACATTGGGTTACTCAAAACTCCAATGCCTCTTCCAAACACCTCACCTTCAATCTAACTTCATAACCACTTGTATACTTTGCAAATTTAACTTATTCTAAAGCATAAACACTTTAAATTCTAAGTTCACTCACCAACTTCACAATTTCCACCTTAATTGGTTCATCAAAACCATGAATTTCAATCTTTATTCATCAAGGCTATCATAAGCACACAAGTTTAACAAACAACAAGATCCATAGTAACTGTCACCTTTCAAACCTCATAACTTCTTACCCCAAAGTCCTAAAACTTCATATTATACCTCAATGGAATGCTAACAAGATGACCTACAAATTTCATTAAGGATTCAAAAATCAATTTCGTCATTAAAGGAGGTAAAAACTCACTCAAATGTACTGCTCCTATAATGACCAATGAAACCGTGAAATAGCCACATGAACAGTAACTGATATAGGTTTAACCCCCATAAGTTTTTACTCCTAGCTCCAATTACGGCATATCATACACCATTAGAAAGCTCTAAACATATGCTACATTCTTCAAAAAGACCTCCCAATTCAATTCAAACACTTAGGGGCACCTCTTTTAAAAATTCACTATCCAAACTTCAATTCAATTCAACCCAACTCAAGTACCTGCATAAAAACCTAAATCTTCAATCTCTCATAAAACCAACTAATCCAAATATTCCAAAGGATCAACTTCAATAGCAGCCATACACTCTTAGCATTCTAATCATATCCAAACTATACAACAATACATCTCCCCTCTTCTTGTCAAATTCAAACCATACCACAATGCATTGTGATAAAACATATATGAATTGTACAAAATACATTAAAACTCAACATTCTTGCATTTATATGAACAATATAAGTTATTACAAAGCTTTAGAGGGCATTTTAAGCCACTTACATCAAAATCCAAAATACAACTTACAAAAATAACATTTGCCCAAAATGCATCTAAAGCATTGATTCTCAAAAGTTAACTTGAAATACAAAAATATCCTATTCTGGAGCAATGCCTCTAAACTCAATTGTCGGTCTCGTGCTCTTCACCTGGAGATAGGACGGAATGGGAGGGGTGAGCTTACGCTCGTGGGTAACAAGTTTACATCCGGTAATAAGCAAAAACCATTTAAAACGTTCATAATCATATCAATTTTTCACAGTTATCCATAAAACATAAATTTCTCGACTTTGTTAAAACACAATCACAATTCTCATAAGTCAAACATTTTTCAAACTTGTCAATAAATGCAAGCACACAAACACATCACAAATGGCTTGGTAAGTCCAAAATCATGGCAGACTACACAATTCCCTAAGAGGGTTTTGTGTAGACGCAAACTTGAGGAAGTCTCAAAGGAATTCCGTGCCACTTGCGGGCAAGCGAGAGAAGCCTTGACTTGGTCGACATGCACGTGACAATTTCTTGGATGGACTATACCGAACCCACATAACATGTAATTCATGCATGGAAAACATTTGGCCCAAATGACCCATTCTTAAAAACTTGAATTCATGCACTTGACATAACTTCCAATTCATGCAATTCCACAACCCAAATTTCATACCAATTATAATAACCATATTTCAATTCAATTAAAAGCAATCGATACAATACTTGCACAACAATTTAAGATTATTTCCAAAGTTCACACCCAACAACAACATAGAGAAAATTTTCAATCATCTTAAAGAACCATAATTGCTCACTTAAAAGAAAGTAGTTGGAAGAACATTTATTGCATTTATGAGAGAATATTTAATAGCCTATTATTCAAATATAAAAATGTCACCCACCTTGATTCCTTGCTTGAAGACCTTGTTCCAAATTCCTCTCCCCTTGCTCCACTTCCCTCCTTTGATTCCCTTTAACAATACCCACCGAAATCCATAAGAAATATGAGAAATCAAAATTGGACATTCTAAGGAGGGGAAAGCATGGAATTTAACCTATCTAACTTTACCCATAACTTTCCTAAGCCATTCTAACCAAAACCCATCTATAAATCCAAAAGATTTCACTTTTTCTTACCTTAGAGAAGATACCCACGAAATTTTCCTTTGGTTTCTAAAGGAAGCTTGATCTTTCCCTTTCCTTTTTATAGAACTCTTAAAAACCCTTCCTTAGAGCAAGAAATCACAAAGCCCTAATCTTCTTTCTTCTCTCTTCTTCTTCTTCTTTCCTCTTGGCCGAAATCCCTCTCTTCCTCTCTTTTCTTGTAAATTTCGTGGGTTCCCAAATGAGTTAGCAAAGTTTGATTTTCTAACTTAAAGCCTTATAGCAAAACTACGTAGTTTTGTTACTTATTCTTCATACTTGCCATTTGTCTCTTCCTCCCTCACATAACCGAGTACAAGCTTTACTTCTTTCTTTTTGTTTTCATTCTTCTTATTCAAAGGACCAAATATGCCCCTCCTTGAAGGCTTTAACCCTTAAAAACATTAATGATCTACCCAAAATGCCCTAAGCCCTCTTATTCCTTTAATACCTAATAACATACTCCACTTTAATTTAAACGTAGTCCCTCATTAAAAATTCTCATTTCTTAAGAGCTAAAACCTCGAAATAATTTAAACATGTTTAATAATTAAAAATAAATAAAATAAAAAATTCAGAGGCCAACAAGTTTGATGAATGCATGATTTCTGATTGTTAACAAATTGTTTGACAAATTGAAAATTTTGAGAAACAAGTGTTTTGATATTTTTGATGCGAAATTACAATGGTCATGAAAATGAGTTTTCATAAATGTTTTTGCTTATTATTGATTACAAAACTATTATCCATGAGCTTTAAGCTCATCCACTCCCATTCTGTCCCATCTTTAGAGGAAGAGCAAGAGATCGAGTAGTCAAGAGTCACAGCATCACTCCGATTAAGCTTATTTTTATATTTGAAGTTAGTTTTGGTAAAACAAGGCTTTAGTCGCATTTTGAGAAATTCAACTTTTGCAAACTATGTATTTTGGATTATATTATAATGTGACTTGAATGCCCATTAAAGCTTTGTAAAACTCTACTTTTAATATTAATGAAAAATATGATTGGAGTTGTCTATTATTTTTCATGTTTGCGCAAAGTATTCAGATTTTGGAAATTGCATGTGTTTATGTATAAGTTCATTTTGTTTTTGGGTTTAAATTGATGATGGTTGTTGGGAAATTTATAGTTGCATTTAGTAGAGTTAATGTTGGGGTTAAGTAGTTGAAAAAGTTTAAGTTTGCATTAAATGAGGTATGTTGATCAGTGTTTATGGGTTCTGCTCCAGGGGTTTTCGCCGCAGTGAAGCCAAAGGTTCTCCGTGATGTAATTAACCCAAAGGTTTTCTGCTTCTCCATACGGCGAAGGCAATTCCCAGGGTTCGCCGTAGTGAAATACATCATCCACCGCGACGTAATTAACCCCATGTTCGCCACGACGAAACAATATTGTTTCACCACGGCCACCCACTTGCTTCCGAAGGGTTTTCTTTTAAATTTCCAATTTCTAAGTCCTCCTCCATGCTCAAGCCACATGATCCCATGTCTGATATTGAGCTCCGAAAATGGGGTCCAACTGGTTGTGCTATCAGAGCAACTAGGTTTAAGTCCAGGTGTAGGACTAGGTTTAGGCATGAATTGGGTAGTTTAAGACATGAAATTGAACATGCATTATTTTAAGTGAACAACTTGCATTGTTTTAAATTGATTCACGTTATTTGAAATTTCTTTATATGATTTGAATTGTTTTGCATACTTTGAAAATTGTTTTGCATGAACTAAAAAGTTTTCAATGGTTTTAAATTAAAGGAGTTAACATGCTGCCTTGAAAGAGAACTTGAGGAGCTATGACTCGATCTCGCTCTCGCCAAGGGAGCACGGATTAATCATATGTCCCACAAGATGCTGGGACATTCTGCTCCGACTTGTGAGGCACCTAGTGTGCAGCATAAGGTGCCTCCACCTCCTCCTTCGAACCCTCAAACAAACCCTATGGATCTACGTTTTTTTCAAACCTTTGCTTAGGCTTTCACTTATGCCATGGGCCAGGGGTCACAAAGGCCGATGCAAGCTCCAATGGAAAGGAGTAGATAGTATGACAAGCTCCGCAAGTATAGAGTGGTAGATTTTAACGGAACTACAAATTTGGAAGAGGCTAAAGCCTGGTTAAAGAGGACCGAGAGGTTTATGCTTCATATGAAGTGCTCGAATAAGGAGAAATTAGATTATGCAGTGAGCTTGCTACAGGGGATACACTTCATTGGTAGGAATCAGTGCCCCACAGTCAGGATTTGCCTCCGATGTTGTCATGGAGAGACTTTTTGGAAGCTTTCAGGAGGAAATACATCTCGAGGGTCTATATTCGAGAGAAGACCAAGGAATTTCTCAATTTCACACAGAGTGACATGAGTTTGAGTGAGTATGAGCTGAAGTTTACCCAGCTTTCTTGATATGTGTCCAACATTGTAACAAATGAAGAAGAAAAATGTAGTAAGTTTGAGGGAGGTCTTCATTTGGGGATCAAGGAGAAAGTATTAATCCACAATTTATGTGACTAATAGCAGTTGGTAGATGTCACACTGTAGGCTGAAAAACTGGAGAATATAAGATATGAACGAAAAAGAAGAGAAAGAACCGGGAGTAGTCTTCCAAGAAGGGAATGAGTGCTCTAATGCCTGAGAGGAGTACGAAGAGTTTTCACACATAGAGTGAGGTGGGGAGTAGTGCCTCTTCTAAGGACAAGCAAGCAAGGGCAGTGTCAGTGCAAGCCTCAATAGTAGGAGGAAATGGCAGGGTGGAAAGGAGCAGGTACACAAACCCCTAATGTGAGCATTGTGGGAAGTTTCACAAGAGAAAGTGTTTTAGGTTGTTTGGAGCATGTTTCCGAAGTGGGGAGAAGGGACATTTGATTAGGGACTATCCCCAAGTATCAAGACAAGAGGGACCGTAGTTTTAAGCCCCAAGGAGAGTAAAAACAGTGGGAACTAGGCCAGTCACTGAGGTGGGCAGCTCTGGAGCTGCAAAGAAAGTTATTCCTCTAGGAAGGACAAGGGGTCATGCACAGGCAAGGGTGTTTGCCATGATAAGGGAGGAAGCTATAGCCACACCTGAGATTGTCACAGGTATGGTTCAGTTATTTAACTCTGCAGTATATTTGTTAATTGATTTTGGTTCCACACATTCTTTTTTTTCTACAAGCATGGCATTACCTGGTATAAATTCAGTCCCTTTGAATAGTCGTTTGCTTGTTACTACACCTCTAGGGAGGAATGTGGTAATCAGTCAAGTATACAAAAGTTGTGAGTTTTTTATTGATGGTGCTAGACTGGTAGTGGACTTACTACCTCTAAACCTAAAAGGCTTAGATGTTATACTTGGAATGGATGTTATGGAAAAATATCATGCAAAGTTAGATTGTGGCCTTAAAGAGGTGAAATTTGATCTGGGCAATGGTGAGAAGGTGATTTTTAGAGGGGACAGGAAAACACCATCCCCAAGAATTATTTCAGCCTTGCTAGCTGACAGGATGATGAAAAAGGGGTGTGAAGCCTTCTTGGCACATGTTGTGGATGCTGATGTGAATGAAGGGAGGTTAGAGGATTGTTCAACTGTAAGGGAGTTTCCATATATGTTCCAAGAGGACTTACCTAGTTTGCCACTGGTGAGGGAAATCGAGTTTGCCATCAACTTAATTCCTGAAACCGCACCCATTTCTATACTACCGTTTAGAATGGCTCCAGCTGAGCTGAATGAGCTTAAAGAACAGCTAGAGGAACTGCTAGAGAAGGGGTACATAAAGCCGAGTTCGTCACCATGGAGAGCTTCGGTTCTGTTTGTTAAGAAGAAGGATGGAACATGGCGGATGTGTATTGATTATCGGAGACTCAACAAGCTGACTATTAAAAATAAGTATCCTCTGCCCCAAATTGATGATTTGTTTGACCAACTATAGGGAGCAAGGGTCTTTTCAAAGATTGATCTCAAGTCGAACTATCATCAACTCATAATCAAGGAGTTTGATGTAAGCAAGACAACCTTCAGAACACGGTATGGACATTATGAGTTCCTAGTGATGCCATTTGGTTTGACCAATGCTCCAGCTGCTTTAATAGATCTTATGAATAGGGTCTTCAAGGAGCATCTGGATCAGTTTGTCATAGTGTTTATCAATGACATTCTGGTGTATTCCAAAAGTGAAGGGGAACATAAGGAGCATCTCAGGATTATGTTGCAGACATTGAGAGTGTTGGACATCAACGCAAGTGCACGTTTCTATCATCAAGTAGTAAAAATATCGATCCCACGGAGACCAAATTAGTTAAATAGTAATACTCGTAATAACTTCTAATTTAAGCTAATAAAAAAAATTAAAGAAAAGATTGATTGATTGTGGTTTGAAAAATGAAATAAAAACGAGAATTAAAGCAAGATAAAAATATAAGAAATATCAATGGAATGAAAATCTAGGAATTTAACTTCCCCCTCTGATTTTACCTTGATGTCAAAATTTTCTCGGTTTAACTCATATATCGAGTTTGATAACCTAAGATTCAGAATTAACTACTAAGCCCTCCCGGATCATTAGTAATCCTAATCATCAAACCAATTTCCTATATTTCTATGGTAAATTGTGATAATTCGATGATTGCTTTATCGAATCAATCTTAATGTGGTACTTAGGGTGGATAGGAATCTCCCAATCCTAGACACAAATCACTACAAATGTGATCCTAAGCTATTGCAATCTTCTTCCAAATCTATTGCTCCCTGTTACATTACACAAAGATTAAGAAAATCAATTTCATAGGTGATCAAATTATGAAAAGCATTAAGAACAAATTGCAATAATCAAGCCTTTAAGTAAAAACGGGCATAAGAGATTACACGTAGAAAATACCAATTAACCGAGATTACATCAAGGGTTCCGTTAAAATCCTAAAATGAAAGGATTAGTTACTCATGATAACAGTAGCAGCAATGAAAATAATAAAAGCAAGCATTGTGATTATGAAATAAGTAGAAGGAAAGGAAGAACAAATAGTGATGTTGCTCTTCAATTTTGCCTCCTCTCCTTCAACATGTATTCACTTGAAACTTGCTAATATCTTTTGTTTCCACCACCAGCTGTAATTTTTATTACTTGGCACCTGGACGTCTCATCTCCTTAAGCCACCTTGCGTCCACTAGCATGCTTCATCAACGTGAGTGGAGAGTCCCCTTTGGTGTAATGAAAAAATGAAAATATCGTCAAAAGGTGGAGCTTATGGAGAGTGCTTGGTGGAGCCTTAATGTGCGTGAGTTTTCCCTGTGTTATTTGTGGCCAAGGATTTGTGAGTCAAGAACAAGAAGTAGCGTCAGTCAGTTTTTTTTAAAATGAAGAGTGAGTGCTGGTTGTCCCCAGTAGCGTGAGTGTTGGAGAGTTTTTCTAAAAAAAATCAGTAAAGATGGAGCCCCCCCTCTTTTTACAATTTACGTGGGTCACCTCTAAAGTAGCGTGATTTGATGATGTATTCATTGATTCTTGTCCCACCTTTACTGTTCACGCACACACTCACAGCCTCCACTTGCGTCATTTAGTTTTGTCTTTTTAAACCACCAAGCACACATCCTCCTTGAAGAGCTCCTCTAAAATTTGAGTGAGTGGAGTGTTAATCCATCAAGAGTGAGTGCTTGGTGAATCTCCCATCAAAAGTTGCGTGATTTTCTTCCTTGTGGGTCTAATTAACTTTTTTTCCTAATTTACTCCTTCACGCTCCTTTCTTTACAACAAAATCAACTTTATTCATAACCACCAGCTGCCAACGATCTTCATGCATGCTTCAGTTGTCTTCTTGCTTCCTTTTGGTCAATTGCGTTAGTGGTCCTTGTCCCACTAAATGTCAAGCTCCCCTTAATGTTATTTTCCTCTAATGTATGTCTCTTTCAATGTTAACCCCTCTCCTCTAGCTTCTTCGCAAGCATATAGCTCCTCTAGGTCTGTGTGATTTGTTTTGGTCTGTCTTTTTGTGTCCCTTTTCTTCTCTTCTGACGGCATGGTGTGCTGAAATTGTCCTCTATATAGCGTGATTTTCTCAATTGTTATTGCTTTCCTTGTGTCACGCCTCAAGCTCTTCTCATGTGTGCTTCAAGCCTCCAATTGTTGCATTATTTTCAATTGTGGAGTCAGCATTATTCTCCACGCTGACAAACCTCCAGCCTCCTATTGTAGCTAAAGTGACCAATTAATGCTTGCTTAATTTCTTCACAAACTTACGCACACACCACTGTTCACGCAGTCATCCAACGCCAGCTGCTTTCCTTGATTTTCGCCTTGGACTGTTGTAGTTTTTTACAACTAAAATCAAACGCATTTCCTACAAATTAAACATGAACAATTATAAATGTGAATTCAGGCGAACCAAGAAATTTAGCAACAAAAATATATATATATAACCCAATAATTAATCCAGAAATTAAGGGGAAAATGCCATGAAATTTAATAAGAAAATGCATCCAACAAATGCCCCCAAACTCAAAATTTTGCTTGTCCCTAAGCAAAATTAAGAAAAATTTTACAAAATGGATTAACAAACACTCAACAATTGGAATTTTCAGAATTGTAGTAACTAATTAAAATTTACCTTTAGTCACTTATCAAACCATACCCACCTTCATAGTGCAAGGATACCAATGCTCGCTCAAACACATACTCCTTTATTCAAGTCTAATTAGAAACCAACCATTTCACAAAAGTAAGGAAAAGCCAAATAAACTCAAAGGCAATTTACAACCCAAGAGTCTCTAAAGGTATTATCAAATTAACCAATCCCATAGGCAAAATTTCTCCGTCCCATCTCCACTAATTTTTAGCACTCATTTTCAAATGATCAAAAGGTCTTATGAGGGTTGTAATGGGGTCATTGGGGTTTAAACTTGGCTTAGACCAAAGAAAAGGAAAATAAAAGCTCAAATGAAATGGAAACAATTATTCAAGAAATAGGAAAATGTAAGGGACCTCTTTTCTTTTTCTCTTTTTTTTATGAGCAAATACACCCGTGGAAACAAGGAAGAAAGCTTTTTTTTTTAGAATGACAAAACTCAACATGACAATATGTTATCGAAAACGGTAATAATTACGAGATTTAACTCAATTTCAATGAATTCCCAAATATCAAATAATTGACTCTCCCCCAAACTCAGTTTCTTGTATACTAGGGGCGATAACTTGCTAAATCCTCTCTTGCTCGCTTTTTTCATTTTTTTCATTTTTTTAACCCCCCACATAACCTACTCCTAAATAATCATTTCCATATGAAAGGTAGGGAATGCTTGGTTTATGGCTTGGTTAAATGAGGGTGCCAAAGAAATAGGAATTTTACTTAGGCTCAACTTGGCTCCAAAGGGAATATAGGGTTATTTTAAGCCAAAATTGTATTGTGGTTAATAATTCAAAGAAAATGCCTTAATCACTTCCTTATCAAATTTGTGCTAACATTTCGCCTCGATAGGTTTAAAGAACTTGTTCTAGGATTGGTGAGATCTCACTAGGTTCCAACTTGCCTAAAAATTTAATGGACAATCAAAACTCAAATAAATGGATGGAAAGACTCAAATCAAAGAATATGAGTATGATTAAACAATTTGAAACCGAGCACTAATCCGGAACATTCTATCCACAAACCTTCTAAAGGTAAATCCAATTAGGTCCAAAGCAATTCTCAATTTCCCAAAAGTGAGGCCAAAATTAAAACCTTTAAAGATCAAAATTTCTTAATGACGTTTAACTATGCAAGAAAAAGAACTATAAAAAATGAAAAATAATGGTTTTTTTTATTTGTTTTAATTTTTGATTTTTTGATTTTTGATTTTTGATTTTTGATTTTTGATTTTTGATTTTGATTTTTTTTTTTTGAAAATTGATGATGAAATTAATGCTCACCCCCCCCCCCAAACTCAGATAGGACATTGTCCTCAATGTCAAAGTAGGCAGGCATAATTGAAGTAGGTAAGTAAGCATGGATATGCATAGTTAAGGACAAAAAACATGTCGGCAATGATGCATGCGAATGAAGAAATGCTGTAGAGCATACGCAAACACAAACAGCCGCTAAATTAAACAATATGCTACGTCATGAGTAAGAGACACCAAGAACTTCCCTATAATGAGCCTGGATCATTTTCTTCAGAAATGTAGTTCCTCCCATCTAAATTAAACAGTAAGGTCCAATTTCCGCAATTAAAACAAAGAGAAACATTAAATTCGGGTAAATAAAATAAAATAAAATAAATGAAAACAACAAAGGTATGAAACTTGGGTTGCCTCCCAAGAAGCGCTTTTCTTTAACGTCTTTGGCTAGACGTTTTTGCCTCTTCAAGCCTCAATGAGCTGAATAGTTGCCGTCCCCCTATCGACTTCGCCTCCTAGGTATAGCTTTAAGTGCTGTCCATTCACCTTAAATGAATGTGTAGAATTAAGAGGTGAAATTTCAATGGCTCCGCATGGAAAAACTTCCAATACTTGAAATGGCCCGGACCATCGAGACTTCAATTTTCCCGGAAAGAGATTGAGTCTAGAGTTGTAGAGCAACACGAGTTGGCCTGGTTCGAAGTATTTCTCCCTTAAGTGCCGGTCGTGCCATTTCTTCATCTTTTCCTTGTAAAATCGTGCATTCTCATATGCATTAAGACGAAATTCTTCAAGTTGCTCTAGTTAAAGAAGATGTTGTTCACCGGCTAGAGTTGGGTCGAGATTCAATTGCTTTGTGGCCCAAAATGCTTTATGTTTCAGCTCTACCGGGAGATGGCAAGCCTTTCCGAATACTAATTGATAAGGCGAACACCCTATTGGAGTTTTGTATGCCGTTCAGAAAGCCCATAAGCTATCATCTAGCATATTTGACCATGTCTTTAGTGAGGCATCAACGGTTTTCTCGAGAATTTGCTTCAATTGCCTATTGGAAACCTCAGCTTGGCCATTTGCTTGTGGATGATAAGCGAGTGCCACCTTGTGTCGGACTCCATACTTGGCAACGAGATTAGCAAATTGTTTGTTGCAAAAGTGTGTCCCTCGATCACTGATGATGGCTCTCGGAGTTCCGAACCTTGTGAAAATGTTTTTCTTGAGAAATCTCATAACAACGCCTGCATCATTAGTCGAAGAAGCAGTTGCTTCTACCCACTTTGAAACATAGTCAACTGCCACAAGTATATAAATATTTCTATTTGAAGCTAGAAAAGGAACCATAAAATCAATTCCCCATACATCAAATAATTCAACTTCAAGAACATTAGTCAAAGGTAACTCATCTTTCTTAGTGATCTTGCCAACTCGTTGGCATGCATCACAACTTCTTACATAGTTATGAGCATCTGCAAAAAGTGTTGGCCAAAAGAATCCGAATTGGAGGATTTTCGCTATTGTCCGCTCACCGTTGAAGTGACCACCGTATGGAGAAGAATGACAATGATAAATAATGTTTTGTTGTTCCTCGAAAGGAACGCATCTTCTCAATACGTTATCCTTACCCAACTTGTAGAGATATGGTTCGTCCCAAAAATATGCTCTAACATCATACATTAATTTTTTCTTTTGTTGATATGTAAAATCAGGAGGTAATTATTTACATACCAAATAATTAATGAAATCAGCATACCAAGGGATTTGTTTGTCATTCACCAGGAAGAGTCTTTCATCGGGAAAGACTACGTTGATTTACTACGATTTTGGTGAAGAGCTTTTCGCATTCTCCATTCTTGATAAGTGATCGGCCAATTGATTCTCGGTTCCCTTCCTATCTACTATCTCTAGGTCGAACTCTTGGAGGAGTAAGACCCATTGAATAAGTCTCGATTTAGCATCCTTCTTTTCAATCAAGTATTTGATGGCTGAATGATCTGTAAAAACTTTCACTTCCGTGCCAACAAGGTAAGATCAAAATTTCTCAAATGCATAAACAACAACTAATAACTCTTTTTCAGTTGTAGTATAATTCAATTGAGCATCATTAAGAGTTTTACTAGCATAGTAAATAGAGTGAAAAACCTTGTTGTACCGTTGTCCTAAAACGGCACCCACCGCATAATCGCTTGCATCACACATAACCTCGAAAGGGCGGCTCCAATCGGGTGCAACAATAATTGGTGAAGACACCAACTTCTCCTTTAGTACCTGAAAAGCAAGCATGCAATTTTCATCAAACTTAAATGGGACATCCTTTTTAAGCAAATTGCACAAGGGTTTCGAGATTTTAGAAAAAATATTTTATGAAACACCTATAAAACTCGGCATGTCCGAGGAAGCTTCGGATTCCCTTTACTGAGGTGGGTGGTGGTAGCTTCTCAATTGTCTCGATTTTTGCTCGGTCTACTTCTAGCCCTTTACTAGAAACCTTGTGCCCAAGAACAATACCTTCTTGTACCAAGAAATGACATTTCTCCCAATTGAGCACAAGATTGGTCTCTTCACATCTTTCTAGAACTTTGGTTAAATTTTCTAAGCATATATCGAATGAATCTCCATGGACTGAAAAATCATCCATAAACACTTCTAACCCGTTCTCAACCATGTCGGAAAAGATGGCCATCATACATCTTTGAAATGTGGCTGGTGCGTTACATAGTCCAAATGGCATTCATCGGAAAATGAAAGTGCCATAAGGGCATGTAAATGTGGTTTTCTCTTGATCTTCCACCTCAATTGGGACTTGGTTATAACTTGCATAGCCATCCAAAAAGCAATAATATACCTTACCAGCCAATCGATCAAGCATTTGATCAATGAAGGGTAGTAGAAAGTGATCTTTCTTTGTTGCTTTGTTCAGCTTTCGGTAGTCCATACAAATCCTCCATTCGGTAATGGTTCTCGTTGGGATGAGTTCGTTCTTCTCATTTGTCACCACCGTCATTCCTCCTTTTTTAGGTACACATTTCACAGGACTTACCCAAGAACTATCCGATATAGGGTAATAATACCAGCATCAAGCCACTTCACGATTTCCTTCTTCACCACCTCTTTCATGTTCGGGTTCAATCGCCTTTGTGGTTGCACACTAGGCTTGAACTCTTCTTCTAGTATGATCTTGTGTTGACAGAAAAGTGGGCTTATTCCCTTGATATCGGCTATGGTCCAACCGATTGCTCTTTTGTGTCCTTTTAAAACACGAAGTAGCTTTTCTTCCTGCACATTAGTTAGTTCTGTGGAAACAATAACAGGAAGAGTGGAGTTCTCACCTAAGTAAGCATACTTCAAGTGATGAGGAAGTTGCTTAAGTTCTAACTCCGGAGGTACTTCGATTGAAGGTTTTGCTACTTCATCCTTGGAATTGTTCAATGGCTCCATCACATGTCTATATGGTCTTAAAGATGAACCTGCATCTAACAAGTTAATGTATTCAAGAATTTCTTCTTCATCAAACTCATTAAGTGTTGTTAAAGCAGCTATCAAAGGATCATTGGTTAAAGCATTCATAGTTGCTACCCTGGTTGAAGAAATTGCATAACATTTTTCATTTGGAAATTTCATAAAAGAAAAAATGCTAAAGGTTACCTCTTCTCCATTTACTCTCATGGTAAGTTCTCCTTTTTCAACATCGATGAGAACTCTACCTGTGGCTAGGAACGGTCGTCCCAAAATGATAGGTACCTCTGCATCTTCTTCAATGTCACAGACTATAAAATCTGCTGGAAAAATGAACTTATCCACCTTGACTAGCACATCTTCAAGAATTCCCCATGGATGGATAATGGAAAGATCGGCCAATTGTAGTCTTACCAAAGTTGGTTTAATTACATCTCTCATGCCTAATTTTCTGAAAACAGAGATGGGCATTAAATTAATGGAAGCACCAAGATCACAAAGAGCCTTACCAAAAATTTGTGTGCCAATTACACATGGAATTGTAAAACTTCCAGGATCCTTGAGTTTTGGTGGGAGCTTCTTTTGTAGTATCGCACTACATTCTTCCGTCAAGGCCACCATTTCATGATCTCCAAGCCTTCTCTTTTTTGATAGAACATCCTTCATAAATTTGGCATAGCTTGGCATATTTTATAAAGCTTCAGTAAAGGGAATGTTAATTGTTAGTTTCTTAAAAACATCCATAAATTTTTCAAACCCTTTTTCATGTTTTTGCTTTGCTAGCCTTTGAGGAAATGGTGGTAGTAGATATGGTCTTTCCCTCGGTTGTTTTTCCTTGTCTTTCCTTGGTTTTTCTTCCTCCTCTTTTTCCATGGATCTATCAACATCAATAACAACATCATCCCGCAAAATTTTAGAATTTTCAGAATTTATACATACCCCTTTCCCTTGGGAAGTTGGTGTTGTATCCACCTCTTTGCCATTCCTAGGAACGATGGCATGAAGTTGTTCCTTCCGAGGATTCACGGTGTCACTTGGCAATGTTCCTTGAGGAAGACTTTTTAAAGCTTCAATCACTTGTCCCATTTGAGTTTGCAAGTTCCATGTTGATTCTTCAAGTTTAACCATTCTTTGACCACTTGGATCCATGAACTTCCCCAATATACTCTCCAATGATGCTTGGTTGGATGTATTTGGAGGTTGTCCTTGTGGTTGGTTTTGATATTGCCAATTTTGTTGTTGTGGTTGTTGTTGTTGTTGTTGGAATCCCGGTGGGTGATTTTTCCTTGGAGGGTAATTTCTTGCTCCCGAATTGTAGTTATTTGCATTTTGATTATACGAAGCTCTTTGATTCCCAAAGTAATTTACCGTCTCGGTCGGTGGCTCGACGTTTGGACACTGTTCATAATGATGGCTTTCACTACAATAATCACAAGTAAATGTAATGGCTTTTACCTGTTGTGTTATGGGTTTAAGTTGCTCCAAAACAGTGTCTGTGATTTTCTTGCACATATTCGAGATCTTGGCATCCATCAATTCTGAGGGATTGATTTCATACGTACTGGGGGCTTTCCGTGTAGGTTGAGATCCTCCTCTTTCATGAGCCCTACAGTTGTTAGCAGTAACCTTTCCTACTAATGATATAGCATCATCGGGATTGAGTTCTAAGAAAGTACCTCCAGCAATTGTATCTAATTGACTTGGCGTAGCGAGAGTCAGCCCATGATATAAATGAGAGACTAGAGATGATGGAGGAATCCCATGATGTGGGCACTTCCTTTGGAGTTCTTTGAATCGTTCAAAGGCTTCAGCTAATGACTCCATCTCGGATTGTTTGAAGTTGATAATCTCCATTTTAAGCTTGTAAGTCTTTGCTGGTGAGAAGTACTTTCTCATGAATTTGTCCTTTAATTCACCCCACATCGTCAACGAACCCTTTAGGTTTGCATCCCACACCCATTCTTTGGTTGCACCTGCAAAAGAAAATGGAAAGAGCCTTAGTCGCATTTGCTCATTTGACACATTTGCTACTTGATAGCTATCAGCAATTTCGAGAAAAATTTTTAGGTGCGTGATGGGACAATCGGATGCCACTCCGGTGAAAGGTTTGTCCCTCAAGTAATTCATGACCGCTCCGTTGATTTTGAAAGTTTGAGTGGTTGGAATCCGAGTGTGAGCTATACTCGTTTTCTCATCAAAAGTAGGTGTATGGAAATCTAAGTAACTTCGTGCTCGTTCCAATTCTCTTTGCTCGGCTTCCATCTCCTCTCGAACTTGTCTCCGTATTTCTTCATTTCGAAGTCGTTCGGCTGTTTGTTCGGGTGTCTCATTATTATTTTCCATGTTGGCTGCAGCTGCTCTTTGTTCTAGAACTCTTCTCCGATTCGCTCTGCACATTCTCTCTATTTTAGGATCACGTATGGGTTGGATCGGTTTAGAGCGGGTGAGCATTCAGATCACCAAGGCAATCAGAACAAAATGAGACACGTAAGTAAACTTAAATCAAAAATCAAAACAAGTATCAATATTAAAACTAAAAATTGGTCCCCGACAACGGCGCCAAAAACTTGTTGGACGTCAACGCAAGTGCACGTTTCTATCGTCAAGTAGTAAAAATATCAATCCCACGGAAACCAAATTAGTTAAATAGTAATACTCGTAATAACTTCTAATTTAAGCTAATAAAAAATTTAAAGAAAAGATTGATTAATTGTGGTTTGAAAAATGAAATAAAAACGAGAATTAAAGCAAGATAAAAATATAAGAAATATCAATGGAATGAAAATCTAGGAATTTAACTTCCCCCTTTGATTTTACCTCAGTGTCAAAATTTTCTCGGTTTAACTCATATACCGGGTTTGATAACCTAAGATTCAGAATTAACTACTAAGCCCTCCTGGATCATTAGTAATCCTAATCATCGAACCAATTTCCTATATTTCTATGGTAAATTGTGATAATTCGATGATTGCTTTATCGAATCAATCTTAATGTGGTACTTAGGGTGGATAGGTATTTCCCAATCCTAGACACAAATCACTACACATGTGATCCTAAGCTATTGCAATCTTCTTCCAAATCTATTGCTCCCTGTTACGTTACACAAAGATTAAGAAAATCAATTTCATAGGTGATCAAATTATGAAAAGCATTAAGAACAAATTGCAATAATCATGCCTTTAAGTAAAAACAGGCATAAGAGATTACACGTAGAAAATAAAAATTAACCAAGATTACATCAAGGGTTCTGTTAAAATCCTAGAATGAAAGGATTAGTTACTCATAATAACAGTAGCAGCAATGAAAATAATAAAAGCAAGAATTATGATTATGAAATAAGTAGAAGGAAAGGAAGAACAAATAGTGATGTTGCTCTTCAATTTTGCCTCCTCTCCTTCAACATGTCTTCACTTTAACCTTGCTAATATCTTTTGTTTCCACCACCAGCTGTTATTTTTATTACTTGGCACCTGGACGTCTCATCTCCTTAAGCCACCTTGCGTCCACTAGCGTGCTTCATCAACGTGAGTGGAGAGTCCCCTTTGGTGTAATGAAAAAATGAAAATATCGTCAAAAGGTGGAGCTTATGGAGAGTGCTTGGTGGAGCCTTAATGTGCGTGAGTTTTCCCTGTGTTATTTGTGGCCAAGGATTTGTGAGTCAAGAACAAGAAGTAGCGTCAGTCAGTTTTTTTTAAAATGAAGAGTGAGTGCTGGTTGTCCCCAGTAGCGTGACTGTTGGAGAGTTTTTCTATTAAAAAATCAGTAAAGATGGAGCCCCCCCCTCTTTTTACTGTTTGCGTGGGTCACCTCTAAAGTAGCGTGATTTGACGATGTATTCATTGATTCTTGTCCCACCTTTACTGTTCACGCACACACTCACAGCCTCCACTTGCATCATTTAGTTTTGTCTTTTAAAACCACCAAGCACACGTCCTCCTTGAAGAGCTCCCCCAAAATTTGAGTGAGTGGAGTGTTAATCCATCAAGAGTGAGTGCTTGGTGGGTCTCCCATCAAAAGTTGCTTGATTTTCTTCCTTGTGGGTCTAATTAACTTTTTTTTCCTAATTTGCTTGTTCACGCTCCTTTCTTTACAACAAAATCAACTTTATTCATAACCACCAGCTAGGGGTGAGCATTCGGGTAATTCAGGCCGAATTTTCACTGTTCGGGCCCGGCCTGAATTACCCGAAATTTTTTTTCTTTTACCCGGCCCGAACCCAAACTTTCAATTACCCGAAATTACCTGGTCTGATTTATCCGAATTACCTATTTACCCGGCCCAATTTACCCGAATTACCTGAATTATCTCGACCCGATTTATCCGAATTATCCTAATTATCCTATTTCATAATTCTTTTAAACCTAATTCGGGTAATCGGGCCGGCCTGAATTTTTTCAGAGTTACCCAGCCCGACCCGAAAATAATTCGGGTAATACCCGGGCTGACCCGAGTTACCCGAAATTTAGCATTTGCTTACCCGAATTAATTCGGCCCGACCGGCCCGAATAATGCTCACCCCTACCACTAGCTGCCAACGATCTTCATGCATGCTTCAGTTGTCTTCTTGCTTCCTTTTGGTCAATTGCGTTAGTGCTCCATGTCCCACTAAATGTCAAGCTCCCCTTAATGTTATTTTCCTCTAGTGTATGTCTCTTTCAGTGTTAACGCCTCTCCTCTAGCTTCTTCGCATGCACGTAGCTCCTCTAGGTCTGTGTGATTTGTTTTGGTCTGTCTTTTTGTGTCCCTTTTCTTCTCTTCTGGCGACATGGTGTGCTGAAACTGTCCTCTATATAGCGTGATTTTCTCAATTGTTATTGCTTTCCTTATGTCACGCCTCAAGCTCTTCTCATATGTGCTTCAAGCCTCCAATTGTTGCATTATTTTCAATTGTGGAGTTGGCATTATTCTCCACACTGACAAACCTCCAGCCTCCTATTGTAGCTGAAGTGACCAATTAATGCTTGCTTAATTTCTTCACAAACTTACGCACACACCAATGTTCACGCATTCATCCAACGCCAGTTGCTTTCCTTGATTTTTGCCTTGGACTGTTGTAGTTCTTTACAACTAAAATCAAGCGCATTTCTTACAAATTAAACATGAACAATTATAAATGCGAATTCAGGCGAACCAAGCAATTTAGCAAGAAAAATATATATATAACCCAATAATTAGTCCAGAAATTAAGGGGAAATTTCCATGAAATTTAATAAGAAAATGCATCCAACAGAGAGCGAGGGAACTTTATGCCAAATTCAGCAAATGTGAATTATGTCTTCATGAGGTGATATTCCTTGAACATGTGATTTCTAAAGATGGGGTACACGTTGATCTGAGGAAGGTTGAAGCAGTGGTGAATTGGCCTGCACCCAAGACAGTGACAGAGGTGAGGAGTTTTCTAGGTCTGGCAGGTTATTATAGAAGGTTTGTGGAAGGCTTCTCTATGATAGCTGCTCCACTGACCCAGTTATTGAGGAAGAATTAGAAGTTTATCTAGAGTGATGAATGACAGAAAAGCTTTAAGGAGCTCAAGCACAGATTGAAAAGTGCTCCAATTCTGACTTTACCTACAGGAGATGAGTAGTATACAGTATACAACGATGCTTCGAGAAAAGGTTAAGTTATGTGTTGATGTAAGGAGACAGGGTGATAGCTTATGCTTCGTAGCAATTGAAGCCTTAGGAGTTAAATTATCCAACCCATGATTTGGAATTGGAGGCAGTGATTTTTGTCTTGAAGATCTGGAGACATTATTTGTATGGGATTCAGACGAGGATTTTTATGGATTGCAAAAGTCTCAAATATCTGTTGAGCAAAAAAGAATTGAATTTGAGACAGATAAGATGGTTAGAGCTAATTAAGGATTATGATTTGTTAATTGAGTATCATCCAAGAAAGGCAAATGTAGTGGCGGATGCTTTGAGTAGGAAATCCTCAATAGCCCATGTTCAAATAGTTTATCTACCTTTATTGGAAGAAATAGCTAAACTTAAGATAAGCTTGAGACAGAAGGAACCAAATTGCATTATTGCTAACTTCAGAGTAATTCCGGTACTCAGATAGAAAGTTAGGGAATTACAGGCACAAGATACAAAATTGAACACGCTCCAGGAAGAAATTTAGAATGGCAAGAAGTCTAAAGTGGTAGTGAGGGATTATGGACTCATGATTGTCGTAAATAGGCTTTGTATCCCAAATGTCAAGGAGGTGAAGGATGAGATATTGGATGAGGTACACAATGCGCCTTATGCTATACACCCAGGTGGCACCAGGATGTATAGAGATTTGAGAGAGTATTTCTAGTGGAAAGGCATGAAAAGGGATGTAACAATATATGCAAGTAAGTGTCTAGTGTGTCAGCATGTAGCGTCCCCTCACCGTAGGGTACACATCGGGACGCCCGGAGGTCGCTCCGACACGTATCCCACGATAAAGGTGCACCACCAGAACATTCTCACTAATAATCCACATGGCATCACAATAATTAAACCATAATATAACAGAAATCAGTAACTTTTAAAATCCAAAACAATCATCGATACAATCATCCGAGCGAGAATAGACAAGTCTATCGGTCCCTAAACAAAACCAAAAGGAAACCGTACAAGCATCTATCTAAGTCATCCTCAAAAGTCCAACCCAAATGGCCCGCACATGTGCCATCGCTTCTCTTGCCAGCACGCTGGCACGGCAGGAAAAGACTATCTCCGGAGCTAGGGGTCTACTCTATCGATCCTGAAAAATTCGATGCAATTTTGGGTGAGTTTGCGAACTTAGTGAGAAACCATCATCGATGGTTCACTCAAATCATGCATTACACAAATTGCGTCATGCAAGACAGCACGATAATATTTAATTAACAGTATTATATAACAATTTACAGTAATTTATAACAGTTTGCAGTATCAAATGACCATTTACAATAACATATAACAATTTACAGTACTATGCAACAGTTTACAGTAGCACATAACAATTTGCAATTTCTCATGTCATCACATACTTGATAAAGCTTGCAAATAAATCACCATGTATATACAATGCATATGAGACTCTTTTCCGGTTATTGATGTTGTGCCCAAGTGCTCGATCGGTGTTCGATGGGGATCGTCAGAATTTCTCCCTGGGCTCGAGGCGATCGATCGATGTTCGAGCTCGAGGCTCTTTTCGATGATAATAGCACTTGGGTCACATATCCATTATCGATCATGCATTTATGCGAGCAATGCGATGTTCGATAATTCATGTATGGCTATAAAAGCCCGAGATTGTATTTCTCGGTGTCATCAAGAATCCAATCAATACGTTAGTCGAATCAATCTGATGAAACATGCCATTCGATCATGTATATTTCAGTAATCATGCAATTTCACAGTGGAAAGAAATTCACATTGAGCATTTAAACAGTTAGGAATTTGAGAAACCAACTAGGTTACTCACCTGTAACTTCCGAGCTATTTCTTGGAAGTTCCAGCAATGTCTGTGGAATGACGATCCAACAGCGCCTCTATAACAGTAAAATACAGTCCCATTACTAGATACTCAATTAAAACGATTCAGTAATGCATATGTCTTAGTGGAATTATGTACAATGCATGCTCACGATTTTCGGCGCTAAAACCCAATTTTGAACTCTTATGTCCCATTCTAACTCGCAGTTCGATTGATCGACAATAATTGATCCAATCCTATAATTCAGTTCAATTTCCTCAATTCGTACTTCCTATAACAGTTCCCTATTCATTGGGTCAACACCTTTATTGAAAACCTCAATTAAAACTCCAATTGTCTCAATTCAATACTTAGGTCACACTATGAACCATAATTGACCTTAATCTTGATAAATCAATACCACTTAAATTAAATTCTAACTCCCATAATTATCCTCAATAGTAGACCTCTTTCCCTAGTCCGTAATGAATCAAGAATCACCTCAATCGGAGGTCTATACCATAAATTATACCCAATAAACTAAAATTAATCCAATCAGAAAACCCCTTCGCCGTGGCCAAGAAGCTCTCGTCGCGACGTACAGAGGATCGCTCGCCGCGGTGTGAATGACGCTCACCGCGGCGTGCGCCCTTTTCATGCTCGTCGTGACGTAAGCTAGAAGGCTCGTCGCGACGTACCTCTAGCGCTTCATGGGCGTCCTACTTTCGTCGCGTGCGAAAGCATCGAATTTCTCGCCGCGGCGAGGCCACGCCAGACGTCGCGACGTGCGAGTCGCCCACTGTCTTCTCCGATCGATTTCCGCCATTAAAGCTCTCTAAAACCTCCATTAAACATCCTAACTACTCAATCTTTCATAATAAATGCCATAAATACATGCAACAACCATAATAACAACATTAAAGCCATTAAAACTTACCAATCAAGATCGATCCACAAATCTCTCAAAATCACCGTAACCTAAAATCCTTGAAATCAACGATAACCCACTCGCAATCCTTCTCAACCTTCATCAATCACAATAAACCAGTTAGGCTAGCATAATGAGAAGAAAACCATAAAGAAAGATCAAAGAATCCTCACCGATGGGAGGAATCGAAGATCGCCGTGGGAGGAGGAAGAGAAGAAGAAATGTTCAAGCCTTAGGGTAAATCCTCAAATCTCAAAACCTAGGTTATTTATAGACATAGATCCCTAAATCGGTCTAAATTTCGGTTTCTAAATTTCAATGGCTCAACATTTTAATTTCCTATCAGTATAACTCTAATATTTCCTTTGCCATTGGACAATTCTTTCAGTACCATACAGTCAATCAGTCGATCACTCCAAAATTTTCGGTCCAGGCATTTTCTCCCGAATTTTCTGAAAATTTCCTATAAGTCACTATCAATTACCAATCACTTTTAGGCTATTCTAAATCAGTCATTCGAGTCCACTTACTCCTAATTTCTTAATCAATTACAATCCAGTCAGTTCACAATCCAATCAATCCATAGTCACAATTAAAATGCCGAAAAATCATGAATGCATGTACCTATGAATAAATGCATATGCAATAAACCTGTTCCTCTATAATTAGAGGCCAGTAACATGCTCAATCAGTGAATGCAATGAAACCTATCAGTCTAACCCAATATTACCATAATACCCTTGCTAACAGTAACGGGATGTTACAATTCACCCCTCCTAATAAAAATTTCATCCTCGAAATTTAATACCTGTCCTATCGAATAGATGAGGATAGTGACTCCTTATAAGCTCCTCAGTCTCCCATGTAGCTTCCTCAGAAGAGTGGTTCTTCCAAAGGACTTTCACCAATGGAATCACCATGTTCCTCAGCTGCTTGACCCGTGATCCTATAATCTGTACCGGCTCCTCAACATAACTCAAATCACTGGATATCTCAATCTCCTGAGTCGGAATCATATGCGTCGGGTCTGAACGGTACCGTCGGAGCATACTAACATGAAACACGTCATGCATCTAGGACAACTCACTCGGTAATGCCAGTCTGTAAGCCAACGGTCCTATCCTCTCAAGGATCTCATACGGACCGATATATCGAGGGCTCAACTTGCCCTTACGGCCAAACCTCAAGATACTTCCTTCGGAGACACTCGGAGAAACACTCATCCCTACACTATATTCCATCTCTCGATCTTGATCCACATAGTTCTTACATGCATCACGAGCAGCGCGATGCGACTCGGATCAACTGTATCTTATCCACTATATCACGAATCAGCTCGGGACCCTCTATCGATCTCATACCCTCTTCATCCCAATACAGTGGCGATCTACACGGCCTCCCATACAAGGCCTCGTACGGTGCCATCCCAATACTACTCTGATACTGGTTATTATATGTGAACTGGATCAGTGCTAAATACTGATCCCATGATCCTCTAAACTCCAATGCACACGCCTGAAGCATGTCCTCAACAGTCTTAATCGTCCTCTCGCTCTGTCCATCTGTCTGAGGATGAAATGCAGTACTGAAGTTCAACCTCGTACCCATAGCAGTCTGTAGGCTCTTCCAGAACCTCGAAGTGAACCTGGGATCCCTATCTGAGACTATCGACAACGGAACCCCATGCAACCGTACAATCTCCGCTACATACTTCTGGGCCAACTGATCGAGAATATTGCTCTCCCTCACTGGCAAGAAGTGAGCCGATTTAGTCAATCGGTCCACTATGACCCAGATAGCATCATGCTGCCTCGGTGTCCTAGGCAATCCCATCACAAAATCCATGGTAATTCGCTTCAATTTCCACTCCGGGATGGGCAACGAATGCAACTTACCCACTGGAGCCTGATGCTCAGCCTTAACCTGCTGGCACGTCAGACACCTGGACACATACTCCGCTACTTGCCTCTTCATACCGGGCCACCAGAAATGTTGTCTCAGAGTATGATACATCTTGGTCGTACCAAGATGCATAGCATAGGCATCTACATGTGCCTCCTCCAGAATCTCACGTCTCAAATCATCAATATCCGGCACACACAGCCTCTGTCCCATCCATAAAGTCCCATCTCTCAACTCAAACTCTGAATCAGTACCGACCTGGACTCTCTCAATCAGTCTCACTAATACTGGGTCTCAATCCTGAACTCTCCGGATCCTAACATGCAACATCGGCCTCAGCCTTAGCGTAGCAATCAAAGCTCCATCCTTACCCAAATCCATCTGTACATTAAGAGCTCTCAACTGAATCAAATCAGGTAACCTCGAAACCTGAACCTGAGCTGCACTGCCATGCGATCTCCTACTCAGTGCATCGGCCACCACATTGGCCTTCCCTGGATGATACTCAATCGTGCAATCATAGTCCTTCAGTAACTCTATCCATCTCCTCTGTCTCAGATTGAGCTCTCTCTGACTCAACAGATATCTGAGACTCTTATGATCAGTGAAGATCTGGAACGTCTCACCATACAAATAATGCCTCCAGATCTTCAGAGCAAATACAACTGCGGCCAACTCTAAGTTATGCACTGGATAATTCACCTCATGAGACCTCAACTGTCTCGAGGCATACGCTATAACTCTCCCATGCTACATCAATACACACCCCAATCCACGATGCGAGGCATCATTTGTAAACCACAAAGCCTCCGGTCCCGGATGGAATGCCTAACACCCAGACGATGAGTCAATCGATGTTTCACTCCTCAAAGCTCTTCCGCACTCCTCGGACCATCTGAGCGACACATTCTTCCTCAATAGCTTCGTCGAAGGCGGAGATCAACGAAAACCCTCGATTTAACCTCCGATAATATCCGCCAATCCTAGAAACTCCGTAACTCGCACAATCCTCGAATCTCCCAACTCATAACGCCTCTATCTTGTGAGGATCCACCGATACCTTCACGGACACCACGTGTCCCGAAATACAATCTCATCGCCGAATTCACACTTGGTGAATTTGGCGTCAATCGCTCTCTCTCATGACTGCAGAACAATCCTCGGTGCTCGGCATGCTCTGTCTACTCCTCAAATAGACGAAATATCGCGATAAATACTATCACGAACCGATCCGGTAGGGCTGAAAACTCTATTCATCAAAGCCATGAAGGCTACCGGCATTAGTCAACCCAAACAAAGATCACTAGGAACTCGAAATGCCCGTACTGCTCTCGAAAGCACTCTTGGGCACATCGGCCTCCATGATCCTCAATCGGTAATAACTCGATCTCAGTCCAACTTGGTGAACACCGAGCTCCTCGCAATCGATCAAATAAATCGTCAATCCTAGGCGGTGGATACTTATTCTTCATCACACCCGATTCAACCGCTTATAATCAATGCACAGTCTCGGTGTCCGTCCTTCTTCTTCACAAACGATCACGGAGCTCCCGTGGCGAAACACTCGGTCTAATGAACCCCTTATCCAAGAGCTCCTACAATCGAGCCTTAATCTCTCTCGCCCACCGGTGCCATCCTATACGGAGGATCGATATAGGGCTGACAGGGAACGAGATCAATCTCAAACTCGCCTCTCGCTCTGGCGGCAATCCCAGAACTCCTGAAAACACATCCAAATTCCCTAACTACGGAACATCCTGCAATCTCGGCTCAACTCGGAATCCACTTCGTGAGCCGATAGGCCTCACAACCTCCTGCATCAATCTCGGGGCACTCGAAGGATATCATCCTCACGGCATCGCCGACTAACTCCTCGAAACACTCCTGGGCTGACCAGGAGACTCCAATACGACCTCCTTGGTATAACAGTCCATGATAGCCCTATGCACAGTCAACCAGTCCATCCTCAAAATCACGTCAATCTCTCTCAGAGGCAAAACGATCAGATCGGCACTCAAAACTGCTCGATCGATCTGAACCTGACATTCCATACAGACCTCCCCCAATACAGTCGTACTACCTAGAGGTGTACTCACCTCTAACCCATACTGTAACCTATGCCTATCCCCATGCAGTCTACATGCTAAATGCGGTGCAATGAAAGAATGGGTGGATCCAGGATCCAGGATCCAACAATGCATATGCTTCAAAACTAGAAATTAGAAGCATACCCGCAACAATATCCGGGGAATCCTGGGCCTCCTACCAAGTCATGGCATAGACCACAGCACAGCTCGGCTCGCATGCCTTCTCGGTCCCTCGACCTCACTCACGACCCCTCTGCTCGGCCTCGGCCTCGGCCTCTCCATCTGATCCACCTCCACGGCTCTGCTTTGCACTGTGGTATTCTTTGATCTTCCACATAGTAGGTGGGCTCCCAAAGTCTCTGGGCAGTTCCTCACTAGGTGGTCCATCGAACCACACCTCA
This sequence comes from Erythroxylum novogranatense, assembly GCA_029891385.1. Taxonomy (NCBI): domain Eukaryota; kingdom Viridiplantae; phylum Streptophyta; class Magnoliopsida; order Malpighiales; family Erythroxylaceae; genus Erythroxylum; species Erythroxylum novogranatense. The sequence goes on along the minus strand of CM057234.1, from coordinate 51,880,482 downwards.
AACAGGCTCCAGACAGCCATCGACACTCTCCACTGTGTCTCTTGTCACAATGCTCCAATAAAGGAGCAGACTGCCCTGAAACTCTGGCACTGCCGCCACCACTAACAGTCTGTACAAATCTGCCCCTCTGCCCATGACCAGTCTGTCTAGCCCCTCCTGCAGATCGGAAGGGCCTACTCTGTCGCTTGCTGAACCCTCTGCGCCAAGATCGCTCGATCACATCGGATCTCTTATGCTCGTCCTCGATCGCCTCGATCCACATCATTGTCTCAAGAATGTCTATCTTCACCGATGCAACCCTCACCAATAAACCGCCCATATCGGATCTAGCCAATAAGTGCGGATCTCAGATTGAGTCCGCCCTCAAACGTCGACACTGTCACCTCGAAGCTACCAATGAAGAAGCATAAACCACTAACTCGTTGAACCGCACCTCATAGTCGGCCACGGTCAACTGGCCCTGTCTCAGCTCTAGGAACTCCTGTAACTTCATTTCCAGATAAATCTTGGGCATGAAGTTATCCTTGAAAGCCCTCATAAAGTCATCCCATGTCAGTGTACAAGGCCTGGTAGTACTGCCCGGAACAGTCTTCCACCACTGATATGCAGAACCCTGTAGCAGAGAAACCGCGTAGTCGAAACGCTCATCTGGGTCACAGTCCATCTGATCGAGGACTCTCTCAGTCCTCTAGCCATCCTCGACCTCCGCAGGCGGTCTTGCCATGAAGTCAACCGCCTCGCCACGCGATTGATCATATCTCCGTTCCCGTCTCACAGGAACTCGAGGAGGCAACTCCTCTGAATGAGGCGCAGGAGACTCCCTACTAGCTCCTACCGATTCTAGGTCAGCTGGTAACTCAACTCGATCTCCAAGGACGGATGACCTAAAATAGACAAGAAATTCCGATCAGTTCTGCTATTCTTACAGTGATTCCAGCCTAAAATACACTATGCCCAAAAGATGCCAAACCATGCTCTGATACCACTTAATGAAGCGCCCCCTCACCGTAGGGTACATATCGGGATGCCCGGAGGTCGCTCCGACACGTATCCTACGATAAAGGTGCACCACCAGAACATTCCCACTAATAATCCACATGGCATCGCAATAATTAAACCATAATATAACAGAAATTAGTAACTTTTAAAATCCAAAACAATCATCTGGTACAATCATCCAGAAGCAGAATAGACAAGTCTATCAGTCCCCTAAACAAAACCAAAAAGGAAACTGATACAAGCATCTATCCTAAGTCATCCTCAAAAGTCCAACCCAAATGGCCAGGCACATGTGCCGCCGCTTCTCTTGCCAAAGACGCGGCACGGCGAGAAAAGACTATCTCTGGAGCTAGGGTCTACTCTATTGATCTGAAAAATTGATGCAATTTTGGGTGAGTTTATGAACTTCGGTGAGAAACCATCATCGATGGTTCACTCAAATCATGCATTACACAAATTGCGTAAAGACCTTTGCATACCATATTTAATTAACGGTATTATATAACAATTAACGATAATTTATAACAATTTGCGATCAAATGACCATTTACAATAACATATAACAATTTACATACTATGCAACAGTTTACGATGTACGTAACAATTTGCAATTTCATGTCATCACATACTTGATAGCTTGCAAATCAATCGATCATGTATATACAATGCATATGAGACTCTTTTCCGGTTATTCAAATGTTGTGCCCAAGTGCTCGATCGGTGTTCAGATGGGGATGTCGAGATTTTCTCCCCTGGGCTCGAGGCGGTCGATCTGATATTCGAGCTCGAGGCTCTTTTCAGTGATAATAGCACTTGGGTCACATATCCATTATCTGATCATGCATTTATGCAGGCAATGCAGTGTTCAGTAATTCAGTATATGGCTATAAAAGCCCAGTATTGTATTTCTCAGTGGCATACAGTAATCCAATCCAATATAGTAGTCCAATCCAATACAGTAGAAACATGTCATTCGATCATGTATATTTCAGTAATCATGCAATTTCACAGTGGAAAGAAATTCACATTGAGCATTTAAACAGTTAGGAATTTGAGAAACCAACTAGGTTACTCACCTGTAACTTCCGAGCTATTGCCTGGAAGTTTCAGCAATGTCCGTGGAATGACGATCCAACGGCGCCTCTATAACAGTAAAATACAGTCCCATTACTAGATACTCAATTAAAACGATTCAGTAATGCATATGTCTCAGTGGAATTATGTACAATGCATGCTCACGATTTTTGGCGCTAAAACCCAATTTTGAACTCTTATGTCCCATTCTAACTCGCAGTTCGATTGATCGACAATAATTGATCCAATCCTATAATTCAGTTCAATTTTCTCAATTCATACTTCCTATAACAGTTCCCTATTCATTGGGTCAACACCTTTATTGAAAACCTCAATTAAAACTCCAATTGTCTAAATTCAATACTTAGGTCACACTATGAACCATAATTGACCTTAATCTCGATAAATCAATACCACTTAAATTAAATTCTAACTCCCATAATTATCCTCAATAGTAGACCTCTTTCCCTGGTCTGTAATGAATCAAGAATCACCTCAATCGGAGGTCTATACCATAAATTATACCCAATAAACTAAAATTAATCCAATCAGAAAACCCCTTCGTCGCGGCCAAAAAGCTCTCGTCGCGACGTACAGAGGATCGCTCGCCGCAGCGTGCACCCTTTTCACGCTCGTCGCGACGTAAGCCAGAAGGCTCGTCGCGACGTACCTCGGCGCTTCATGCGTCGTCCCGCAAGGCTCGTCGCAATGAAAGCATCGAATTTCTCGCCGCGGCGAGGCCGCGCCAGACGTCGCGACGTGCGAGTCGCCCACTGTCTTCTCCGATCGATTTCCGCCATTAAAGCTCTCTAAAACCTCCATTAAACATCCTAACTACTCAATCTTTCACAATAAATGCCATAAATACATGCAACAACCATAATAACAACATTAAAGCCATTAAAACTTACCAATCGAAGATCAATCCACAAATCTCTCAAAAATCACCGTAACCCTAAAATCCTTTGAAATCAACGATAACCCACTCTCAATCCTTCTCAACCTTCATCAATCACAATAAACCAGTTAGGCTAGCATAATGAGAAGAAAACCATAAAGAAAGATCAAAGAATCCTCACCGGTGGGAGGAATCGAAGATCGCCATGGGAGGAGGAAGAGAAGAAGAAATGTTCAAGCCTTAGGGTAAATCCTCAAATCTCAAAACCTAGGCTATTTATAGACATAGATCCCTAAATCGGTCTCTAAATTTCAATGGATCAACATTTTAATTTCCTATCAGTATAACTCTAATATTTCCTTTGCCATTGGACAATTCTTTTAGTACCATACAGTCAATCAGTCGGTCACTCCAAAATTTCCGGTCCGGGCATTTTCTCCCGAATTTCCCAAAAATTTCCTATAAGTCACTATCAATTACCAATCACTCTTAGGTTATTCTAAATCAGTCATTCGAGTCCACTTACTCCTAATTTCTCAATCAATTACAATCCAGTCAGTCCAGTCAGTTCACAATCCAATCAATCCATACTCACAATTAAAATGCCGGAAAATCATGAATGCATGTACCTATGAATAAATGCATATGCAATAAACCTGTTCCTCTATAATTAGAGGCCAGTAACATGCTCAATCAGTGAATGCAATGAAACCTATCAGTCTAACCCAATATTACCATAATACCCTTGCTAACAGTAACGGGATGTTACACAGCAAGTCAAGGCTGAACACCATGCACCTTCGAGCAAGTTAAGGCCATTGTCCATTCCTGAGTGGAAGTGGCAAAGAGTAACCATAGATTTTCTGATGGGTTTACCCAAAATCATGATGCCATATGGGTTATTGTTGATTGGTTGACGAAGTCAGCCCATTTTTTGGCAATCAAACAGACTGATTCTCTGCATATGTTAGCCAAGAAGTATATTGATGAGATAGTAAGATTACATAGGATTCCAGATTCTATAGTTTCTGACACGGATCCTTGATTCACTTCGAGATTATGGGGAAGCTTACAAGAGGCTATAGGAACCAAGTTAAATTTTAGCACTGCTTTTCACCCCCAGATAGGTGGTCAATATGAGAGAACCTACAAAGAGAGTTATGCAAGGAGTACTAGCTCTCTTAAAGCTTAAGCCTATTATAAATAGGATTTTGGGTATTATAGTAATTTAATTGAAATTAAATTATAATTCCAATTAAATTTTAAATACTAATTATGTATATATAAGATCTAATATCTCATATTAATATGTCTCATATTTAATCATAAAGTTTGTCAAATTTTATAATTATGTCTAACATGACTCGAGTATCTTTTCCCCTTTCAATTCGTTCTTTACGTGTGATCTATTAAGTTCCTTAATCGTTGGCAATGAATATAAATTATAACCATAAATTATATTTAAGATTAAAATTAAACTCCTTTAATTTATCTTTAATTCTCTAATTGAGAAGTTTATAGTCATAGATCAAGATTGGATTCTATTAATGCATCATGACTATTCAAATATTTAGGAATGTCAAAGTAGTTTTGACTAACCTTTCATGCATGATTTTTTATAATTCAATCATGATATAGAGCATAGTATAAATGTCTAATATATTTTAAGTCTAATCATATTATTTATTCACCATTAGCAATTGATTCAATTAATGACATTTGAAAAATATTTTCAAAATGTCATTATATCTTGATCAAAGATTTCTCAAATAAATACTAATCAACAATAATGGAACATTCTCCCTTACTACTTTAGGGTGATGAATCTTATATTGATCACTCAACTACCTTCATATAGTTCTGGCTATATCTAATGACTACCAATTGAGCTATCATTGACTAGAATAGGCTATAAGTAGCATCAAAATATAGTAATTCTTATATGAGATAACTTTGGAGATCTTAAGTTAAAGGATCTTTTATACAATCATTATAGTGAGAATTTCTATGGATATACAAGTAATCTTCAAAATGGAATTCTCATATGGGGTCAATTCAATGAACTTGTACTCTAACAAGCACCTACACGTTTATCTAAGTATCTCTATACTTTAGTTTATGAGATCGACTACTTCCTTCATAGGAAAGAAACATAATTTGTTCTAGTTATTTATGTTCTATTATTGTTCCCAGTATTGTCCAGTCTCAATAGAACAATGACTGGGAACAATTTAGAGATAATATATAAATGTAATATGAATCTCATAATTATAATCTCATCATAATTTTATTTATAATGTACATTTATCCATGGACTATATCGTATACATCTAAATATGTACGAGATGAAGAATGTCTTAAATAATTATATCACTATATTACAACTATCTGATTGGTTATAGCATACAAAACTAACAATCTCCCACTTGAACTAAGCCAATCATTTAGATATCTTATACTATATCACCATATGATGATCATGCTACTAATGGACTAGTGGTTTAGTAATAGAATTGCATAAGATTCTCTATAATGAGCACTGTCTTAAATCTTACAACTTTCATCTTAATTATCATCATAATTAAAAGAAACTGTCTAAATACATACTTGGATCTTTAATGAGACCTTAGATCTTTTTGTATACCTTAAGTGTTAGACCTTGTTTTTATTTGCTTAAATTGTTTAATTGGTTATTTATGTTTTAATTTCCTAATTGGTTCTTTATGCTTGATTGATGGCTTAAAAAAAATTTATAGAATTAGTCTTTAATTAGAATTTGAGAAAAGGAATAGAAATTGAATTTGAATTGAGGTAGTAGGTGAAGTGGGATTAATATAGTAAATGAGTAGTAAATCTAAGTAGTTAGTAGGTGGAAGTTAGCTTGGAACTAAGGAGTTAAGGGTGTAGCTGGGGTCTTTAAAAGCCAACCAAGGCATAGTTGGAAAGGGGCTTTAAATGAAGGGTATAATGGGTATAGAAGGAAGAAAGAAGAAAGCAAATTAGAGAGGGAGAGGAGCAAGTTTCATGAAAAGCAAGGAGAGGAGAGAGAGAACGAAAATAAAGAGAAGAAGGAAGGAGAAGTCGTGAAGGAGGAGAAGAAAAGAAGAAGAAAAGTCAAAAATTCAAGAGAAAAGTGGGAAAATCGTGAAAAGGAGGAGAATCCAAGCTTCTAAGGTAAGTTTCATCATCTTCTTCTTGTTTTGTTAAGAAATGGGGTTAGGATTTGTAATGGAGAGAAATCCTAGTGAGAGAAAGTGGTAGGAAGAAGAAGATGAATAGTGAACTCGTAAGGCTTTCTTTTTGGATTTTTCACCTAGGGGTTGAGTTTCTAACATATAGGATTCATGAATGGGTTATATGGAGGCTTGATTTGGGTTATGAAATTTTTAGGGTTTTGGAGGGGAATTTCGAAAATTGAAGAATAAATAATGGATTGTTGATTTTGTTTAGGAAATCTAGGGGCTATCCAAGAACAAGAGGAAGGAAGCCATTGAGATTGGAATTTCCAAGTTATAAGGTGGGTAAATTATTTATGGTTTTTGTGCAAAATGAGCAAATGCTTGTATATGCATTGTATGTGACTTGTTCGCATATTTGTTATGTTGATATGATGTATATCATGATAATTAAACCATAGAAATGTGATTATGCCATGTTATGTATGAATGAATGCTTGACATTTGGATAAGAATGTATTCCATTGAATGAAATCATGGCATTTTATTATATGAACATTTGAATTGGATTATGTGCTTTGTTTGGGTTGAGAGGAACCGTTTCGAGTCACGTGCACGTCGACGTCAAAGCCTTATCCCGGCTGCCCGGTTGTGGCCCACGAGATCCGAGAATGGACTCGTTTTGATTCACGGCTTAAACTTCGGTTTCATCATTTTGTTCACGAAACCCTCTAGCCATTGAAATGTGCATTGCATTTGATGTTCTAAGATGCCTTGAAATGAATTACATTTAGTGTGTGAAGATGATTTGAAATTATGAGTTGACAATTGCTTTGTGAATGTTGGATTCTCATTGTTATATACTTATGCCTAAACATGCTAGTATGTATATGTATTTGGTTGATTGTGTGGCTTAATGCCATTGACTATAAATGGTTTAGCCACTGAGCTGTATAGCTCAACCCACGATTTTCCTCCTCAGGTGCAAATCGAGAAGACCAGTGAATCCTTGCAGGCCTTTGGACAGATCCGAGTAGGATTTAGATTTTGCATCTTAGCTAGATTTTGATAGCTTTACAAGCATATTGATCATGGATCATCAATTGTATTTTGTAACTCTTGTAAAGGTTTATGATGTACTGTCAATATGTTACTAAAGCTGTAAATGAGAATATTGTATGAACTCTTCTTTTGATATGGAAATGAATGGAGAACTTGAAAGTTCTTTTTCTTCATGAATGGTAACTTTTGCAAACTTTGAATGTGTTGGATGTGTATGTTGCTTGGAAATTGTCTTTTGATTGGTGCTAGATGAGTTTTGCAAATGATGAAGTTGTTATGCTAGGATGGTGGAGTTTGAGAATGATGTATGTGTTTATCCTTGAATGAGATATCAAATTGATATTAGTATTAGAAGGGATAGCTTGTTGATATTGGGATGAATATATGTGATGAATGATTTAGAATTGAGTTTCAATGATGATTGATGTTGTTGGATGGGTTTGGAGTGATTTTTATGGTGTTAGAAAAGGGTTTGAGGTAAGGGAATGTTAGGAGGGGTTTAGGATCCCTTAAAGGGGGCTTGTAGGGTGAAATTTTAGTGTTACCCGTAGGTTACACGGTCTGCCCGTGTAGATTTACATGGGCCGTGTAAATCTGGGCGCAGGAGGCACTTCCCACCCGTGGGTTACACGGGCTATATGATTTTTATACGGTCTGTGTAATTCGACCCCTATAACGACAGAATTTCAAATTGTGGTCTTCATAAAAGTTGTAGCCCTAGATGTCTAATTTCTAACCGTCCAAGAACGAAGTCAATCCGACATCTATAGTAAGAGTTATGACGTTTGCGCCAAAGTATGTTCAGTAAGAATCAGGATATGAACATATCGGTTTCGTTTGGCCATAACTCCTTCTTCTGACCTCCGATCGAGGCGATTCTTGAGGCGTTAGACTTCTAACACATTTTCCTACCTTCCCTTAAAATTTCATGATCATTGGTTTCAAATACTAGGAGTTTGATCTATTGTAAGTGAGTGGTCGGGTTGGAGAGCTTTGTCGGGATATGAACCTACTTTGGATTTTTACGCATATCTTGAGCTTTAGAGCTCCGACTTAGGTGATTCTTAGTTCTACATAAACTAGAGACCAAGAGCTACCTTTTTCGAGAAGTCAATTGTAGTTTTGTGGTCCTCATTTTTTGGGCTCGCCTTTGCGGCTTGATTTGTTATTAGATTGAGGGCTTTTCGTGAGGGTTAAAGAGCTTAGGAAACCCACTTATGTTTATGCTCTTTGATTTCGAATTGATCGTTGGGCTTAGAAAACGGGGCCCAACATTAAGGTTATAATGTTCTACCGTATATTACTATCTAAACAATCCAAGGAACTGCACTAAGTTCAATAAGGAACTTTTGACCAAATAATCATTTCTATTAAATGATAAATGTATTTTGGCTTTATTAATAATTAATGCTACATTGTAACCTTTCCAATCTCAAAATAATATTGTTCTAAGTAAAATATACCTTAACAAGGATTCACTTCTAAAGTTAATAACCTTATGACTTTGAACTCAAATATCAACTCTTACATAGAATAATAAATATCTTCATACTTCACAAGTATTAGATATCTCAAATACTAAATACCTTTAGTATATGATCTACATACTTAAAGTAGAATATGTAAACAACTTCCAATCTCTCTATATATAATTCTTAAAATTAAGTTGTTATCTTTTCATACTAATATAAGTTATTCTTGGACAATTATATTTTCAATAATTGAAAATATGAATTATTGTTCTCTATGAGCAATATGTATTTACATACTCAAACTAAACATAATAACTATACTCTCATTAACCTTCTTGTAAACATGATAAATTTACAATTAGCTCTAAAACAAACTCTTTGAGTTCATTATGAAAGTAAATATTTCAAAAACTTATATTCATTCAATTATACATCAAATTATCAATAAAGGTACTAGTTCTAATTAGATGCATTGTTATGAGATTTAAACTTTTCAAATTCCATCTTAGTCCCACTACTTATCTTGAGAATCATTCTCCTTTAAGTATACATTAAAACAACAATTTGGTCAATGAGTTTATAAGCTTATATCCAACCTTTTAGATCTCTCATAACTTCATTATCTAATTTAATTGTAAACTTATTTGATAATACATGCTTCAACTAAGCATTACATCTCAAAATCATTAACTTTGACTTTTCAAAAGTTATACATTCCATATCTAATATAAAATGTGGCTAATTCATTTAATTAAAACTTTTGAAGGTAAGTTATTGTACTAGGCATAGCTATAAAAGAAATAAATATCGCATCACATAACATCTTATATTGTATATTCCCTTTACATAAATTCATACTCTTATAGAATTTAGTTGTGAAGGTGTTCACTAGAGAATCTCATTCCATAGATAACTAAAATTTTATATTTTATCACATCGATCTTATTGAAGTGATTCAACATTTTCAATACTTAATTTGAACTTTCTAAAAATTAAATTAATATTTCATTTAATACATACATTTAATGAAATAAAAGTATCAACCTTTATAAATTGTAATTACATCAAATATATCACATGTAAAAGATTTAATAATTCAATATCATCACCATTCCCTCGGTAAGGATTAGTTTGTTTTTCTTCAACATAACAAGTTTTATAAGTTTTATATGATTCAAAATCAAAAGGACACATTTATCCTTGTATGTATTATATGATTCTCATTATGTTTATTTAACCAACATGGCATAAAGGATAATCTTAGTTATCCAACCTTATATTCTTGCTACTTTTGTTAAGCATAAGTCTCTTTTGATTCAACATACGCGAATTATCTGTATAAACTTAGATCAATTACTTTTACTCAGCAATGCATTTCTTATCATGTGTTGAACATTGTAACAATTTTGAATCTAAATTCAATATCAAATACTCAAAAACATGAAATAGCAATATATATGATCTCTATCATATTATATTGGCAAGAAAAGTCATGCAATTATTATTCTTCTGATGATGAATATTATCATATTATAACAAAGCCTTTAACTGTAGTCTATATTTATACTTTTAGTAGGCTAAATTGAATAGAACAATTTAATCAAGGCACTATTCTTTTCAGCTCAACTCCATACAAACTCTTACACCTTACTATCTTGGTATTAACATACATCTTATGTATTGTTATCAAAGTTTATGATGCATTAGTCAACTCAAAATGTCAATGCATTTTGTCATCTGTACGAAGTCAACATATCTTTAAAACTTTGTCACAAAATCCTCAATAGGGATTACTAGCAAAAATTCATAATGAACATACAATTCTTCTATCAAACTTTGAGAAATATTCTCATACTTAACCTATATCCAAGAAATTTTGTTCACTAACTCTTAATATCAACTATACTAAGCAAAGGTAATTTATACGCAAAACAAAATAAAAATTTAAGAAAACCAAGTATTAGTTATATGCCTTGGCTACCAAATAAGATTAGGAATTTAATCATGTATTCGATTATTTTCACTATTTTATTCAAAATAATAACACTTCCTATTATTAGGAAATATTACTATAATCTTTTTAGTGGGCTAGGATTATATTCAAATTTGGTCGACCTTGAGTTACTTAATAAACCAGCTAAATTTAAATTAGGTAGATAAAATCCTTATCAATCATATCTTATTTGACTTCTAGATCTGTTAGATGACAACTCTTATCAAAAGATATCTTATAAGTTATTCCTAGCCTTGCTTTTGATCATGACTCACTCATTCAAATCATACAAATTTAGTTAAGACTCATTAATTTAAGATAAAACATATTCGAGTTAAAAAGGCCTTAAGTCACTCAACAAGTCTTACAATAAACAAAACTATGATTTTGTGCTTAAATAATAAAAGGCAATAATCATGTTTTCAACATATGGTTAATATCTTAATGAGATATTTTATTTCAAATAGTCCCATCAAACACAAAGTTACATGAAATGTAATTTATGTTATGTCCAATGACAACCAATTGAGTCACCCTTGACTTAGTTATAAGTAGTATTAAAATATAGCAATTCTTATATGAGAACCTTGGCCATCTCAAATCAAGTGATCACTACTTAATCATCACAACGAAAATTTTTATAGATATACAAGTAATGTTTCAAATGGAATTCTCACATGGAGTCAGTTTAGTGAACTTGTTCTTTAACAAACACTCATGGGTTTATTTAAATATTTCTATGCTTTGGTCTATGAGATCGACAATTTTTTCCATAAGGAAGAAACATAACATATACTAGCCTTTTATGATTTATTAATGTTCAATCTCAATAGAGCATAGGATAGGAATAATTTAGGAATAATATATATATGCAATATGAATCTCATAATTATAATCTCATTATAATTTTATAAGAATGTATATTTATCTCATATACATATTGTAATATAGATTTATCTCATGAATTTTATTATATAAGTTTAAAATCAAGAATGTCTTTTAATAATTATATCATTAAACTACAACTAACCGATTGATTGATTGTAAGGCATTAACCAACATATATATATATTTATACTCACACATGATTTCAGTCAAACCTATCATTCATATTAGTCTTTATTATGACAAAGGGTAATATTAATGAGATAATAATATGTTGCATCAAGCCAGCAAAGAAGTCATATTTATGGGTGTTGTAAAGCCCATAAGAGCATGGATTTTGAGTACCAACAATTGCGGAAGGATGGGTCTCATCGGAATCGTTATTCCTTATTAACAGCCTATTTCTTGAAGGAGGAGTGGGGATATAAAAACATTGTTAACTCTGTGATTTAAAAAAACGATTTTAATACATGATAGTCTCACACTACAAGAAATAAGTGTTTTACCGACGGACATTTCCGTCGGTAAACATCAGATTTCCGTCGGTATAATTAATCACCGACGGAATATGGTGGAGCAAAAATCGGTCGGTGAACTGCCCGAAGCAAAACTTACCAACCGAATTTTTCCGTCGCAATTTTACGATGGAATTATCGACCGAAATATTGTTGTCGGTATTTATTTTACGACGGAATGGCAATTACGATTCTGTCGGAGAAATATTGCTACGGTCATTAAGTCCATCGGTGAGGCGATGTTATCTGCGACGACATTTACCGACGGTATATTATACCGTCGGTAAATAGGGGGAACATTTTCGACGGAAAATTGACCGTCGGTAATGAGTGATAAATTTTTTTTTGGCTTTTTGTTGTTATAATAATAATTATATGATATATTCACTTTATTAATTTGTGTTGCATTAGAATAATGAATAATGAGAAAATTAGTAATTAATAAAATATAAAAGAAATTAATATAATTATTAAAAGTAAGAAATAACAAATCTCGATTATTTTTAATTGAAAACACATGACAATGTTATAGTAATTATTGTCGAATGATCATGGATGCTCTGAATCGCTTCCCCCCTCTTTAACATTTCCATCTCCCCTTTAAGCTTAGTCATCTCCTCCGCATGTTGTTTGTCCTTGGCCATCTGCTCCATCTCTGCTCTCATCTTAGTCAGCCGCTCCATCTCCTCTCTCATCCTAGCTGCTTGCTCCTTCTGCTCTAGCGACTCTTTGATCTTTGAAACTTGCTGCAGCTCCGCTCTCAGCAACGGTCGGTATTTCCAACGGTTTAGATACCGTCGGTATATTTCCGTCGCTATTCCTCATTTTCCTTGTAGTCATGAAAAAATGGAAGTTATTTGTACACAACAACGTACTTTTAAGTTATTTGATTATATTGGAAATGACAGAAAATGTTTTGTCAAATAATATAAAATAAGCATAATTGTAACAAATTGCAATGAAACGAGTAAGCTAGGAAAAAAGGATAATAAACAAATTTATGCATAATTTTTGGGACAATCTAAACTAGACAATTAGTCAAATGATGGATAATCTTCAAATAAAATGTGCATTATAAGTAATTACATCCCAATGTGTATGGCTAAGTGGGAAGCTTTTATAATGCTTATAAGATCTATAAAATGACATTATATAGGTAATTTCATACTTTAATAACTGCAATGAACATTTTTGTAGGTTATTTCATACTCTTCTTAACAATTGATTCCAATTCCCTAAGTACTGTAATAACTGCAATGAACATTTTTAAACATCTTTCCAGTTTAACAATCAATAATGGAATGAGTCAACGGCTTTTGTCCATAAGTTCCTAATACCTTGCTATTTGGTTCTTCAACTTATTTGCTTAAAAATTACGTGATCAAATATTTGAATCACCTCAAGAAGACCCTCAAATGCTAACTATCTTCCTCTCTTTAAAAAGTTTTTAAAAAAAAGATGGCTAGTTAGAGCTATAGATGCATGTGTTTCTCAAGTAGGGAGAGTTCAACTTATAAAATTTATCCTGAATAACTTCATATATATTGTTCCTTATACTCCCTATTAGCATTTAATACAATTAAGAGGTCAATAAGAAGATTTCTTTGATTATAAAACCCTACTAAACATTCATTAGACAAATTCAAATAGAGTGATCCTTAGCTTCCTAAAGATGAAGTAGGATTAGGCATTATGTCTATTACAATTGAAATAAAGTTGATGATTAAGATAATTTAGAGGTTCATCAATGATAAATAAGAACTTTGAAATATAACTACATGCATTTTATCTAAGGAATGTAAATTTCGGATCATCTCACCTAAGAGTAATGCATCTTGGACCATAGTTCAATTTTTCAAACAAAAGATCAAAATTAGAGGCAAATCGAACATAAGATTAGCAATGGTGAATTGCATTATCTTTGGTGTCATAACTACTTTACGTGTCTTTTGTTTCTCCTTATAACTTTAATATGTTAAAGTACAAATTTTACTTCCTTTTAAATTACTTTTAAATTTTTAATAACAACGGAATATACAAATTTTTGATAAGTTACATATGAGAACATATAATATCAAATGCATAATCCCACACCTTTCCTCATTCTTAATACTTATTAGTCAAATCAAATAATTATATATATTGTGAAGTAAATAAAATCCTATAGGTAAAAAATTAATAGAAGACTACAAATATTGATCAATATCATGGGTGAAATAATCCAAACGAAACTTTAATGCTTAAAATTAATTTGTTACACCTAAAGGATAAAAAGAGGTATGATAAAATCATAGACAAAGGCTTAACAATGGTTAATCTAAGTGTCTTTATCATCTCACGCCTAATTTAAAACTTATAGTCTTGGCATGTATAACAAACGTAAGTTCTAAAATCATCTATTATTTATGATATTTACATAATAGTGATAATAATAAATGCTCATTGACTTAAAACCTCTCAATTTAAGCTCATTTATGAAGAAATTATAAACACTTTCAACCAAATCAATAATGAAAAATCCATTCATGCTTTAACCTATAACAATCCATCTAATCAGATTTTTTTCTTTTACATTCTAACTTAATTCCTTAGTCACAAGATAAGAATTATCAAATTTAATATACATATAAAAAACTAATTAATAAGAGTTAAAATAAGCTTGAGTCAACATTAAATCCACCAAATTACTATATCGCCCCCACACCTAAACATGTACATTATTCCCAATGTACATAACAAATCAAAAAATAAACAATGTATTGGAAAAAATACAAGAAATTAATACTTCCTACCTTATAATTATGAAGTTCAAATTAAAGGGTTAATTTCCATCCCATATCATGCATCCTCGTAAATATTAAATAAAACAAACAAAACATTAAAATATGCAAAGATAATAAAATGAGCATAAATCTACCGTATCTATAGGCTGAAACTATATGCTTTATTATATGCAATGTAAAAATAATAATAATAATAAATTGCATCATATGGGTTTAGGAGGCCAATCCTTTACTAATTATGAACATAAAATAACTTAAGAAAAATACATTACAATAAATATTAACATACCCGAAGTAAGGAGAGGGGAGGAAGGAGAAAGAGGGCTCGTGGGAGAAGGGGTTACCTGTCGGAGACTGGCCGGCGGCTTTGGAGTAGACACGCGGCGGCGATGGAGGCTGACGGTGGACGATCTGTCGCGCCGGTGGGAGAGGAAGAAATCAGAAGGTCGCGCAGTTGGGAGAGGAAGAAAGGAGAAGACGCGCGGGAGAGGAGAAAGGGTTCGACCTTCAGCTTTAATCAGTTTTCAAAACGACGTCGTTTTACTTAAAGTGAGGGGCTCTCCGCGGTTTTTTCCTACTACTTCACCGACCGAACATTCGATCGGTATATTCATTCCCAACATTCAGCGACGGAATATCTTACCGTCGCAAAACTTGTTCCCTAAAACCAGCTTCCCCGACGGGTGCCCATTTTCGGTCGAAAATTGTAACGGTTTCAAGACCGTTGGTGATTTTCCGTCGCCAATTAACATCTTCCTTGTAGTGTCAGTACAAAATTATTGAATTTATTTTGGTAAAACGCTGAACAAATAATAAGAAAATAGATAGTATGTTTAAATACATGCTATCCCTGTGCTTTTATGTTATATTAAACATAAAATTAGTTAACTGTTTATAAAAAAAAAATCTTAAAGAGGTTAGACTGAATCATTAGAATTTAATTGTTTTATTATTAACTAAAAGCAAGCATTCCATCCAAATAAGGATTAGATTATATGCATGTATAACGTTATAAAATTAAATACACTGTCTAAAGCATTGTAAAGTCCACAGAACAAATATTATATTGCTCCAAGGGGCAATTGGAAGCGGATTGGTATGGCCCAAAAGGTGACAAGCAAATGTTCCTCCAGGGATACCTTATTTTAATACCAAAAAAAAGTTAATTTCGTGAGAACAAAATACAAAGAAAGGAGAGAATATTTAATTCATTCATCCTACTTATGGGTAAAATAATGGAGCAAGTTAACTGGGTATCACTTTCTTCCTAAACCAAATCAGTGAACAACTTAATAGTAAAGAAAAGAAACTACAGCAGTAGGATAAGTTTCAGAGTCTGCAAAGTTCATCTGCTACCCCAAGGTCCCAGTAAGTAACAAAGCAAAAGTTGGATCATTGGAAAAGGATAATAATTAAAATGAACCATAGCTTTCTAGTGGGATTTTCTTATTTTAATACACCCGCACTTCCTTTTCAATTAAAAGGGGTTGGTAATAAAACGTGATTTTGCCCAATGAAATCCGACCATTCATTCAATTGGTCAGGTACAATAGGTGGAATTTCTGAAAATTTTAAGAGTATGATTTTCTTTTTCTGTCTTTAAATATTTGTCTGTGCTCTTCTTCTTCTTCTTCGTTTGTGGAGTTTATCCAATTAGTCATTACTAAGTGTCATGACTTTTGGGTCAGCATCAGCATCACTAGGAAATAGACCCTACATCAAGATGGAAGCGTAAGATATGGGTGGTGGGTGCGGTGCAATAAATAAATAAAACAAAGACTTGCCCTTGTTTTCTACTTCTCTAATTGTACGTAAAAGGATTAATTAAGATAGATTTCAATCAACCCCTCTCTTCGTATATTTACTTATACGTGCATACGCCAATAAATCATGGGGGCCTCGAAACCTTATGGCATGTAGGAAAAATCTCTAATCAATTTTTGTTAGAAATTTAGACATTCCAAGCTCACAACTAAGGATATTTAATAGACAAAAATATCAGAAAATAACAACACAAGAGAATTTACGTAGGAACTCCCAAACAAGAGAAAAACCACAGGCACCCAGAAGAAAATTTACTATGTAACAAATTCTTACAATCACACAATTTTTCCTCTCACCCAATCCTCCGATACACTAACACACTCACAAAGAAATACACAAGACAAACTCTAACAATTTTGAGGGCTAGCTTCAACTTTAACATTCTCCACCATTAAAACATTAGCCCCTTTCTGTCTTGTCCGAATTTCATCTCTAGGATAAAATGTTGTGAACTCCAAAGCCATTGCCTCCATTTAACTTGGATCAATTACTGGATGATCATGAAAATGTAAATCAAATTAAGTTACAATATTAATTTCAATGACAAAAGATCAACCAGAATAAATACACACTTCGATTAGTTGGTTGCGAGTTTTGTATGTCAAAATCACTTTACGAACATATATAAGAATTTCTGTAAAAATAAGTTTCAACCAATTGAAGTCCAACAAGCTAAGCATTTACAATAACTATAGTGCTGTGTGTCCATTGTCGTTGTTGTATTCAGTGTTCTCTGCGCCCCGCACGACAAGCAAAGCCAATGCTCTTGACTCTTGAGTGCTGACGGTTATTATAGAATTAGCAAATAGAAAGCAAGCTCGGAGGCCAAGGATATCCCATTTGCAGTGGAGGTGTTCCACTCTCTTGGCTGGTTTTTGATTCTGATAAAGTGATGAATGATTAAAAAGAATCAACTTTGTGGTGGGGTCATTTGCCTAGCTAGCTAGTCTAGTTTAAATCAAATATAGCTGCGACACATGCATAAAGAATTTGGGGTCTATTATTGAAGAGAAGGCATTAGATTCAACAATGAAAAAACTATGGAAAGACTGCAGAAACTCTACGATGTCACAACAAACAATTGCCCCTGACGCCATTGGTTGATAATCATTTTCTCTACATTTCACATTGAAGTGAAAGATAAAAAGTTCGCTGTCTCATGTATGATCCCAACTAATAAGGTGGACAAGTCCTAGGTTCATACCTTTCACTTAGATAGAGATATTTAGTTACGTTCACAACCACAAGCCAAAATAGAAGAGAACAAATGATATGCATGTATATATGGAAACGTTTCCGTCTACTATATATCTACAAATTGACTGCTATCATTATGATTTTCAATTGCCGGCAACGGTTAAATGCAATTTATTATTATTTTAATTTTATTTTTTGCAATTATATTTACATTAGCTACAGTTATCGATAAGGTTACTCTTTTGTGATTATAAATTCGAGTCACAAAAACTGCGTATAATTGATATGTAAAATGCATATCAATTAATTTATATATAACTTGCGCAAATATTATATTTCACAATCAAGTCTCCGTCCATATCAGATGGACTAATCCATCAAAAACACACCTTAGCGACGATTCCAATTGCTTGCTTGCATGGACTGGCCAGTAACGTAAATTTCATGGCTGGCCAAGAGACATCGACAATATTGTGTTTTGGATTCTTATGTTCTCACAAGAACACACACATATTTATACCTTGTCTCATTCTAAGTTTAAGTTTAGAGGTAGGTCTTGATGTTCCATTCAGTCAATAATGTTATTTACAGTCAAGAAATGAACTTAAGAAGTCCTAATCAAAATAAGAATCCTACACATGCAAATAGTTGTTGTTTCAATTCTAACATGTAACATATTTTCTTTTTAATTAGTAGCAGTTAATAGAGTCATGTTTTGGGGAGGGGGTCGAGTGCCCTCGTATTCCTTATGTAGATAACGAACTGTCAATCAACCGAGCAAAAATAAATAAAGTTTTAAATCACATTCACTCGTAGCCATTCCTCTCCTCATCTAATGCGTGACATTTGGAATCCCACTCCCTTGAGTCCCACCCACCATTTTAAATTTCGAGTAGCCTCCAATAATAAAGAAGATCCTCTGTCCACAACCACAAGGCACCAAAGATACAGTATTTGTCCTTTGCCATGGTGGATGGACTCCATCCAAGATTTTACCATTGTACTTAGGCATATTCAAATACACACTCCTTGTGAAAAAAAAAAGTACAGTATGGATAGGAAATTTCATCCCAATTACCATGATGGTTATTAACACTAAATTGAAGTTTCATTAAAACTAATAGTTTGAAAATACCCAATAATATACATCCTTACTTTTACGTAATCGAAAATTTCTTTTTAATTTATCTTAATTACCGACCAATTGAATTTTTCTAATTTATCTTAATTACTGACCAATTCAAATTAGATAGGTGGACGTAGTAGGCAATTGGACGGCTAAATAACTTTGGAATTATTTTTTTTCCCCTATAACAAGATTCCTCTATAAATCTTATATTTACAAAAGCACTCTCAAATGACGAATTTAGAATTAGAATTAGAATGTAATTTTCTTTAAGAGAGAACAATTTGAAATTTTTGTTTGATTTTATTCTTCGAGAATACATCTTGGGAATCGGATTAACAGCCAATACAAGTATTAGTGATTGACACGACAACAACAGATCATTATCATATAATAATCACCCGCCGAAGGTGTTCTCGGAATCCTAAGCAATCATCAGTAACAGAGTCGGGCCTAATTCCTTGCTGTGCACTTTGATGTGCTTCTCTAAATCCACCCTTGACATTGGAAGGAGATATTGAAGATTTTTGGAGGAGTCTAGCAGAAATTGGATCGGATATACTATGTAGTATGTATAATTAAATTATTATATCTCAATTCAAAATTTTAAAATAATTAATTATGAGTTATATATTTATATATACTTTTTGTTAGTGAAGAATATTTCTCTTGTGTTTTTCCAGTCATCTTCATTAATATAAACTACTCGATCTAACGATATTGAAAATGTTTACACCTCATAGATATGGAGTGATCAAATAGTAAATATTCAAGTTAATCAACATACTAATCTCAGAACTTTTAGTGTTAATACTGGTCTCTCTTTTTCTAATTCAAGAGATCCCAAGTTTAGTTCATATATTCGTTCGTAGTCTATCTTAACCAGACACTAGTCGAAACCCTCAATCTACTGGATGCTATGTTCCCGTTGCACATTGGACCGTTTTTTAAAGAGAATATATGAAATTATTTAAACTCACGTAAGACATGCGTTCATCATTTTTCTTCTCAGTAGAATTTACCATGATGAGCTCGAAGCAATTACTTCTACCATTTTCAATGGACACCGGCCCCTACCATCAGTTGTCCATCTATGAACAGCCCCGAAACCAAATTAGACACTTTTAGCTATACAAATGCGTGGATTATTATCATTAAATAACCAATACTTCACCTACAAGGCAAGTAGTTTATTAGTCAAAGCACTCCTAAAGGTTTGAAAGTAAAATCAATACGATTGGTAAGACGACATAGCGCAAACCGTACAAGAACATGAAACAACTATTTGGTGGTAAGGTGTACTTGAAAATACTGGTCCACAGAGGACGTTACGTACGCCTCGTAAAAAGATAATAAAGTAGAGAGAGAGTGTGCCATGTACGCATAAGAAGTAACCAACCAACCACACGTATACGGTGGCAGGCCACCGCATGCTCCGCCGTGAGGTTCACGAAGGAAGGGAGATGTTCCAATGAAACTGTGTACAGTGTACATCAAATCACGTCTATACATACAACGCATTCAGGAGATGTTGTCGTACACATGATGATGAGCAATGCGCAGCTGGGGTGTTGCCATATTTGGATGGAGCAAAGAATTAGACAGGGATAAATGAGTGTTAATACGCTGTTGTCATTTCTAAGTTATCATATCTAATCCGCGAGATCCGAGGAAGGAGGGTTTTTATCAGGAATATGTGTTAACAATGCAAGACTTCCCCGATATGGTAAGCAAAAACACAGAGCCTTTTTACCGTTGCTTCTCAATTTGTGTCCAAGGGTTTATGGCCTGCTCTCTGGACCTGCATGCGAAACTAGCACTTACAAACATAAATCCTACCAAAACCATGAAAATTAAACGTTAAAACTAGCATGAGAAAATCCAATAATTCTAAAATCAACATTTCGGAATTTTTTTAAGTTTTCTGAAATTATTGAATTTCAGGTACTCCCGTACGTACAGAAGTAATTATCTAATGAAGTGATCGCTATACTTGTTACGAGAGCAAAATTAGAAACAAAGAGAGAAGGAATAGATTATGATTTTGCTGAATAGGGGAAGAGACATTATCTCAATAGGACAAAAATGGCATATCTTCAACAAAATCTGTTACGCTGAATTATTAGTTTTGAGTATAGGGTTATAAATTGAATTCGACAACTGTACTTGTGACTTAGTTGTCTACAAGTTTGCAATTTGCTATTTGTAATTTAGGAAGTCTTTTTTCACTCAACTTGGACTTTGGTAGGAAAGAATGCCGAAAGAACTGGCTATGAACAACGGAATTCGTCTATAAAATGTTTTACGACTTTAATATACACCTAGACAAGTAAGAAAGGTTCAGGATTTAAAAGCTGGAAAATAGGAGAAGAGATTTTGGAAATAATCTAAGATTGTGTATTACTGAACTTTCTAAAATTTCACGTGTTAAATTTTTTTTACTAAGTATATTGGTGTTGTTGTTGAGTAGGAGAAGAGGTTATTCTTATCTTTAAATGGGTTTCATATATGACCAAATGGGTGATTTAAAGGAAAATTAATTTATTATCAACATTGGAATGATAGGCAAAATTAATCAAAACTTGATTGTATAACATAAAATTTGAATCGTTTCAATAAATGAAATATTTTGACATTAATTTGTATTTGTATTTTATTTTATTTTTATACTACGTAAGTTAATTAAAAGTGCTAATATATAAATTGTTAGACTTTTTAGATTCAATATTTACTATTACTAGGTAGTGTAGTAATAATAGTTGAGGTATAAGTGCTTGCAAATAGTTATGGTTGGATACAAACTAAAAACTTTTCCTTGTCAATGAAAGTCAAAATGTGAAATTGTAAGAAGGTTGATGTGCAGTTGGTTCCCAAATCACTATTGAAATATAATTATCATCCCATTGACCAAACAAGAAAAAAAAAAAAGAAGGCTTCAATGTGCTGGGATTAACAATCAACTAAAAGAAAATTGCCAAGTTTAGAGCACCCGTCAAAATCATTTTCAACGAGAATTACACGATTTCAAGAACCAATGAATAAAAACCAGAATTTATCAGAAACTTTTGATCAAAAGCAGAACTTCGGTACAGAAAACAAAGGACTACCCACGAATCCTTTGCCCACTTTATAAGGGGCATTCACCAAAACCAGTAAAATCAGAGAGACAAGGGTCACCTACAAAACATAGCAGAAAGAAAGTGGGCTTCTAAGTGTTTGTTGTTTGACCTCAGAGAGACCCTCCATTTAATGCCCCATCCAATCACCCTCCTCCACCACCACCACGCGTTAATACGAATACTATTATTATTATTATTATTTAGTTTCTGTACTTATTTCATTTCCACGGAATTATGGGTCCCATTCTAAGAAACCATGTAGTCGTAAGCCGAACGCATCTCATTGGCACGTGAACTTCTGGTATTACAAATTTTACAAAAGAAAAAAGGGGAATAGGAGAGGGGGAGAGTGGCGGGGCCGCCGTAGCTGAATAGTGAACATGTCATGTCCACAGGGGCCACCATGTGAAATCCGCCAATTTCACAACTATACTATTACTAGTACTACTCTCTCTCTCTCTCTCTCTAGACTTATTTTCAAGTTCTAGTCTTTGGTTTTTTTTTTTTTACTTTGAGAGAGAGAGAGAGACAGAGTCTCTCCTTCATTCGTATCATTCATCCATTACATTTGTTTTTACGTCCCATCAACAATCTCTCTCTCACTTCTTCTTCTTTCTTTCTTTCTTCCTCAAAATCAAAATACTCTTTACTTCTCACGATTGAAGAAGCAAACGCCATAGCACTAGCTCTTTCCCGTGAAAAGATCCGCGATCCTCAGCACCAACCACGTCGTTCTTTTCTCTTCCAACTCTCCAAAGAACGAACTAGATCAGTAGATTGCCTTATTTATGTAGCATAGAGTTCAACTATTCAAACCACAAAAAAAGGGTTCCAACTTCCTCACTTCCTTCACAAATTGGTGAAGTTCACGATTGATCATACCGTTGATTAGTTAGTTGTGTACATGGAGTCAGCATCTGGAGGAGGAGTTGGGGGTAGTGGTGGTGCAGCGTTTCAAAGTAGTGCGGTACCCGGTCCGTCTGCGGCAGCGTCAGCACCACCACAAGCACAACCGGAGGGCTCATCTCCAGCTCCACTGAGTCGATACGAGTCACAAAAGAGACGAGACTGGAATACTTTCTTACAGTACTTGAAAAACCACAAGCCTCCATTGACTCTAGCCCGTTGTAGCGGAGCACACGTGATAGAATTCTTGAAGTATTTGGATCAATTTGGCAAGACCAAAGTCCATATTACGGGTTGCCCTTATTTTGGCCACCCAAATCCTCCCGCCCCATGCGCATGTCCACTCAAACAAGCCTGGGGTAGCCTTGACGCGCTCATCGGACGCCTGAGAGCGGCATACGAAGAGAACGGTGGACGGCCTGAATCGAACCCTTTCGGGGCAAGAGCGGTGAGGATTTACTTGAGGGAAGTAAGAGAAGGGCAGGCCAAAGCTAGAGGGATACCATACGAGAAAAAGAAGAGGAAAAGACCAACAACGTCGGTGACTTCATCTTCTGCATCGGTGCCCGGAGGAGTAGAGGTTGGCGGTGGTTCTTCGACTATTGTTATCGGGGGAGATGGTAGTAGTAGTGATGTTGGAGGTAGTGATAGTGTTGTTGGTGCTGCTGCTAGTGCCAGCGGTAGTAGTACTACCACAAATCCAGCTGCTACTACAACCGTATAGTTTTAAAACCTTTTAGTCTTTTTCTTATTCTTATGAATCCTGTGTCTTAATTGTGATTACGAGCTAATTTATATAATGGCGGTCGATTCTCTTCATAGCCGGATCGAAATAGAAATTTCAGAGAGAACTAAGAGCTGCTCTGTCTTCATCTTCTTTAATGTGTGTTGGTCCGTCCTCTAGCTAGTGTAGAGAATATATATATATATATATATATACCCTTCACAGTTGATTAAGTAAATGAAGGTAGAGAAAAAGAAAAGTTGGGAATTCTGCATTCATATTGTTTAATCTTATTCCTTGTGTTGTTGTTTTAACTTGTACAGATTTTCCCAGAAGACGCAAATTTCTTGTTGAGTTGCAAGCAAAACTTCCACTTTGGCGTCCGATTAACTTAGATGTGCCAACCAGAAGACGCGCTTAGATCTCTTACTTGACTTGTAGTGTTGTGCCACTTTGTTGTTTGACCTGGTAAACCCCACTAAGTAACAAATGTTGCACTTGTGATCTTGTACTTAATTTCCCCAGGAAAAATATCTCCTCCCTTTCATTTGCCCATTTTTCTCAACCTTACCCACTATGTACGCCGTACCACTCCACGGGAGATAACCAAAATTCTTTATTCAGACATTGAAATGATATTAATGGTCCAGTCCAGTCCAGTCCAGGTAGCTCCTTAAAGTTTTATGTTCCTTCCTTGTAGCTTCTTGCTGTCTTTACTAGCAGCTGTTGGTTAGAAGTTTTGTTTCTAGCATCAGAACTCCCCGAGTGTGGAAGCTGCAGACTTGTTGGCAAGAAGGGCAACATTAGTTTTAGCCATATCTCTACCAAGTCTTCTGGTCCCAACTTTCTTGTTCGAATGGGCTCCCCAGTCTCATGGCCGAAGCAAAATTTTCTCTTACATTGCACACGTGCATTTCTGATTTTACACACTTTGTGGACTTGCAGTTCCCGGTTACGCTCTCTATCCTATTCCTATCAGGGGTTTGATGTTAGATTTTGTTCTTGGGCAGAAATTGGCTCTGTACCGGTTGCTCTTTTCTTCTACACTTCTCTCTCCTATCCCCATATGACAGTAACATCTGTTTCCTTGATAATAACAACTACAAAAAGATACAGAGTACCAAGCAACATCTATGCTATGCTATGCAAATAAAATAAAATAAATAGAAATAATCCCTCTGATTGCCGCTCCTGCTTTCTTTTGGTAACCACCACCTCAGTATGACAAGGACCAGTAGCCAACCCAGTTCCCTGTCTATGCCTAATATCTTAATATTATCTTACACTCCCTCATATTCTATTTCAGAAATCATGACGCTTGCCCATCAATCATTCCCACACAAAAACCACCCTCATTTCTTGAATTCTAAACCATAATGCAAGCAAAATCATACAACATTCATTTCCTCCATCCATGCGTGATATATTTTCTTTCTTGTCCTTTTCCGAGCTCTACTGTGTGCCTTGTTTTTCCCCTTCTCCTGTGCTTCTCAGTTCCTTACCCTAATTTTTAAAAGACAGTAATGATTTAGCAGCGTAGTGACAGGTTCTTTTCTATTCTTTATGGCTCTTTATGGAGTTGCTTGCTCCACTAATTTTAAACATCTCTTCTTTTTGTTCCAAACCTTCCCTGATTTCCTTCCATGTACATCTTTCAAACTTTGAGCCATATGCCTGAAAATTATGTCAAAAAGAAGGAATAGATGATATCTCTCTTTTGTCCAAAAGCCCTTCTAAGATCTACTTTCCTTCTTAATTTCTCTCTAAAGTTTCATATTGAAACCTGTGAAGTTATGAAAGATTCTTCCTGTCAAGGGCCATTATACAATATATGTTAAAAGCATGTATGAGTTTGTCAAATTCCGGGCCGTTTGTGTATTATTGTTATAAATATGCTTAGCCTAATCATCTGTGTTATATATTATTTTAGGCAACAATCCGGAAAAACCTTTTATCTTTTGTTAAAGTACTTTAGGATTTTTGGTATATTAACGATTTGAATAAGTTTTATGTCTCTAAATAATACAAAGTAGTTTATTCGAAAAGTAAAAGACATAGGGTTATCCTTTCTTTTAAAAGATTTTTAATTTTATTTTCTTAGATTTAGATTATAAAATACATATATTATGAATATTATACTTAGACCAATTAACTACTATTTATATGATAATATAAACCTAGTTCTTAAACTCAAATTGAATTAATTAAACTCGAGTAAATTAATATAATTATCATAATTATTAAATTAAATTGACTTCTCAATTTAAATTATCATAATTAAATATAGCCAAAAAAATTAAGGTACCTCTCTTAATAATAAGTCATTCTATTGCATATCATTCGATCGGGTAACAAACATCTTTTCGTTAAAACTTTTCCTGGAAATCTACCATGTTGATGAATTTCTGGTACCAAGAACAAGATATGTCATGTAAATGTCATATTTAAGACCTAAGTTTTGGGGTCATTCAAAACCATTTCACAATTTGTTTTGTTTCTGATGGAGTTATACATGAAGGCATTCATTCGTTGTTATGAAACTTCATTTAAGAAGGAAGAGATGAAAGGGTATGGTGTGGGGGCAGAAGGTGATGGTCAGCATGGATCTGGGATTTTTTTCTACTGAGTAGTCTTGTCTAAAATCCTATACAGACAGGTTCAGCCAGGAAGAGTTATTGTTGACGTATTAAAAGCACCTTGTTCTTATTCTAAAATTTTCATTTGTTTGTTTTTCAGTTCAAAAAATGGATGTGGGTACTCACATTTGCAGAAACTGTAAAATTAACTTCGTATGAATTCAACAGGATATTTGATCCCTATCTCATACTTATGTGATAGTAAGCACAAGTCTTACGAAAATTTAGCTGAAAGAGATTTAATTTTTCACACAATCGGCCACCAGTGAAGGGGTACTAGGACAAACAAATGAACAGACAAAGCCATTACGCGTGAGGCTATTTGGGAAACCTTTAATATCTTGGACAAGTTTCTTTGACAAATATAGACCAGACTGTACCACATCTCGTGTATGGTGAATCGCAATATGCATGATGGAATTAATGGATGGTTCTGAGCTCAATTTCCAAAAGGGTCCCACTCGACTTCCCTCTTTTGACTGTGCAGCATCATTGATTATCTTGAACGTGGGCATCAATACCACTGATGAACGATGATCATCAGACACCTGATGCTCATCAGGTGTTTTTTTGGATTTGCTCCTTTTGAGAACTTCACAGGATCACATGGACAGTCTTCGTTTTGGAGAGAGTTTTGTGCTCTGTCTTGCGGTTAAAAACGTGTCTTCTACCATCCATAGTTTGGCAGGAAGCCGTAACAATTGAGAGAGGAGGGGCATTACGTATGAACAGGATTTTTTGTCTAATAATATGATGTTTTACTTTGTCCTATGAATCTCAGTCATTTATTTACATGAATTTCGCGTTTATTTATGTGAGACTCACTCGAGATCTACATAAATAAATGACTGAGATTCATAGAATAGACTAAGATACCACAAAATTAGACAGAAGATCCGGACTTATTACACCTGTATATTAATTATACAGGATCATGTAAATTATTAACATGCAAAAAATTGTTAAATTCAAGGCAAAACAGTGAAGCAGCCGTAGTTCATTCAACGCCAGCTGTAAATACACGAGAAAACCGTGCCTATGTTCTCATAAATTCTATAGCACAAAGTGTCAAGTAATCTTTAGGTGCTTTGCAATCAAGAAGTATAGCATTACTTTTCTTTTCTTTTTTCTAATGGAACAACACCTGAGTTCACTCTTAATAAGATTTCTTGTGGTTTTACCGTCAGAAGCGAAAGAGGGAGGGTAAAAACAAACACTGGAAAGCATGCAATTTCCAGGCAAAGACAATTGGGTGTTTGAAGCGTAAGAGATTGGTTAGGCCAAATATGCGAGGAAGCAGCCAATGTGCTTGTGGTTGAATGGTCAAAATAGAGTGTGCAAATGGCTACGAAGCCAATCATTCCATGTGAGTTGCCATTAAATGTTACGTGCGCTTGGGAATTACCATGAAAGCTGTGTAGCTAACCATCCATCCACTCCTACCACTCGTTTACTTTTCCCTTTTTAACTCCCTTGTGGGCCAAATAAATTTACATGACTTTCGTACAAATGAGCATGAGGACCACCCCCTCTCCAGAGTGGAATCTGCAAATTAACATTTTTCTCTTACACATGGAATCACAGAGCCATGGCTGCTGTATATGTTTTGTACATCATTCATGCGATGATTGGATGAACATCAGTTAGTCAAATCTTTATTTGGTAATGACTTTGACTCCTTGTCATCCTAATACATAATCAACTAACCGGGCGTCTTGGAGTTTCATTATAGCTTCCCTTACTATTTTTCCTTGTATGTTAATGACTTATATTAAACTTTAATGATCGACATGGATTTGATTGATAAGAAAATCAATGTCAAAGTTTTCATTTTTCTATTGTGCTTGTTCGTTGTTTGAGACTTTTGAATAATATAATTGATTTACATTCTAAATATTTTACATGGTACTGTCAAAGTTTAAATTTAATTGTTACACATCGAAAGCACCTTTGACTTAGTTTTGGCAGCCGTGATCAAAGTAAATAGTTAGCTGCCACCAAGTAGGAACAACTATCCACCAATCTACCATCGATCCCCACCGGATCCCTTCAACAAAATGAACAAATGATCTGGTTTTATCAATTATAACCTCTACCATACCTGATTCATGAATCCGCCAATTCGATAGTCAATGCCGTGCACGGTTTAATTTTTCTAATCTTAAGGAAAGAGGATGGAGGTTTAGAATTTATCAGCATTAATTTAAGTTGCCATATTCGTATCCATTTCGACCTTTACTTCCTTACTGATATAAGTTGTTGTTATTAGGGTCCAAGTCCTTTTATAAATTTCACGGCATAGGACAACTCCGTCTTCTTGATATATAAGATGTTTTTCTATAACATTTTTTTTTTTGGAAAAGAAAAGTAGGTTAGGATGGTAACAGGCAGCCATGAACTTAAATTTAAGTATTCTTAATGAGTTGATTTATGAACTAAATTTAGTTATTTATTCAAAAGAATTGACTCTCGATTAAGCCTAAACTTGTTCAATTCAAATTTAAAAATAATTTAAAAAAATGCTTTTAATTTTTTAAAAATTATTTTAAAAAATCGAGGGAACTAACTCATGACGTATTCTCATCCCAAAGAGGATGCTATCTCAAATATGTGGAGCCATAGTGCCTTACGTACTAAATGT
Source organism: Erythroxylum novogranatense (assembly GCA_029891385.1). Lineage (NCBI taxonomy): Eukaryota > Viridiplantae > Streptophyta > Magnoliopsida > Malpighiales > Erythroxylaceae > Erythroxylum > Erythroxylum novogranatense. Next base: position 51,851,452 of record CM057234.1, on the reverse strand, counting down.
TCTCATCCTAGAGAGGATGCTGTCTCAAATATGTGGAACCATTGTGCCTAATGTATTAAATGTTTTCTTTTAGAAAAGAAATTGGTTAAAAGTGAAAAAAAAAAAAAGAAGAAAAAATCAAGTTGGATCAGTCGGATTAGAAGCTTATCTTAAGTCGCCATATTTTAGCATTGGCTTCACGTATGATTATAATAGTCTAATAACACCTCTCATAGTACATAACATATATTAGAAAACAAGAAAGCTTAGCTGGGTATCACAATCATTGATGACCCCTCTTTCTAGAAGAGAGTTATATTATATGGCGTTACGTATTGCGTCAGCTTTATCATGTTGTATTACATTGATTATATTTTCATTATCATCTGCAAACCTTGGTAGTTGGTACGGTTGGAAATCCTAACTCTCAAGTGCTGCCACGGCCATGCTAGGTTGAACCAGCTCTTGAGTTTCAGTGCATGCAAATAAACAAATTGGGTAAATATCTTATTTAACCGTCAATAAATTATTTAAAATAATATTATTTTAATTAAGTATCGAATCAATTCTTTAAATTTAAATGTAATTAAATTAGATTTAACTTGTTCATAATTCTAAGTCTGATTGGGAGAAGGTGACCCTAAATCCATTTGTCATGCCTAGTATTAGTTAGTGAAACATAGGTTTAAGATATACTTACTTTTACATCTAGTAAACAAAATCGCCAAAAGGGTATTGATATTTGATGAATGTAACCCTTCCTTCCTAGGCTTTATAACATATAATATGAGTCTTATTTACGTATCGCGAGTTGAATGTGAAAGGAAATAATTAAAAAAGTAAAAATATCTTATTTTAGTTTTTAATGAACGGAAGAACTTTTGAGATCTAAACGAACATAAAAATATATTAATTAATATGCAAAACACAATATATTAATTATTATATAATTTTAAAATATATGAAACTTAAATAAAAATATATCTAACTAAATCTTTTATATGGATTATAATATAAATAAAGCTAATATAAAATAAATATTAAAACACATAAAAAGTCAAATAATATTATATAAATCTCAAAATAAACATGAAGATGTGTTTGTGGATATTGTGAAAATTATGTGTAAAACATAAGGATAAAAGGGACTAAAAATAGGTTCATTAATTGATTTAAAAAATTTTACCTTAAAAAGTACTTTTTTAAAATGCTTCAAATTTAAGCTTCTCAAAAAGTTGTATTTCAACTTTTAAAAATACTGTTTTTATGAAGAAAAAAAAAGTGCTTTTAAATTTTACAGTCAAACCCTCGTTTATCTTTAAAACAACTTTTGAGTTAAAAAAATTGCTTATTCACCATTAATCTATATTTTTTATTAAGTCACTTTATTTTTGATCTTAATCTAATTCCGTAGATTAGTCAATAAATTATTAAAAAGGTGAAAATATAATTAATTATTGTCCATCATTTTGTGAGAGTCTCGCAGACCTACGGCCTCTTTATGCCAACAAATTTATGGGAAGTAGGTAAGTAAGATCTATGTTTTGAATTTTCTCTGACAAGCTTCTGTTCCTAAAACTTGTTGTAACAGGTCAATTTATTTCATTCACCCGATCCATTTCTGCAGTACGCCTTCTCTTCTTGTACGGGAGTGATTGAAGAGTTTAATTTATAATACACTTCCAAATAAGCAGGGATAAAAGATGAAACGGGACACTTAAACCTCTCCGTCTTTTCAACTTAAGTTTGTTTTCCCTTCAACTTCTGTTCTGACGATCGATAACTGAAATCCGTACAACATCAGGTATCCCAACATTATTAACTGAAATCAGATAAAACACATCACGAGCATTCGAGGAAAAATTGGTAGCAAACTGCGGGCATAAATTTAAATGAAGATATTGTTTTGGTAAAATTAATCGGAAACAACTGGTGGTGGGTTGAGATCATATGAATAAGGCGGCTTTTGGAAAGGATGAAGATGAAAGCGAACGGGTATGGACTATAGAAGTGGGTCGGAGAAACAGTCGGTGGCCCCCTTGGCGGTGGACAAAACGAGAGGCGGAGGCTTGCCGTTGTAGGTAAAAGGAAGCCAAACGAAGTCAATGAGAGGAAGTTGGGGCCTATTTCATTTGACAAACTGTAGCTTTAGTCGCCGACAACATATCTGGACTATAGATTTAGTTCAGACGTTGCCTGATGCTCTCTTTTGCTGTTATCGGTCCAGATCTTCTATTCAATTTTATGGTATTTTATTGTGTCAAATAAATTTTAGTCATTTATTTATGTAGATATTGCGTGAGTCTCGTGTGGGTCTCATAAAATAAATAATTGAGATTCTATAAGACAGAATAAGACAAAATAATATTAAACAGATGATCTTTTCTCGCTGCTATCTCCCCTAGTAGTCATCATTTTCCCATGACATGTCCTATTTAACCCTTTTCATTCTAGATATAAACATGTGATTTAATTCGGGTGTAGCATAATTTCACTATGCGTACATAATTTGTTTTACAAATGGTGTAAACTTTATGGAAAAAGACAATTTTAGGTACTGAGAAGCAAGTTGCTTTCTTTTGACATTTGCTTGGTGTTTAAATCTCAAGATACGTGGGTGATTGGGATTAGACTTTTAGAACAAATCAATCCTATGCATTATTGAGGTCTGACTTATGCGTACAGAAAGAGGAAGTCGATTACATTTACGCGGTCCAATAACTCCGGCTCCACATCATTGTTATTTTAAGGGGAAACTGCAAGATCCGTTAGACTAAGAAAGTTTCCAAAGTTGGGAAGCAAAAGCCAACACTGCGTTACTGGGGAGCTTCTTCTAATGATGTGTTACCGAAGAAATTAATTTAGAGCTTTGATTATTCAACCTACAGCATTATAGGTCATGATTATGAGGGCAAAATATCGAATCAATCTTTATCTTATTCTTCATACATTAGATAGGAAAGAGCTTCAATTATTTGGAAGGAAATATTTGCAACATGATAGTTTGTACGACAAGACATAAAATGGAAGCTGAATAATGGAAGACGCATTTTTTCTGATTAGATAATTGAACAAATGATTTGAGACTATTAATATTCGTGGCGACCTCTCCTATCCCTAATAGCGCTCTTTACGCTATAATTGCGGGTTATACGAATGAAGTCGACTCTTAGCAGTGGAATTTGTTCTAACAATATTTTCCTTCCACATTATGTATAGATATTGCGGCTTTCCATACTAATGTAAAAGGCATAGAGGAAGATAAAATAGTGTTGGGTCTAACTAATCACGAGTGATTCATAGTAACATCAACCTATGACTTAATCGAAGTTAATACCACAGATACTACTAATAGTTTATGGGAATTAATCTAGAAATAGACATGGCCTCATTGGATTAGGGCATTCTTTTGGTTATTGGCTAAGAGAAAAATACTGACCAATCAATAGTGAATGGCTCGACATACCACAACGGGTAGCAGTTGTTACTTTTGTGAGTACAAAGAGTCCACATTGCATAGAATAAGGGATTGTCCAAGAGTGAAAGTCTTTTAGTGTAAATTTTCCCCCAAGGTAGTTGGTATGGATTTTTTCAACAAGATGAGGAGATGTGAGTGAAATCCAACCTTATGAATCACTCACCAATAAAACAAGTAGAGTGAGTTACAATATGTGAAGTAGCTTGCTGGTTTTTATGGCAATAGAAAAACAAAAGCCTTTATGAAGCTGATTTTGTTTGGTCGGAAGAAGGTAATAAAGCCGTTATGGAGTACGTAGATTAGATAGTCAGGACAAGGGGGTGTGGAAAGTTACGTGTTTATCGAACATGGTTTACTTGTGGATAATTTAGTTGGTTGGACCAAATCGATAGATAATTAGGTCAAGCTAAATACATATGGAGCTGTTAAGCAAGGGCCCAACATTGCTACTACTGGAAGATTAACTAGGGACTGTTACGGTCAGTGGTGCAGTGGATTTCTATAGCACATTGAAAGAGGCTTGCTTTTATATGCTAAACTCTTGAGAGTCCACTCAAAACTTACACTAGTATGAACGCTTAGATATAGACGAGTAGTCGTAGAAGTGAATTCACTAGAGGGGATTAATATTCTTTCCTCTTCCAATATATTTTCGTCTAAGAATAATTTTTTGATGGCAGACATTCGTGGTTTAATTCATCGAACTTAGGAGGCACAATTTCAGCATGTATATTGCGAAGGGAATCAGTGTGCCGATAGTCTGACCTCTCTCGTAATCTTATCCAGCCCAAGCCTGCACTTTCTTCAAAAGTCTCCAATGGTCGTAATACAGCTCATCTATCGAGATAAACAAGGAGCTTTGTACCACATAACACTCGATCGTAAGATATTAGTTTTTTAATTAATTTTAATGCTTTGTAACAAAAAACAAAAGGTGAAAAAGCGAACATGGTGAGCCTCGAAAATCAAATGGCCCTCAAACTGGACACTTGGTACCTACGGTCAAGTAGTAAGTGAGTGTGTTGTTTCTTATTTGTAAGAGCTGAGGCCCAATTATAAACTTGATTCTCACAAAAATTCAAGGCGTCGACAGCAGGATTCGAACCTGCGCAGGCAAAGCCCAACAGATTTCGAGTCTGTCTCCTTAACCACTCGGACATATCGACGCTTTGTTCGTCACACCTAGCATATAAAATATTAACCATAGGTATCTAATAGAAAAGATTACATTTGTGCCCCTTCCCCAGCTTATGAATAGTGGTACTAATGATTATGATGAAATGTAGAGTCACGGCAGGATGCCAGTAGTTTCGTTAATTCCTCGTTTCATTTCTTATTATGCTGATGAATTTTGCCAGGATGCTCCTCTGCAACATACAGTACTTAACATCCGGTGCTTCTCAACAAAACCATCAAGAAGTCATTTAATGGGAAGGGATAAATTAATGGGAATTCTTTCTTAAGTATTCCATCTACATACAACTTATGATGAAGCCTATTTATTTAAACTGTTCCATAATTATAATTAAGATGGCATCAAAACTTTATCCACATAAGAAGAAGAGTTAACAGTTTGATCAGACCTCCAGTTCATCACAAGTATTACATTACTGCACCCAGCAACAATTTTATCAACATTTAATAAGAAAAATGCCTCTAAGATGAAATCACCCCCGTTATACGTTCCATCCACCATGTTATTGTCGATCTTATCCGTTCTGTTATATCTACCATTGCTGACGACTCATACCAGACTTTATCAGCTATCCATGTCTTACCCATTTGGATTGTGTATCGAGAAAGTTTGCTGCAAGCTTTGGGTGGGTCAGTGCCTTTATAAGCATTGCAGATGTAAGTTACGAAGTTTGCATAGTCCTGGAGAAAAGGAATTGGTGACAAGAAAGTTAAATCCTATTCCTAGAACTTTACTAAGAAAAACAATCCAATGACACAAAACAAACACTAATTCTTCAAATGACTGACAAAGTTTAGATATCAACTGTAGCACGGAGTTTTGGATGATCAAACTTGAACTTAGGACCAATAGTAAAAACTCCAAGACATGTACATATTTCAGATGATGAATAGATGAAGAAACAACCTCATACAGTGGCTCGCCATTCACCACCACCCATGGCACATACTTATGAGGAGGCTGAAGAGCATTTGTTTCCGCAGCATTTTTCAATTCAAGCTGCAAGTAAAGAAACCGTAAAGCCTGTCATGATTATCATAGTTCTTTTTCACACATACAATATTATGATAGATAAGGGAACTAAACAACTAAAAAACTCATAATCATACTGCAAATATCATAAATATAAGATGGTAAACCCACCGAGGTATATCAAAGACTTGTTTCAAAAAATCGCAGACAGAGCACCAAAAGACTCCCATAATGCGGTCTCTTTTTTAAGGGTTTTACGTAATTTGTATAGGTAACTTCTTTTAGCCTTGTTAGAAATCACCAACAAATTTCTTAGAAACTTGTAGAAGAATTCTTGACTTAGGAAGAAAACTCTAGAATTGTAAAAAAAAAACGAAAAATTTGAAAAAAAAGTGCAAGTGGACAACTTGGACATTCTTGAAGCTTCATGCAACTTGTTGCATGAAAGTCTGTGATACTTGCCTATAAATAGGCAATAGCACCATGTGTTGTAGTAACCACAAACAAAAGAGAGAAAAGTGAGTTCTAGAGATAGAAAAGTATCCTAAAGTGTAGTGCGTCTGGGTTTCGTTCTTCATCTCCTTCTGTTTTTTGTTTACCTTCGGTGTGTTTTGTGTCTTGTATTTGCGTCCGTTTATTAATAAAATTATCGTCATTTTTTTTAACAAGTGATATCAAAGCCAAGTTGTGTCGTATAGAGTCGTCGCTCCATTGTTCATTTTTTTTACGATCAGGGAACATGTTTAGCCGACATTCTGCCAAAATTTAGTCACAATCAGAGATTGTAAAATTATTTGATCAAGGATCGAGTAATTATGGCAGACATGAGCACCACTGTTAGTGGTATAGAAAAATTAAACAATAACAATTATAATACATGAAGCACTCGTATGCAGTTCTACCTGCTAGGACAAGATTTATAGAGCATTGTCGGAGGAAACGAGACCCAACCTCTAACATTAGAAGAAGAATTAAAGAAGTGAAAAATTAGAGCAGGTAAAGCCATGTACGTGTTGTCGGTAACGGTAAAAGATGACACACTTCAGCAAATAAAGGACGTAAAGACACCAAAGGATGCATGGGACACTTTAGCCCAGTTGTATGCACGCACCAACGACGCCGGGCTCTAGCACTTAGAAAATGAGTTATTGTCAATCTCGCAGCGCAACATGACTGTAAGTGAATATTTTAATAAAGTTGAATTTTTATGCCAAGAAATTTCTAAGTTAGATCCTCCTAATGCTATAACTGAAACAAGAATGAGGAGAATTATTATACATGGGTTACGCCCAGAATTTCTTGGTATTGTTACGGCTACTCGAGGTTGGGCAAAGGAACCAACTATGACAGAGTTAGAAAATATCTTAGCTAATCAAGAAGCTTTAGACAAACAAATGTCTAAAGTTTTTATTAAAGAAGACAAAGCCTTTTTCACCAATAAAGGAGGAAAAAGGGAAAGTCACAAGAAGTAATGTGACGGAGGAAACCTCGAGAGGTCGAGGAGGTTGGCAAGGTCGCCAATGAAGAGGAAGCTTCAGGCAAGGGGGAGCTCGTCAAGGTCAAGATATAATTCGTAACAATAAACAAAACAATCAGAAAGAAGACATGTACTATAATTGTGGAAGGAAGGGTCATTTCGCTCGAAATTGCTGGAGGCCAAAATGCATGGAAGGAAATGCTGCCACATCGACACAGCAAGATAGCGAAGAAGAATGGGATTTCCACGCATCATTTGCAGTAGTGGAAAATCCTAAAGAAATAAGTGAGAAAAGTGGTGCAATATCAAAGGTGGAGATGGCACTCACGGCTATAGGAGAAAATCAAATCAACTATAAAGATGATTGGATTGTTGATTCCGGTTGCTCCAATCATATGACAGGTGACAAAAAGAAATTGATTGGGACATCAGAGTATAAAGGAGAGTAAGTGGTGGTAACTGTCAATAATTCAAAATTGTCAATAACACATATTGGCAGTACCATCGTTGTTCCTCATTATAGTCAACGGTCAGTACAACTACAGAATGTCTACCACGTGGAAGGTATGTCAAAGAATCTTCTATCTGTATCTCAAATGACATCAACAGGAAATTTTGTCTTGTTCGGACCAAATGACGTCAAGATTTACAAGGAGTTAAAAGTTATCGGTCGACCCATAATGAAAGGAAAAAGAGTGGAGTCTGTCTATGTAATGTTAGCAGAAACAACATACATAGATAAGACAAGGAAAAATGAGACGACTGATTTATGGCATGCAAGATTAGGACATGTAAGTTATGGGAAGCTAAAGGAGATAATGAAAAAATCAATGGTCAGAGGGCTTCCGAATCTAGATGTCCGAGATGATATTATATGTGCAGGATGTCAGTATGGCAAAGCACATCAATTACCGTACAAAGAGTCAGAATATCGAGCTAGAGCACTCCTGGAGTTAATACACTCTGATGTGTTCGGGTCAGTAAAGCAGTCATCCGTCAGCCAATTCAGGTACATGGTTACCTTTATTGATGATTTTTCTAGATATGTGTGGGTCGATTTTATGAGAGAAAAGTCAGAGACATTGGGTATGTTTGTTGAGTTTAAAGTGAAAGTAGAAAAGGAGATAGGGCGAAGGATACAAAGCCTTCGTACAGATAATGGTGGAGAGTACACTTCAAAAGAGTTCGAACAATATTTGCATCAACATAAGATCAGGAGGCAGCTGACTTGTCCAGATACTCCACAACAAAATGAAGTAGCAGAAAGAAAGAATCGTCACCTGGCAGAGATATGCAGAAGTATGCTACATGCAAAGAATGTATTAGCAAGGTTTTGGGTCGAAGGTATGAAGACGGCAGCGTACGTGATTAACAAATTACCTCAAGCAAAATTGGGGACCTCACCGTATGAAAAGCTTCAAGAGGTAAAACCCTCAGTAGGGTACTTTAAAGTGTTCAGATGTGTGTGCTACGTATTTGTGCTAGATCACCTACGTAGCAAATTCGATAAAAAGGCAATACGCTGCATATTTGTTGGATATGACAGTCGTCGTAAAGGATGGAAGTGTTGTGACCCGACTACAGGACGATGCTACGTAAGCAGGAATGTTGTCTTTGATGAGGCGTCTTCTTGGTGGTCATCACAAGCTGTATTATTACCAGATTCAAAAGAAATAGAGGAGAAGTTACAACAACGATTAGAAGAATCTACAGAGGTTGATAGGATTCAACCAATTGAAGAGTCTAGAATTGATACTACATAACCAAGTGAGGAAGAATCTACAGAGATGAGGTTGTCAGAAGAGAAAAGCCCATGGCAAACAGGAATCCATCATGCAACTCCAGAAGAAATAAGGTCAAGTCAGATAGAGGACATTGAAGAAGATGTTCAATAACCATCGCCTCAACCATGAAGGTCAACTAGACAAAGAAAGCCAAATCCAGAGTATGCAAATGTAGCAATAATAGAGAAAATTGGTCTGAAAGAGCCGACAAGTTCTCAAAGGCGATATAAAAATGAAGAACATCAAAACAGAAGACCAAGTTACAGATATATTCACAAAAGGTCTCAACGGAACAAAACATGAATAGTTTTGCAAGCAGCTTGGGATAATCTCAAGGAAAACTTTGAAGAGAAATTAGTTGGTGAGGGGGAGTGTTAGAAATCACCAACGAATTTCTTAGAAACTTGTAGAAAATTCTAAATCTAGGAAAACTCCAGATATGTAAAAAAAAAAAGAAAAATCTGAAAAAATCGTGCAAGTGGACAACTTGGACATTCTTGAAGCTTCATGTAACTTGTTAAAAAATGACGATAATTTTATTGATAAAAAGACTCGAATACAAGATTCAAAATACCAAAGGATTTGTACAAAACAAGGGTCGAGAAAAGAGACTTGGACACACACACTATACTACACACTTGTGGGACACTTCACTCTCTTAACTCCTCTCTCTTAACTCACTTCTCTCTCTTTCTTTGTGGTTACTACAACACATGGTGCTATTGCCTATTTATAGGCAAGCACCACCGACTTTCATGCAACTTGTACATGAAGTTTCAAGAATGTCCAAGTTGTTCACTTGCACGATTTTTCCAGATTTTTCGTTTTTTTTACATATCTAGAGTTTTCCTAGATCTAGAATTTTCTACAAGTTTCTAAGAAATTCGTTGGTGATTTCTAACACCCCCTTTCACCAACTAATTTTTCTTCAAAGTTTTCCTTGAGATTATCCCAAGCTGCCTGCAAAACTCTTCATGTTTTGTTTCGCTGAGACCTTTTGTGAATATATCTGCAACTTGGTATTCTATTTTGATGTACTTCATTTTTAAATCGCCTTTGAGAACTTGTCGGCTCTTTCAGACCAATTTTCTCTATTATTGTTGCATTTGCATACTTTGGATTTGGCTTTTTTTGTCTAATTGACCTTCGTGGTTGAGGCAATGACTGTTGAACATCTTCTTCAATGTCCTCTATCTGACTTGGCCTTATTTCTTCTAGAGTTGCGTGATGGATTCCTGTTTTTCATGAGCTTTTCTCTTCTGACAACCTCATCTTCGTGGATTCTTCCTCACTTGGTTGCGTAGTATCAATTCTAGACTCTTCAATTGGTTAATGTATTGTTAATCCATAGTAGTAAATGATGCAAACTTTTGTTCTGAAAATAGAAAAAAAAACTCTAATTCAAGGATATTCTTCTCTTTGCAACATAAGTCAAATTGCTGAAACCAGATGCCATCTCCTCAAACAGTGATATGGAATATGGCTAATGGTATCTATTCATCCAAAACTCCTGCCCAACTATTTTCCATCTGTTTTTCTCTTCCAGTTCACTTACTCTTCATTGTCCTTGCGATTGTTCTCCTAATCATTCCATCTCTGGAAGTGATCAACCAAACTTGGGATTCTCAGTGTGTATAGTGTTTCATCAATTCTGGAGTTGTACTTTATTGTCCAAGCCTACAGGTTTGCATTTAGTGCACAGGCACTTATAATTGTCACTCACAAGGTAACGGAAACAGAAAAAAACTTATTCGGCTTCTCACCATTTTCCACAAAACTTGGGTAAATCCTAGGTGCAACTTCTGCACCTAGGTGGCAACCCACAAGAGTACTGGAATCCGTTTTGCAAACAGGATGCAGTACAATGTCAAACCAAATTGTATATATAAGAAGTAAATATTGTGTAGAGCAGACTGCAGCAATTGCCAACACATAGATCAAAGTGGAATTAGACTTAACCTGTTTCCCTTGTCCGCTTTTGTAGCATTTGGTAATGGGTTCTGGATCTAAATTCAATATCTTAAAACAAGTTTCCCATTCTGGGTACTTTCGATTGTACACCAAATCCTCAACGCAATAGATAAAAGGAAAATGATCTTCCTGCAATCATAAAGATAACATCATGATATATTTTTCACAAGGATTGTCTACTAATTTCCAATACCAATAAAAAAAAAGAATAATAATATCAACAACAACAAAAGTAATAATAAAGAACCGGAGAGTTAACCCTTGAAGCGAAGTCTCACCAACTTGGGCCAAAAATGAATTGCACAAGCTTCCACTGTGTTTAACAAGCACTCCCATGGGCCATGCTGCAATACAGATCAAGCAAACCAGCGCATCAGCCACCACCCAGAACACCTACTCGCTACACATCCTTTCTTTTCCCAATTTTGTTCATCATTAGGAAAAGAATACATAAACCCAGTGAAACTTAAAAGCAAATCTAAATTCCCAAAAGAGGTGTTTCTAGGGGTACCTGGCAAACGAAGGTGTCGTTGCCTATGATCTTGGCATTGCCCCAAGGAAAGAGGCGGAGATCAACGGCAGATAGCAGATCACCGTCGTCTTTAAAGAGGTCGACGAGGTAATTCACTATGAAATTGGCACTGTAAGGACATAGTGACTCGTAGTATAGTTCGAGTGAGACTTTGGAAGGTTCAGCGAGGAAGTTTTGGGAAGCAACGGAGAACGGTGTGAACAATACAACACAAGCGAGAAACGACAGCGTAATTGTCAAACGAGAAGCTGCCATGGATAGAAGAAGGAAACCGGTAACTCCTTGCACTTGGTGAAAGTTAGGACACTAATGGGTTTTATGTCTGCGTTCACTGCATACTTCGGAACTCGAAGCTCGTAGCTTTATTTAGTATCTAAAAAACAGAGGATGCTGGTTAGACTAAATTGGGTGGCGTTCAATGGTCGTGGTTTTTGCTAACGAGAACGACATGAATGGATTGTATTTATACATGCATGTGCGTATGTTTCGAGTAATGTTTTAAAAATCGGACCGATCGAAGAAAAGATTTAAGGTTTAGAGGATCAATCGGTAGTGAATCGCTATCAAACCGGAATATAATAAATAAGATGAAAATTTTATAAGAATAAATAAAATAAAATATTTTATTGAAATGAAAATACACCAATGTTTATTATTATCTAATGAACTAAAATAAATAAACATGAGTCCAATATAAAACTTAAAATAACATTTAAGAGAAAATTGTATTTACGAAGGAGGTTGGGTCTCATCATCGCCAAACTACAAATTCTCCAACGCTATTTAAAGATTAAGAACTACGCTTTCATCCAAAGTATTTGTATCCACTTATTCTATTGCATTAAAATAAACTACAAATTAGTAACGCATGAAATTATTCTCAATTGTAAACTTGTAATACAATATAATTTTAACTTAAATATAATCAAAATAAGATATAAACCGACCATCGATAGATGTTCTTAATTCATTTGTTGTGACGAATGCATGTTCTTCATAAATGGTCATTTCAAGTTCATTATAATCAAGATCAGGCGATGGTTCTTCTTCTTCGATCCAAAAATCAGTATGTTCAATACAATCAATATCAATTGGATCATACGTTCTTTTCTTATTAAGCGCTCTGAACACATAATAGAGCAATTATAAAATCAATAACAAAAAATAAAATTATTGAAATAAAAACAAAAATATAAAATATCTGTTCTTCATTCGCAGATTATAAGTAACGTAAACAAGGTCATTAAGTCTTTGATGTTCCAAACGATTACGTTTCTTTGTATGAATACGTTCAAAAACACTCCAATTACGTTCACAACCTGATGCAGAAGTTGTTTGACTGATTAACCTAATAGCGAGTTTTCTCAATATTGAAGCATCACACCAATAATCTCCACCACTCATCTGCATTTTAAATTAATATTTATGATAAAAAATATATATTAATGAATTAAAATTTAAAAGTATAAAACTTACCTGGCTGCATTTTTTTCATCATCAGTTCTCTCTTCGCTGATGATCTAGCAAAACTCTCTAAACCTTCACGATATATCTTAATTTCATTTATCGCTTGTGATTGTTCTTCACTAGAAAAAATTCCTTTGCATTCAATCACATCAAACAAACCTCCCATAATATTACTTGTACATACTTCTCCACTATAAAAGCAATAAGGATTGAGAAAATAAGCTGCTAAGTGGATCCTTTGAGTAAGATACTTATCCCATCGTCGATCAATAATATCTATATAAGGCTTGTATAATCCCTCATTCCCTTTAAAAAGATCTGTAATTGTTTTGCGAGCTCTATACATACCATCATATATATACCCTAAAGATGACTTCTCATCTGAGTCAACAATCCTCAACAGCCTTATAAGCGGAACCACAATCTTCACAATGATCAAGCAAACATCCCAAAATTTATTATCTAGAATAATGACGCAAACTTCTTTTCCTTTTTCACTCTTTGATAATTTATGACTTAAAAAGTGTTTACTTGTCACCAAATTTTGAAGTTGATGCTTATGTTGATAAATACTTTTCAAAGTAATAAATGCGATTACAAACACGTAGCGGGGACGCACGATCTCAACCCAATCTTCTTGCTTTCTTAACCAAGACAAAAATGTGACATGATTATACACAAAAATTGTGATCTTAGATGCGTGTAAAGCAAGACTAGAAATATGATCCATACCACCAATATCTTTTAAAATAAGATTTATACAATGAGCAGCACATGGAGACCAATAAATATGCCCATACTTTGATTGTAATAAGTGCCCAGTTGATACATAATTAACTGCATTATCTGTTACAAAATGCACAACATTCTTTGGTCCAACCAACTCGACAATTTCAGAGAATAATTCAGATAAAGCATTAACACTTTTTACCATGTCAGAAGCATCAACAGACTTGATAAAAGTTGTTCCCATATTACAATAAACCAAGAAATTAATCAAGGTTCTTTGTCTTTGATCAGTTCACCCATATGCCATAATAGTGCATCCCATTGATTCCCAACGAGATTTATATGTATCCACAATTAACTGACATTCTTTTTTTAAATCTTGAAGCAAAGGCACACGCAACTCATAATAAGATGGTGCCTTAAATCTGGCCTATTCATTTGTAGGATCAATTACTTCTTGAAAATATGGTGAATTTAAAGCATTTAAAGGAATACATGAATGATAGAACCATCTAGCCCATGCTCTTTTACATCTCAAAACAACATCCTTATCAACCATCAAACTTTTTAGACTAGGTTGAGAACCAGGAGTAGTTCTTGGAGAAAAATATGAATCTATGTCAATAGTAGCTTTTCTTTTTCCTTTATCTAATGCTTGTGGTGTTTCATCATCTCCAAAAGATATATCATGAGTCTCTTTATTTCCCTTTTTCTTTTTTACTTGTTGCTGCAAATATTTTCCAATCGTATCACGCACATCAAGTGACACTTTTTTGCAAGGAGCAATATTACCCTTAACACCAGCAAGATGTTCTTTCATTCTAAAAATTCCTCCCCCTTTAAATATTCTACCGCAAAACATACAATTATATTGGACATTCCCATCATATGCTTGAGAGGAAGAAAAATAATTTCATGCTGGATCGGACTTACCACGAGTAGAGGATGACTCTATATTTTCCATTATGATTTAACCTAAAAAATTTTAAAAATAATTGGGTATACTATTGTTAGGGCAAAAGTATGCATCTAAATATTTCTCATTATTAATTGTAATAAAGAAGACCAACAACAGCAAAATAGATACACAAAAGATCAACAGATATTACTTACTTGTTAAACTTTGCTCCAAAGAATTACTCCACTTTCAATAGCCTAATCAAATATTGCTAGTTTTCAAGATTGCTACTTTAGATCAACAAATTGAATAGTTGAAAGAGTATATATAACTGAACTATCAAAGATGTAAATTGATACGAAATAGAGTTCTAAATATTACGAAATTGATATGAAATAAAGTTCTAAATGTTACAAAATTGATATAAAATATAGTTCTAAATATTATAAAACTTATCACTACCATAAATTGAAGTAAAATAAAGTTCTAAATATTATAGAAATTAATATAAAATAGAATTCTAAATGTTACAAACCTCCACAATACCATAGAGAAGTAACTCTAATAGTCCATTCTAACTAAATTCCATCCTAATGTATAACCAAATTCCATCCTAATGTAACTCTAAGTGTATAACCAAATTCCATCCTAATGTAACTCTAATAGTTCATTCTTAACTAAAGAACCTTTTTTTATTTAAAACATTGCTTAATAGTCATTCAATCTAGAAGACTCTTTTTCTTCTTAGGTAGGATTACGGTGCCCGCTTAGGATTACGTGCCCTCCTTCAACCCAAATGATCTTCAGAGCTTGGGTTGGAGATCTTTCTTTTCTTCATTATTCTTCTCATCAATAACAACCGACGCTCTCTCTTCTCTAAGTTCCCCTGACATTCCAGAATCAACTTTTATCCTAGTCTAATCGGAGGATGAAGAGGAGACGAAGCAAGAAGTGAGAGGCAGTGGTTTAAGATAAAAGCTGTACAACAACGAAGTAGAATCTTCAAACACAGACCGTCATCGGCCGGAGAGGTAAGAGGTTAACATCTTCGTTGGCAGCAATTAAAGTGGGTTTCATGTCGTGTGGGAGGAAATCGGCGGATGGAGGGAGGAGAGTCTTGCTGTGGAAAAAGTTGGGGTGGATGGGATTTTCGTGAGGAAGGTGGAGATAGACGAGATTGAAAGAGAGGGATGAATGTTGGTTGAAATAGAAGGTTGAGGCGATCTCGACGTTGGTTGAAGGGCAAGTGTGAAGGTCGGTGATTGCAATTACATCCGGAAAATCGAGGGACAATTAAGGCCTGAGATGTTAGGGTCCCAAGATTGAAGATTGTTGCCCTCCTTTATGTTTCTTTAGTTGATTAAATCGATGTAGACCTTCTCCTTCGTTTTACGTCTTCCAACCTTTTCTTCGCAGCTTCTGGAGTGGACAAACAGGGTGAAGTTGCCGGCGGCACTCTCATCTTCCTGTACCAAAACGAAGGAGAAGGGAACCGGTTATCAAATAACCGGTTCCTAAGAAAACCGACAGGTTCTCTGATAAACCGACCGGTTTTGATTTGCAACGGTTATACATTAAAAAGCTGGTCGGATCGCCCGGTCCGGTCCGGTTTTAATAACATTGGTTTCGAGGGCCTGCCTTTCTAAAGTGTCCTTTTAGAGTGTTTTAAAATTGATCCTAAGAAGTTAGTATGCAAATCCTTTGTCCAAACATGTAATAAATCTTATATTACATTGATTGTACATAAAAGAGATTGTCAAAGTTACAATATTTTTTCTGTTTAATTTAAGCTACAACTATATTCCAAATATTTCACAAAACATCAAACTTCTATATTATCTCTCATATCACTTTATATCTTAACAATTATGATTTGATATTACTTACATCCCAAAATTTAACTCTGTTAAATTTTTTGTTAAGTCTTTGTCGCTAAGCCTTTAATTCATTTGATGTGACATATTAATTTAATAATATTGGTTCATTGGATATTAATATAAATTTATAACTTAAAATGTATTTAATTTTCTCAATTTAAATTAAAATAATTAAAAATATTGTATTTTATCATTTTATCCCTTTTATTTTTTTAACCTATTAACTCGTCCATGATCACCACCATCTTAGCATTCGCCGCTCTTCTCCTCCCCCTCTAATTGCCATCACCACCGTAGCAACTTCATTGACATCACATTTTTAGTCTTAGTCACTCTTCTTTTCTTCTCACGGATCCCATCTCTCTTTAAGCGTTCAATCAAAGTATAAAGAGGCAAATGTTTCATGATTTTGGGAGAAGTTGTGGCTACCAAAATATAAAATGAGAGTTGTTTTGCTCTAGTCTTTCATTATGGATAAACTAGCATAAATAGACAAGCAAATCTTGCATCGTAGTGTCGATTAATTTAAAAATTAAGAGTATTCTATAAATGAATATATTAATATTTAAGGAAAGGAATTGTAGGATTGAAGTTAAAATTTTGTAAAAGAAAAAGAAAATATACTAATTGAATTATTTGAATGAATTAATAAAATAACTAAGTTTAAATAAGAAATTGTAATTTTTAAAATCCTTGAAATGTATAGTAAAGAATGAATAAAAATTAAATGGTTGAATTAATTAAAAGATCAATAGATGAAATATGTGAGCAAAAATTGTGAAATTTATACGGTAGAAAAGATAAAATAATTTGATAAAGTTATAGGAAAAGTTCTAAATAAAAGTCTTATAATATTTTAGTACATAATTTAAAAATAAACTTATAATTTGAAAAATGTATATAAGTAATATGATATTTTATGATTGGTTAAATATTTGTAAATAAATATTGTTAATTTTAAAATTTGTGAGAAAATTGTTAATGTTGATAAATTGTTTGGGAGAAAATAAGCAAAATCATAATATTTGAAATGACTTATCAAAATAAAATTTGTAAATGTATATAAGTTCCAGTGTTATAATATTTTAGTACATAACTTAAAAATAAAGTTATAATTTTAAAAAATGTATACAAAGATTGTAACATCCCATCCCCTTATTAAGGGTTAGTACCCAAATTTTCGGTATTTGTGAACTCAAAGAGAGGTTAAGGAAATGCATTTTCTTGCTCATGCATCATGCTAGCATATAAGCACATAGATACGAAATGCTTAAGCATAAAAAGTGGTACATGCATTCATTGACAACTTCTGGGTATAATGATATTAAATGTGATTTTATTGAAAATGAGAAGTAGAAGGAGTAGAAAGAGTGATCTTCGTATAAGTTGTAATAAGGAAAGATTTAGAAACAAGATTGGTAGTGATCTGGAAAATATTCACTGAATATGCTTCAATCATTTAGCCACAACGTTTTCTCTAGTAATCCAAACGAGATGATTCTTAATTTGGATTAAACTAGAGATATATGGCTACATTTTGTGTGAAGACATCGAATTTCAATTTTGTGCCTAAGAGTCTCAAATATTGTCATAAAGTGAAGAATTGGGTGTAGTGTTGGTGTATGAATGAAAAATTTGTCTTCAGATTTTAGAGGCAAATTTGGGATTGATAAAGATGGATTTTGACAAAATTTCCTTCTGGAAAGTTGTAGACATTTCATTTATCTTTCCAACGGTATAAAGTTTGTAAAATTTGGACATCTGAGTCAAAAGTTATACGTCTTATAAGTGGAGATATTCCAGACGCAAAAAGACAGATGCAGAAAAGCAGACGAAAGAAAAGTGAGATGATACAGACGTTATACGATAGAATTGGCCTTTGAGGTCTTCATAGAAGTTGTAGATCTTGAAGTCTTCTTTTCAATGGTTAAAAACAAAGTCAATTGGACATCTGTAGGAAAAGTTATAGCATTCGCACTGAGATATGTACAGATGCAGAAAAACAGACATTTAAAAGAGAGACGAAAAAAAGCATTTAAAGAAAAGTGAGATGATACAGAAGTTAGACGATAGAATTGGCCTTTGAGGTCTTCATAGAAGTTGTATATCTTGAAGTCTTATTTTCAATGGTTCAAAAACTAAGTCAATTGGACATCTGTACCAAAAGTTATAGCATTCGAACTAAGATATGTACAAATGCAGAAAAACAGAAGCAAAAAGACAGACACAGAAAAGCAAACGAAAGTAAAGTGAGATGATGCAGACGTTATACGATATAATTGGCCTTTTAGGTCTTCATAAAAGTTGTAGATCTTGAAATCTTCTTTTCAATGGTTCAAAAACGAAGTCAATTGGACATCTGTAGCAAACGTTATAGCATTCGCACTAAGATATGTACAGACACAGAAAAACAGACGCAAAAAAGCAGACGAAAGAAAAGTGAGATAATACAGAAGTTAGACGATAGAATTGGCCTTTGAAGTCTTCATAGAAGTTGTAGATCTTGAAGTCGTCTTTTCAATGGTTCAAAAACAAAGTCAATTGGACATCTGTACCAAAAGTTATAGCATTCGTACTGAGATATGTAGAGACGCAAAAAAACAGGCCTTAAAAAGATGGCCTTGAAAGCGATTTAAAGAAAAGTGAGATGATACAGAAGTTACACGATAGAATTAGCCTTTGAGGTCTTCATAGAAGTTGTAGATCTTGAAGTCTTCTTTTCAATGGTTTAAAAACGAAGTCAATTGGACATCTGTAGAAAAGGTTCGACTTTGAGATATGTATGAGCCTTGAAAAAAGCAGGCCTTGAGAGAGACGCAAAAGCGAGCGAAAGAAAAGTGAGATGATAAAGATGTTATAAGATAGAATTGGCCTTTGAGGTATTCATAGAAGTTGTAGATATTGAAGTCTTCTTTTCAATGGTTCAAAAAAGAAGTCAATTGGATATCTGTACCAAAAGTTATAGCATTCGTACTGAGATATGTACAGACGCAGAAAAACATATGCAAAAAGACAGACGCAGAAAAGCAAACGAAAGAAAAGTGAGATGATACAGAAGTTAGACGATATAATTGGCCTTTGAGGTCTTCATAGAAGTTGTAGATCTTGAAGTCTTCTTTTCAATGGTTTAAAAACGAAGTCAATTAGACATCTGTAGCAAAGGTTATAGCATTCGCACTGAGATATGTACAGCCTTGAAAAAGCAGGCCTTAAAAAGAGGACGAGTAAAGGCATTTAAAGAAAAGTGAGATGATACAGATGTTATACGATAGAATTGGCCTTTGAGGTCTTCATAGAAGTTGTAGATCTTGAAGTCTTCTTTTCAATGGTTCAAAAAAAGAAGTCAATTGGACATCTGTAGCAAAAGTTATAGCATTCGCTTGAGATATGTACTGACGCCTTGAAAAAAGCAGGCCTTAAAAGACAGACGCAGAAAAAGCGCATTTAAAGAAAAGTGAGATGATACATAAATTAGACGATAGAATTGGCCTTTGAGGCATTCATAGAAGTTGTAGATCTTGAAGGCTTCTTTTCAATGGTTTAAAAATAAAGTCAATTGGACATCTGTAGCAAAAGTTATAGCATTCGCACTGAGATATGTATGACGCCTTGAAAAAGCAGGCATTTAAAAGACAAATGCGTAAAAGCGAGCGAAAGAAAAGTGAGATGATACAAAAGTTAGACGATAGAATTGGCCTTTGAGGTCTTCATAGAAGTTGTAGATCTTGAAGTCTTATTTTCAATGGTTTAAAAAAGAAGTCAATTGGACATATTTAGCAAAAGTTATAGCATTCTCACTGAGATATGTACAGACGCAGAAAAACAGACGCAAAAAGACAGACGCAGAAAAGCAGATGAAAGAAAAGTGGGATGATACAGAAGTTAGACGATAGAATTGGCCTTCGAGGTCTTCATGAAAGTTTTAGATCCAGAAGCCTTCTTTCTAATGGTCCAAAAATGAAACTAATCGGACTTCTGTAACAAAAGTTATGACATTCGTAGTCGGTTATGTACATTTCAAGTGAGGATATGAACATGTTGGATTGTTTTGGCCATAACTTCTTCTCTAGACTTTTAAATGACTTGATTCTTGAACCGGTGGATTCGTAAGAACTTTCTCTATATCTCCACCTAAAATCTAAGTTATATGAATTATATGTAGAGAGATTAAGTGAAAAGAGTGAGACGGTTACAGTGAGTGTGTTCTTAAAGGATATGAACTGGTGTTATCCCACTGAACATACTTCAGTGTTTTGATGATATCTTGATTTGTAGAAATCAAAATGAGGTGATTTCTGATTCGTGGAGAACTAGAGACATGGAGCTACAAATGGTATGAAGGACTTGGAATCTGATTCAGTACTAGAATGTCTAAAATTCTTATGTAAGTCATGCATAATGTACTATTAGGGACAAGAACAGTCCAAAATGTTTAAAGTGTAACTTCTGAATCATTGAACCAAATTGAATGCTTCAGTGACATTAGACCCATAAGACAATAGAGAAGAGTCTTCTAGAAGGTTAACTTAGGAAGAAAGTACTCTCTTATACATTATAAAATTAGAATTCTATAATCTATTGAAATAAATTACATAATAATAATAATAATATTTTAATTTAGATCATAAAATCGGGAAAAGTAAAATATTAATTTTAAAGTTTTTGATTAATGTAGCATATTATTAATTTTAATATATTAACAGTTTTGACATTACTATTGAAAATATATACTAATTTTTGCTTGCACAAAATTAAATTATTTTATAAAATAACTTCTATAATATGTCCAATTTTAACAAGATTTAAAAATAACCAATTTATTAATTGTTTCCTAATGGAGATAATCTAATAGAGAATTAGTTTAATACTTATAATCAAGTTGTATATCATTCTTTTATATTTCCAATGGTATAAATTTTGTAAATTTTGGATATCGGAGTCAAAAGTTATGATCGTTATAAATGGAGACGTTCTGGGCAGAAAAGCAGATGAATGAAAGTGAAAGGAAGAAAAGCAGATGATAGAATTGAGAGAAAATTTGGACTTGATCTAGATATATTTTGTCAAAGTTTCCTTCTGAAAAGTTGTGTATATTTCTTTTATCTTTCCAACGGTATAAAATTTGTAAATTTTGAATATCGGAGTCAAAAGTTATGATTGTTATAAGTGGAGACGTTCTGGGCAAAAAAACAGACTATAGAAAGTGAAAGGAAGAAAAGCAGATGATAGAATTGGGAGAAAATTTGGACTTGATCTAGACATATTTTAGCAAGGTTGCCTTCTAGAAAGTTGTAGATATTTCTTTTATCTTTCTAACGGTATAAAGTTTGTAAATTTTGGATATCGGAGTCAAAAGTTATGATCCTTATAAGTGAAGACGTTCTGGGCAGAAAAGCAGACGGTAGAAAGTAAAAGGAAGAAAAGCAGACGATAGAATAAAGACGAAGCAAAGTCAAACTAAGACAATATTTTTTATTTAACAAATCAATCCACTATGATAACTTAATCTTTTAGTTATAGATTTACCTATTTCATTTTTTGTTTTTATCGTTTTATATTTACTCAAATTTTTGGAAAAATATTACTGTTATTCAAATCTTTGGATTAAAAATTCTGAAAATGTTCAGGAAACAATCAAATATATTAATCTGAAAATTAGTCAGATCATAGCCTCTTTCACTCAAGACACGCCTCCACCTATTCTGAAATATAATCTGCACTAATGATGAGAGAGACGGCTTCATCTATCTCCAAGTATAATCTGAACTAATGATAATAACTTCTGTACGATGGAGGATTTGAAAAAACGAGATAATATTTTTCCACTTCTTAAATATCATACCACCTCTAATTTTATACAATTGGAAACATTTTTCATGAAGAACTTAGTTCTACTTTTAACTGCTCACTCATACTCTTACCACCCTAAAAGAAATAACACACAAAATAGGTAATATTACTCTATGCTCCATCATTTGTTATCTCTCAACACTTCTCTTTGTGAAAGTTGTGACTGACCATATTAGTTGATGTTTGAAAGTTAGCCTACACAGAGCCAATTATATGGGCAATATTAATGAATCCTACATTTCTCCATAAGAAATGCATTATGCCCAAATAACCAGTAACAGACACATAGGATGAATGCATACATATTTCTCCATTTTCATATCAGAAACAGACAAGGGAAAAAGAACAAAAGAAAAACATCCCCATCGACAGAACAAATATCCCTCTTAAAATGGCAACAATCAATCTCTAATGTTATACATCTGGAAACATTTTTCACGAAGAATACAACTGTACAAAAAAGGTAATACAACTCTATGCTCCATCATTTGTTATCTCTAAGCACTTCTCTTAAAGAAAGTTGTGACTCAAGTTATTAGTTGATGTATCCTGCATTTCTCGACAAGAACTGCAAAATGTTAATTTCCTTCTTCTCCGACATGCAAAGTCCTCTGCTGCCTTCATTGAATAAGCACAGTTATCACCATATGTAAAAAGCAATTTTTGTTTTATTTGAACCACCAGACTCCTTGAAGGCAGTTATAGCTTCTATAACGAGATATTCCAGCCTATAACAATAAGAAGGGGAAAATCGAAATTGTTAGAAGGAAAAGGAAGAATATATGTTACTGATTGCAACTATAAACATATAAAATGATTGATTAATATTAACAAGGAGATTCGAGTCTAATTCTCACAAGGCATCTACTTATTCATTCAGAAAGTAACAAATAACAAAGCTAAAAAAATGAAGAACTAATGGCTACAAATAAAATGAAGAGGATGACAAGTTCTCTGCTACATCCAGCCACCCTCCTCTTACCACACAAAAGGACTTGTAACCAATCTATTTTATACCAACATTGTGTCAAAATTTTATGAAAATATTACAATGCCATTTCTCTCGCAATTAACTAAATAACTGAGGGGGCTACATAATGTCTACATTAAGAATTAACATATTATCAATCTTGCAGAAGGAAGCTGGGCTCAACTGTCATCCATAATAGATAATTCTAATTGAGAAGTATACCATCAAAACCTTCATTAGTTTAACCAAGATTAAAATTTTTTATTAAGGTGACTTAGAAACTATAAAAATCCAAGATTTTAGGTTAATCTGGTTCTTGAAACTTGTGTCATTTTAAGCCTCATTGCTTAAGACAATCTTCCAGTATGTACAGTGAAATGAGTTTTCCATTTTTCAGATTTTGTTTTAAGTCACCATGGATTGTGTTTTCAGTCTAGTAAGAAGTTCTTTCACAGGTAGATCATATAGTAGAGACAGACACTTGAGCTGTACATGCAGACACAAATCACACCATACCTGAAAACTATTGATGTGCACAACAATTGCATGAAATATGACAAGGTGGAAATAGACAAGAACTATGAAACAAACATACAAGAAACATTAAGTACTTAATCACAAGACCAAACCCATTTGTCATTACACTCATATTTCTCCATTTGTCCTATAATGAAATAGTAAAAAAGAAAATTTTGTCATACAAAATTGTATCCTACTATGATCCAAGCAATAATTTCATTTCATCCTATGCCAATTCATCTCTCCTGAAGAAATAGGCAACAAAAGATGCAAAAGTTTACCTTGAGGTCCACGTTTGAACGAAGATATAAAAAACCACTGAATTCAGGACCTTTGAGAATTGTGCAACATTTCCCATGCCCGTGCTTACTCACTCCAACTTTTAGAGCTGCTTCTTCTTCTGCAGTCCATTTTTGCTTCGACGCCCCCATAAAAAATAACACAAAAGAACTCCTCAAGCCAATTCAAGCTAGACTAACTGGTGAAACACACGATCAAATCCACTAAAGAAAAAAGCAAGCAACGTCATTAAGACAATGAGATATGATAAACTCAAAAACTCATCACAAACATGGCTCTTCACTGATACCATCAACTACATCAAATTTAGACACTTTATCTTTACACTTGGCGACCAAATGAAACTTAGTAGGTGTCGCTAATGCATAACCAATCAAAAGTAACCTAGAATATATAATAAACCTGACGGATCTGGCTGGACTGAGCATACCTCGTTAAACTGTGAATAGAATCAAGTATTTACCAAACATTGTTTAATAAAGATAAACAATAATAATAATGCAAACAACAAACAATCAGATGATTGGATTTTGAGGAATGAACATAGTTTGCAATTTCTTCCTGACATTCAAGACATACCAATAGACCAACAACAGGTTGACATTTTTTTTTGCAAAGAGGATTGGACTATCTGGATTTCGATTGAACCCACACTAAACAATTCATAAGTTTTTAAGAAAAGGCCGACCTATCTTTATTTCCAAATTAAGGTTCCACGATGTAATAGGACGAATATATGAGGTTCAACACATGCAGACAATCTATATATAAAATTGCAAACCACATTTCTACAGCTCTTGAATCTATCAATCATTATCCTTGCTCCACCGATGCATTTCTAGAACTAAAACTTTGCAAGCTCCAAAAATCATTTGCTTTTCGTCACAAACAGCATAAAAATCAAGAGAATAAAATCAGGAAACAAATGTTCTATTTAAGAAAGATGCAAAACTTCGTCTATTGATTTCATAATCCTGTGAATACGAAACACAAAGAAAAGCCATCAATTCTAAGTAAATGGTAGAAACAAAAATACTAAAAATTTAAAGCAGTAAAATAGTAAGGTTAAAATTATCTTTTTATGGGTAACTAAAAAAATATTAAAGCGGGAACTGTGGGCATTGATCAAAACTTACTTCTCACGATTTGGTCCACTGATTTTAAAAATAACCATTAAAATAGAAAAAGATTCATCACTGACGGAAAGCAAGATAATAATACATTTAACAGCAAACTAACATGAAAAGCAAGATAATAATACATTTAACGACAAAGTAACATACCTTTTGTAAAATTGCAAACCACATTTCTGCAGCTCTTGAATCCATCGGTCATTATCCTTGCTCGCCAATGCATTTCTAGAACTAAAACTTTGCAAGCTCGAAAATCGTTTGCTTTTAAATCCACAAACGACATAAAAATCAAGAGAACAAAATCAGGAAACAAATGTTATATTTGAGAAAGATGCAGAACTTCATCTATTGATTTCATAATCCTGTGACTATGAAACACAAAGAAAAGTCATCAATTCTAAGTAAATGGTAGAAACAAAAATACTAAAAATTTAAAAGCGATGCTTGATGAAGGTTAAAATTATCTTTTTACGGTAATCAAAAATATTAAAGTGGGAACCGTGGGTATGGACCAAAACTTACTTCTCACGCTTTGGTCCACTGATTTGAGATGCAAATGAAAAACCATGTCTCCTGAGAAGTTCCATAGAGCTGGCGATGAGGAACAACGCTGCTATGAAAATAACAAAATCAACGATAACAAAATACCCCAAAAAAAGTATATAAATCTACATCGCAGATCAAGATTAGTAATTAAAAATAACCATTAAAAAAGAAAAAGATTCAAATCAGTTGCATGCAAAAAAAAGTAAATCGAAAAAAGAAAACAGATTGAAAAGAAGAAGAAAAAGGTTTTTATCAGATCTAAAACAACAGGAATACGGAGCAGAGAAAATTAGGGATTTTGTAAATAAGCTGATAGAGAAGAGATCAGAAAAACAGAAGAAGAAGAGAGAGGAAGAGAATGGGTCGGTAAACTGATAGAGGAAAGAGTTAAATATCCTAGAAATCAGTCGTTAAGCTCTCGAATCATTCTTTACACACGCAACGGAGCGAGATTGAAGCAAGAGGAGCTAAAAACTGAGGAATCGAGACCAGGAAGGGAGAATCAGAGAGCGAAAATGTACCGTGTGAAGATTCGAGCACGGAGAGAGTAGATCTGGAGAGAATCACGCCTTGGCTTCGTAAATCTGTTTCTGGTAAAAAAGGAGAACATTCGAGAGTGTCGAGAGAAGAGCTAAAAATTGAGGAATGGAGACCAGGAAGAGAGAATCAGAGAGTGAAAGCGTACCGTGTGTGAAGATTCGAGGACGGAGAGGGTAGATCTGGCGATAACAGCTGAAACATGGTCAAAACTTAAGCTCTCGAATCAATCTTTACACAAGCAACGGAGCCAGATTGAAGCAAGAGAAGAGCTAAAAACTGAGGAATCGAGACCAGGTAGGAAGAATCAGAGAGCGAAAACGTACCGTGTGAAGATCCAAGCATGGAGAGAGTAGATCTGGAGAGAATCACGCCTTGACTTCGTAAATCTGTTTCTGGTAAAAAAGGAGAACATTCGAGAGCGTTGATTCCGTGTGTGAGATGCATAAGAGAGACGAGAAATAAATATTAGTCGTTAGATTAAATGGACGAGTGGGATGTATTTTGTGTTCGTCCATCCCATTCGCTCTTAGTATATATACTTAATGATATTCTTATGTACAAGAAGGAGCTTGAATTAGATCTTAAATCAAGGAAACTAAAATAGGATACAAATCAAAATAGATTAAACCTTAAATCAAAGATACTAAATATGGAAAATGAATATTTACAATTGACTGCTACTAATACGCCCCCTCAAGTTAGAACATGGAGGTTGTGAATGCCTGGCTTGCCCGTAAGAAATGAAAATTGATGAGAATCGAGAGCTTTAGTAAAGAGGTCAGCGAGTTGGAGTTTAGAAGGAATGTGTATTGCAGTAATGGACCCTGATTTGATACAGTACAGAATAAAAATGATGTAAACGATCTAGAAGGGGGGTTGAATAGATCTTTAAGCTTTTTGTAATTTTCTACAATAAAATCAGAAGTTAGTTCACACAAAAATAATTTAATCAGAATTAAATGTAAAGAGTAGGGAAGAAGAGCAAACACTATTTTAATAGAAGTTCGGTGCTAAGACCTACGTCCTCTACCTAAGCTCCCACTTATGATTTTGCAAACCACTTTATTGCAAACTTTTTAGTTGAGTGTGAACTTCTTACAATTCCACTTGATTTCTGGCTCAAGCAACCTTTACACCCGATTTGTTTTCCGGCACAAATCCTACCTCACACGTGACCTTTCACTAGTCACTCAAATTGTAAGAAAAATAATATAAAGATTGAAGAACAAAGCTCAATACAATGGTATAACAAGATAAGAACAATAATGAGCAATTTTGGAGCAATAGAAGAGTATTTTCATTTGTAGAACTTCGGTAGTCTCTTCATAAATCATCCACTCTTTATACTTAAAGAAAAATAGTTGTTGGAAGTCTTTCTAGCCATTGTATGATTGTTATGACCGTTCCTTAACATCCTCCTTTCCATTTGTAGCTAATTGGACTGTTGGAATTAATTTGTTGTACCCATAAGTCGACTTGTCGTCATGTATAAGTCGACTTGTGACAACATTTTACGTAAAATTGCATCTCTACTCTTCTATAAGTCGACTTGTGCTATGTAAGTTGACTTGTGGTCCTCGATAAGTCGACTTATGTATGATTAGTCGACTTGTGTTGACATATCTTCATATGTTAGTCGACTTATCTTTTTCTAGTGGAAGCTTATCTTTATTCGAATCTTGATGTATAAGTGGACTTATCTTTGCATAAGTCGACTTATGTTGGCTTCAACGGTAACATTCAACCAAATCTTCAATAATCCTCATTATTAATGTCTTTTTCACTTATAAGGAAACTCCCAACTTGATTCTTCAATGATTTATCACTTGCCCATCTTGATTTGCACAATTCTTTCATTGAATAATAATCTCAAAATACGAAATAATTTCTTAACTAATTTTAGATATTTTATTATTATCAAAACATAAAGGGATTTAATTTGCCAACCACCATTGATCCAACAATCTCCCCATTTTTGATAATGACAAAATATTTAGAAATTGAAAAGAAATTTGAAAAAAACATAAAACTTGATCAAGGTTTTTAATCCCTTGTCTTAATGGTTAGTTTGTCTCCCCCTTAATTAATAAACCAATGAATTTAATGGAAATCAAGATAGTCGCAAATCAAACAATTTTCACTCCCCCTTAATCAAATGACTGTGACCAAATATCAATTAAATATCAATTTCCAATTTTACTGCCCCTTTTTGTCATAATCAAAAATCAATAGGAAAAATAGTCGCAAGGCAGTTTATGAACAAACACAACATCAAACACAAATAGATGCAAAGTTATTACAAATAAATGCAAAGTTATCGACCTTCATAAGTCGACTTGTCGATCTTTATAAGTCGACTTATCTTGAATTTTCTGCATTCCCCAAAGGCTATGTAGATCATAGGTCGACTTATTCCCATATAAGTCGACTTGTTTAACAAACAAGTTACAAATTGTATCCAATCTCCAAATATGTCACTTTTCAGCCCAAGTGTACATCATGATGAATGTATCTTCAGATGTAATTGCATATTTGCCTCATAATTTGACCATTTGATATATGAATGTAGTCAAAAACAAATTCAACCAAAGGAATTTAAATCACACATGCCTAGTCTCAATTTAATATTCACAAACACATCTTCCTTAAGAGGTTTAGTAAAAATGTCAGCTAATTGGTCACTAGATGATACATGCTTCAAGCAAATGTCACCTTTTAAACAATGATCACGGATGAAATGATGTCTAATTTCTATATGCTTTGTTCTATTATGCATAATTAGATTTTTACTCAAACAAATTGCATTGGTATTATCACAATAAATAGGAATATTTTTAACCACAATACCATAATCAAGCAATTGATGTTTAATCCAAAGAACTTGGACACATGCACTCCCAGCTGCTACATATTTAGATTCAACAGTGAAAATGGCTACACTAACTTGCTTTTTACTAGCCCAAGAAATCAAAGATGAGCCTAAGAAATGACACAAGCCACTAGTGCTTTTTCTATCTATCCTACAGCCACCATGATCAGCATCACTATAAGCATACAAATCAAATGATTCACAACTAGGATACCATAAACCATGATTAACAGTTCTACTCAAATATCTAAATATTCTTTTGCAAGCACTCAAATGAGAAATCTTAGGGCAAGATTGAAATCTAGCACAAAGACACATGGCAAACATAATATCAGGTCTAGAAGCAGTTAAATACAAGCGAGAGCCAATCATATCTCTATAGAGTTTTTGATCAACATCTTCTTCATGTTCATGTTTCTCTAAGATCACATTTGTTGCCATTGGTGTTGCTGCCACTTTGCATCCTTCCATTTTAAACTTCTTAAGAAGTTCCTTGGTATACATAGATTGGTGGATGAAAATGCCATTTTTGTGTTGCTTGATTTGCAATCCAAAAAAGAACTTGAGTTTCCCCATCATGCTCATTTCAAATTCGCCTTGCATTAAATCACTAAATTCTTTGCACAAAAATTCATTAGTAGCACCAAACACAATATCATCAACATAAATTTGACAAATAAGCATATCCTTATCAACATGTTTAATGAATAAAGTATTATCAATCTTACCACAAACATACCCATGTTGAGTTAGAAAAGTACTTAACCTTTCATACCATGCTCTAGGTGTTTGCTTTAATCCATAGAGTGCCTTCTTGAGTTTGTAGACATAATCCGGATGCTCATGATCTTCAAATCCCGGTGGTTGTTTGACATAGACTTCCTCTTGAATGTATCAATTGAGAAATGCGCTCTTGACGTCCATTTGATTTAATTTGATCCTTTTATGAGACGCAAAAGCACATAATAGTCTAATTGCCTCCAACCGAGCCACAGGAGCATATGTCTCATTGTAATCAAGGCCTTCTTCTTGATAAAATCCTTGAGCCACTAACCTTGATTTATTTTTAATCGCTTCACCATTCTCATCTTATTTTATCCGATTTACCCACTTGACTCCAATAATGGTCTTGTCCTTTGGTGGAGCTACCAAATCCCATACATCATTCCGCTTGAATTGATTAAGCTCTTCTTGCATAGCTAATAACCAGTTTTCATCTTCAAGAGCTTCTTCTATATTCTTGGGTTCTACTAATGAGATGAAGGCTGAATTGCTCATATTCTCATAGATATTTCTCCTGGTTCTCAAACCATCATTTAAATCACCAATTACTTGCTCCATAGGATGGTTCTTTGCTTTTGCCCACGTTTTAATATTGGGTACATGATTTTCTTCATCTAACTTCAATTCCTCAATCTTGGATTCAATTTCAACTTTATTACCTGAACTTCCTGCATCATCATCAAAACAAACCTTTATCGGGGGTGAAATCATATCATCAAATTTAACATGTAAACTTTCTTCAACACATTTAGTCCTATTATTATAAACTCTAAGAGCCTTACTAGTTTGAGAATAGCCAATAAATACACCAACATCAGATTTTGAATCAAATTTTCCTAAATTGTTCTTTCCATTATTTTGAATAAAGACTTTACAACCAAAAGGATGAAAATAAGAAATATTGGGTTTCTTTCCTTTCCAAAGAACGTATGGTGTCTTATTTTTGTATCTTCGTAAATGCACCCTATTGATGACATAGCATCAGATTGTATTGCTTCGCCTTTGAAATGTTTTAGGAAGATTATACTCATTTAACATAGTTCTGCTCATTTCTTCAAGAGAACGATTCTTCCTTTCTACTACATCATTTTGTTACAGAGTCCTTGGTGTTGAGAAATTGTGCTCCATTCCGTATTTGTCGCAAAGACTTTCGAATGGTTCACATTCAAATTGTGCTCCATTTCGTATTTGTCGCAAAGACTTTCGAATGGTTCACATTCAAATTCACCACCATGATCGGTTCTAATTGCAACAATTGACAAATTTTTCTCATTTTGAACCAACCTACACCACTTGGTAAATTCATTAAAAGCATCACTTTTATTCGCAAGAAATCTCACCCAAGTAAATCTAGAAAAATCATCCACAATCACAAAGATATATAATTTACCAGTAAGACTAGCATGTCTAGATGGTCCAATCAAATCCATATGAACAAGTTCAAGAATTCTAGATGTGCAAATTTCTTTCTTTGGTTTGAAAGATTCTCTAACATATTTGCCTTTTAAACAAGATTCACATAAGTGATCTTTAACAAATTTTATTTTAGGCAATCCTCTCACAATGTCATTTTTTGAAAGCTTAGAGATTAGAGGCAAAGGAACATGTCCTAATTTTCTATGCCATAAAAATGCATTTTCTTCTAATGTCACCAAACACTTTTCATTAAAAGAACTATCATCATGTAAATCAACAATGTATGTATTACCATGTCTCAAACCAATGAAAGCAACATGACCATTCTTCTTAACCATACAATGTGATGATTCAAACACAACATTAAAATTCATATCACATAGTTGAGAAACACTTAACAAGTTATGTTTCAACCCATCCACAAGCAAAACATTGTCAATGGTAGGTAAAGGTTCCTTACCCACTTTACCAATCCCAATGACTTTACCTTTGTTGTTGTCTCCAAAAATGACATAACCTTGATTCTTTGGTTTGATTTCTGCAAACAGATTTTTGTCTCCACTCATGTGCCTTGAACATCCACTATCTATGTACCAAGTGCTTGATGGTTTTTCATCCCGTGCTTGTACCTACAATATCAACGTTCTTTCTTCTCATAGGTACCCATAGGGATGGCAATTGTACCCGAACCCGATGGGTACCCGATAAAATTACCCGAATGGACGCGGGTATGGGGAGCAAATTTTTACTCGTGGGGCGGGTATGGGGTGTTAGCAAAATACCCGTCGGGTATCGGGGCGGGTATGGGGATACCACCCTCCATACCTGTTTACCCGTTATATAGTAATTATAAAAAAATTATTTTGATTGGCTTGGATTGGACACAGCTAATATGGCTCATAATATTTTTATGAGTTATTAAAAAACTTTCCAAATTCCTCGTATAATTGTTAAAACTTTCCAAATTCTTTGTGATATCACTAAAACTTTCCAAATTCCATGCTTCCATCCAGCCGACTCTCGCCTGACGCCTCCTTGTTTTCTCAAGTTCTTCATGGTTCTCTCTTCACTGGTTCCATCTGTAACAGCGTAGCTCCTTCACGTCAGCGTAACAGCGTTTCGTTTTAGGCTCCTTCACTCTTCACTGTTTCTCAAGTTCCATCTGTAACAGCGTAGGTCCTTCACTCTTCACTATTTCTCATGTTCTTCGTAGCTCCTTCACGTCAGCGTAACAGCGTTTCGTTATTTTTGGTGCAACAAAAACAACCTACTTTTAGGCTCAGCTGCTCCTTGACGTGAGCTTGTGTCTTGCGTTTTCTTCACAGTTCACACAAGGTTGTCTTCATCATACCAGGTAAGTTAACGTCGTTCTCGTTCATACCAGGTTATTTTTGGTGCAACAAACAATGTTGTTTTGGTTCTGGAGTCGCTTGTGGTGCTGCTGTCATTGTCAGTGCTGTGTCTGTGTGAATGTTGTGGGATTTAATATAAATGCTAGAAACGTGAGCTGGGAAAAGAGGGTTAGTGTGATAACCGAAGGGGCACAATTTTGTTGAATCAGCTTCAACGTTGAGCACAAAATAATAAGCGGATTAAAAATGCAGCATTAGGCCAATACCAGATGTTAAATATCAGATGTTAAAAATGACAGAAGAACAACTATTATGTCATTGATTCCTTAATCATTAGGAAGATATTATACAACTGCAACATGCTTGGGATCCTTCTCTTGAACTGTAAAAGAATGTGAAAGTGGAACTTTTTGTACACAACAAGCACTCCTGTTAACATGTCGTTCAGATGGATCATATTACCTGGGAGTTTATGACATAAACATAAAACATCTGCTGCAGAGTATAAAGAGGCAACACGTGTAGTTGCTAGAGTCCACATCACTGACTTTGATAAGTTCTGTTTCTTGTTTAAGAAGTTCAGCATTTCTTTGACATAAAACAACTTGTTGCTTTTGGAACCAACAGATCCAATAAGAATCTTAAGATCTTGTTTCTGTGCTCCTTCATTAGACATAGTTTTCCTTCCATGAATCAAGATTTTTAGTACTTAATGAATTATATAAGTTCATGGTTAATTGTTATTTGCTAGTTATGCTACTTACATGATGATCAATACCTTTCGGATTTAATTATTTTTTAATTTGTGAGATTTAATTATTTTATAATTTCCTTCATTAGATAAAGTATTATCAATAAATTTGGGATGATAATTTGATTGGATACTTGTGCGGAGTAATTTAGGTTAATTTTTTGGATTACAATGAACTCGAGTGAGAGTATTTCTCAAAATCCTATATCTATGGATAGTCCTCTCATTCCTCGACCTCTCTCCTTGATTGACTCACCAAATAGTATGAGTCGAGAACCCATTCCAACTTCGGAGGTTGTACAAGATGTTGAAGATACAAGTAAAGAAGATTAACATCGCTTGTTTGGAATCATTTCAAAAGGTGAAAATTGAAGGGGAAGATGAGAAGGCCATTTGTAATTATTGTCAGAAAAAACTTTCTGGCAAAAGCTCAAGTGGAACTAAACACTTGCATGATCACATAAGGAGTTGTCCTCGAAAAAAATTTCAAGATGTTCGACAACAAGTTTTGATGCAACAAAAAAATGCGGTGGCAAATTATCTTTTTGATCAACAAAAATCAAGGGATGATCTTGCCAAGATGATTATAATACATGAGTATCCTTTGGTAATGGTCGAGCATCACGGATTTCGCCAATATTCTGCTGGTTTGCAGCCCTTGTTTAAGGTTCCCTCACGAAATACCGTGAAAAGCGATATCTTAAAGATATATGACTACGAAAGGGTGAAGACTTTGAGATTGTTGGAGGCAAATTGTAGTAGGATTGCCTTAACTACGGATATGTGGACTTCTAGTAATAAAAAAAAGGGTTTTATGGCTATCACCGCTCATTTCGTCGATGATAAGTGGACATTACAAAGTCGTATCATGAGGTATTAATTTGCTTTCCTCTTTTTTTGAATCACATTTGTCTATGTTTTTGATCATTTAATAATCATTGATTGACAATATTAATTATCTAATTCTTGTTTATTTACTTATATAATATAGGTTCATTTATGTACCTTGTCCACACTAATCTTGAAGTTCTTACCAATGTTTTATTTAATACCATTTTGGTTTGGAACATTGATCGAAAGTTATCAACTTTGACGGTTGATAATTGTACGACTAATGAAGCTATCATTAGTGATATCACAAAGAAGTTTTCTCTTGATTCACTTATGTTGAATGGGTCTTTGTTTCACATGCGTTGTTGTGCCCACATTTTAAATTTGATCGTTCAAGATGGTTTGCTTGTCATTGGCAAGGGTATAGAAAGGATTAGAGATAGTGTGGTGTTTTGGACAGCATTTCCAAAAAGGGAGCAAAAGTTTGAAGAAGCGGTGCGACAATTATGCATTGCAAGTACCAAGAAATTGGTTCTTGATTGCAAGACCCGGTGGAATTCCACATATTCAATGCTTAATTCTGCTTTGATATACAAGGATGTCTTTAATCGTTTGAGTCAGCGTGAACCATTATACAAAGATTTGCCAACTGAAGAGGATTGGAGACTTGCAGAAATGGTTTGCGAGAAGTTAGGATTGTTCTATTCTATGACCGAGATGTTCTCAGGTACAAAGTATCCAACGACAAATATTGTTTTCCCTAAAATTTGTGAAATCAGAAGCTCATTGGAAAAATGGTGTGAGTCTCCAATTGAGGTGATTCAAGGCATGGCAAGAAATATGTTGGCCAAGTATAAAAAGTATTGGTCTGACATTCATGGAATCATTGGAGTGGCAGTCATATTGGATCCAAGATACAAGACCAAACTATTAGAATATTGTTTTAAAAGAATTTATGGAGAGTACTTATATGTTGATGAAGTCAAAAAAACTTTGAAAGTTTGCTATGATTTGTTTGAAGAGTATAGAATGAGGGATTCACCTTCTTATAATGGTGAAGTTTCATCTACTTTTGGGTATGATAGAGATGCTAATGAAGGATTTCTCCAAAGTTTTGATGAGGAAGTTGCTCTAGAGAGAGAGTAGTTTGTTTGTGAAAGCAATTGGATCATTATTTAGAGGAAAAGTGTTACCAAGAACAGAAAATTTTGATATTTTAAGTTGGTGGAAAACTAATGGGGTAAAGTATCCACTCTTGATGAAGTTGGCAAGAGATGTGTTAGCTATACCAGTTTCAATCTGTAGCTTCAGAGTCCGCTTTTAGCCTGGCGGAAGGTTGGTGAGTCCACACCGTAATCGGCTTCATCCCAAGACTTTAGAAGCGTTGATGTGTGCACAAAGTTGGTTGTGGAGTGAAATAAAAGGTGATTCTTATCTTTATTTGAATGAAATTCAATGAAATAATTAAGTTATTATTATATATATTTATTGAATCCTTTATTTTGTGGTTGTTTTATAGTAACATGTTACGATGAGACGAATGCATATTATCGCACTATTGAGTATGATGAGGATGTTAGTGAGGTATTTTAGCAATTCATAATCTATTAATTTAAATAACGATTTTATTTT
The DNA here is from genome assembly GCA_029891385.1 of Erythroxylum novogranatense. Taxonomy (NCBI): domain Eukaryota; kingdom Viridiplantae; phylum Streptophyta; class Magnoliopsida; order Malpighiales; family Erythroxylaceae; genus Erythroxylum; species Erythroxylum novogranatense. Next base: position 51,815,601 of record CM057234.1, on the reverse strand, counting down.
TTAGTGTGAATGACTAATAATTGTTATTGTTTAATGATAGGCAAGTGGTCCAACAAATGCCTAAGGTTCAAGAAATAGTCAAGGATCTCATCAAGTTCTATTGCTTTTTATGTTTTGGAATTTCCATTAAAACTAATGTATGTTATTTTAATTTTTGTCTTTTTTTAATTCACTCTTAGATTTGTACTATCATTTATAATCTCATTTACTTGTTTCTTTTATGTTAACTAATGTATGTTATTTTAATTTGTTGTCTTTTTTAAATTCACTCTTAGATTTATACTATCATTTATAATCTCTGTTTACTTGTTTCTTTTATGTTAAATTCAGTATGTATGTATGAATGTAGCATGAAAATCTAAAAAAAAACAAATAGTTCATTCATATTAAATAAGTTTTTTTATTAAAAAAGGCGGAGTAAAATTGCAGATGATAGGATCAAACCCCAACTCTGGTATGGGGTACCAACAAAATCCCCGACAGGGATGAGGGCGGGTATGGGGGTGGGGGTGGGTTCATGGGGTGGGGACGGGGGATGGCATACCCCCCATACCCGCCCCGTTGCCATCCCTAGGTACCCAAGCCATTTTGGGTCCATTTTGGTTAGCCATATAAACCACATTAGGTGGTGTTGTGCCTTTTAACACCCAAATTTTCTTAACTTTAATGCATCTCCTAGTACTTTTGAATACAAGTTCTATATGACCATCTTTCAAGCATCTAGCACATTGAACGATTTTTCCATCCTTAGTAAATTTGGAGATTAAAGAACAATCTCTATCAAAAGGATCATATCCTAGTCCATGTCTAGAAATTGAATATCTTTGCAACGATAATAATTTTTCAAGCTTTTCGTTTCCATTTGCAAATTTTCCAACCACATACGAAAATTCTTTTCTAAGTCTATCAAGCTCACAAATAAGATTTTCCTTTTCAACAAGGCATGCAGAATGATCTTCTTTAGGACTATCTAAATCATCAATAGTCTCATGTAAGGCACTATTTTCAGCAGACAATTCTCTTATTTTCTTTCTCAACTTTTTGTTAATCTCGATAGCTTCTTCAAAATTAGCTTGTAAAGCATCGAAAGAATCTCTTAGATCTTGGTCATTGAAAGTTACCTCATTTTCATCATCACTTGATGAGCTATTTGCCATAAGCGCTAAGTTGTTTTCAGCATTGCTTTGGTATGCTTCCTCATCATCACTCCAAGTAACTATTAGGCTAGTTTTCTTTTTCCCTTTGTCATATTTGTCATTTTTCTGGAAATTTGATATGGAAGATGTACTCTTGCATTCTCTTGCATGATGTCCCCTCTTTCTACATTTCCAACATTCTTCATTGCTTTTCTTTTCATCATACCCCTTTGATTTTCTTCCCACGGCAAACCTCTTTCTTTCTCCATGTCTTCCACCATTTAATTCTTTCCTCCGATTTTTGAGAAGTCCCTTGAATTTTCTCAAATTTCTAGCGTACATTGCCATTTATTCATCATCCTCTTCTTCATCTATTTCTTCATCACTTTCATCAAGAGAAGAAATATTAGCCTTTAAAGCAATTGACTTTTGTGACTTATCTCTACCTCCTCTGGATTTGAGAATGATCTCATAGTTGATAAGTGATCCCACCAAGGCGTTGAATTCCAAATGATTTACATCCTTGGATTCCATAATGGCGGTGACTTGTGAGTCCCATTCCTTCGGTAGTGATCAAAGAATTTTTTTCACCTTCTCGCTATCCGTCATATGCTTTCCAAGGTTGCCTAATCCATTAATGATTTCTACAAAACGATCAAGCATAGTGGAAATAGACTCACCTTCCTTCATGACAAACATTTCATAGTCATGGAGAAGCATGTTGATCTTTGTTTTCCGGACTTGGTTGGTTCCTTCATGGGTGATGCGAAGTCTTTCCCACATTTCTTTAGCGTTGGTACAAGAATTAACTCAGTTTCTTTCCTCAACCGTGAGAGCACAATAAATTAGCTTCATTGCTTTCGCGTTGATGTAGGCTTGCCTCTAGTCATTATTGTCGTATTCCAGCTCCATTTTTAACTCACCATTTTCTTTCAAAGGAGCTTGTGGACCAAAAATGATAATCTTCCAGTATTCCACTCCCTCGCTTATAATATGATACTTCATAGGATTTTTCCAAGAGGAATAGTTAGTACCATTAAATAAAGGAGGGCGATTGTTTGTGTTACCTTCTTCTGCTAGGTTATTGTGTGCCATCCCTGGATACTTCTGCTCTGATACTAATTGTAAACGATCTAGAAAGGGGGGTTGAATAGATCTTTAAGCTTTTTGTAATTTTCTACAATAAAATCAGAAGTTAGTTCACACAAAAACAATTTAATCAAAATTAAATGTAAAGAGTAGGGAAGAAGAGCAAACACTGTTTTTATAGAAGTTCGGTGCTAAGACCTACGTCCTCTACCTAAGCTCCCACTTAGGATTTTGCAAACCACTTTATTGCACACTTTTTAGTTGAGTGTGAACTTCTTACAATTCCACTTGATTTCTGGCTCAAGCAACCTTTACACCTGATTTGTTTTCCGGCACAAATCCTACCTCACACGTGACCTTTCACTAGTCACTCAAATTGTAAGAAAAATAATATAAAGATTGAAGAACAAAGCTCAATACAATGGTATAACAAGATAAGAACAATAATGAGCAATTTTGGAGCAATAGAAGAGTATTTTCACTTGTAGAACTTCGGTAGTCTCTTCATAAATCATCCACTCTTTATACTTGAAGAAAAATAGCTGTTGGAAGCCTTTCTCGCCGTTGTATGATTGTTATGACCGTTCCTTAACATCCTCCTTTCCATTTAGCTAATTGAACCGTTGGAATTAATTTGTTGTACCCATAAGTCGACTTGTCATTATGTATAAGTCGACTTGTGACAACAATTTACGTAAAATTGCATCTCCACTCTTCTATAAGTCAACTTGTGCTATGTAAGTCGACTTGTGGTCCTCGATAAATCGACTTATGTATGATTAGTCGACTTGTGTTGACATATCTTCATATGTTAGTCGACTTATGCTGTTCTAGTCGACTTATGTTGTTCTAGTCGACTTATGTTGTTCTAGTCGACTTATGCTGTTCAGATCTTATGTATAAGTCGACTTATGCTGTGCAAGTCGACTTATGTTGGCTTCAACGGTAACATTCAACCAAATCTTCAATAATCCTCATTATTAATGTCTTTTTCACTTATAAGGAAACTCCCAACTTGATTCTTCAATGATTTATCACTTGCCCATCTTGATTTGCACAATTCTTTCATTGAATAATAATCCCAAAATACCTGAAATAATTTCTTAACTAATTCTAGATATTTTATTATTATCAAAACATAAAGGGATTTAATTTGTCAACTACCATTGATCCAACAAGTGACATTCGATCTCGATATGTTTTGTGTGTTCATGATGCACAATATTGGTAGCAATATGAATGAAAGTACGATTGTCACAATATAATTAATCAGATGAAGAAATAGGAACCAACAAATCATTTAGTAAAGTGCGAAGCCAAATAAGTTCACAAGCGGTAGCTGCCATAAAACAATATTCAACTTCAACGGAGGAGTAGGGAACAATAGTTTGTTTCTTGTTTTTCCAAGAAATCGGAGAACAACCCAAAAGAATAAAGTAACTAGTAAGTAAATGTTGAGTAACCTGACAACCAGCCTAATCAGAATCACAGTAAGCATGAAGTTGAAGATTAGATTTTGATGGCAGAAAAATCCCTTGTCTGGGGGTAGATTTAAGTTATCTTAGGACACGAATAGCTACTGCTCAATAGGCATGACAAGGTTGATGCATGAATTGAGAGAGAATATGAACTGAGTAACAAATATTTGATCAAGTGATTGTCAAGTAAATGAGCTGTCCAATAAGACGTCGATAGGCACTTGAATTATCAAGTATATCACTATCATCTAAGGCCAGTTTGTGATTATGTTCCATGGGAAAATTTAAAGGTTTGCTAACATGGAGACCTGCCTCTTGCAAAATATCTAATGCATATTTGCGTCAAGATAAGACTATGCCATTAGGAGATCGAGCCACCTCTAGCCCAAGGAAGTATTTTAGAGAACTAAGATCTTTAATGTGTAAATATGCATCTAGATAATCCTTAAGTACTTTAGTATGTGCACTATTGTTCCTAGCAACAACAACATCATCCTCATATATAAGCAACGCAGTGAAAGAATTATCTTGACAATGGAAAAAGAGGGAAGTATTTACCTTTGATTGAGTAAACCCAAATTAAAGGATCATATTAGAAAATTTAGCAAACCATTGGCGTGATGGTTGCTTTAGACCATAAAGAGATTTGCAAAGGCAACAAATACGATTGTCAATGGAAGACAAATATCCAGGTGGTGATATCATATACACCTCCTCGTCAAGGTCCCAATGTAAGAAAGCATTATGAACATCAAGTTGGTGTAATTCCTATGATTTGGCTACTACTACTACTTCCAATAAAGTATGAACTGTGGTAAGTGAAGTGAATCACACGTTAATACAGCACTTAGAAAACGATATTAGAATGCACAAGAAGGGGGGGGGGTTGAATTGTGTATTCCCCTTTTTATAAATCTTTTCAGAACTATTTGTTTGAAATAAAATTCTTTACAGAATTTTTATAAATTTCGATTGATCAAACTTTTCAATACTATATGTATAAAAACTAAGTAATGATAAGATTTGAAACTGAAATAGAGATAGAGAGTAAGAGTGGTAGACACAAAGATTTATCCTGGTTCACCCCAAATCGTGGGCTACGTCCAATCCTCAGAGTTTCTTCTGAGATTTCACTATCTCTTCAATCGTTACAAGTATTCTTTCCACGAGCCTCTTTAGGTCTCTACAATCAGTATTCTTTCACACTTAGCCTCTGCAGGCTATCTGTACAACTTTTTTTCTCAGAAAAATATTTGAACACTTTGTTACAGAAAAATAACACTCAGCTAAATCACTTTTGCACGTAGTAATTTTTCTCGCTATTTCGTGTAAGTGTCTGTAAGCTTTTTGTGAATGTTGTGTAACTTTCTGTAACTTTGCAATCTTCGACTTCGACTTGTATTTATAGCCTTCGTCTCCAACTGCTTCTTGATTCTTGAATTTTTAATCTTGAATCTTTAAAGAAACGGTTAATCAGTTGAGTTCTGTAACTAACTCGAACTGACTCTTGCGTCTGCTTCTTTTCTGCGTCTGCGTCTGCGTCTGCGTCTGCTTTTACATTTGCGTCTGCATCTGCGTCTGCGTCTGTATTTGCATTTAAATCGCATCATGTGTTGACTTTAATCGCTTCAACTTCGTCATGTTGAGTTAAATGCGTGTCCGACTTGATTATTTCAACTTCGCGTATACGAGTTAAATGCATGTCCGACTTGATTATTTCAACTTCGCCCTGGCGTATGCAGGTTAAATGCATGTCTAACTTTATACATTTTGTTTTCTTTGTATTTGATCTCTTTTTTTTATACATCAAAATCATATTTATGTAAAGTCATTTTGACTTAACAATCTCCCCCTTTTTCAGTATAACAAATTATATACAAGAAAAGAAAACAAAAATTTACAGTGCAACAATGCAAAAGTAAAACAAACTTATCTTCTTCCTTTCTTCGTCTGCTGTGGTCACACCTTCTTTGTCTGAACATCCTCTCCTCTTCTGTTCATTTTCTTCTTTTTCTGCTCTCCCCCTATTTGTTATAATAAAAAATGATTAACGATTCTGGCTCTTCATCAGTTCTGCTATCATCTTTTTCAGATCATTCACCGTCTCCTTCATGTTGTTGAGTTCACCATGCAATTTGTTAACTTCATCTGGTAGATCAACTGACGAGGAGGCTTGAGCAACTTCTGCTGATGGAGGAGTGAAAGGAATTGAAGTAGTGTAAGCATCAGAGGATGGAGTGTAATCTTCATTGATCTCAAAGATAGGTGGACGAATGAACGTTTCAGCTTCAGGAAGATTTAAGTTAAAAGGAACAGGCAGCATAAGTAATTGTTTTCCTTACAGGGGCAACGCTTGTGATTGTATAGACAGTGTATTAGACAAAGGGCTAATACGTAGAGCTGTCTGAACAAGGTATTCAATAAATGTTCCTGTTCTTAGTCTTCCCCCTACTGGACAGTCTTCCTCCTTATTAGTATAGTTGCAGCTCGCTTTATTTGGATCCTGTGCAGGAGTGCATGCTTCATCAATTCTTCGCACTTCTTCTGCAATTTGATATGCGGACAGATCATCTCTGGCATCATCTTCAGGACATAATTTTGATTTCCCCCTAGTAAAATCTTTTAGATAGCTTGGCTGTATATCCGATGCAACCATTATCTTTGTGTTTTCTATGATTGGGAAAATAGTACACGGATGGCAGGGATGTTTTGAAGGATATGACATAGTAGCAGCAAACCCCAAAGTATCGTAGAAGATCTTTTCGTCTTCTTTGAGTAACTGCCATGTGTTACTATTAATCTCCATAGGTTGTACCACAGCTACTATCTTCTTCACTGGTTGAACACCGATTGCAATAGCAGTCCTCTGTCTGGTAACTACTTCCACCATTTTTATCTTCAACTTCTGTTTCCTAAAAAACTTATGGTAGTTGTATACCATTAGACACGGTTTATCATCATCCGAATCTGATACTGCTGTTGCTTCTTGATGTGCTTCAGTAGGAGTTACCTGAATCGGGCTTTCATCTACTGGCTCCTCCTGTTGAGCAATAGGTGTTTCCTGAATCGTGCTTTCTTCCACTAGTTCCTCCTGTTGAACAATAGGGGTTTCCTGAACTGCATACTGCTCAGTTTCTATTTCTTCTCGAACAGCATCAATAGTTTCTTTCTGTTGACTAACTTCCTCGATGAGTTGAAGTGGTCTTCTTCGACTAACCTTCTTAGTCTTTCCCCTCTGCTTCATCAGTCTTACCGATTTCTTTCTTTGGAGATTTTCCTCTCTCAGATTTTGATTTTCTCTTCCTCTCAGTCTCTTTGGCTTTTACGGCGTATCTTCTTCGAATAGAGATTAAGGATCTTGTGGCTCTGGGTGCACAAGATTTAGAAGTTTCTTCTCGACTACTTCTCGGCAATCTTTTCTTCTTGTTGCCTCGAGTCCTAATCCTCGGAGATCTTTTGCTTTCTTCACAACTTCGCTCAAAAGACTTTCTCCTCGTCTTTTGGCGCACTTTGTTCTCCCTCTCCGATTGGCTTTCTTGAGATGAGAACTACTTTGTTTCATGAGAGGTCTTCCTAGCACTCTCCTTAGTTCATCAGCAGGTGATTTGATACTCACTGGAGATTGAGAACTTAAAACGGGAGTCTTCTTCAATACACGCTCCCCCTCAGTTCTTGACTTCTTTGAAGAGTCGGCTTGGTCTTTGTCTACAGTGCTCAGACCCATTCGCCGTATTGTGTGTGCATCGATCTTACTCTTCACAGGAACAATTCTTCTATTTCCTTGGTGCCGACGAATACCAGATTCCTTGAAAATCCTCGTCAGAAGCATGCCATAAGGATAACTAGTTGATTCCTTTATCCCCTTAATCATATAATGAAGGATTAAGAAGGATAAATCTATGGGATTTCGATTCAGTAGGTAGAACAGACATTGTTCATCCAGAGTGGTCACCAAATGTCTTGAACCAACTCTGGGAAGAATGCAATTAAACAAAATTGCGTGAAGCACCCTAGCCTTTGGAATCAAATTGGATGTCTTCCTCTCCCTTGAATCATTTGTGCCATATAATTGCCTTCTGATATCTTCTTCCTTCATACCGACTTGGGACATCCATCCGACCTTGGTAGACAGTTTCTCACCAATCGATGGACAATCGGTCACCTTCTTTATGAGCTCCTTTGTCACAATGACAGATATTCTAATTACAGAAGATACGATGGTGTTGTTTATTAGATGAGCGTTCTTCCAAAACTCATATACCTCATTTGTGTATACTGGTTCTTGAGTCTGGAAGAAGTTCCTCCAACCAGCTCTTATGATTTCTGGTTCTACATCCATTCCGTCTCTTCTTAGTGACTCAAAGTTCACAAGTCTTCCAAAAATCATAGCTGCTTCCATTGTGTAGAGCAAAAACTGTCTTCTGGAGAACTTTTTGAGTGGATGTTTTGAGAGAATTGGTAAAGCCGAAATGAACCGTCAGGAGATGATGAAAAGACTGCAATAATTTCACCTTCAGTCTACTTGTAGGATTACAGTCTGGTGAGTTCTAGAATTATTAAGAACCTCGATATTATCAGATTTTTCCCTCCAAAAATCTTCCTTGTGAGAGAAGTTACCAGCTGTAACTCACTGTAACTAACGTCGTTAGTTTTGACATTACTTTAGTCCTAACTGTTCACTTAACATAACCATGTTAAGATTGCGTCTTATCTTCTAGAACCGTTCTTCACTCAGTGGTTTAGTGAAGATATCTGCCCACTGAAGCTCTGTTTCAACGAACTGTAGAAGCACCACTTTTCTCTGAACATAGTCTCTCAGGAAGTGATGTCTCACTTCTATATGCTTCACTCTGGAATTCTGAATTGGATTCTTTGACAGATTGATTGCACTGGTGTTGTCGCAATAGATTGTAATCTCCTCTTCTTGAACTGAATAGTCTTCAAGCTGATACTTGATCCATAACGTCTGTGAGCAGCAACTTGCGGCAGACATATATTCTGCTTCAGCGGTTGATAGAGTAATTGAGCTTTGTCTCTTGCTTGACTAGGAGACTAGATTTCCTCCAAGAAAGTGACATCCTCCACTTGTGCTCTTCCTTTCGATTCTATCTCCGGCATAGTCCGCATCGCAATATCCAATTAACCTGAAATCTTTACCTTTCTAAAACATTAAGTAAAGATCAGTAGTACCTGCGAGATATCTCAAAATTCTTTTAACAGCAATAAAATGAGACTCTCTAAGATCGGCTTGAAATCTTGCACACAAGCATACACTGAACAAAATATCAGTCTACTTGTCACAAAGATACGAAAGAACCAATCATCCTTCTATATAGGGTTTGATCCACCTTCTTACCAAGTTTGTCTTTCGACAAAAGGTTTGAAGGATGCATCGGAGTTGCCATAGACTTCACATTATTCATATCAAATTTATTCAACAACTCTTTCACATAATTTTGTTGATGAATGAAAATCTTCTCTTCGGTTTGCTTAACTTGCAACCCAAGAAAGAACTTTAACTCACCCATCATACTCATTTCAAATTCTTTCTTCATTAGACTCTCAAACTTCAAGACTGACTCTTTTGAAGTAGCACCAAAATGATATCATCAACGTAGATCTGTACTAAGATAAAATCATTCTGAAAATTCTTCCTAAAGAGCGTCTTATCAACATGACCTCTACTGAAACCATTTTCTATTAAAAAGGTACTCAGACGATCATACCAAGCTCTAGGAGCTTGCTTCAGGCCGTATAAGGCTTTGTGAAGTCTATAGACATAGTTTGGGTTTTTAACATCTTCGAAGCCAGGTGGTTGTTTTACATACACTTCTTCATCTATAAAGCCATTCAGAAATGCACTCTTAACATCTATCTAAAACAACTTCATATCATGACAGATCGCATATGCCAACAAAATCCTTATAGCTTCAAGTCTCTCTACTGGAGCATATGTTTCATTGTAGTCTATTCCTTCTTGCTGATTATAGCCTTGTGCTACTAATCTAGCCTTATTACGACTCACTCTACCTGATTCGTCTAACTTATTCTTAAAAACCCATCTGGTTCCTATAATGGATTTCTTAGAGGGTTTCGAAACTAAGGACCAGACGTTATTCCTAGTAAATTGATTCAGCTCCTCTTGCATGGCTAATACCCAAGCTTCGTCTTGAAGAGCTTCCTCAACCTTCTTAGGCTCTACTTCAGAGATAAAAGCTACATTAGTTTCTCTTCTGAATCTGGACCTTGTCCTAACTCCTTCTGAGGTCTCACCAATAATTAACTCTTCTGGATGAGAACTTTTATACTTCCAATTTCGTCTTAGTTCAATAGTTTCCAGAATATCCTCAATTTTGTTCTCATGAGTGTCTGATGAAGGAGTTTCTGTGGCATCATCTAAGTTCTTTGAAGGACCTTCATTCTCCATGTCATCTTCCTTATGGGGTTGAGAACTATCATCAAACTTGACATGGATCGTCTCTTCAACAGTCTTTGTAGTGAGGTTGTAAACTCGAAATGCCTTAGACGATGATGAGTAGCCTAGAAAGATTCCTGGATAGGTCTTCGAATCGAATTTATCCAACAACTCTTTTGTATTCAAAATAGAACATTTGCACCCGAATGGATGAAAGTAAGATATGCTTGGTCTTCTTCCATTCCATAACTCATAAGGAGTTTTCTTCAACATGGGTCGCAACAGAATTCTATTCTGAATATAGCATGTTGTATTCACGACTTACCTTGAAATACTTAGGAAGATTCATCTCACATAGCATGGTTCTTGCCATCTCTTGAATCGTCCTATTCTTCCTTTCAACAACTCCATTCTGTTGTCAAGTTCTAGGGGAAGAGAAGTTGTGGGAAATTCCATTCTCCTCACAGAATACTCTAAACTTCTCATTTTCAAACTCTCCACCATGGTCACTCCCGATCTCGCTATGGACATTCCTTTTCATTCTCAACTTTACGGATAAGGTTCTAAAGCACTTAAAAGACTCATCTTTGTGTGATAAGAATAATATCCAACAAAATCGAGTAAAGTCATCAACAATAACAAGTCCATATTTCTTTCTGCCAAGACTTATTGTCCTTGTTGGACCAAATAAATCCATATGTAACAATTCTAAAGGTCTAGATGAGGTTACAAAACTTTTAGAAGAAAAAGAGGTTTTAACTTGTTTTCCTTTCAAACAATTTTCACAGAAAAATTCTTTGTCAAAACTTATTTTTGGCAAACCTTTTACTAAATCATGTTTTGCCAATTTTGAAATATGTTTCATAGAGACATGACCTAGCTTTTTATGCCATATTAGTCTTTCTTCTTCAGAAGATAGAAAACATGAAATATTTTGATTTTGAAAATCTTCTAAATTGATTTTGTAAAGATTGTTTCTTCTATTGGCAGAGAAAAGTATAGACCCATCTTTGTTTCTGACTTCGCAAAGATTTTGATTGAATATAACTGTGAAACCAGAATCACACAATTGACTGACGCTAATCAAGTTATGCTTGAGACCATCAACAAGTAGTACATTATTTATGCATGCAAAGGAATCTTTACCTATTTTTCGATTCCAATAATTTTGCCTATTGGTTGTCTCCGAAAGTTCTTGATCCTTCCTTCTTATCTTTGAAGATCTAGGAATATAGACCTTCTTCTGTCATGTGTCGCGAGCATCCACCGCCTAAATACCAATGGTGCTTGCCGTATCTTCAAGGAAGGATATCTGCGGGAGAAACTATTTTATTTTTGGTACCCAAATTTTCTTGGGTCCTTTACGGTTAGTAGTATGCATATGATGTGATCTTTGATGCATATAACTAGGAAGTTGATTAAAATGAATTATTCTATAACTTTCTTTTTGAAAGATAGATTTTTTATAAGACTGAGTTTTGTTTCCTGTAAACCCTAATCGATCTTATCACTCGGATGTCTACATTTTCCAAGCATTTCATTCATTTTCTTTGTACTTTACGTGAAAGTAGCTAAATCGGTGATAAATTCTTAATCCTTAGTTTAAGTTGATTGATCTCTTGATCTATCTACAAACTTCCTTTATCTTCTAATTACGTCTTTAAACAAATATTTTCTCTCTATTACCTCAGTATGTCTAATATTTTCTACATACTTTTTCTTTAACAGCTTGTACTGTTTCAGAATAGCATGAGAATCTTCTAACAGTTTTTGAGTATGCATCATGCAAATTATCGTAGTCAGATTTTACCTCCTCATCACTATCTTCCTCGGCCATCAGGCAGATGTTCGCATGTTCTGATGACTCGGAACCTGTATCTGATTCGGATGAATCTAGGTCCTCCCAAGTTGCCATCATGCTTTTCTTGCCTTCTACTCTTATTTGGTTTCTTCTTGAGAGTAGGACATTCGGACTTATAGTGTCGGTGATTGCACTCGTGGCGAGATAATAGAAGATTTCTGGTTTAGCTTCATCTTTCCCATTCTTTACGAATGTCCGGTTCCCTCTGGACTTCTTCTTCCACATCGTCTTATCTTTACGGAGATGAAAGATAATTCGTCATCTTCATCACTTGACTCGATTACGATTAGTGGAGTTGTCATCCTTTGATTCTTCAATTTTCAACGCTTTTGATGACTTCCTCCTTCTCGAGTCTTATGATTCTTCTGTCCGCCTTGATGCTATTGACTTGTCCGCTTGGGCTTGTCTTGATGTTGAGTTCAACTTCATGAATCTTGAGGATCCCAAAGACTCATCCAGCTTTAACACGCTCAAGTCTTTGGCTTCTTGCACCGCAGTAACTTTAGGTATCTATCTCTTAGGAAGACTTCTTAGAATCTTTCGAACATGATCTTGATTGTTGTACGTCCTTCTAAGAGCTTTCAATCCATTGACAATTGTTTGAAATCTTCCAAACATTTGATCAATAGATTCTTCATCTTCCATCCTGAAAAGTTCATATTGATGTACAAGAATACTTATCTTGGATTCTTTAACTTGGCTTGTGCCTTCGTGAGCAATGGACAGTGTGTCCCACATCTCTTTTGCAGTGTCGCAACCGTGCACTTTGTCGTACTCACTCCTGCTTAGGGCACACGTCAAGAAAAATTTCGCTTTTGAATTTTGCTGCATTCTTGCTTTCTGATCAGTCGTCCATCTGTTCCGTGGAATAGAATTGCCTTCTTCATCTCAGGTGTATAAGGTCCGTTCTCTATTACGTCCCAAAGGTCGACATGTGTAGATTCGATGAATAGCCGCATCCTATCTTTCCAGTAGTGATAGTCTTCTCCGTTGAATCTTTGGAGGTCTAGTGACTGAGGCTCCTTGATGATGTATACATGTGATTACGCCATTATCTTTAATCCACACTTCGCCAAAGTGATTCTTGGATACCTTGCTCGATACCAATTGAAGTGAATCACACGTTAATACAACACTTAGAAAACGATATTAGAATGCGAGAAGGGGGGTTGAATTGTGTATTCCCTTTTATAAATCTTTTGAACTATTTGTTTGAAATAAAATTCTTTCTGAAATTTTTATAAATTTCGATTGATCAAACTTTTCAATACTATATGTATAAAAACTAAGTAATGATAAGAATTGAAACTGAAATAGAGATAGAGAGTAAGAGTGGTAGACACAAAGATTTATCCTGGTTTACCCCAAACCGTGGGCTACGTGCAGTCCTCAGAGTTTCTTCTGAGATTTCACTATCTCTTTAATCGTTACAAGTATTCTTTCCACGAGCCTCTTCAGGTCTCTACAATCAGTATTCTTTCACACTTAGCCTCTGCAGGCTATCTGTACAACTTTTCTTCTCAGAAAAATATTTGAACACTTTGTTACAGAAAAATAGCACTCAGCTAAATCACTTTTGCACGTAGTAATTTTTCTCGCTATTTCGTGTAAGTATCTGTAAGCTTTTTGTGAATGTTGTGTAACTTTCTGTAACTTTGCAATCTTCGACTTCGACTTGTATTTATAGCCTTCGTCTCCAACTGCTTCTTGATTCTTGAATCTTTAATCTTGAATCTTTAAAGAAATGGTTAATCAGTTGAGTTTTGTAACTAACTCGAACTGACTCTTGCGTCTGCTTCTTTTCTGCGTCTACGTCTGCATCTGCTTTTACATTTGCGTCTGCATCTGCGTCTGCTTCTGTATTTGCATTTGCGTCTACGTCTGTGTTGACTTTAACTGTTTCAACTTCGTGCATGTTGAGTTAAATGCATGTCCGACTTGATTATTTCAACCGTTTGTATACGAGTTAAATTCGTGTCCGACTTGATTATTTCAACTTAAATGCGTATGCAGGTTTGTCTTTGTCCGACTTAAATGCATTTTGTTTTCTTTGTATTTGATCTCTTTTTGTTATACATCAAAATCATATTTATGTAAAGTCATTTTGACTTAACAGTAAGTTTTACTACTGGAGCTAAAGTTTCAGTATAGTCGAGTCCTTCAACTTGTGTGTAACCCTGGGCCACCAAACGAGCTTTGTATCACTCAGTTATTCCATCAAAATGGTATTTTATCTTGTAAACCCATTTGGAACCAATGTGTTTCTTATCAAGCGGTAAAGGCTCCAAAGTCTATGTATGATTTTGTTCAAGTGCCTCTAATTCTTTTTGCATTGCTTCTAGCCAGTGAACATCTTTAATGGCCAGTGAATAGGATTCTGGCTTATCATGTTGAGTGATGGCCGTTAGAAAGCTAGCATGGGAAGAAGTGAAATTAGAATATGAAAAAAGTGGGATAATGGATAAGACGTACCTGAGGTTGCATGATTAGAAGAGGTGAACCGAGATGCATATGGCTTTAGTAACTCAACATGATAGTCATGGAAGTAAGATGGCAATTTTGTAGTTCGTGAGGGGCGTGAGGTTGGTGATATAAGAGGTTCAATGGTAGTGGAAGTGACAAATGTGTCTGTAGGTAAGGCATATATATCAAGGTTAGTAGGAATTGTATGATTTATGTTTGGAGAAGGTGGGTTTATGTGTTTAGTGGTAGTATGGGGAATAGGTTCAGTGGAGTCATGGTCGAGAAAAGGTAGAGATATGGGGACATTGGCGGATTGAGAGGAGGATGAATGCAGTGGGAGATTTTTGTGGTGGTAAGGAAAGATGTTTTCGTAAAACACAACATCTCTGGAAATAAAACTTTTATGTGTATGTAAATCATAGACATTGTATCCTTTGTGACTATGGGGATATCCAATAAAGACACTTGATGTGGCACATTCAAAAAATTTGTCTTTGGCAGAGGAAAAATAGATGCATAACAAAGCCATCCAAACAATCAAAGATGTGAGTAATTGGATTTACGGGAAAATAGAAACTCATATGTACTTTGGCTAGATAAGGGGGTGGGGTAGGAGTATAATTAATTAGATACATAGTTATTAGAATGCATTCCCCCTAAAACTTAATGGGTAAATTTGTTTGTTGCAACGTCAAGAATATGTCTATGCTTACGTTCCTCAACTCCATTTTGTTGGAGTGTAGAAACACAAGAAAATTGAGTTAAGGTCCCATATTATTGACAATATAAGTGAAGGCTATGATTAGTAAATTTAGTCCCATTACCACTACGAATGGTTTTAACTAATTTTCCAAATTGTCGAACTATTATGGCTATGAAGTAAACCAGCCTAGTGTAAACTTCTGATTTAGTTTGCATTAAATAAACCAAAGTAGTTCTGGTTTAATCATCTACAATACTTAACAAATAATGAGCTCCAAATAAAGATGGAGTTTTATATGGCCTCCAAACATCACAATGAATTAACTCAACAAGTTAATGTGTTTTGATAACAATAAGAGGAAAAAAAGGTCGAGCCTGTTTAGCTTTATGACAAGAGTCACAATATTTATTAAAAGTATTAAAAGAAAATGGACCTAAATCCTTGAGAAGAGATAGCCTATCGAAAGATAAGTGTCCAAGACATTGATGCTAAAAATTAATATGCAAATCAGAAGTAATACTGAATACTACTACAGGAATATTGAGTGCCTGAAAGTAATAAAGACCATCTCGCAATTCACCCATTCCAATAAGCTTCCTCATGGATAGGTCTTATAAAAAACATAAGCAAGGAAAAAAAATGAGCAACGCAATTTAATGTTTTAGTTAATTTTCTGAAAAAAAAAATAAGATTGCAAGAAAATGATGGTATGTGAAGGACATATTTTAAAGTAATGAGAGAGGTAAGGAAACATCTCCACGTGACTTTGTTGGCACAAAGGATCCATCCGGGATTTTAATTGGCATGAAATGAGGAATAGTTATGTGCAAAGGAATGAAGTTTTCTTGAAATGTCATATGGTCAGAGGCACCTGAATCTAAGACCCATTCATTTTCATTATTGGTTAGAAAAATTACATTACCAGCAAAGTTGGTTGTACCCACAAAGTTGGCTATAGAGGTATGACTTTTGTTAAGGTTGAGCATAGATATGAGTTGGGCATAATGTTCATTCGTCAATATAACAATTGGAATGGTATTGTTACCCTCATTTTTCTCCATGTGTTGCGTATTGTTAGTTTTCTTCAGTTTTGATGATTTCTTCCCTTTGTCCCACCATTCCAGATAGCTATGTAGTTCAAAATAAGTTTCTTTGGTGTGCTTGGTCTTTTTGCAATGGTCATAAAATAGCGTGGAGAGGTCTTGGTTACTTATAGATTTGTGATTTCTGTTGGATTTGCTAAAACTATTTGTCAAGAATGCTGCCGCATCAATAGAAGGCAGACGCGAGTCCACTCTTATTTGTTTTCACTCTTCTTGGGCTACTTGTGTATAAACACGAGATAAAGAAGGCAAGAGATCTCTATTCAATATTTGAGAATGGACAATTTTGTATTTTTCATTCAAACCCACTAAAATTGGTGCACTTTTTCTTTTTCTCTTTCTGTAGCAAGTGCCTTTGTTGAATCATAGGTACATGGTGGGATTTGTGAATAAGTGTTGAGTTCATCCCAAATGCCCTTTAACTTGGTGTAATATGTTGAGACAGTCATTCCATTTTGAAAGGTATTCATCATCTCAGTTTTCAATTGATGACTTTGGGAAGCATTACCTTGTGAAAACCATTCATCTAAATCTCTCCATAACTCTTGTGCTGTCACCAAAAATGCCACACTATCATGTAGAGTAGGCTGAAGAGAATTGAAGATCCAAGAAAGGACCATTGAATTGCATTTGATCTATGCAGACTCTTCTTTTAAACCAAATGGTGGACTAGTAATAGATCCATCTACAACGTCAAATTTGTTTTTGCCTTATAGCGCATTAGTCATAGTACAATGCCATATGGGATAATTTTTTTTCTTTTAAGAGACAGGTTATTAATGCTGTCCCTGGGTTGTCAGAAGTATGAAGGATGTATGGTGATGAGGTATCAAGGTTAATTTGGGCAGTATTTTATTGATTGTTACTGATACTCAAATAACTGTCTTTGGCCACGGAAAATTTAGGATTGTAACTGCTTTAATACCATGTCAAAATATAAAATGAGAGTTTTTTTACTTTTGTCTTTCATTATTGATAAATAATATTCTTATATACAAGAAGGAGCTTGAATTAGCTCTTAAATCAAGGAAACTAAAATAGGATACAAATCAATACATATTAAGCCTTAAATTAAGGACGATAAATATAGAAAATGAATACTTATAATTGACTACTGATAATAGTAGCCTTACATGAAGATTCGAGGCATTCTTTACATACCCAATCATAGATAAAAAGTCCAATTAGAAGTAAACATACAGCAAAACCACGAAGCAATAAACCAAATAATGAAAGAAGTAATAGTGAGCTACATTATTGATTTCTCGTTAGATTAAGATGTAGTTTTAGGAGAAAAGCCATGCAAGATGCAATCTTAGGAGAAAAGCTACAAAGGGTTACCTTAAGTGGTGTAATTTAAAGAGAAGAGTGTTATTAGAAAATATATTACTATTTTCTTTATTTATGAGAGCAAAAAGAATGTTAAATTTTTTTTCAGTGATACAATAAAAACTTACTCCAAAAACTAATGATGCCATCAATGGCTCAAATTAAAAGAAAATAATAATGTTTTTGCAATGAATATAAAAGAGATGAAAGTAAGCTCAGTTGAATATGGTGTTTGATGATCTTATCTAGGATATGTTTAGTGATGCCATTGGATATATTTTAGCAGGTAATGGGAATGAAGATTTATGGATGAATCACCTTTAAATCCTAGCTACGGATAGACAACATAATGAAAGAATTATATAAGTAACTATTTTTGATTTTGAATGTATGAACGTTATTACCTATACTAATGAAGTTATGGTTTATTTACAAAGATGAAACATTATAATGTTAATGATGAATTTAACATAATGAATGAATTATATAAGTAGCAAATTTTGATGTTAAATGTATGAAAATTATTGCCTATACTAATGAAAATGAAGTTATGATTTATTTACAAGGATGAAATATTGAAATGTTAATGATGAATTTAGTTATTTTGTTACACATATTTTAGATGTAATGGAAAATTTGTATGCTTCTATATATAATTAGTTAATTCAACAAATACATAAACTTGCTTCCAATTCCACCATTTATTTCAAATATAGTTCCTAAAAGTTATTATAAATCTAATAAAAAGGTTTTTGGATTAAAAAAAGTGACGTTACATATGGCTTTATTCACATATTACATAAATGAAGGAGAGATTGTATGCTACAATGTTAATGGCTTTTTCTAGATAAAAGATTGCGTATGGGTGAGAGTATGATGTCATAAATACAAAATAAAGCCAATGTAGACCATAAGCTCTATATAATGCTCAACTAGAAAAATTACAAAAAAAAAAATTTATTACAGGTGGTCACTATAGTCCAACCTTAAATGGAAAACATAAATATAACTAACTCGATATGTTCTTAAACTTTTTGAATTTCCAAATCTTCCAACTTGATTATTGATTGCCTTTCTCTCTCTCTCTTTTTCCCTAGTTTCTTGAATTGATGCCTTACTCTTGTCTTGAGATGCACTGACTGATACACTTTCTTAGAAGGTATATACATTAACATATGAAACATTAAAGATGGAATCATATGTATTCATGAAATTTAAACAAGAAACCTTACCATTATTAAAGATTAAGAGTAGCACTTGTCAGGTGACCCTAGGAATGACATATTATATATTCTAAAATTGTGTCTAATAATTTTGCATTTCTTGCAAGTGATAAGTCCTCTAATTCTTGTTGACAGAGAACCTTTCTTACCTTGACTAGTTTCTTTTTTTCTTTGGTCTACCTATTTTTTTCTTATAGGTCGGAAGTTTTATAATGTGCCCACGTTATTTCCCATGCACTAGGTAAAACTATTCACCTAGAACTAGATTTGTGCTTTTCCAATAACATGTTAAATAAATCTCCTTAGTGTAGTACTCATATATATGTTCTTATAGATCTCCTTTCTCTAAAATGAATAATAAAATCATATAGAAATAAGGTATAACTTTTGAACCTATATGGGTATAAAGGGATAATAGTCAAGTCTTATTTGCCAAAAGTGGAATATTTTATTTTCAAGGTTAACTATAAAGCGGTCATTTATGTAGTGTTCAACTTGAAAATTTTCCACTCCCTGAAAATAATTAATAATCTCATTTTTATTCTTCTTCGACTTGCTAAGAATTTTGGAACATATGTTGCAATTATATGCAACAATATTTATCTTCTTCTTATAGAATCTCTTCATAATTGGCCTTTTTATGACCTTTAAACAAGTTAAAATCAATTTTCCCTTGTATTTTTCAAGTGCAGTTAAACACACTACAATGCTATTTTATAGTAACTCACTCTTGCATCTTTTATCAAAAGCGCACGCACACACACACACACACACATACACTGGCATACTCACACAGACACACACAGACATACATACATACATACCATCTTTTTTTAAGAATGGATTTGTAACCAGTCATGTGTCTTCTTGTTCATACTCTTCAACTTACTCATTTGCCTTTCATATCCTTCTCAATTAAAATTATGAGCTATAATCCATATTTGTTCTTTGATGATAATAAAGACTTTATATTGTCTATGTCAGTTTGCCATAAATCCTTAAAACAATAACAATAATCAAAATGGATGTACTCATGTTTAAATTAATCATACGGGAATTGCATCATATGAATAAAAGAAATTCAACATTAAATTAGGTAAAATTTTAAATTAAAACGAAACTTAGTATTTTTAATAATTTACTTTTTTTATCATTCATAAGAGCCTATGAGTAACTATTGCCGAAGTCATTAAGTAGACATCAAAGAAACCATTTCTAATTTTCTTTGTTCTCAACTCTAACAACAACCTAACCCAAAGGATATATGTTATTATTTGGATCCCTTTCAATTGCTACCACTAGTTGTTTACCATATCTGGTTTTCAAATGACACATATCAATGCATATAATAGGCCTATAAGAATTAGCAAACCCAGAATTTACTTATTCTAGACAATAAATCAAATATACCTTTATGAGATTTGATATAAAGTGAGTTACACTTGTTTCTTTCTATTATAGCTAATAAGTATCCTCTTTCATCATTAAACAATAAAAGTAAGGCATGTCTCTTAACTTAATATGCTTTAATGTATGAAATATATAGTTAATAATCCTTTAAAAAATCCTTTTTTACCTGGAAATATAATAACTATATTCTTCTCTGGCTTGGACAGAATGTCAGAATATATATTGTAATTGTACATATCAATCCCAAGCTTCTTCTAATGGAATCTCTTTAATTGCCCTTCTTATGATCTTTAAGCAAGTCAACGAATTAAAACACTCAACAATATTATTTTATAGTAACTCGCTCTTACATCTTCTATTAAAAGAATATATATACCCTCTTTTTTCAAAAATGGATTTGTAACTAGTTATATGTCCCCTAATTCTTACTCTTCAACTTATTCATTTTCCTTTCATAGCCTTCTTAGGTAAAATCAAGAGCTATAATCCATATTTGATCTTTGATGATAATATCTTTACATTTTTTATGTAAGTTTTCCTAATAAATGCCTAAAATGATAACAATGATCAAAGTGGGCATACTTTTGTTTAAACAATTCTTGTAGAACCTACATAATATGAATTAAAGAAACTCAACTTTAAATTAGGTGAAAATTTAAATCGAAACAAAACTTATAGTATTTTAATATTTTACATTTTGTCTATCATTCATGAGAACCTATAAGTATCTACTGCCAGTAGACATCGAATGAACCATTTCAATTTTCTTTGTCCTCAACTCTAACTACAACCTAAGATAGTGTTACTTATTTTAGATTATATACCTTCATGACATCTGATATCAAGTGAGTTGCCTTTGCTTCTTTTGATTATAGCCAAAAAGTATCCTATTAATTTCTTACATTATGCTCCTTCATCATCAAAAAGTAAAAGCAAGGCATCTCTTAGCTTAATATGCTTTAATGTATGAAATATCTTACTAATAAACCATTAAAACAACCCTTTTTAACCTAAAAAATTTATTAACTATGATTATCTCTAAAGTGTGCCACATACTTATTAATAGTCTACTGGTAATTAATCTTCTTACTATTATATGCAGTGTTTTGAAAACTGGACCAAACCGGTCGGTCGGACCGAAAAATTGGTGAATCGGAGCATGAAACGGTCCGATTTAGCCCGTATTTTTTGTGAGTGATTGACATGTTCATTTTACGATCGGACCGGTAAAAACCGCTGAACCGGTGAGAGAAAGAACCGACCGGTCTATTTAAAATGTCTTGATTTTGATGATTTCAACTTGAATGAATATTATAATTAGTGATTTTTTAGTCTTTTTGATGAAATATAACTAGTGAGCTTTATTATCTTACTTTTATGTAATGTTAGTGAACTTAAATTTTTATATATATTTGATATTTGAAGGTTTAAGTTAAGTTTATAATTAGATAAATAATTAAATAGTATGTTTAAAAATTATCTTATATATAATATATAAAATAAAATTTTATATATTTATTAATTACCGGTTCGATCACGGTTGAATTCCGGTTGAACTATTGACCCTTGAATCAGTTGCTTTTCCAGTTCAGTCACCGATCTGGTTTTTAAAACATTGATTATATTTTCTACTACAAGTATGGGTGCCTTAGAATCTCTTAATCTAAAGTATTCATTTGCATTAGGCTTACATGTATTCTCTGCCCGCATTTCTTCTTTCACTTGATAGTAACTCTTAACCTATTATTTCAATATACACACAGTTAAATCCCTTTAGGATATTTATGTTCTTTAAAGACTTTCTAGAAATGTTAACATAATAAAAAATAATTCCTTTCTTTATAATAATTTTCGCATCCAAATTACTTAAAGAACTAAAGTGAGGTTAATAAAGTGAGGTTAATTTGATTTCTTCGTCTCATCATCTAAACATCCATCTAGGCTAAAAATGTCTTTATTGTCAACTTTAATCTTATTATCTCCTAAATCAATATTCTTTGTACATGCAAAACTCATTCATATTAGTTAATTCTTCTTCATACCATACTAAAAAAATCTTTGTAATTTATACACTTGAATATCCTAACTTTATAAAATATATTAATAACTATTCATTATATATTAGGTCTTCTAAATCATTAAAGATTATGTACTATCAACTATGTCTACTTTATTGGTTGCTTTAATTCCTACAACTATGTATGCTTTATTGGCTAATTCAATTTCTACCTTAGTGGGTGCTTTAATGGGAGCTTCAATGGCTTCTTTAGTAGTTGATTAAGTGGTTACTTCAACTCTTACTTAGGCTACTTTAATGTATATTGGGGTATCATCATCTTTAATTACTTTAATAGATATATCTTCCATAGGGTCATTAAAAGTTCACATTTTAGGATACTTCTCTCCATCCAAATACACCTTAATTATCTTAAGTTTTCATTTTTTATTGTCTTTATTAACTTCCTTACATCATTATCATTACGTATGTTCTTCAATCATCTTCAAATGATTCATATGGGGATTATAAATGCATACATACATATATATAAATTCCCATGGTTATCCATACAATTATTTCAAGGTTGCTTCTCCCAAACTCCTTTGGACATGCAATTGGAGGATAAGGTAACCTAACTTAATCATCTCCTAGGTTTATTTATAAATAAATTATGTATAGAAGTGATCAAGAACTAGGCATTGATTGCCCACTAGTATTCTCTTATGTGAAATAAGCTTCTTATCCTAAGATTTTCATTTACTTTGAGGCTTGTAATAAAAAAAAGGCTCATTCCCTTTGACAAAACAAGAGGCACCAACAATTTGAATTGTATGTTGTGTTTGACGAACCAAAAAAGCAATGTACATCCTTTATTTAATTGCACTTATTCGTATAAGGTTTGGAGGGATGCTATTGGCCTTTGCAACCTAGATTTATATGTCAAAGGATTATTAGGAATAATCCAATGGCTATGTTCCCTTTCTAGGGGTCATAAAGATGAAAGATTATTGTGTAGCTAGGTTCTTGACAACAAGGCTTATGGTGTTTGGAGGGAAACGAGCTAAAGGGTCTTTAAAGGCAAGTTTAACTCTCCAGAACGAGTATGTGAATGCAAGATTAAACATATCATGGAGCTACTTATGGCCAAAGTGCAAGGCCCTAACATATATCTTAGAAATACAATAGAAAGTCTAAGGTGTATTAATAAATGAACATAATGAATTAAGAGCATCATAATGAATACATCCAAGCATAATAAGAGGCATAATGGTACTTAATGTAAAAGACATGGAAAAATGGGTAATTTGTTCATTTCGACGTGGGCATACATAATTATGGATGAGAATGAAATTAATTGATGAGATTATATGTTAATGTGAGAATTACAGGAAAAAGAAGGACCAATGTGAAATTTTCCTAAAATCAACACATGAACTAATTGGATTAAAACATATATGATCAATAAGAATAAAGCATGTATGTCCAATAGGAATTAAGCATGTGTGTAAGTCTTGAAAGTGCAAGAAATGGGCACATGGAGAGGAGAGAGGGACAAACTTTTAGGATTTGAATTCCATATTTTTCCTCTCTCATTTTCTCTCCACTTCATCTTCTTCATCCCATCATTTTTCATGTAAGGAATCAAGGTAATCTTAGGTAGAAATCAAGGTGAAATTTACTGCTTTTCTCTTCATCTTTATCTTTTCTCGCTTTACTTATAAAGAATTAGAATTATAATGTTGGAATTGGGATTGAGATATGTATTTGTGATATTTCTACTGGGTGAGTGAAGCAAAGCAAAAGAAGAAGAAGGGAAGGCATTAGAAGAACTACTTAGCCAATTTTAAGGCTTGGGACTACACTTAGTTTAATTTCTCTTTATGTGTACGTTTGAATGAATACAAAGATTCATTTGGATATGGAATGGTTTCTAAGATGGTGTTTTGGTGTCATTTTGGTGTTACCTTGCATGTAATTAGTTGAATATGATAAGAGAGTATCGTGTAGTGGAATTATGTCTTATGTTTGTTTGAACTAGTCACATTGTTTGGGTCATAACTCAACCTAAAGACCTCTAAATTGGGTGATTTTAGTTGCATACGAAACCTAAGGCATAGAAATAGAAATATCTAGAAGCAACTGACTTAATTCTAGCTTTATGACATTGTAAATTAAGATTGAAATTGGTGACTTGATGCTGCCCCTGTTTTGGAGCATCTTGTTATGTTTAGTCTATATCTCATGATTTAGAAGTCTAAATGGTTTTATTTTTAGTGATTTGGAAACTAGAGAATAGGGGAAAATTGTCTACAATATTTCAAAACCTAATTCAAATGTTTTCTATATGCATATTATGAAACAAGTAAAGGTATGAACGACAAGTGTCTATCATGATCGTGCATGATTGTGACGTGAGTATCATGATCGTGGCTGAGTAGACAACTCTTTTGTCATGTCCATGACACTCCAGACATGATCATGACCTTGGAAAAGGGTCTTCTGTCATTACCATGACCTTGTTTTCATTTCTAATTTCTTTTACCACATCTTATCCCTACCTTTTTGAATGTGTATGAAACTTTTCAAACACCTAGAAATAAATGAAATAGGACTTACCAAATGTGAATTTTTGATGATTAAACATTGGAACTTAAGAGTAGGTATAATGTATGCTAAAGACAATTTACATGTACATAGATGATTTGTATGCATATTTATTGCTCATATATGTGTAGTATGCACTTCTATACAAATTTTATAAGTTCAAGTGAATATCATATGATAAATTATGAAATGGGCAAATGATTAAAGGAAATGTAACAGTGCCTGCTCTATTATCTTGGTGGTGGATAGATGGGCATACTTATAAATGCAGTTGCTACAGTTTGCCACCAATGGTATCTTCATTTCGAGACTATAAATGTCTCCACAGTTTGATGTTTTCAGGTATCCACAATTTGTTACTCTCGGGTATCATAGTTTTGATATCTTCAACAGCTCCAGTTATCCAAACCTATAGGAATGTTCAGGCCTAATGGTTATAAATAAGAAACACAATATGACATCATAAATAATTGGTATTGATGATCATTTACATTTGTATTGATAATTTGTATCAATGAGTGATGTGTGTTTAATTGATTATACATTTATCTCACAACACTTAGTGATTATTGCTATGAAATGCTTAAAGACATTCACTTTAGTTCATATTTAGTTTTAGCTACAATTTGGAAGCGAAAGAGCTAAAGTGAGTTGAAAGCACAATACTTGAGCCGTCTTCTTGAGATTCACACTCACTTGTCTTTATAGAATAAGAAAAAGAAGGAATAAAGCAAAAGGAGACAAAAAATGCCAAAAGGAATGAAGAATGACAAAGTCATGTCATGAGATGTATCTCACGACCATGAAAAATAAGTCATGGCTGTGAGACACTTCTCACGCTTGTACCAAATGTGTGTAGGCATGAAACACCAATTCAAGCCTATGACATTTTGTTAACTCACTCAAAACCGTATTTTTTAAATATAAATAGACATAATGTGACTACAGATGGGTATGAAAGGTCTGAGGAATCGTTTTAGAGTTGTGAGGTCTCAATTTTGAAGAAGAGAAGGGGCAAGGCTCCCTTCCTTTGGAGACCCATAGAGGGTTAATCTCCTTGACGTCAGTTTAAAGGTGATATCTACGGAGAAGAACCCAATTAAACATTCTCTCCATTATGTTTGTTGTTCTTTCTCTCTTAGGAATCGATTATGCCATGTTTATTGAATTGGGTATTGTGTAAGAATAATTGAATGCTCTATTTGATTGTTTTTATATATGAACTCATTGCTAGAATATAATACAATACATAATCATTGTGTTTCTTATTCATTTGTAGCAACTAATGGTTTTAAGTTATTAAGGATAATGTAACATAGGTTAAATGACCCGAGCTTATGTAGTTGTTACCTTGACTATACAATGATTATACATTTATCCCATAACATTTAGTGATTATTGCTATGAAATACTTAAAGACATTCACTTTAGTTCATATTTAGTTTTAGGTACAATTTGAAAGCAAAGGAGTCAAAGTGAGTCGAAAGCACAATATTTGAGTCATCTTCTTGAGATTCACACTCATTTGTCTTCATGGAACAAGAAGAAGAAGAAGGAATAGAGCAAGATGAGACAAGAAAATTCCAAAAGGAATGAAGAATGACAAAGTTATGCCATGAGATGTATCTTATGGCCATGAAAAATAAGTCATAGCTGTGAGACACTTCTCAAGCCCATGACTTTTTACTAGCTCACCCAAAACCCTACTTTCTAATATAAAAACACATAATTTGATGATAGATGCATATGAAAGGTTTAAGTAATAGTTTTTAAAGTTATGAGGTCTCAATTTTGAAGAAGAGAAGGGGTAAAGCTCCATTCCTATGGAGACCTGTGGAGGGCTGAGTTTCTCGATGCCAGTTTGGAGGCAATATCAACACCGAAGAATCCGGTTAAGCATTCTCTTCATTGTGTTTGTTATTCTTTCTCTCTTAGGAATTGATTATAATATCTTGTGTTTATTTAATTGAGTATTGTGTAAGAATGATTGAATGCTTTATTTGATTATTTTTATATATTAACCTATTGCTAGAATCAAATACAATACATAATTGTTGTGTTTCTAATTCATTTATGGCAACTAATAGTTTTGAATCATTAGGGATAACATAAACTAGTTTAAATGACCCAAACTTGTATGGTTGTTGCCTTAATTAATTTGTTTTCCTAACTTGTAATGTGACTATCTAATTAAATCTAGAGAGCTTGTTTTAGGTTGTTCGATAGCTAGGTTTAATTAACGAACTCATCTTAATTAAACATGACCTAAGGGTAAACTAGGGTTAACAAATTTTGTTATTAACCTAAGATTAATAGTTGCTAGTGTTGGAAAATCCCAGGGTGTTCATCACATGAACACAGTGCGGAATTTAAAATTTTGAGTCCCGGGACATTCCCGAAAGCCAGGATCCATGTGTATGTATAACTAGTCAAACTATAACGACCAAAGGAGACCGTCTCTAACGGTATCCACGCAGAGGTCGGAAAACCTAACCGGGACAAACCCCTTTGACCCGGGAATAGCTAGAACAAGGTAAAGAGTGTGCTAGCACTAACCTTGATCTTGGAGAGCAAGAGATTGAACATAGGTGGAGCCTTGGAGAGTAGAAGCTATCGTGAGAGTAAGAGAGGAAGAAGATGAAAATCACATTTCAAAGCTTAACTATTAAGCATTCGGCCCTCTCCTCCAAAAACCACCGAATAAGCTTGCTTCTCTAACCTTCTTATATGTATATTTAACTAATTAAAACATATGAAGGCATGGTTAGGAGACTAGCCACGTTGGTGGCTTAAAAGGCATTGAAAAATTAACTTAATCATTAAGTTTGACTTTTCAAACTCATTTTCTTCTCCATTTGCTTCACTCCACCGAACACTCACATATATATATATATAATTAATTAATTCTCAATTAATTAATTAATATATATATATTTTGAAAAGTCGATTAAATTAGAATTGGTCCTACCGGTCTCATCAGCCCCGTGGCGAAAGATCGCGGAAGCGGTTTCAACAATGTCAATATCGCGATCTCATCGGGACATATCCCAATCTCATCGGGATCCATTTAATCCTATTGCTCTCCGGATATCGGATCTACGTAAAACTATTTCTGATTCTCCGAAGTCACTCTTATCGTGTGACCCATTAGGTTCCGGTTATGTTGGCCACTTAGATTAACACTTAATCCAAGCAAGTCATGAGCGGTATCTAGCAATACATCATGACCCCAATTGACCGGAAAGTAATTGGTTTGACTAATAAAACCATATCACGAACCCTTCCATGACAATTACTATGCAATTAGTCCTTTCAACATCTATATACCCCACTTGGTTTGAGTATGGGCAATGTAAACTCTTACTAGGCCGATCGATCAAATCTAGTCCAAGTGTAATCAGTTCTCGTCCTAGGAATCATTACTTGATATGTCCATAAAGACCCTCTTCATGACACATGTGTGCTCGGCGCCAGAGACTTCCAGTAATGATCCCGATAAGAGGCCATGGGTATCTCTTCGCTATCACGAAGTGGTGAATCCTCTATTGGCTACTCAATTACCTTGAATACCTCAAACTGTACCCAATCACCACCCTATGGCGACCTCGAAAGGCAACAAGGAATGGAATCAAAGCACGAATCGAGATTCAAGATATCCTTGAGTACCTCAAGTCTAAGGATACTTGCACCATTCTATGATGAGATTATCATCGACATTTGTATAGGACATCCATGTGATGATCTCATGGCAGGTCATCAATGTACTTCCTACTACTAGTAAGCATCCATATGTCAAATCTAAATATCTCAATATTTACAGTTTTTGAGATCCTTTGCTTGATCCAATCGAGGAGTTTGACGTATCTAGTCTATCCGGATTAACGATGTCGGTCTCATTAATCCTATGACTAGGGATAATTTGAATCTTGACATAATTGCATGATAGGAATCTCGGTAGTATGATCGCATCATAATTTCCTTCATGCTATGTCATATATCATGGACTTCATAAATTTGATTAAAGATCACAATCAATTCATAATAAAATGAACATCAAATAAATGAAATATGCCTTGCTTTATTTATTCATAAAGTCATACATGACTATGAACAAAAGCGCGTTAAAGGGATTGCCTTTAGGGCACTACTCTAACAATCTTATGGTGCTGTACACATATAAGTCGACTTACGAATGGACAAGTCGACTTATCGATCTAGAAACAAGCCTGAAGTCGCCTTACACTTACAAATCTCCCACTTGACCTAAAGCCAATCGCCTTGGTATCTAATACCATAAGCGAGTACATGAGAATCAAAATTCTTACGTGACAATGGCTTTGTCAGCGGATCACAATATTTTGCTCGTGGAATTCTCTATCGGGACATCACCTCGAGCAATGATCTCCGAATCAAATGGTATCGGTAGATGCGTGTTTGGATCGTTGATGAGACCTTGGTTCCTTTGCTGCATGAATAGCTCCATTGTTGTCACAATACAATGTATGGGTCCATCACGCTAGGAACCACACCAAGTTCGATAATGAACTTCTTGATCCAACGGCTTCTTTTCTGCGTCGATGCGGCAATGTACTCTGTCTCGGTCGTTGAATCGTGATCGTCTCTGTTTGGAACTCTTCCAACCGATCGCTCCGCCGATCGATGTGAAAACATAACCTGATTGGGACTTGGAATCGTCATTATCAGTTGAAAATCGGCATCTGTATGCCGCTCACTTGGAAATTTCCATCTCCATATATCGAAAACATCCTTAGTTGTTCGCAGTACTTTAGGATATTCTTGACACCACCCATGACCTTCACGGGATCCGATTGGTATCGCTCGTAACACTTAGAGCATATGATACATCGGGTCTCGTACATAGCATTAAGTACATAATAGATCCTCTGCGGATGCATACGGGATCATATTCATACGCATCCTCTCGTCACTGTGTCCGAGGACACATAGACTTCGAGTGTTATCCCATGAGCAATGGGAAGAAACCCTCTCTTGGATTGCTCCATGCTAAACCTCTTTAGCACCTTGTCTATGTCGTTGACCGTGAAAGACCAAGCAACCTCTTGATCTATTTCTATAAATCTTTATCCCAGGATATAAGTTGCTTCTCCAAGGTCTTTCATGGCAAATTGTTTGGACAACTAAATTTTTACTGATCAAGAAGATAGAGACATCGTTTCCTAGTAACAATATGTCATCTACATATAACACAAGGAATACGATTGCGGTTCCATTAACCTTCTTGTACACGGTGTTCATCCGGATTTTGTGAAACCAAACTCTTTGATTGTCTCATCAAACGGATATTCCAACTCTGGATGCTTGCTTCAATCCATAAATGGATTTACGAAGCTTGCATACCTTTTCGCCATCGGTGAAAATGAAGCCCTCGAGTTGTGTCATGTACACATCCTCGGCCGATTTCCATTCGGAAAGTTGTCTTCACATCCATTTTCCATATCTCATAATCATAATGGCGGCGATGGCTAGGAGTATCCTAATGGATTTAAGCATTGCTCTTTGATGAAGGTCTCGTCATAGTCAACTCCTTGTCTTTGACGAAAGCCTTTAACCACAAGCCTCGCTTTATAGGTAATCACATTACCATCCATGTCGATTTTCTTCTTGAAAACCCATTTGCACCTATAGATTTTATCCTTGGTGCATCAACCAAAGTCCATACCGGTTTTCATACATGGAATCCATTTGATTTCATGGCACGAAGCCATTTTAGGACTCGAACTCTTGAAACCTCTTCATAGGTCGTGGGCTCATCATCCTCTATGAGCAATCGTCATTCTGTTCACTTACGAAATCCATATCTCTCGAATAGGCGTATCCTACTTGACTTACAATTTCGTGTGAAGTAGAAGGTTGAACTGTTACCTCATCTCGTATGAGTTACGATTTGAGTTCAGCGATTGATCTGCGTCTGTCTGAGCATCTTGAACTTCTTCAAGTTCAACTTTACTCCCACTGTCCTCTTTTAAAAGAAACTCTTTCTCTAAAAAGACAACATGCGTTGAAACAAACACCTTTTGTTCCTCAGCAAGGTAGAATTGATATCCTCTTGTTTCTTTAGGATATCCTACGAACAAACACTTGTCAGATTTTGCTTCAAGCTTATCTGACTTTGTCCGCTTCACATAAGCAGGACAACCCCATACTTTCAAATAAGAAAGATAAGGTTTCTTGTTAGTCCACATCTCATATGGAGTAACATCAATCGTCTTTAATGGAACTCTGTTTAACAAGTAAGCAATTTGTCTCAAGTGCATACCCCAAAAGGATTTTGGTAGCTGTGCAAAGCCCATCATAGATCGTACCATGTCCAACAAGGTTCGATTTCTCCTTCTGCCACACCATTATCTTTGTGGTGTGTAAGGAGGAGTCCACCGAGATAAAATCCCATTATCTACGAGATAATCCAAAACTCTTGGTCTAAGTATTCCTACCATGATCGGATCGTAATGTTTTGATACTTTTACCAAGTTGTTTTCTACTTCATTCTGAATTGTTTGAACTTTTCAAGCGCTTGATTTGTATCTCATTAGATCTGAGATACCCATATCGAGAATAATCATCGATAAAGGTAATGAAGTAACAACAACCATTTACGGCATGGATGGACATCGGACCACATACATCTGAATGTATTAGATCTAATAATCCAGTCGCTCGTTCACCCTTTCCCTTAAAAGGTAACTTAGTCATCTTGCCTAATAAACAAGATTCACATGTGTCATAAGATTCATAATCGAATGACCCTAAACTTCCATTCTTATGGAGCTTAGCGATGCGTCTCTTATTTATATGGCCAAGGCGACAATGCCATAAGTAAGTTGATTTTAAATTATCTCTTTTATTTCTTTTTGCGTCATTGACATTCATAACCGGATGTGACATATCTAATATGTAAACACTGTTGCATAATGTACCAGTACCATAAAACATTCCATTTGAGCTAATAGAACAACCATTGTTACCAAAAGACAAATGGAAACCAACTCTATTTAAACAAGAAACAGACAATATGTTCTTTGTTAACACGGGTACAAAATAACAATCATCCAAGTTAAGTACAAGCCCACTGGGAGTGTCAAAACATAAGTCCCTACGGCTAATGCGTGAACTCTTGCTCCATTACCAACACGCAGTCCATTTCTCCCTTTATGAGTCGCCATCGTCACGAGGCCCTGCGTATCATTGCATATGTGTGAGCCACAACCGGTATCTAATACCCATATGTTATAATCGAAGCAGTATTAACCTCGATAACAAACATACACGAAGAAGTCGAGGCATCGATGCCTTCTTACGCTTCAGCTTCTTCGGATAGACTTTGCGATTCGCCTCCGATGACCGGTCTTACCGATGGAAGCGGTACCTTTTGGTGCGATCTCTTTGGTCTTCTTCTTGCCTTTGGTGTGCTTCCTTTGGATTTTCCTTGGGTTTCTTACCCTTCTTCTTCTTCTTTCTTTTCTTGGAACCAGAGGAAGAAGAATCCACCAATAACAACGCCTTGCTATCTTGCTTGACAGCTTGTTCTGCTGTCTTGAGCAGATTGATCAGCTCGGGAATTATGGTGGATATTTGGTTCATCCGATAGTTCAACACAAACTGTGAATAACTATCTGACAAGCCAACAAGAATCAAGTCTATATTTAACTCACAATCCATCACAAAACCTAAGACAACCAACCTCTCAATATAGCCATTCATCTTCAATGCATATTGCACTGCAGATGAACCAGGAGTCATCTTCGTTGTAAAGAGCAACCTTGAGGTCTCGAACCGTTCGGACCGAGCTTGCTCATCAAACAACTCTCGTAGATGAAACACTATCGTATGAGCATCCATAGACTCGTCTTTACTTCGCACTCGGTGACATCGATGCAAGCATAATGCGGTGGCTATGTCATCGCTTTTAGATGCTTACGATATGCCTTCGATCAACATCGAAGCTCCTTCAAAGAAGTGGATCCGAAGCGGAAAATCAAGGATATATCCTAGATCCTTAGATCGAGAACAATTCTCGATTTGCATCAATCAAGAAAATTTGGTCCATTAATTTGTTTGAGTCCATTAGAGTATGCGAAGATTCACACTGGTCGACATCTTGACCAACCTAAACATAGAGAGAAAGAAAGTTAGAATAGAATTAAATGTATGATCATAAGGATTTAAATGACATACATATGGCTCCCACTAGTTTCAATAGAATCCATAACCCTCATCATGAATCCAAGAAACAAAATGGCCAATGACCTGGTGGGTCGATATCCGACATTGCTAAGAATGACCTTGGGGTTAGCCAACAAGCCACCTTAGGTCAATCGGTGAGTATCGGTCATACCAATTGCATCACGAATGCAACTATCGCTCAGTGCTATCAACAGTTGATGTATGCACATACATTGGGTTATCAACACTTGATGCGTGTATATCTGATGTACACTACCCAATGTCGCCTCTGTCCACGTTGATCTTGAGGTTAGCTCAACAAATCAACGCTTCTAGGAAAACCGACCCATTAATCCGAAAATCACATTTTCATGGTTTGAACATATTCGTATAGAGTGAGCTTGAGGTTAGCTCAACAACCCAACCCTATAAAAACTCTGGTTCTTACCATATTAATGGAAGGCGTTAGTTTTCATATTTTAAGTGAGAGATGTTAGGTCTCATCTTTCTGATCTCATCCAAGCTATAGGATCATAGTCACCTTGACTATATGGACTGATTTAGGGCATTATATCAATCATATTGAATTCATACCGAAAATCATCCATCATCCCACCTCGACTGATACAAGTCGACTTATTACGATACAAGTGGACTTATCTTTGTTAATATGTACAAGTCGCCTTATACCAAAGGTACAAGTCGACTTATACGACTCTTGCATATGTAAATCGACTTATCAACTGCATAAGTCGCCTTACACAAGGAAATTTGCTATCTAGTCGGCTAATTCTCAATCCAGGCATTTCCAATTCACAATACCATATACCAAGTATATTATCCTTTATATTAATGTGCTAATGAAACATTTTCATTGAAACATGCATGCCATATAGTCAAACTATATATGAAAACCTTGAAACCGATTAATCCACCATTAATCACTAGATTTCCACATAATTCAAGGACACCAAATAATCATACTAAATAGCTCTAGATAGTCTACACATTATCAAGATTACTCCGGCACTTGTCACAAAAATTGCGACGGCCAAAATAAGCAAGATAATGGAATAAGCTAATAAGATGCTAAAGTGACCTATTCACCATCCGAAAATTATTGGAAACCCAATTTCAAGAATCTCATTTTGGGATGCATGTCACATCAATATAACACATTTTTAATCACTATAAAAATGATTCAAGGCATTGGAACCGAAAATAACACAAGCAATCATTTCAAACAAAACAGCCCCAGCATGTTTCTCAAAACTGCCAAGCTCTGCCTTTTGCTCAAAATGATCATTGAAACAATTTCAATAAATTCTGAGAAAATTACAAAAGTTAAAACATGTTCCTAACATGCTCCATGAATTTTTCCAGGATTTATTTCCTACAAAATCTCATTGAACCTCAGCAATCTAGCTGAACCAGAATCTGTGTTTTTCAACACAGACATTCCCAGAAGCATACAAGAAATTCGGAAATAAATAGTAAATCACCTTGAAAACATTTTTCCATCCACAGAGACATTCAAAAACATCTTAGGGACATTTCGGTGAAAACCAATCCGAAATTTTTTTTTCTAGAATTTATTCTCGAATTTACAAGCATACCTGTTTCAGAAACGTTCAACAAGACAGCATCCGAAACTTGAGGGAATTAAATAGCAAAAACATATCAAACGACATCGATAAATTTTTTCCTTTTATAGACACATTCAAAAATATCTTATGAGCAGGTCTATGCAAGAAAATTTCGAAAACCCTAATTCTAAACTGGTTCGAAATTGCACACAGTCAGCATGCTACACAGCTCAATTCACAAAGGAACTCCGACCTAGTTATCATTTCGACTGTTTATACAACACAAGCGGCTCTGATACCACTGTTGGAAAATCCCGGGGTGTTCATCACATGAACACAGTGCGGAATTTAAAATTTTGAGTCCCGGGACATTCCCAAAAGCCAGGATCCATGTGTATGTATAACTAGTCAAACTATAACGACCAAAGGAGACCGTCTCTAACGGTATCCACGCAGAGGTCGGAAAACCTAACCGGGACAAACCCCTTTGACCCGGGAATAGCTAGAACAAGGTAAAGAGTGTGCTAGCACTAAACTTGATCTTGGAGAGCAAGAGATTGAACCTAGGTGGAGCCTTGGAGAGTAGAAGCTATCGTGAGAGTAAGAGAGGAAGAAGATGAAAATCACATTTCAAAGCTTAACTATTAAGCATTCGGCCCTCTCCTCCAAAAACCACCGAATAAGCTTGCTTCTCTAACCTTCTTATATGTATATTTAACTAATTAAAACATATGAAGGCATGGTTAGGAGACTAGCCACGTTGGTGGCTTAAAAGGCATTGAAAAATTAACTTAATCATTAAGTTTGACTTTTCAAACTCATTTTCTTCTCCGTTTGCTTTACTCCACCGAACACTCACATATATATATATATAATTAATTAATTCTTAATTAATTAATTAATATATATATATTTGCTGAAGAGGTCCAGTCAAATTGGGGTCGGTCCTACCGGTCTAAGGCCCGCCGTGAAAGATCATGGGAAGCGGTTTCAAGAATGTCAATGTCGCGATCTCATCGGGACATATCCCAATCTCATCGGGATCCATTTAATCCTATTGCTCTTCAGATATCGGATCTCATGCGAAACTATTTTACAGATTCTCAAGTCACTCTTATCGTGTGACCCATTAGGTTCCGGTTATGTTGGCCACTTAGATTAACACTTAATCGAGCAAGTCATGAGCGGTATCTAGCAACACATCATGACCCCAATTGACCGGAAAGTAATTGGTTTGACTAATGAAACCATATCACGAACCCTTCCATAGACAATTCTTGTGCAATTCGTCCTTTCAACATCTATACCCCACTTGGTTTGAGTATGGGCAATGTGTCAACTCTTACTAGATGATCGGATCAAATCTAGTCCAAGTGTAATCGGTTCTCGTCCTAGGAATCATTACTT
Source organism: Erythroxylum novogranatense (assembly GCA_029891385.1). Classification (NCBI taxonomy): domain Eukaryota; kingdom Viridiplantae; phylum Streptophyta; class Magnoliopsida; order Malpighiales; family Erythroxylaceae; genus Erythroxylum; species Erythroxylum novogranatense. Next base: position 51,779,593 of record CM057234.1, on the reverse strand, counting down.
GATATGTCCATGAAGACCCTCTTCATGACACATGTGTCTCGGCGCGAGACTTCAGTAATGATCACGATAAGAGGCCATGGGTATCTCTTCTGCTATCACAGAAGTGGTGAATCCTCTATTGGCTACTCAATTACCTTCGAATACCTCAAACTGTACCCAATCACCACCCTATGAGCGACCTCTGAAAGACAACAAGGAATTGAGTCAAAGCACAGAATAAGTACCCAAGATATCCTTGAGTACCTCAAGTCTAAGGATACTTGCACCATTGCTATGATGAGATTATCACTGACATTTGTATAAGACATCCATGTGATGATCTCATGGCAGGTCATCCAATGTACTTACTACCACTAGTAAGCATCCACATGTCAAATCTAAATATCTCAATATTTACAGTTTTACGAGATCCTTGCTTGATCCAATCGAGGAGTTTGTCATATCTTAGTCTATCCGGATTAACGATGTCGGTCTCATTAATCCTATGACTAGGGATAATTTGAATCTTGACATAATTGCACATGATAGGAATCTCGGTAGTATGATCGCATCATAATTTCCTTCATGCTATGTCATATATCATGGACTTCATAAATTTGATTAAAGATCACAATCAATTCATAATAAAATGAACATCAAATAAATGAAATATGCCTTGCTTTATTTATTCATAAAGTGCATGCATGACTATGAACAAAACGCGCTAAAGGGGATTGCCTTTAGGGCACTACTCTAACAATCTTATGGTACTGTACACATATAAGTCGACTTATACGAATGGACAAGTCGACTTATCAGTACCGAGCAAGCACAAGTCGCCTTACACTTACAGCTAGGAGAAGTATTTATCACTTTTCATTATAGAACAAGTAGAGGTATGAATGACGAGTGTTTGTCACGATCTTGATAGTGGTGTCATGATCACTATCAAGATCGTGGCACAACATCTAGATCTTTTGTCATGATTATGACATAGGTATCACAATCGTGACCGAGTAGATAACTCTTCTATCATGTTCGTGACACTGCAAACATGATCATGACCCTGTAGAAGGGTCTTCTGCCATTATCATGACATTTTTTTCATTTCTGATTTTTTTACCATATCTTATCCCTACCTTTTTAAATGTGTATGAAACTTTTCAAACACCCATAAATAAATGAAATAGGACTTACCACATGTGAATTGTTGATGATTAAACATTGGAACTTAAGAGTGGGCATAATGTATGCTAAAGACAATTTACATATACATAGACGATTTGTATGCATATTTATTGCTCATATATTCATAGTATGCACTTCGATACGTATTTATGACTTCAAGTGAATATCATATGATGAATTATGAAATGGGTAAGTGATTAAAGTAAATGTTGCAGTGCCTACTCTATTGTTTTGGTAGTGAATAAATAGGTACGCTTATAGGGCTAAAGTGCAACTGCTACAGTTTGACACTAATGGTGTCTTCATTTTGAGACTATAATGTCTCCATAGTTTGATGCCTTCGGGTATCTGTAGTTCAATACTTTTGGTTATCTAGAGTTTTGGTATCTTTGGATACCTACAGCTCATATGATCCATACCCACGAGAATGTGCAGGCCTAATGGTTATAAATAAGAAACACAACATGACAATATAAATAATTAGTATTGATGAACATTTGCAATTGTATTGATAATCTATATCAATGAGTATTGAACATCAATGTTTAGTTTATGAATGTGAATTTATGGTATATGAATAGCATATTGAAACATGTTTGCATTATATACTTTTATTAAGTATGCCATCACTATTTATATAAGTTGTGATGTTTATGAATGTGTGTACTTGGCGGATGACCGCTATTAATAGTCATTCAAACAAAGTGCTTTCCCACTAAACTTTCAAGCTTAGCACGAGTGTTAATTCGTGTAGGTCTAAGTATTAGGAGTGAGGTACAAGAAATATCTGCAGGGACCAAAACCAAATGCTAGGAGTAAAAGTACCCATGTAATGTGTTTTTTTTTTTGGTTTAAGATGATTGTACATGTAATGAATAACATTGTAATGTTTTCTTTTGGATTATCATGTAAATGTAAAATTGTAATACTACTTTTAAATGATAACATTAAGTGATACGAAATTTTGTAATATGTATATATATAGCATTGAATTGAAATGTATGTACAGGAAATTAATTGCCATGTGTGTAAGTGATTACAGGTTTCATATAAGGGGCGTTAAATAGAAAATGGAGCTTGTCACTTTCTCCACTTTGGAAATTAAATTGGTTCCACTAGTAAGTTGTCATAGTCATAACATGATATACATATATGATGACTTAATGATCTTTAATGGTCTTGAATTATATTTTGTTATATTATTCTATATATTCCATGTAAACTCGGCTAGTTATTATTACAATTTATTTACTTTCTAAAACTTATCATATTATCTTATCCTCCTCAATATTGATGTAATCCCTCTCTCACTTTCATATATCATATATGGTATAAGCTTAAAACATCTACCATAAAGACACTTAAACCTATTCTAAGATGAAAAGTATTAGTCATATTTAAATTAATAGGCACAACAACATTATAGCAGATAATTTATATCAACAGTTTGCTAGCAATTATCAATTTTGAATCCTTAATGCATGTACACTAATGATCAATTTGATTAGATAATAAAATAGGGCTTTTGAGGATTAATGATGGCTTTATTTAATGTGGTTTAAGTGTATATAAAAGCAAAAGGAAGTGGTTTTAGATAGAGCATAACTAATAATAGAACTAAAAGCACATATATAGAGACAAATTGGAAAAAAAAAATTAACAATATAAATTGGGGCTTTGCTGATAACTTACCTTTTAAACAATGATATGAGTTAGTTACATTAAGTAGAATGCAAGTAAAACATTCCATCTTAATCGGAAACGTGCAGGAGCGGACATAAAGGTACCGGGGATGAAGTCCGATTGGTGCAAGCTAATTCAGTGATGCCGGTTTGCATCTAGGTATTCAAAATCTTAGGTCAAATCTTACCCAAGATGAAAATTTTAAAAATTAGGGTTTTTTGCAAAATTTTTCAAACTTTTAAATTTTCCTCCTCTCTCCTACCTCTCCTTCCCCTTTTTTTAGTTTTAAAATAATAATAAATATTTTATTACTAATAATAATTATAAATTAAATAAAACTTTAAAGTAAATTATTTTAGTTTTATTACCAATAAATTATTTTTATTTTTATTACTAATAAATTATTTTTTTAAATTTATTTTAACATTTTATATAATATTTATTAATAAATACTAATAAATTAGTTTATAAATAATAATTTTAAAATTATTACTTATAAACTAATATTTATTTATATATTTTCAATTATTAAATTAAAATTTATATATTTTGAAATTAATTATATTTATTAATAATTATTAAATAATCTACAATATGACAATGGACTATTTTATAATTTTAAAAAAATAGAGACAATTTTATAAATTTAAAAATATTTTTGTATTATTGTAATATTTTAAATACTTTGTATTATTCTTAATTTTATAATTGTATGATGATAATTGTTTTTATTTATATTAATTGTGGTTATTATTTATATGTAAAATATTTAAAATTATTGTTATTTCATAATAATTGTCATTATTATTTATTATTAAGATTTTTGAAAGCATGATTGATGTAAACAGTAAACTAGTAAAATATACAGTACAACTGTATAATATAACAATATGGACTATTTTGCAATTCTTAAAAATTTTAGGGACTATTTCATAAATTTAAAAAATTTCCCGAAACGGTATCAAGTCCTAACTAACCTGCAGTGCGATTCAGCTCGAGCTCAATCCGATCAACCCAGATGCAGTATTCATAACATTGCTTTTAAACCTAAAAGGAATTTTAAATGTTTTTTTAATCCTCTATGCAAACTTTCAATCAATGCATACATATATAGCAAATCACTAATACAATAATCAAAAGTTGAAACCCTAATTTCAAGAATATGAGAATTAATTGAAGGTTAAAAGATAAAATTGATTTTACATACTTTAAATGTTCCAATTTGTAGATTCTATGTAAGTTCCTTTATCAAAGAGGACTATTGAGCGATAATACCTGACAATGGAAGAAGATGTAGAAGTCAAGCTCACACTTGAATCTAACTTCATGTGATACCAAGTTCCACACGACATTGTTAGTTACGTGACATAACCAAGCCATAGAGTGTGTCATGTACTTTTAAGATGCATTGTTTTGCTATGCGTTAATGGTTTTACTAATAAAGAATGATGAGAGGATGCAGGAGATAACTAAACAAATAAAATAAGGGTCAAATGATGGTTTATTAAACTTAATGATTGATCTAAAAAAATCCTAATCACAAAAGGATCCAGTGTAATTAATCCAAGCATCAACTTAGTGCTTATAATTATTTATTTTAGGTTAGTTGTACTATCTAAAATGAATTAAATGTTAAGTGCAACGAAATTATAAAAAGTATAAGAAAAATATTCAAAATAAAATTTAGATGAAAAGAATTAGCCAATAATCAAATAAAAGTTGGTTTTAGTAATTATAATTTTAATCCTTTCTTGTTTATCTTGATGTAAAATATTCCTAAATGATGTAGAGATTATTAATGTTGATATTACGGTAGAATTTTAGGAGATTTTCATTAGTTTAATATATAAAAGATAACATGTTAGGAAAAGAAAGAAAATAATATGAGTAAAATGATGTGGTTGAGACCACTCTCTATTTAAAAACGTGACTTTGATATCATAAAAAAAATTAGTAAAAATCATCCTACCATATTATCAATAAAAGAGGTGGTAGTATAAACAAGTGAGTTAATGCACAAGGAGATTTAGGGGAGTAGATCTGCTGTTCCCGTTCTGCTGTGCCCCTAGAATGGGAACAGCAGATCTGAGGCCGTAATTTAGGGCATGTTTGTGTTCATTATTGTTTTAATATTCTATTTTTCAAAAATCCATTTGTTTGAATTTTAGTTTTCAGTTTCGATTTCTTTTGGTTTTATAACTTATGAAAACTATAAAAGTAGCTTTTGTTTTCTATTTTCTTTTATAGTATGTTCATTATCAACTAAATATATATTATTTAATTATTTAATATTAATTATTAGTAAGAATTATGAATAATTTTATTTTATTTAACTTAATAAGTAATGTAAATAATTATTTTAAAATAAATAATTTCTAATTTAATAATTATTAATAAATATAATTTAAATATAAATATCTTAAAATATATAATGTTCAAATAAAATTTAATTTAATAATTAAGAAATATTTAAATAATTTTATTTTAAAATTTAATTATTTATTTTAATAAAATATAAAATTTTTCTATCAATATCAATAATATTATATAAAAAATTAAATTAAATTTATTTATTTTTTATTTATAAAATATCTAATCTTTAAGTTTTATCTAATATATAATAATTATTATTAATAAAAATATTTACAATGACATTAACAATCAAATATGCTTTTGTTTTTATTTTAAAAAGTAAAAATTAAAACAAGAAACAAAAACTAAAAATTACAATAGAAAAATAAAAGAAAAGCTAAATGATCTCTTAATGTACTACAACTGCACTAATTTAAGTTGTAAAAACAATTAATTAATTAAAATACATTTCAAGATAAATTAGATTTAGGAATTACCATAATCACATATTTAAATAGTCTTCTATCCACGACCAAAACTACATGAATCCCTTGTTTTCGAGCTTTCCACTACATCCTTGATCATCCACTCCATGTAAATGAATCCCAAAACTAAATCTATCCATTCTTTGTCCTCAACAATTCTAGTTGTATATATCTTTTTTCGTACACTATAAGATCTAAACAAGGCCAAAAATTCCTATTATAAGGTATCATAAAATAGACATTTCACATAAGCAAGAAGTGTTATATTACTTAATAGGACAGGATGGGAGGTTGGCAAGGGAGGTGTAGGAAATTAGATTGCCCAGAAATAAACTTGTTTAACAAAATACACACTCACTTTATTTTTTACTACACAACTTATTGGAACTGAGTACTTTACAATGCTTCTACACACTACACAACCTTTTTTTTCACTAACTATTCTTTTGATTTTGTACAATGCAATGTAATGGCCAAATGGCAATATCTATATGAAGTATAGTTGGTAATAACTGACCATCCACTAACTATAAGGACAACTTCAATGAAATTGTCCACCGACTATAAGGATAGCTTCAATGAAGCTATCTAAAGATATTCAAAATCTATTTGGCTTGGTTTTTTGAGCAAGTCAAATATAAAAATAAGTTTACTTTTTAACATCCTCCTTTAAACTTGGTTTAATCATTCCGAGCATATTTGTAAACTTGTAAAATAGCTCAGCTTTCAAGGGCTTTGTGAAAATATCTGCTATTTGTTCTTTAGATGCACAATACTTATAATATATTGTCATTGGACCATCTTATTGCTGTTGTAATTTGTTTCGCATCATCCATAGCCAAATTGCCTAAGTAACATAATTTGTTGCTGCTATATACTCTGTTTCTGCCAATGTGTTGAGATTCATTTTGTATCGACCGGAAAACGGTACCCGGATCTCGTCTTTGGTACCGGCCAAAAATATCGGTCGGTACCGACTAATTTCGGCTGTACCGGCTGGTAATCAAAATACTGGTCAAATATCGGCCGATACCGGAAATTTTAAAAAATTGAAGGTATCGACCGGTATTCAAAATACCGGTCAAATACCGGCTGGTACCTCAATTTTAAAAAATTGAGGGACTTTTTTGCAAAATTTTTAAAATTTCCCTCTTTTCCTCTTACCTATCCTTCCCCATTTTTTCAAAGTTTTAAAATAATAAAAATATTTTATTACCAATAATAATTTTAAATTAAATAAAATTAAAATAAATTATTTTTATTTTATTAATAATAAAATATTTTATTTAAATTTATTTTAATATTTTATATAATTTTATTAATAAATGCTAATAAAAATATTTTATTTCTTAAAATAAATAATTTTAAAATTATTTTTATAAACTAATATTTATTTTATATATTTTCAATTATTAAATCAAAATTTATATATTTTAAAATTATATTTTAAAATTAATTAAATTTATTAATAATTATCAAATTAATTTTATATGTTAAATTAAAATTGTGATTATGTCTAATTAAATGCAAAATGAAATGGAATGTGAAAACAACAATTCTAAAAAATAATTCAAAATTTTGATAAAATAGAAAATAATTAATAATTCAAAATTTTGAATTATTTTCATTATTGTATAGTTAATTATTATATTTAGATAATTATTATACATATATATATATATTATATAGATAATTATATATATATAGAAATAATTAAAACATAATAAAGATATATATAAAATAAAATGAATAATTGTCATTATTATGATTTTTAAAAACATGGTTGATGTAAACAGTAAACTAGTAAAATATACGGTACAACTTTACCAATATAAACTATTTTTGCAATTTTTAAAAATTTCAGGGATTATTTTATAATTTTAAAAAAATTTGAAGCATTTTGCAGGCAAATCGATACCGCAGATTCCGTTCTAGCGTCCAATCCGGTACCAAACCCGGTACGGTATTCATAACATTGGTTTCTGCAGTTGAAAGAGCAACTCTTTGTTGTTTCTTTAAAGAATAAGAAAATGACCCAAAACGAAGATAAAAGACATAATCTAAAGTGCCTTTTCTCTTTTCAACGTCACTAGCCCAATCATTGTCTGTATATCCAACTAGTCATATATTCTTATTGATTGAATAAAATATACCATCACCAATCGTACCTTTAATATATCTTAAAGTTCGTTTTGTGGCTTACCAATGAGGTTGTCGTGGTCAATCCATAAATCTGCTCATAAATTCCCACTCTGTAAACAATATCTGGCCTAGTTGTAATTACGTGTCTTAGACTTTCAACAAGTCTTCCAAAGTTTGTTGCATCAACCGAACCACCATTTCCATCTTTCACAAGCTTTATCCTTTCTTTAACCAGTGTTAAAATTGGCTTGCACACATCCATCTTGAATTTCTTTAAAATATCTTTTGCATATTTTTGTTATGAAATAAATATGCCTTCATTTGTTTGCTTTACCTCAATACCAAAAAAGTAGGACATTAATCCTATATTTTTCATTTCAAAGTAAGCAACCATATCCTCCTTGAATTCAAATAACAGTCTTGAATTATTACCAACAAAAATCAAATCATCCATATAAAGACAAACTATAACAATGTCTCCTTCTTTGTTGATCTTTATATATAAAATATGTTCATATGGACACTTATGAAAACCATGTTCAATGAAATAAGTATTAATACTATTATACCATGCCCTTAGTGCTTTTTTAAGACCATACAACACCTTCTTTAGCTTATAAACCTTATCTTCTTTTCCTTGCTTTACATATTCTGGTGGTTGCTCAATGTATACTTTTTTTTCAAGTACACCATTCAAAAAAACATATTTGACGTCCATTTGACAACTCTTCCAATTACTTTGAGTGGTAAGTGAAATGATCAAACGTTCAGTATCCAATCTGACAACAGGTACAAATACTTTAGAATAATCAATACCTGACTTTTGCTTATATCCTTTTGCAACTAATCTTGTTTTAAAGCTTTCCACTTCTCCATTAGGCTTGTACTTTGTCTTGTATACCCATTTGACACCAATATGCATCTTTCCTTTTTGGTATAGTGGCTGACTCCCATTTTTTATTTTGTTCTATGGCATATAATTATTCAGTCATTGCTTTAATCCAATGACCATCATTTACTGCTTCCTTGAAAATTACTATCTAACAATTTGCAAAGAAAGCATAATGGGCTACAATTTCATCATTATTGTCATCATCACTTATTTGATAACCTTTCAAGTAAGTGGGTGGATGGTGTCATCGTTGTGAGCACCTACGTGAAGGTGATTTAGGAGGAGATGATGTGTCAGGATCAATATGAGTTGACTTTTGAGGAACTAGAAGTGAAGATGACTTTCTAGTTTAATTAGTCATTTCCAATTCATTGCTTATGAACAACGGTAATGGAAATGATTTCTTTTCTTTTTCTAACCAATCCCACACTCCATCTTCTTCAAATACATCTTAACTAATGATCACATTTTGAGTTTTTGGATTATAGAGCTTATAACCTTTTATTTCTATACTGTAATCGAGAAATATACTTTTTCTGTTTTGTCATCTCAACTCATCAGGCATATGTGAATATGCTATGTAACCAAACACCCTCATATGATTAAGATTAGGCTTTTATCCACTCCATATTTCTTGAGGATTTTTGTCATGAAAACTTTAACAGGACAACTATTCAAAATATAGATCACACAAGTCACGGGCTCTACCCAGATGTTTTTAAGTAACTTCTTACAAAATAAAATGCCTCTCACCATATCCATGATAATTCTATTTTTCCTTTCTGCCACTCCATTTTGTTGAGGAGTGTACCCAGCTATCAACTGATGTTTAATTCTATGCTTTCTTAAGAAATCATAAAAAATAATGTATTTTGTGCCTCTATCTATTTTTGAAGTTTTAATAGAATAACCACTTTATTTTTTAATATACGTTACAAAATTCTTAAGTACTTCATATGCGTCATATTTTTGCTTCAAAAATTAAACCCATGCGTTTCTATTATATGTAGGAAAATTCCGGTGTGAGCATCACATGTCCACGGTGCGGAAAACAAAAATTTTTGTTCCGGGACCTTCCCGAAAGCCAGGATCCATGTGTCTATACAACAAACTCAAATCATAACGGCCAAAGGAGACCATCTCTAACGGTATCCACGCAGAGATCGGAGAACCTAATCGGGACAAACCCTTTGACCCGGGAATAGCTAGAATAAATTAAAGAGTGCTAGCTCTTACCTTTGTCCTTGGAGAGCTTGGAAACTAACGATGGAGGAGAAGGAGAAGCTTGAGAGTGATGATCGATGGAGAGCTTAAAGGAGAAGAACTCTTCTTTTTCTTAAAACCTTTCTCATTCTCATCAAAGCCAACGATCATCCACTTCTTCTTGGTTTTCAAATAGCTTTTTTCTTCTCATGGCCACATGTCACACACGTAAATCACCATTTGTTTTTGTCCTTTAGTCCATTTTTGTCTTTAACCATTAAAGACATTTAATGTAACTTTTGACTAGGCTAAAGAAGGAAGCTTCCTCTCCATCCACGTAAACCCATATATATATATATATATATATATATATATATATATATATATATATATATATATATATATATATATATATATATATATATATATATATATATATATATATATCTCCATCCACGTAAACCCATAATATATATATATATATATATATATATATATATATAATCTTCAAGTGGTCCAACACACTGGGGTCGATCCTATCGGGTCCCGATATGGAAAAATCACCGAAAACCTTTTTCAGTAATATTGATGCCGCGATCTCATCGGGACATATCTCGATCTTATCGGGATCCATTTAGTCCTTTTGCTCTCCATATATTGGAACTCTGTCCAAAACTATTTTACGAATTCTCCGAGACACTCTTATGCGTGTGACCCATTAGGTTCCCGGTTATGTTGGCTACTTAGATTAACACTTAATCTGAGCAAGTCATGAGCGGTATCTAGCAACACATCATGACCTCCAATTGACCGGAAAGTAATTAGTTTGATGAATGAACATGTATTCATCATGAACCATATCACGAACCTTTCCATAGACAATTACCGTGCAATTCGTCCTTTCACCATGCTATACCCCACTTGGTTATGAGTATAGGCAAAGTGTCAACTCTTTACTAGACTGAGTATGTCAAATCTAGTCCAAGTGATTTCAGTTCTTGTCCTGGGACTCATTACTTTATATGTCAATGAAGACATTCTTCATGACATATATGCTCCGGCCAGAGACTTCTAAGTAATGACCCTGACAAGAGGTCATGGGTATCATCTTCTGCTATCACAGAAGTAGTGAATCCTCTATTAGCTTCTCAATTACCTTCGAATACCTCAAGCTGTACCCAATCACCACCCTATGAGCGACCTCTGTAAGACAACAAGGAATGTAGTCAAAGCACAGAATCAGTATCCAAGATATCCTTGAGCACCTCAAGTCTAAGGATACTTGCACCATTCTATGATGAGATTATCACCGACATTAAAATAGGACATCCATGTGATGATCTCATAGCAGTCATCCAATGTACTTACTACCTCTAGTAAGCATCCACATCTCAACCCTAAATATCTCATATTTACACACCGAGATCCACCGCTGATCAAATCAAGGAGCTTGAGATGTCTTAGTCTCTCGGATTACCGATGTCCAGCCTCGAATCCTATGACTAGGGATAATTTAGATCTTGACATAATTGCACATGATAGGAATCTCGGTAGTATGATCACATCACAATTTCCTTCATGCTATGTCATATATCATGGACTTCATTAATTTGCTTATAGATCAATATCCATTCATAAATAATGAACATCAAATTAATGAAATATGCCTTTCTTTATTTATTCATAAAGTATGTACACAACTTTGTACAAAATGCGCTAAAAGCGATTGCCTTGAGGCACTACTCTAACAATCTCCCACTTGACCTAAAGCCAATCGCCTTGATATCTAATATCATAAAGCGAGTACATGAGAATCAAAATTCTTTTGTGATAATGGCTTTGTCAACGGATCGACAATATTCGCTCGGTGGGAATTCTCTCGATCTGGACATCACCTCATCCTATGATCTCCCGATCGATGATATTTCGAGTACGTGTTTGGATCGTTGATGAGACCTTGGTTCTTTCGCACAAGAATAGCCCCATTGTTGTCACAATACAACCGCATGGGCCCATCATCGCTAGGAACCACACCAAGTTCAAGAATGAACTTTTGATCCAAACCGCTTTCTTTCTGCTTACGAAGCGGCAATGTACTCTGCCTCGGTTGTTGAATCGACGATCGTCTCTTGTTTGGAACTCTTTCAACTAATCGCCCGCCATTCAAGTGTGAATCGTAACTTTGATTGGGATATGGAATCATCCTTATCGATTAAAATTGGCATCTGATACCCGCTCACTTTGAGATCTCCATCTCCATATATCAAGAAAACATCCTTAGTCCTTCGCAAGTACTTGAGGATATTCTTGACAGCCACCCAGTGACCCTCACCAGGATCCGATTGGTATCTGCTCGTAACACTTAGAGCATATGATACATCGGGTCTCGTACATAGCATTGCATACATGATAGATCCTACCACAGATGCATACGAGATCATACTCATGCGCATCCTCTCATCTTGTGTCTTAGGACACATAGATTTCGAGAGTGTTATCCCATGAGTCACGGGAAGGTAGCCTCTCTTGGATTGCTCCATGCTAAACCTTTTCAGCATCTTGTCTATGTACATTGATTGTGAAAGACCAAGCAACCTTTTTGATCTGTCTCTATAGATCTTTATCCCAAGGATATAAGTTGCTTCACCAAGGTCTTTCATGGAAAATTGTTTGGACAACCAAATCTTCACTGATTGTAGCATAGAGACATCGTTTCCTAACAATAATATGTCATCTACATACAGCACAAAGAATACGATTGCAGTCCCATTAACCTTCTTATACACAGAGTGTTCATCCAGATTTTGTGAGAAACCAAACTCTTTGATTACCTCATCAAAACGGATATTCCAACTCCTGGATGCTTGTTTCAATCCATAGATGGATTTCAGAAGCTTGCATACCTTTTCGTCATCATAGGAGGTGAAGCCCTCGGGTTGTGTCATATACACATCCTCATTAGATTTCCATTTAGGAAAGTCGTCTTCACATCCATTTGTCATATCTCATAATCATAATGAGTGGCAATGGCTAGGAGTATTCTAATGGATTTAAGCATTGCTACTGGGCTGAAGGTCTCGTCGTAGTCAACTCCTTGTCTTTGACGAAAACCTTTAGCCACAAGCCTTGCTTTATAGGTAATCACATTACCATCCATGTCGGTTTTCTTTTTGAAAACCCATTTATACCCTATGGGTTTGATTCCTTCGGGTGCCTCAACCTAAGTCCATACTTGGTTTTCATACATGGAATCCATTTCAGCCTTCATGGCATGAAGCCATTTCTCAAACTCTGAACTCTTCAGAACCTCTTCATAGGTGGTAGGCTCATTATTTTCTATGAGCAATACGTCATTATGTTCATTCACGAGAAATCCATATCTCTCGGGAACAGAGCGTATCCTACGTGACCTACGAACTTCGTGTGTTGTAGAAGGTTGAATTGTTACTTCATCTGTATGAGTGACAGTTTCAGGTTCAGATAGTTGATCTGCGTCTGTTCGAGCATCTTGAACTTCTTCAAGTTCAATTTTGCTCCCACTGTCTTCTTGTAAAAGAAACTCTTTCTCTAAAAAAACAGTATGCTTCGAAACAAACACCTTTTGTTCCTCGAAGGTAGAATTGATATCCCATTGTTTCTTTAGGATATCCTACGAACAAACACTTGTCGACTTTGCATCAAGTTTATCATCGTGTCCGCTTCACATAAGCATGACAACCCCAAACTTTCAAATGAGTAAGATAGGGTCTTTTGTTAGTCCACATCTCATATGGAGTAACATCAATCGCCTTTGATGGAACTCGCTTAGCAAGTAAACAATTGTCTCGATTGTATACCCCAAAAGGATTTTGGTAACTTTGCAAAGCCCATCATTGATCGTACCATGTCTAACAAGGTTCGATTTCTCCTTTCTGCCACACCATTATCTTTGTGGTGTGTAAGGAGGAGTCCATTGAGATAAAATCCCATTATCTCGAGATAATCCAAAAGCTGTTGGTCTAAGTATTCCCCACCACGATCGGATCGTAATGTCTTGATACTTTTCCCAAGTTGGTTTTCTACTTCATTTTGAATTGTTTGAACTTTTCAAATGCTTGATTTGTATCTCATCGACATCTGGTACCCATATCGAGAATAATTATCGATAAAGGTAATGAAGTAAAGACAACCACTTCTGGCATGGATGGACATCGGACCACATACATCTGAATGTATTAGGTCTAATACTCCTGTCGCTCGTTCACCATTTCCCTTAAAGGGTAATTTAGTCATCTTGCCTAATAAACAAGATTCGCATGTGTCATATGATTTATAATCAAATGGCCCTAAACTACCACTCTTATGGAGCTTAGCTATGCGTCTCTCATTTATATGGCCAAGGCGACAATGCCATAAGTAAGTTGATTTTAAATTATCTCGTTTATGTCTTTTCGTGTCATTGACATTCATAATTGGATGTGACATATCTAATATGTAAATTCCATTGCATAATGTACCAGTACCATAAAGCATTCCATTCAAACTAATAGAACAACCATTGTTACTAAAAGTCAAATGAAAACCAGCTCTATTTAAACAAGAAACAGACAATATGTTCTTTGTTAATACAGGTACAAAATAACATTCATCCAATTTAATCACAAGCCCACTGGGGAGTGACAAGAAATAAGTGCCTACGGCTAATGCAGCACTCTTGCTCCATTTCCTACACGCAGGTCTATCTCTCCCTTCATGAGTTGTCTACTATCTCTGAGGCCCTGCGTATCATTGCATATGTATGAGCCACAACCGGTATCTAATACCCATATGTTATGGTCAGAAATAGTATTAACCTCAATGACAAACATACCTGAAGAAGTCGAGGCATCTGATGCCTTCTTCTGCTTCAATTCTTCCAGATAGACTTTACAGTTTCGCTTCCAGTGGCCAGTCTTGCCACAATGGAAGCAAGTTCCTTTTGCTGCAGTTTCTTTGGTTTTCTTCTTAGCTACACTTCCTTTCAGTTTCTTAGACCTTTTCTTCTTCAGCTTCTTTTTCTTTGAACCAGAAGAAGAGTCCACCATAAGCACTTGCTTGCTATCCTTCTTGATAGCTTGCTCTGCTGTCTTGAGCAGATTGATCAACTCAGGGATTGTCGTGGATATTTGGTTCATCCGATAGTTTAACACAAACTGTGAATAACTGTCAGACAATCCAACCAGAATTAAGTCAACATTTAATTCATAATCTATAACAAAACTTAAGACAGCCAACCTCTCAATATACTCATTCATCTTCAGTGCATACTGCACTGCAGATGAACCTGAAATCATCTTAGTAGCGAAGAGTAGCCTCGAGGTCTCGAACCTTTCAGACCGAGCTTGCTCATCAAACAGCTCCCTAAGATGAAACACTATGGTATTAGCATCCATAGACTCATGCTGCTTCTGCAGCTCTAGTGACATAGATGCAAGCATAATGCAGGTAGCCATGTCACTGTCTTTAAGATGCTTACGGTATGCTTTCTGATCCTCATCAGAAGCATCAACAGCAGGTGGATCAGGAAGTGGAACATCTAGGACATATCTCAGTTCCTCAGACCTGAGAACAATTCTCAAATTTCTCAGCCAATCTAGAAAGTTGGGTCCAGTTAATTTGTTCGAGTCCATAAGCGAGCGCAAGTTCACACTTGAAGTCATCTTCAATAACCTATAGGGAAAAGAGAGAAAGAATGTTAGAATAGAATTACATGCATGATCATAAGGACTTGCATGACATGCATATGGCTCCCACTATTTTCAAAGAATCCATAACCCTCAGTACGAATCCAAGAAACATTATGACAAAATGTCCTAGTGGGTCGATATCCGACATTACTAAAATGACCATGGGTTTACCCAACAAGCCACCTTAGGTCAATCGGTAGGTATCGGTCATACCAATTGCATCATAGATATCCGACATTACTAAAATAACCTTGGGTTTACCCAACAAGCTACCTTAGATCTATCGGCAGGTATCGATCATACCATTTGCTTCATAGATGCAACTATCGACTAGTGCTATCAACTTGTGATGTATGCACACACATTGGGTTATCAACTCTTGATGCGCGTACATCTGATGTACACTACCCAATTTTGCCTCTGTCCACGTTGATCTTGAGTTTACTCAACAAATCAACGCTTCTAGTGAAAACCGACCCATTAATCTGAAAATCTTATTTTCATGGTTCGAACATATCCGTATAGAGTGAGCTTGGGTTTACCCAACAACCCAACTCTATAAGAACTCTGGTTCTCCCCATATTAATGAAAGACGTTAGTTTTCATATAATATGTGAGGGTTTTCAGGTCTCTTCTTCTTCTTCTCCAAGCCGTAGGATTATAGTCACCATGACTATATGGAATTATTTAGGGTATTTCATCAATCACATTGAATCTATACCTAAAATCATCCATCATCCCACCTTTGCATGTTGTAAGTCGACTTGTGTATGTGTAAGTCGACTTATGCTAGTGTGTAAGTTGACTTATGCATGTGTAAGTCGACTTATGCTACTGTGCAAGTACAAGTCGACTTATACCATTGTGCAAGTCGACTTACGTGTCTACAGTACACGGACAAGTCGACTTGTGCATGTGTAAGTCGACTTATCTGAGCATACAAGTCGACTTATGCATGTATTAGTCGACTTGTCCATGTGGAATTGCTATCTAATCGGCTAATTTCTCAATCCGTTCAGTTCAAATTCTCAATACCAAGTGTAATACACTTTACCTTGATGTACCAATGAAACACTTTCATTGTTGCTTACCATATATAGTCAAACTATACATGAAAAACTTGAAATTGATGAATACACTCTTATTCATTTAGATTTCCAAATAATTTGAGAATATCAAACTATCACCTTAAGTATCTCTAGCTAGTCTACATTTTATCAAGATTACTTCGGCACTGGTCACAAAATTGTGACGGCCAAAACAATCAGGACAACGAAATACACTAACGAGACGCTAATGTGACATATTTGACATCCGAAAATTTTTGGAAACCCAATTTCAAGAAATTCAATTTGGAAAGCATACAAAATCAATATAACACATTTTTAATCACATTAAAAAAGATCCAAGGCATTGGAACTAAAAACTACACAATCATACATTTCAAACAAAACAGCTCCAGCAACTTTCTCAAAACTACAAAGCTCTGTGTTTTGCTTGAAAAACTCATTGAAACAATTTCAATAAATTCTGAGAAAATTACAGAGGTTACAACATATTCACAACATGCTCCATGAATTTTTTAAGGATTTATTTCCATCAAAAACTCAACCAACCTCAGCAACAAAACCAATGTAGAATTTGTGTTCCTCAACACAGTTATTCCCAGCAACACACAATAAATTCTCAAATAAATAGTAAATCACCTCGAAAACATTTTTCCATTCTCATAGACATTCATAAACATCTTAGAGACATGTCGGTGAAAGAAAATCTGAAAAAAAAATTTCTACAATTTATTCTCGAATTTACAAGCATGCCTGTTCATTGAATGTGCACAAACACAACAACCAGAACATTAGGGAATAAATTAGCCAAACCATATCAAATCACATTGATAAATTCCAAGCTTCCACAGACATATGCAACAACATCTTGTGAACATATCTGGGCAAGAAAATTTCAAAAACAATATTTCTACACTGAATTCGAAATTAACATTTATAACATGCATCATCGTCACAAGCAATAGGCAACTCCGACCTAGTCATGATTTCTTCGTTATATACGACATAAGTGGATCTGATACCACTGTAGGAAAATCTTGGTGTGAGCATCACATGCCCACGGTGCGGAAAACAAAAATTTTTGTTCCGAGACCTTCCCGAAAACCAGGATCCATGTGTCTATATAACAAACTCAAACCATAACGGCCAAAGGAGACCGTCTCTAACGGTATCCACACAGAGATCGGAGAACCTAACCGGGACAAACCCTTTGACCTGGGAATAGCTAGAACAAATTAAAGAGTGCTAGCTCTTACCTTTGTCCTTGGAGAGCTTGGAAACTAACGATGGAGGAGAAGGAGAAGCTTGAGAGTGATGATCGATGGAGAGCTTAAAGGAGAAGAACTCTTCTTTTCCTTAAAACCTTTCTCATTCTCATCAAAGCCAACGATCATCCACTTCTTCTTGGTCTTCAAATAGCTTTTTTCTTCTCATGGCCACATGTCACACACGTAAATCACCATTTGTTTTTGTCCTTTAGTCCATTTTTGTCTTTAACCATTAAAGACATTTAATGTAACTTTTGACTAGGCTAAAGAAGGAAGCTTCCTCTCCATCCACGTAAACCCATATATATATATATAAATTCTTTAATTAATTAATCATATATATATATATGTATATAACTGCTGAAGTGGTCCAGTCACATTGGGGTCGGTCCTACCGGGTCCTGATATGGAAAAATCACCGGAAACTTTTTTTAGCAATATCGATGTCGCGATCTCATCGGGACATATCTCGATCTTATCGGGATCCATTTAGTCCTTTTGTTCTCCATATATTGGAACTCTGTTCAAAACTATTTTACGAATTCTCCGAGACACTCTTATGCATGTGACCCATTAGGTTCCCGGTTATGTTGACCACTTAGATTAACACTTAATCTGAGCAAGTCATGAGCGGTATCTAGCAACACATCATGACCCCCAATTGACCGAAAATTAATTGGTTTGACGAATGAACATGTATTCATCATGAACCATATCACGAACCTTTCCATAGACAATTACCGTGCAATTCGTCCTTTCACCATGCTATACCCCACTTGGTTATGAGTATGAGCAAAGTGTCAACTCTTTACTAGACTGAGTATGTCAAATCTAGTCCAAGTGATTTCAGTTCTTGTCCTGGGACTCATTACTTTATATGCCAATGAAGACATTCTTCATGACATATATGCTCCGGCCAGAGACTTCTAAGTAATGACCCTGACAAGAGGCCATGGGTATCATCTTCTGCTATCACAGAAGTGGTGAATCCTCTATTGGCTACTCAATTACCTTCGAATACCTCAAGCTGTACCCAATCACCACCCTATGAGTGACCTCTGTAAGGCAACAAGGAATGGAGTCAAAACACAGAATCAGTATCCAAGATATCCTTGAGCACCTCAAGTCTAAGGATACTTGCACCATTGCTATGATGAGATTATCACTGACATTAGAATAGGACATCCATGTGATGATCTCATAGCAGGTCATCCAATGTACTTATTACCTCTAGTAAACATCCACATCTCAACCCTAAATATCTCATATTTACAACTTCGAGATCTATCGCTGATCAAATCAAGGAGCTTGAGATGTCTAGTCTCTCCGGATTACGATGTCCAGTCTCAAGAATCCTATGACTAGGATAATTTAGATATCTTGATATAATTGCACATGATAGGAATCTCAGAGTATGATCACATCACAATTTCCTTCATGCTATGTCATATATCATGGACTTCATTAATTTGCTTATAGATCAATATCCATTCATAAATAATGAACATCAAATTAATGAAATATGCCTTTCTTTATTTATTCATAAAGTATGTACACAACTTTGTACAAAATGCGCTAAAGGCGATTGCCTTCAGGGCACTACTCTAACATTATAATCATCAATAAATGTAATAAAGCACTTTTTACCTCCATTTGATGGAATTTGTTGGGACCCGATCTCGGGACCAGACCCCAACCGGATAAGAACGAAAAACGAATAGATAACAAATGAAATTGAATGCGAAAGAACGGAACATAAGGCGAAAGTCAAAGTATGCAAACGAAAACACAAAGCGAAGAACAAAGTGGCGGAAGCAAATCAAAACGAATTGAATCAAAAAATTGAATAGCAAAATGCGGAAACGAAATCGAAAATGAATGAAATCACAAATCGAATCGACTCATAAAGCGGAGACAAAGCGAAAGCTGATCCGACATCCGAAAACATACACTGCATGTACAAAAATTCTCATTTCATACCTTTTATATTTCTAAATTTTACTAAAAGATCGGGGTCCAACAGAACCTCTACATCATATAGATGTAAAGGCACGAGCTCTAGTAGACATTTAACTCTCCATGCTTGCTTTTTAGGAAATGGATCTCTATGATTTTTTCCCATTACACATGAATCATAAATCTAGTTAGGAACTTGAATGGTTGGTAAGCCTAAACCCATTCTTTGGTTGCAAGAAACTTAATGCCTCCAAAATTCAAGTGTTTAAGTCACATATGCCATAGCCAATCATCATTGATAGTCATAGTAGTACAACACGAAGTATTATTGTAATTAAAATATGTTGGAAATAGATGATTAGATGTCATTCTCGTCTTTAAAATCATGTCCTTTTTTATATTACTCATAATGCCTTCATCTTTACTAAAGTGTAATCATAACCCTTTTCTGATAGTAGTCTAATGCTTAAAAGATTATGGACGAGAGTGGGAGCACAGTACAGATTAGAGATATAATTTAAAGACTCGTTCTTCAATTTTATAACAATCTTTCCTCTTCCCAAAACTAAAATCTAGTAGTTGTCGGTAAGCTTTACTAAAGAATGAAATGATTCATCTAATTCAGTTAAAACTTCCTTGTTTTCACTTAAATGATTGTTGCAACCTGAATCTAACAACCATTGATAGTTGTCACTGTTATTGTTTTCATGATCGACCATCAACAAGGTCTTTGGATTATTATTCTCAGCAACTCCAGCTTAGTTATCTTTATGTTCTTGTCCTTGAGAAAGACATTCTCTATTATAATGACCATATGTTTTTCTTACAATTGTGGCATTGAATATGTGACTTACACTCAGATTGATAGTGAGCAAACTTTTTGCACTTGTAATATTGAATATTGGATTTATTATGAGGAAATTCACTCTCCTTTGCTTTGGTCTAAAATTAGTTTTGAAAATTTTACCTCCTCTGCCTATAAAATTTAAACTTCTTTAAGTATGCTTTGTTTTTCCTATTGTAGTTTCTTTTTTTATTTCTCAAATTTACTTGGGCTTTTAGAATTTACTCGATTGTATTTGATGATTTTTCATTCATACGCATTTCATGAGACTTTAATGAGACAGATCATTAAGAGTCATAGACTCCAAACCTTTCGACTCTTCAATGGCCATGACAACATAATCAAATCGACTTGTCCATATACGCATGATCTTCTCCACAATATCTTCCTCCATAATTTTATGACCATTACTTTTCATCTTATTGATCAATTTTTTCATTCGTTAAAAAAATCTTGAATTCTTTCATCTTTGCCTTGTTCAATCAACTTGTATTGCCTTTTCAAACCTTGTAGTTTTGTTCATTTAATTGTATCTGGTCTTTCATATACTTTGAGCAGAATATTTCAAGCCTTCTTTGCTACTTTAGAATGAAATATTTTTTTAAAGAATCGACGACTCAACAAATTGATAAATTAAAACCAACATTTTTCATTTAATAAATGATCATGAACTAATTGTTGTGATTCTTCAATCGTTGATTTTTTTTTCTACTAAGCCTTTCTCCAAAATTTCACCATATCTGTTACATCTCAAATCTAACTTCGTCAAGTATTTTCACATTGTAAAATTGTTTTTGTCATCAAACTTGAAAATAAATAATTGCATTGGTTGAACTATTTAAAATTCAACTGTTGAATTCGAAGCCATCTTGATCTACTTGAGCACTTTAAACCAAGCTCTAATACTAGATGTTGGCAACTAGTTTGCCTAAAAATAAACTTATTTAACAAAACACAGACTTACTTTATTTTTCCTTACACAACTTGTTAGAGTTGAGAACCTTACAATGCCTTCACTCACTTTTCTTTTGATTTTGTACAATGTAATGGCTAAATGCCCATGTTTATGGAAAGTATAGTTAGTAATAACCGACTATCCACCAACTGTAAGGACAACTTAAATGAAACTGTGCATCCACAGGTTCAGCTTTCCAAAGGTATTCAAAACCAATTTGACTTTTTTTTTTTTACCAAGTTAAATACAAAATCAAATTTGTTTTCTAACAGGATACTGATAATATCTAAAAGTGGGCCTTATATGCTTATTGAGGTCTTAATAATTTGTTCTTCAATCTTTACTGCTCCCAATATATAGCAGCAGCAGCCAAGCCAGTAAAAGCAATTGCATTGTTAACTTCGAGTACGAATTAACAAACAACAACCAACTTCTTGTGTCCAAATCACTGCCAACGTCTGAAGCCCTTATTCTTCTCTATCAACGTAAAGAAAAACAAACAAAAACAAAAAACAGTACAGAAATCTATTGGACTTCCAGGCCTTATTGCTCATTGTGAGGAAGACCCACAACAATTAGGGCCTCAATACCCAAACTCATAAACTCCTTATCAATCATTTTAAGCCCAATAACCAAGCCCATTCAAATCCGCATATTAAATATACAGATTGGTTAATTAGGGTTCAAAGGGAAAGGGCTTTGGCAGGTGTAGTTTCAGTGCACTCTGCTCGCTGCCGCCGCTACTTTCACTGAAGTTCGGTCGACCGCCGCTACTTTCAATATGGTTCTCCCTATTCTTATAACGAGTTTCTCTGTTATATGTGATTTAGTTGTTCTGGAGAGAATGCGAATGATATGAAGTTCTTAACTTTGAACTAAAATGTTTTGTTTACTGTTATCTGTTTCTTAGGCACCAGATTGGCTTGATTTCACACTATTTATGTATTCACTCACTTGCATGGTTGAAATTCAAAGTCTAGAGAACAAGTATTTAATGTGTGTTTTGATGGTTTGAAACTGAAAGTGAAAAGAACGCGTTTTGCTTATAGATTGTGGTTTAAAAACTCAAAAGTGAAATAAACGAGTGTATTGATGAAGGGGTTCAGTTCGTGGAAGGATTGTACTTGTAGGCCGAAGTCTAGATAATATTCCTTCGAAAAATGATTTCACTAATGCAGATTCAGTTCCATGTTACATTGCTTTCTCTTTTCCGCAGGTTAGATTATGGGGAAAAAAAATTGTACGTAACTTGTCCTCGCTTGCGATTATTTTTTTCATGTGGATGCTTTGTGCTTGACAGGCTAGAGGGTTGAAGAAACATCTGAAGAGGCTCAATGCCCCCAAGCATTGGATGCTTGACAAACTTGGCGGTGCTTTTGTAAGTGAAAAGAATATCTCAGTTTGTGAATGATGAGAATTGGGACAGAACTGTGGATTCAAGTTTTTATATTTCTTTCTACAGGCTCCAAAGCCATCATCTGGGCCACACAAATCCAGAGAGTGCTTGCCTTTGATCCTTATTCTTCGGAACAGATTGAAGTACGCACTCACGTATCGTGAAGTCATTGCAATTTTGATGCAAAGGCACGTATTGGTTGATGCCAAAGTTAGAACTGACAAGACCTATCCTGCGGGCTTCATGGGTATGCCTTTTACCGATAAGAGTAATTTTCTTGATAGTTTGTGATGCAGGAGGATGTTGCCCAGTGGGAGCTGGAGTTTGTATTTACCTTTTTGCAGAATATTTTTGAAACATGTCAAGGATGTACAACTCTTTTACATTTGAACTTTCTGAAGTTTGTGTTCTTTTCATTTTTAGATGTTGTATCAATTCCAAAGACAAATGAGAATTTCCGACTTCTTTATGACACCAAGGGTCGGTTCCGTCTCCACTCAATCCGAGATGATGAGGCAAAGGTTTGTTCTTTATCACTTATTGGTGTCCCCTAGATTTAGATACTACATAGGAACGCTATATGTTTGGTAAGTTGCATCATTTATCATCTCTTGTCTCTGTTGGATGTGAATCTACCACAAGAGCTTAGTCTAGTTGGATAATTCCTTTTTACTGATCCAATGAGTTTAAATACTATGAATGTATGGAAGATGCATAATATTTATCAATTTCATGCTATGCACCATAGGAAGCCTGACCAGTTTTATAAGCCCCAGTGTGATAATAATGGAAACCTTTTACTTTAATTGTGGAAAAGGAAGGGTTTGGTTGCTTGTTTGATTTACATTGTGGTTTGCAAACTAACATGTGGTATGAATTTGCATTACTCAGTTCATACTCAAATCATTTTCTTTTTTCATACATAATAGACTGGGCCATCATTTTTCTTATGACAGTTCAAACTCTGCAAAGTTCGTTCCGTGCAATTTGGGTTGAAGGGAATTCCTTATCTCAACACATATGATGGAAGGACCATTCGCTACCCAGATCCGTTGATTAAAGCAAATGACACTATTAAGCTGGACCTTGAGACTAACAAGATCACGGAGTTCATCAAATTTGATGTTGGCAACATAGTCATGGTCACCGGTGGAAGGAACAGAGGGCGTGTTGGAGTCATCAAGAACAGGGAGAAGCACAAGGGGACCTTTGAGACTATTCACATCCAGGACGCCACAGGCCACGAATTTGCCACCCGCCTTGGTAATGTTTTCACCATTGGAAAGGGTACAAAACCTTGGGTTTCTCTTCCAAAGGGGAAAGGTATTAAGTTGTCTATCATTGAAGAGGCAAGAAAGAGACTTGCAGCTCAGGCAGCAACAGCTGTATAAGCATATCATAAGGGGCAGTCGTTAGCTGGTCTAGGGTAGTGTTGCAGACGTTGTCTAGAGAAAAAAGCTGATACGATCCAATGATGCCCTTTGTTTATGGTCAGGGATTTTGATGATCTTTTTTGCTTGCTTTATTTAATATTTCGCGACTTGTGGTCGGTTTTTTGTATTGTGTTTTTAATTTCATGAGAATTACAGGCTGTTGTCATTACTTACCATTTGTCCTCTTTTTGTGCTTAATCAAGCTGCTGAGAAGTGGTCTAAAATTTTAATTGGATTCTTTAGGAATAACAAATTAACCTTATTGTTCAAATAAAGGCCATATCTAAATGGTCTAAGCTTGGTCTTAAGGTGTTCTTATTTATAAAGAATATATCTTCCTCCTTAAAATGGCAAGAAAACAAAACCTAAAAAGAATCATCAAATAAAGTCTGTGGCACATCCAAGGTAAACGGCTTTTTCTAATTAAATGCATAATAGGAAGAGTTTTAAGATGAATGAATTAAAACAAATCCCAATATGAGTTTGATTCCATAACTTACCTTGGAATATTGGACCGTAATTGGTTTGAGGTTTATAACTAGCTCCATAGGGGAGGCTCATGTGCCTCGACTACACTGCCATTTTGAAGAGAGTTGGCTTTAGTTTGTATTAAGGCTGATATAAACTTTTAAACCCTTGGTATGCTTAGAATAATGACACTAGATAAGTTCGATAAACGATTATGAGAGGAGATTTAAGTTAGCCACCAATGGAAGCCCTCCACTTTGTATATTAATAAGCAATGGGGAATGATTGATAAGAAATTCAAAACGTTATCAAATGAACTACAAATTAGCAATGCAAGCTCTCCACTAGGAACTGCTTTGGAGTAAGCTTTCCCAGCTCGTGAAGGACCTAATATAGTGAGAAAAAACTTAAACAAACATCTCTTCTTTAGGGAATGATGTAATGACTCACTCATAAAAAGGCCAAAAGAAGGAAATTATGAAAGTGAATTAGGAACAAGCCTGCCCTAGTATCAATGCAAAGGCCATCTTACAAAACACTACCGAATTTTAATGGAGTCAGTGATGCCTGATCTCCTTTAAACATACTGAACAATGTATGGAAAAAAAAAGGACTTGCTTGGATCAAAACAAAATGATATTATATCAATGTACATCTTACTAAGTAAATCAACAATAGAACTGTCTTTTAGAATGTTCACTAAAAGGAAACTTGGTATTTATATATATATATATAATCTCGGCATGGAATGTGAGGGGCATGAATTACCTCAAAAAATTCAAATGATTCATAACTATTTGTACTCAAACAGATTTTGCCTTATTACCCTTTTGGAGACAAAACTCATGTTGACACAACAACAAATAGATATTTAGTAAGGATTGAGAGATCCTAAACAATCATCAGTCCCACTTGTATGGGATGACTTTTGTAACTTATGAATCTTATAGAGTTTTTACTAATTAAGTAGTTTCTTTAGATTAATTTATCTAAGTAGTGAATGATATCAAGAACACTTTTACATACACAACTAATCTAAAGTTTTCAAAGGAATTTGCTCTTGAGAGACCTAATAACCTTAAGCTCTTCAATACATAGTCCTCAGTTGGTATTGGGGGATTTTAATTAAAATCCTTTCCTATATGAATGTGAAGATAATAGAATATTTAATGAAAGCAAGAATGATGGGTTTATGGATTGTTTGAATGTTTTAGAGCTAACTAATTTAATATAGGATGATGTCTTTTACACCTGAGTAATAAGTAATAGGGGAGTTGGTTAATTAGGAAAAAAAATAGATAGAGCCTTGATTAATCGTCTTTGGTTATCTAAATTCACTTATAGCATGAATCATTCCAATAGCAACCTCTACTTAGATCATACACCAATTAAAGCGATGTTTGGAACCAAGTCTACAAGTTTTAATTTTTCATTTAGATTCAACAACTTATTGGTAAATATGGAGGGATTCAAATAAGTAGTCCTAAAAGGTCTTAATGTTAAAGTTAATGGATGAATCTTATAAGTGTGTGAGGAAGCTCAAGGTTGTGAACATTAAACTATCAAAGTTGTATCCTAATATAATTAAGAATACTAAATCTAATATATTAAAACTAGGAGAAGACCTGTGTGATGCTTAATACCAATTGAATCTTTTTCCTAAGGATATTATAGTTAAGAATATTGACAGAAAGCTATTGTAAGTTTACAACCAGGCTTTGAACAATCACTATTCTCTTCTAAAACAAAGGGCTATATTCAATAGATGAAAGAAGAGACAAAAACGCTAGATTTTCTCACAATGCAATTCTTTCTAGGAAGGAAATCAACAAAATTTTCTTTTTGGAGAATAACTCTGGTGAAACCATTTGGGAGCAAGCTAAGATAAAAGAATTGGCTGACAACCACTATAAGGATATCCTTATAACTTCTAACTATTCTTATTCTTCTCTTTAGGAATTAAGAAAATTCATTCATGATCCCCTTTCTCAAGCTAACAAAGAATCTTTATCAAAACACTTTGACCCTATAAGGATTAAGCAAACAATATTTAGCATGGATTTGAATAAAGCTCTAGGGTGATAGGCTTAATAGTTGATTATTTAAAGAAAAACTTAGGATTTAATAAAGGATTTGGTAACAAAGTTTTCATAAGCATTAAACTAAAAAGGTTTATAAGCTAGAAACAATACTCGTGTGTGTTGAGTTCCTAAAAATTTTAAGCTAAACTCTATGAATAATTTGACGCTGATATCATATTGCACTGTTATCTATAAGATAATTTCGAATATTCTGGTTAAAAGATTACAAGGCGTGTTAAACAACTTCAACAATGCTAGTTAATGTGCTTTTTTAAAAAGGAGAAACAATGGTGACAATCTGATGCTTGCATAGGAATTATTTTAAGGTTATAAAAGCAAAAGGTCTTTAAAAAGTAACTTTTTAAACATAGACTTTAATAAAGCTTTTGAATTGGTAAGCTGGAAATTAATTCTTGATTCCTTAACTACCTTTGGATTCTCTAATCAATTTATCTCATGGAATAAGAAATGCTTATGTACTCCCTCATATGTAATTCTAAATCAATAGGGAGGCAACTAAATCTTTCAAAAGAGTAAGTGGATTAAGATAAAGTAACATCATTTCATCTTATCTTATTATTATATGTATGAAATTCCTTACTAGATTGATAGTATATGAGATTACTTTGGGAACTCCTTCAAATTCCATCACAAATGTAAGAGTTTAGGTCTTTTTTGATCTTTAATGATGATAAAGGTTTCTGAACTACTTTAACAGAGCCCATACATCAATTCAATTTGTTCTTTGGTCTTGATATTAACAAAAGTAAAAGTTGTTTGATTATGTCTTATGATGCCATGGGTATCTCTATCTTTAACAAACGACTCACTTACTAGAACAATTTTCCTTTATTCGACTCTATCCATAGGACAATAAGTCATTGGACAAATAAATATCTTTCTTATACAGGGAGGCTCTAATTAATCTCATCAATTTTTAAATTTTTTTGTACTTATTAATACCTAACTTATTTTTGACATAAAATTTGATTAAAGAAATAGATTGATTAATGAAGAATTATTTTTATATTGGATAATTAGATAATTTTCTTAGTGCCAATGTAAGGTGGTCTAAAGTTTGTTTTCCTAATAAAGAAGAAGGCCTAGGGATCAACTCTATTAACATAACTAACAATGTTCTCTTCGCTAAAAGAATATGGAACTTATTCATAAATCCTAAATTCATTTGGAGATCAACTCCATTAACAAAACTAACAAGGTTCTCTTTGTTAAAAGAATATGAAAGTTATTCATAAATCCCAAATCCATTTAGGTGAAATTGATACATTTTATGTAATTAAAGATCATAACAATCATCCCACTTTTGGACTCTGACTTATATATTAAAACTAAGAAGTTTCATTCCTAAGGGATCAAATTTATAGTATGGAATGTAGAGAAAACTATGTTATGGTTTAATAATTAGTATAAAGTAGGTCCTCTAGACAACTTACCATATCTTAATCATTTGAGTCTCTTAATACCTTAGAAAGCCAAAGTCAATTCAATAATTGTTGAGAGGGAGTGATTCTGTAGGTTTAGAGCTTCCTTGTTGATTATGAACTATACTCTAGACTATAGGCCTAACTAAGAGGAAGAAGATAAACCAACTTGGATTCATCATGGCTCTAAGTGTTTCACTAAAACCATCTTAAATTTGATTAGATCTCCTTGTCATAATGCTTGATGGTGGAAATTAGTTTAGTTCCCTAATAAGTGCCCTAAATCTTAAATTATTTTGTAGCTAACAATCAGAAAAAGTTTGAGGATGATAGACAAAGTGAAATGAAATTTTATTACAAACAACATTTACAGGCTTTGTAACCGGCTTCAAGGAACTTGAGCCATCTTCTTTCTACCTATAACTTCTCTACTACCTCTTAAAGTCTTGCTCTAGAGCTACGGAAGATCACATTCCATGCTATTGATTGATGTCACTTTGTCTCATGGGTAGAAAATATAAGATCCACTCACCAAGGAGACATAATAATAGGATTAGACAAATTTTCCTTCTATAAGACATTTAGGTCTCGTTTGATAACTAGTAATAAAAGGGAATGAGAATGGAAAGTGAGAACTATAATAGGAATGAAATTACTGATTATGTATACCAAATATTAGCATAACTAGTAACTTTGTTTTATATTGTACTAAATAAATCAAATATTAAAATGATAATGAGAAAATTTTACTCTTATTTAGTTATTGTATGATTTATTTTGTAAATAATTAATTAAAATAATTTATATTTTGTAAATTATTAATAATTTTCAATGATTTATAAAATTATTAGTTTTAAATAATTATAAAGGATTTTATGATGAGAGTAAAAGTATCAATGAAACAAAATAAAATAATTGTTAAAGAAATTAATATAAAAGATTGTAATATGTGATTTTGATGATATATTTTACTAAGAATCAATATCTTAACAATATCTTGATAATATTTTAATAATATCTTTTATCTCTTATTCTCGATACTTAATTTCTTCTTATACCCATACCTCCCTCAGGAATAAAAGTTTAGGATTATT
This sequence comes from Erythroxylum novogranatense, assembly GCA_029891385.1. NCBI lineage: Eukaryota > Viridiplantae > Streptophyta > Magnoliopsida > Malpighiales > Erythroxylaceae > Erythroxylum > Erythroxylum novogranatense. The sequence goes on along the minus strand of CM057234.1, from coordinate 51,749,960 downwards.
TAGAATTTATTCCAGTTTTGTCATTTCCCATTTTATCTATTACTAGTAACCAAACAAGTAAAAGTTAGGGAATAAAGCTTGCATTCCCATTCCCACCTCTTTATTACTGATTATCAAACAACATCTCATTTTAAACTATACTTAGTACTTGCTTCTAATTGGGTTCTTAATGTATAGTAATAATATTGAATGTTTCCATTCATTATTGGTTTCTTATTTAGCTCGAAAATATGTATTAGATAATATCGAGTGTCTTAGCTCCATCTTTTACATTGGTAATGTTTAGTTAGTCTTTTTCATCCCTTTCTAACTCCACTTTGTCTCAATTTTCAACCTATTGTTGTACATAGTTATAGTTCATAAATCGACTAGTTTCTTTTTAATATAGAGATGGTAATTAGGTTGGGATCCGATTTGGCCTAAAGTTAACCAATTATACCTAATTTAACCAAACTTTATATTGAGTTTAGGCTTGGGGGTTAATTTAAAGCTTGATCTGGAAGTTCTAAACCATTCATTCATCTAACCTAAAAAATAACTTAAACTGATTCTAAAGTCTTACAACAATATTTGCCAAAAATTAGGCCAAACTTATTCTCGTACTTATTTTAATGCACTCTTTAGTATTAAAAAAGTGTCCATCAGTTTTGCGACGTAATGTAACCCTCACTCTTTCTCTATGTTTCTCTTTTATTAGTTTATATATATATATTGACATTGAGAATTAATTTCTCTAAACGTTGGGAGAATTTATTTGAAGTGAAATGAATCCATTTCCTATAATAGTGTGAAGCTTTGTAATTGCTCTAACATGTTTGTATGTAGTTGTGGAAATTTGAACTTCTCTAGAAGAGTTGAGTGTAACAAATGTGGTGCACCTATACCTAATGGTGGTAACAATGACCATGACAGGAGTATTGGTGGTGGTGGTGGTTATAGTAAAGGAGGGAGTGTTGGAAGATATGGTGGTAACAGAGGGTCTAAAGTTGTATTGACATAATTTTTGGAAGTCAAACATCAATATTTGTTTAGCCTTAATTTTCTCCCAGAATCATGTACATTAATATTACGTAACTATTTAGTTGATTTTATTTTTTTAGTTGGAATCACTTAAAGTGTCTAAATAGATAGATGTATATAACATTGAATATACACAAAAATATAAATAGCCTTTTGTCATTTCTTCTTTTTTCTTTACTTTTACATGGCATTAGAGCCTCTTTTATAACAAAAGGAGTCAAAATTCTCCAGCTTGCTTCACTTTTTTCTCATAGCATTCTGCTTTCATATTATGAGTTTCTAAATCTACTTAAAAGATAATTTTGCATAGACCAAATTGTTCCTCTTCTTCAGTAGATTACTACGATGCAAAAATTATCTCCATAAGCCTGTCCACAAGAAGTCATGAACCCAAAAAAATTATTGGAATCTGAAACCTTAATTGAGTGTTTGGAGGAAGAAAACGATCGAAAGGATATTGTTTAGTCACGAAAGGTTAGAAATTTTATGGGACCATGTTAGCTACCACATCATTTGCGACATCATTTACCACCTCTTCTTAAGTAGATTACTACAGTGCAAAAATTATCTCCATAAGCTTGCCCACATGATGTGATGCACCAAAAAAGATTATTGGACTCTGATACCTTAATTGAAAGTGTTTAGAGGAAGAAGATGATTGAAAAGATCTTGATCAGTCACGAAAGGTTAGAAATTTTATGGGACCACATTAGTTGCCACGTCATTTGCGACATCATTTGCCACATTTTTATAAGAACGTACGACGTCATCCAACATCATAATCAGCACCTCGTCTTCTTGTGCAATGTCAGCTGCCACATCATTGACCAACTCATTACCATCTTAGCAAAAATTTAACATGTCAACTTTCCATTACTTGATATGTCCACGTGTCTCCTCTTCTTTAATTTGGCTCAAACCTACCAATTCAGTTTGGTTTGGTTTAAAAGGAGTTGACTAACACTTTGGCTACCCTGTTTAACATATTTTTTATTTGGTTTCTCTATAAGCCAGACCAATTCCTATGGTTTATTAACGTTCTAAATCTAATTATGAGGTCAGATAATCAAATTCCATCCCTATAAGCAAGTTTTCTCCTATTTTATTGTCTTTATTCACTATAGATGCCTCTAACTTCCCAAATACATTTTCAATCCTATTAATATTATCTTTGATGATTCCAACTATGATTTTATGGCTAAGGAAATGTGTAGTTTTCTTAAAGGGAAATTCCTTTGGCATATTGTTACTAGAGATCTAAACCCACTCAAAAGAAACATAAATACATTGATGTATTCACCAAAAGATTAGTGGTATCGGATGGAATAAACTATCAAACCTTAACATGACTTTGAATTACTTATGCCAAAGCCATCAAACTTGACTTTTGATATAGTCCATGAAATATGAAATTTTAATATGCTCCGCATGGAAAAATATGTTCCATATACTTATGTTGTTCTTACAACTTATACCTCTTATCAAACTTTTCACAAGTCAGGTAAGAAGTTCTATAAAGGATCTTGTAGCTACTATAAAAAGTCTGGGCTCACATCTTTGAATGTAGATAATGACTTAAATAGAACTTTAGACAAGGTAATTCTTTCAAATTTGTTTAACTTGCTTCCATTGCTATTGCTGTCATTAAGGGCCGACAAAAAAATTCTCTCCCAAATTCTCTTTAAAGGACCTTCAAACCATTTTTGAACAACTTTAACCATATTCTGGTACAGCCTCATCCTCTGTCGTATCTGTCACATCAAATACCACATGGTTTTGAAACCAAGATCGGGCCGGTCAGTTCAACCGGTGACCGATCGGCTATCCGGTTCAGGTTACCCCTAAAAACCAGTTTTTAATTGAACCAGTAGGAATCAGTGAGAATCGGTCAATTGACTGGTTAAATCGGGACTGGTCGAACCGGTTCAACCACTGGTTCAGTGACTTATATATATATATATATATATACCCTCATTAACGCTTCTACTCTCTCACAATCTCACTTGTCGGTAGCTTCTAAAACCACAATTGTTCATTGGGGATAGCTAAGTCTTAGGCTACTGCTTTTCTGCTGGATTGTTTCTTCATTTTGGCACAAGATCTCCGAATGCTTCTGGTTCAATTGCCGTCTTAGAAAAAGTTTGAGACTTTTCTATGTCACTGTCCTCTTGACTTGAGTGTTGTAAGCAGATCTTGGGTGTTGCCGATCTTGGGTGTTGTAAGCAGACTGTCGTCCTCTTGAAATTATCGGTCATTCCTGTCATAAATTTACCTTTCTTATACATGTCCTCTTTAGTGATACTGATTTAGCTAATTTGTGAACTTTGTATGTTTAACAATGGGAATATGAAAGAATGCATGTATATTGTTTGATGAAATGCCCCACCCTTTTAATGCATGAACTGAAAGATAAGACATATATGGCAACACCTGGGTGTATAATTCATTCAGCATTACAGGGATGCTGAATGCCGCCTATACAGTGCGTGAAGCTTTGTTTGTGTACTGTGATAGACTGATAGTGTTACAAATTTGATGTCATTTTGACAATTTTCTTGTTTTCTACGAGGTTTTTATTTTATAATAGTTTTATTTCAACAATAGTAACATTTAAAATATTTTATAGAAGCCATCTACAAGAATTATATTATAAACTCACCTCTTCTATAAATTATTAACCTCTTTTTTCAGAGATTGAAATATGTAAAACATTCCACCATATTCTAATCGTTCTTGGCAAATGAACAATTTCATTAATAATCTTTGTAAGAATGAACAACACGATTATTTACAAATTAAAATACAATATTTTATCAAAATCTTTTTGACACATTTAACGTTGAACATAAGAATTTTTCTTATTTAAATAATTTATACAATTTTGCATTTACTCTTCATTCTGAAGATTTATTAATCAGTTTCACATGATACATGGGAGATTAATTAAATAAGGAAGATTTATTGTTTAGTAACTTATATATAACAATTCTCTTTCTATAAAATACTTTGACACACACTTTTACCGTATTGATAATGCATCAATCGCCATTGAGTAAAGACTATTTATGCATTATCATGCTTCCAAGGTTTTACCTTCTAGCATATGAGCTTAGGAACCTTGCACTTTTTACAAAGTTCAACAGCCTTATCAAAAATCTTCTTATTCACTGACACTCTTTTCGTTGGAAATAAACTTCCAGCCTTTTCTTTGAACACCAATACTTGTTCTCTTGCTGCATTACTGAATGATTGCATATCCTGAACCATCTTTGTTTTTTATTTTGTAGTGATGGATAACAATGCTTTTTCTGCACCATCGCACATGTCGTCATCCACTGATCAAAGTTGCAGCCAAAATCCTCATTAGAGAAGTGATATAGCATGGAAGCACTGTTATGAGGTACAAACAAGTGGAAAGAAACGAACCTTAAAGTGTTTGTATTGCGATCAAGCAATTTGTGGTGGCGGGATAAGCCGAATGAAGCAACACCTAGCCGACATTACTGGTAATGTCAAACCCTGTCCTAAAAGTTAAACCAGATGTTCGTTTTTTGATTAAAGGACAGTCAATAGAAGCAGCTAATAGTAAAAAGGAGAAAAATGACTCTAGGACGAATTTGTATGATGTTGAGACTTGTGAGTTAGATGAAGATGATGTAGTGGAGATCTCTAACTTAGCTGGTAAAGGAGATGTAGGTGGTAGTAGTAAGAGGAAGAAAACAAATGAAATTAGAAGTTACATGAAAGTCGGTGCTGGTATAGACTCAGCTCAACCTAGCATACAAGCAACACTATTAAGTAGAGAAAGATAGCATGATACTGATATGTCAATTGCATTGTGGTTTTACGATAGTTGTATTCCGATCAATGCTGTTAATTCACCATTTTTTAGCTTATGATTAGTCGGATTGCAACTATAGGTCATGGATACACAGGCCCTACTTATCATGCATTAAGAGTCCCATTACTTAAAGAAGCTAAAACCCAATGTCAGTTGTCTATTGATGCTTTGCGCTCTAAATGGGTTGAAACTGGTTGTACGATTATGGGTGATGGTTGGACAGATGGTACACACAGATCTTTGATTAATTTCTTAGTTGACTGTCCAAATGGGATTTCTTTTATTAAATTTGTTGATGCTTCTAGTATTGATTCGGATGCACAAACTTTATGTAATCTTTTCTCTGAGATTGTTGAGATGGTTGGTGCTAAAAATGTTGTGCATATGGTCACGGACAATGCAAAGAACTACAAAAGGCTAGAAAATTGTTGTCTGAGAAATATCCTTCGATCTATTGGTCTCCATGTTCTGCACATTACATCAATTTGATTATGAAGGATATTGGGGAACTGGCATCGGTGAATAATTTGGTAATTCTTTCTTCGAGGATTATAATGTTTGTGTATAATCACAAGTGGCCTCATGGATGGTTAAGAAAACGGCCTGGGTGGACTGAAGTTATTCATCCCGGAGATACTCGCTTTGGCACACAATTTATTGCACTGAAGAGTCTCTACGATCCCAAGGAGCATTTGGAAGCTATGGTCATGAATGCTAGATTTAAGAAATTCCTAAAAACTGAAAAAGGTAGAGACGTTAAGCAAATTGTTCTAGATAGCAACTTTTAGAACAATAGTTTAATTAATGTGAAGATCATGGGCCCGATTATGAGATTGTTGCGCATGTGTGACTCCGATGAGAAGCCTTTGTTAAGATATGTATACGAGGGGATGTGGAGGGCAATCAAGGGCATAAAGGAGCTATTTAGAAACAAAGAGAACCTTTACAAACCCTATATTGATATAATTGATGATAGGTGGGATAAAATGTTGCACAGACATTTTCATGTAGCTGCATTTTTCTTGAATCCCGCCTTTCAGTACGATCCGGATAGCCCAGCTCAAAACCCTGAAGCTTTTTTAGGATTACTTGATGTTGTTGAGAAGTATTTTCCTGGACTTCAAAACATAGTTGAAGAAATCACTACATTTCGGGAGCGCCAAAAAGGTTTCGGGCAATCATTAGCTATAAACAATACAAAAACTACTCGACCTGGTATGTATTTTTATTGCTTTTTACTTGATTATTTATGCCCTTGTTTGGTTATAAACTTATAATAAACTCTTAATATTAATTGCATTTATTAAATGGTGTAAAATTTTATTTAGATGAATGGTGGAGGTGTTTTGGTCACGATGCGCCGCATTTGCAGCAGATTGCCATTAAGATATTGAGTCAGACTTCATTTTTGTCAGGGTGTGAACAGAATTGAAGTGTATTTGAGAGGATTCATAGTAAGAGGAGGAATCGATTGGAACATCAACGACTTAATGATCTTGTGTTTGTTCATTACAATTTGAGGTTGCAGAATCGGTATGATTTCTTCACTTGTCAATAAGTTAGTACTTTATATTATTATCATAAACTAAAATCTTTCATTATTTACAGTGGCAAACAAAATGAAGAGACCATATGATCCAACTGATTATGAAAGCATTGACAAAAGTGGAATTTTGGGTGGTTGATGAGGATTCGAGTAGGCAGCTTGATGCTGATGAGATAGAAGATATGCTTGAAGAAGAATTATCTAATGAAAATTTGCAGCCATCTCGAGGTTATATAAGAAACTACTTAATTTTTAATTGTAATATTATCTACCTGTTTATTATTTCACATTATGTAATTGCACTCTTTTTGTTTAAGTGATGAAGAAGACACAAATAAGATCAGTGATCACATTGATTTAACAATTTTTGCTGCTAGAACCTTGAGTTCCATTGATGGTAAAGTTGCTCGTATCTTAAGGCAACAAAGGAATAACCTCATTGATGAAGATGATGATTTTTAATGTGACTTTATTAAATGTAAAATTGTAAAATTGATAATCAAAATTAGTAAAATTGAAAAAGTTTAAATCATTAATTGACACATTCTTAATATTTGTTAAATGATAATTCATTTTTAATATTTGGGTGTTGAATTTTGGTAAATAATTAGTTAAGTATAAAATTGTGGAATTAGAAATTAATAATAATTTGATTGTAGTTAATAATGATAGTATTTGCTTATTTGAATATTAGTTTTAGCTAGGTAAATAATTAATTGACTATAAAAGTTAAAAGATGTTGAACTTTAATGGAATGGTAATATATATGTGTAGGAATTATAAATATTTAAAATTGGTAATGTTATGAAATTGTGATTTGTGAATATGTTGTATACTTGTAGATTCCAATTTATACTTATAATTATTAATGTCGATTAAGAATTAAAAAGCATCATATATATTTAAGAACTAAATATAAAATGGTGTATATAATATGATGGTTTGTTAGAAATAGAATTATGAATGTTTTGTGTTAATTAAGATTGGAAATTGTTGGATATTGAATGGAATTATGATTGTTTTGTAATTGTTATGATTAGAAATTGTTGGAAATAGAATGGAATATAAATGGAATGATGATTGTTTTGTAATTGTTAGGATTGGAAATGGTTGGAAATGGAATGGAATGGAAATGAAATTATGATTGTTTTGTGATTGTTACTCTTTTTGTAATATTTATTGTTCTTTTATCGAATGTTTTGAATCTTTTGATGTAAATATGTAATATTATTTATTAAAATGATGAAATTATATTATTGTAATATTTTAAATACTTTGTATTATTCTTAATTTGATGTGTGTATGATGATGATTGTCTTTGTTTATATTAATTGTGGTTATTATTTATATGTAAAATATTTAAAATTATTGTTATTAACTTATTTCATATTAATTGTTATAATAATAATAATAATAATGTATTATTATTATTATTATTATAAATCCATAAATAGCAACAGCTAATAATAATATCGAATTTAATAATGTTATGAATAATAATAGACATTTTTATTTCAAATAATACATTTATTTATCATAAGTAATATCTTGAACTACAAACCTAATCCTAATAATCACATAAATAAAATAATTACCATTTATAAATTTAAAAATATTAATAAGAAAATTTACTTTATTAATATAAATAAATAAAAGTATAAAAGTCAGCCTTGCCCTCACGAGGCTGGCTGCAATTGAAATGTTTCGCGAGGGCGAGGGCTGGCCATTTTTGGCTAGGCTCGCGAGGGCGAGTTGGCCAGCCCTCGCCCTCACGAGCCTGGCCAAATATGGCTAGTCTAGCGAGGCATTTCATTCCTCGTGAGGCATTAAAATTAAAATTGTGATTATGTCTAATTAAATATAAAATGAAATGGCATTAAAATGATGAAATTGTATTATTGTAATATTTTAAATACTTTGTATTATTCTTAATTTGATGTGTGTATGATGATGATTGTCTTTGTTTATATTAATTGTGGTTATTATTTATATGTAAAATATTTAAAAATATTGTTATTGACTTATTTCATATTAATTGTCATTATTATTTATTATTAAGATTTTTGAAAGCATGGTTGATGTAAACAGTGCTAGTAAAGTATACAGTACAACTATACAATATATTAATAGGGACTATTTCATAAATTTAAAAATTACTCAAACGCATCTTGCGATCTAATCGATATTGATATAGTTCCGTTCCAGACCCTAATCCGGTAACAAGCCCGGTACGGTATTTATAACTTTGGTTAGACTTAGATTTGGTTATGATATTAAATATTTAGACACTTTTTGGTGAATTTTTTGATTTTGTGTTGGTTGATGTAATTATTTTGACATCTAGTCATGATATTTTAGTTATTATTTGAGAACAATGATATGATTGATGGTTGAAAATTTTATTTATATTTATTTATATTATTCGGTATATTTTTCTATTTTTTAATTTACTAATATTATATATAATTAAATATAATTATAACGTCACACCGGTTCAATCGTTGGTCAAACCGGTCGAACCGGTGACCAGTAAAACCTTTGGTTCGACGTCCAGTTCAGGTTTCAAAATATTGAAATACCGTAAATTCTTAGTTTCTTGATTATGCCTGCTGCAATCATATAACCTCTAACTCTTCCATTCTTGAATCTTTAACAATACTATCTATTCTATATGTTGTTCACATTGTTGATAATTTTACTCTGAACATACAACATCTAGTTACTATTCACATCTAAATTACATTTTCTTGAAACCTCTCTTATTCCTAAACTCTCATCAAATCTTAGACAATTACGTGAACTTGGTGTTAACTTATCCTTTTGAGTCATAGTTGTATTGTGTAGGATCCACAGACGGGCAATATCCTTGGGATAAGGCATAATGTTGGATGACTATTTAAGCTTACTTTACTAAATCTTCCTTCAAAGCTTGTTGTTGGTGCTATCACTTTGCATGTATAACACTCTCCTTTGGATCATCTTTCTACCTCTAGATTAGGATCTTTAATCTTTAGTGGTACTCTAGGTCATATATCCCTTGTCAACTATCTAAAATTCATACTTTACCTTTTTCTCTTAATGAATATATCTTTTTAGCACATTTTGATTTAATTCATTCGCATATTTGGGGTCCTGCACCTCACAAAACTATAGTTGCCATAAGATATTATGTTATCATTGTCGATGATTTTTCTCAATATAGATGGATTTATCTAATGTGACGTAAGTCTAAATTATTCTCCGTTTACTTTTGTTTTACTAATATGATTCAAACTCAGTTCTCCTTTAAGATTAAAGTATTTTAGATTGATAATGTCATAGAATACAAAGATACAATATTCATCAACTTCCTTAATCAATAAGGGATTATCATTTAGAGATCCTATCCAAACACACCTTAACAAAATGGTCAAGTCGAATGTAAATATAGATATACTCTTGACATTGTTTAAGCCTTTTTTTATATTATCTTCTTGTCTTAAAACCCTTTGGGGAGAAGTAGCCTTTACTACTATCTATACTATCAATCACATTCCTTCTCCTATCATATGTAATATCTCTCCTTATGAGCTTTTATTCAATCATGCTCCCTACTATTAGTCTTTTAAAGAATTTGTATATGTGTTTTGTTCTATTACAACATAATGAGCATACCAAACTAGAATTAAGAGCATGTTTATGTTGTTTTCTAAGGTATGACATAGAGCAAAATGGATATAGATGCTGGGATCCATTATCTCAAATACTTCGAATCTCTCAATAAGTCACTTTTTAGGTACATAAAATGTTTTTCATAATATCAAAATTTAAAGTCAATGAACACCAATTTTTTATACCTTACCATATCCTTGTTTCCTGATATTTCTTCTGCACTAGTCCTACACAACTGATGCCTGATTCTATTGTATCTTTAAATGCAAATTCTCCACTTTCACTAAATAACTCTTCCTTTTCTATTCATTCATTAGAATTTACCAAGTTTCAACAACCCCCTCATTAATCCCCTTAAGTAAATCAACCACTTATTCGTCTTAAGGAATTCCATGTTTATTCCACTATTATCTCTCTATATGAACCTTATAGTTATTGCGAGGCCAATTTTAATCCCTTATAGCAACAATTAATGGTGAAATAATTACATACTTTCTCTAACACCAACATTTGGGACTTAGTTAACCTACCTTCAGATATGTCTATTATTGGCTATAAATGGGCCAACAAGATCAAGTCTCAAGTGATAGATTAGTCAAAAGATACAAAGCATTGTTGGTTGCAAAGGGTTTTAATCAATAATATAAAATTGACTATGAGCAAATTTTTGCTTCATTCACTCAATTGACTCTAGTCTGTAGTCTTATTTTAGTGATAACTAGCAAGAATTAGGAATTATTCTAGACGAATATCAACAATTCCTTTCTTAATGGTGATTTTCATGAAGAAATATATATGCAACCTCCACTTAGGTATGATCATCCACCTAATAAAGTTTGTCATCTTCGCAAAGTCTTATATTGTCTTAAGCAAGCTCCTTGAGCATAGTATATTAAATTCAACTCCACCATAAACCATTTTGACTTTATATCTAACTCTTATGCTTATGCTTTGTTTATTTAAAAAACATATTAAGGGTGCACTCTTCTCCTTCTATATGTTGGTGACATGATAATAACCATTGATGAAACTCAAAGGATCACTACTCTTAAGTATTGTCCTTATAAACAATTGAAACTCAAATATTTAGGTCCCCTGAGCTATTTTTTAGGTCTTAAAGTATCTTCTGATGATTCAGGCTACTACTTATCTTAAGCAAAGTATGCCATTGAACTTGTCTCTGGCACTGACCTTACTAACACTAAGATTGTTAACACTCTTGTTGATTTTAATAATCATATCTCTGCATTTATGGAACTCCTCTGGGTGATAATGTAGTTTATTGATAGCTAGTTGGTAGTCTTATATACCTTACTGTCATTAGTCCAGATATTACTCATGTTGTTCATATTGTCAGTCAATTCATGTATGCACCTTGTACTACTCACTTCTCTGTTGTTCTTTCTATATTGTATATTCAAGATACCTTGTGTCATGGGCTTCACTTTAGTCATTTATCTTTATTGGATTTACATTCATACTTTGATTCCTAATGGGTTGGAGACCCAAATGATTGTTGATCTATTACTGCTACTATTTATTTCTTGGCATATCTATTATTTCTTGGTGTAGTAAGAAGCAAACGATTCTCTCCCTCTTAAACACTGAAGCAGAATACCAAACCTTAGCTGACACTACCTATGAACTTTTATGGTTACGATGGTTAATTTAAGAAATAGATGTCTTCTTTTCTTTAGAAGTTCCTCTCTTTTGTTATAATCATAGTGCTATGTAGATTGATCATAATTATGTCTTTCATGAATAAACTCAGCACAACGAGATCAATTGTCATCTTGTGCGTTATCATATGCTTTAAGGCACTATACATCTTGTCCTAATCTTATTCCAAGCACAAATTATAGATGATTTTACCAAATCATATTTGCCTCAATGTTTTCAAGATCTTCTCTCCAATCTCAAGTAATCATCTTCACTACCACCTTGAGTTTACGGGGGATATTAACATAATCTTGGTAGTCAAACATTAACATATATTTAGCCTTAATTTTCTCCTAAAATAATTTCCATTAAAACTATGTAATTTTTTAGTTGATTTTGTTTCTTTAGTTGGAGTCACCTAAAGTGTATAAATAGATAAATGTACATAACATTGAATATACACAGAAATACAAAAAGCCTTTTGTCATTTCTTCTTTATTATTTATTTCCATAAGGTAGAAATAATGACGATAATAGAGATGAAAATTATGGTGAAGGAGGTAGGGGAGGTGGTTATGAGAATAAGGGTAGTGGTTATGATATTAGGGGAGGTGATTATGATAACAAGAGTGGTGGTGGGTAATAATCAATGGCGGGATGATAGTGAGTATAACACATCTTGCCACTTGCAAGCCCATCTTATGGAAATTTGGGAGGTAACTATTAGGTCCTCCAAATTCATATGGTGGGAATTATAGAGTGGGTGTAGCTTCTCCACCCTTATGCTATAACAGAGAAACTACATCAAATCCTTTTTCATATGGGGGTCTTGTGGTTACGATGGAGTTGTCTTAAGTGATACTAGGGATGGTGGAAGAGGTGGCCACCTAGTGGTTATAGAGGTGGATAAGGTGTTGGAGGTCTTCAATCTAAAGGGGTAGTGGCTATGGTGACGATGACGACACTCTTACTTTAGTTAAAATTAAAAGGTATGATGATATTTGTGACAACTTAAGAATGTATATATATCTAACTTACCACTGGATGTGATTATTGATCAGTTGTGAGAATTTTTTGGAGGCATTGGATATGTAACACCCCACTCCCACAAGACCTGACCTCGATATCGATGGTGATATTCGAGACCGCACCCCGCGAGGGTGGTGTGCTACGCACTCGATCAATCAAAATTTGGTATCTATTTTTTTTAACGCACGAAGTCAAATAATCAAATAGGCCATAAGCCCTTTTTAATCATACAAGGCCATTTACAAAATTTCCATATGGACATTTGGCCCTTTCACAAATACAAACACTTGAGTTATTTCAAAATACCATTCATACGGAAGTTGCGGAATAAACAATTTAATACAAAAATATAGACATGCAATGCAGACGTGAACTGATCCCGACCTCTATCCTTCACTTGTATGTTGTAAGCATACTCCCGTTGGCCTAACGGGGTATTCTTCTTATCCTAAAAAATAGTTGCAAATTTTGGGTGATTTTTGCGAACTCAATGAGTGACCATCCTCGATGGCTCACCCAATCACATAACACATACACATATGTCATACAGAATTCAAATTTCACGTTCAAATCATTTAGACATTCATATGATGCATATGCCACTTGTATGAGGCTCACATTCGTTTTTATTGTTGTGACTGAGTGTCTCTCACATATACAGAGTATTGGCCCGTAGGGCTCAGTCATATCGGAATACTGGCCCGAAGGCTCAATCGAATCACAATACTAGCCCGTAGGCTTAGTTGAATCTCAATACTGCTCCGTAGGCTCAGTCACATCACATAATCACAGAGCATAGCTCTACGTGGAAGCGCTTCATACGGGCGACTCAAGTCACAACGCCTTTATATTTCATGCATTCATGCCATGGAATGCATTTCTTACATTGTATGCACTTATTCGATCACATTCACTTATCATCGGATCGTAGCCTGGAATTCAACACATAGTTGAGCATTCACTTATCATCTTGCATGCAATGCACATTCAGAAAACATTTAATTCATCTTATTCACAATATATCACATTGTTCATACAAAACACACATCAATTATAATTGGCAATGCGCATGAGACTCATTTTCATTTATTATTCTCGTTATAACCGAGTGCCTTTTTCCAGCTCATCCCTTCATGGATGTCGAGCTTTGTCGTATACGTCCCATATCCCTTAATGGATATCGGGGACAGTCGCACTCGAACCAGAGGCTCTATTCACATTCCGAGCTTTAAGCTCTTTGCCCTGGTTACTCCGGTCATAACTTCCTTTATCTTACATGCATTCATGTAATGAATGTTGCACATATCATAACCTCAGTCAATCATATGGATGCACATTCACATTTTGATCACATTCATCATCACAATCATATACGCATTCATCATATAGAGATCAATGTATACAAAATTCAAATAAAGTAAACAATGAAGTGAGACCATCTAGGTCTACTCATAGTACGCTCCAAAATAGCATTAGCTTCCCAATTATGGAATGCCTAAATGCGGACACTTGACCTGCACAATCTATTTATGAAAGACACACATTGCACACTCATCAATAGTTGTACACATAACAACATTCATTTTTACACAATTGTAATAATAGACTATGTATAATACATGCTCAATGACAATCCCGGGTATATGTTCTAATATACATTTTATCCTCATTTCCATTTCATAATTCATATACGTTTTATACACTTCATTGGTACATGATTGTTCTAACTTCTCCTTTCAATCTTTACCCTTTTTATAAGCCTAGGTTATTCATAAGCTTACACTTCATGAACACTTGGTTACTCTATATCATAACTCAATTTCTCATCATCTCTTATCTATCCTCATATGACCTCATAACATCCAATTCTCATTCATGGTTTAGCACTTCATTTTCATAAACACACTTAGGTAGGATTCTCTTAATTTCCTAAGACAAACCAAATCTCATTCAATAGGAATCCACTTTAAGATCCCACAATGCATAATCACTGAAATTGATTCTAGAATATTCGAACCCAAGCATTTTCTAAACTCCATAAACTAGAATCTTTACAAAATCCAAAGATTCAATTGATCATACCTTGATTCTTCACCAAATGAAGAGATCTTCAGCTCAAATGGAAGCTCTTTTCTTCCTCTTCCTTATTCTCTTCTTGAACACTTCAAAATATCTCTTGAAGGTTAACACAAATGAAACCCTAGCTGGTTTCTCTTCGTTCTCTCTCTCATTCTTTTTCATGTTTTCTCTCTCTTATCTCTTTTCTCATCCACACATTTTGTTTCTCTAGAATCTTCTCATTCCGTAGTTCTTCTCCATTTATAAGCAAGATAATATTTCTTTTTCCAATTTTGCCATTAATGAGTCCAAAAAGTCCATTATATCCTTCCCTATAAGCTTATGTTCTTTTAAACTTAAGTGTCTTGCCAAAAATATCCTTGAACCTTCTTACACATCACTTTCTTCTGGAAGATATCCTCCATTTTCTTAAGTTTTTTATGCCTCCGAAACCATTCAGTTTGGTTCAGTGATCCAGAAGATATACTTCAAACATTTTTAAACTGCTCCTGTCCAAAACAGTACACTATCTACAACTTCCATCCAAAACTTGAAAGTCTTACGAACTAAATCACAATTCACTTCCTTCAGATACTTTGTAGCTCTATATCTCTTTTTTACCCTGAATTAAAAATAATCTCATTTTGATTTCTACAGATCAAGATATCCTCAAAACACTGAAGTATGTTCAGAGGGATAACACCAGTTCATATCCTTTAAGAGCATACTCATTGTACCCGTCTCGCTCTTTTCACTAAATCTTTCTACATTAGTTTCATATGACTATGAGTCTTGGTGGAGATGTAGGGAAATGTCTTACAAATCCAATGGTTCAAGAATCAAGTCATTTGGAGGTCTAGAGAAGAAGTTATGGCCGAAAGATTCCAACACGTTTCTGCCCTCACCTGAAATGTACATGTCTCAGTACGAAAGCTATAACTTTTGCTACAGATGTCTGATTGACTTCTTTTTTTGACCATTGGAAAGAGGACTTCTGGATCTAAAACTTTCATGAAGACTTTAAGGCCAATTCTATTGTCTAACTTCTGTATCGTCTCACTTTTCTTTCGTCTGTTTTTTGCATATGTTTTTTTGTGTCTGCCTTTCTGCATCTGTCTTTCTGTGTCTGCTTTTTTGTGTCTGTCTTTCTGCGTCTGTCTTTCTGCGTCTATTTTTCTGCGTCTGTTTTTCTGCGTCTATCTTTTTGCATCTGACTTTTTGCGTCTGTCTTTCTGCGTCTATTTTTCTGCGTCTGTTTTTCTGAGTCTGCCTTTCTGCGTCTGTTTTTCTACGTCTGGAACGTCTCCACTTATAAGACGCATAACTTTTGACTCCGATATCCAAAATTTACAAACTTTATACATTTGGAAAGATAAAAGAAAGATATACAACTTTCCAGAAGGAAACTTTGCCAAAATCTATCTAGATTAAGTCCAGATTTGCCCCGAAAGTCTGAAGACAAACTTTTCATTCATACATCAACACTGCACCCAATTCTTCACTTTATGACAATATTTGAGACTCTTAGACACAGAATTGAAATTCGATGTCTTCACACAAAATGTATCCATATATCTCTAGTTTAATCCAAATCAAGAATCATCTCGTTTGGATTACTAGAGAAAACGTTGTGGCTAATTAACTAAAGCATATTCAGTGAACATTTTCCAGATCACTACCAATCTTGTTTCTAAATCTTTCCTTGTCACGACTCATACCAAGATCACTCTTTTTACTCCTTTTACTCCTTATTTTTAATAAAATCACATTTAATATCAATTATACCTGGAAATTGTCAATGAATGCATGTACACTTTTTATCTGAAACATTACGTATTTATGTGCATATATGCTAACATGATGCATGAGTAAGAAAGATGCATTCCTTAATCTCAATTTCTCTTTGAGCTCGCATGTATTGAAATTTCAGGTCACAACCCTTAATATGGGGATGGGATGTTACAGGATAACTCAGGTTCATTCATCCTAAAGATAGGATTTCACATAATGGCTTTTGTAGATTAAGTTCTACATTGATTGAAGGGAACCTTTTGATTTTTCTATAATTTTATCTTTCTATGGTCAAAAAGATTTTATCGTAGTGTATTTGGGAAGATCATCTGCATATTGAATGTTTAATCTATAAGAAAATTTTCACCTTGCTGAAGTTCAAATCTTAAGTTTTAGTTAGAAAAATTATGGAGTGACCATTTAAGTTATCAACAATATTGTTTGATGGTTTGTTAGTATAAAGAAAAAGTTTATGTTGTTATGTAGGTGCGACGGATTAAGCAAAAGCATGGGTATAAAGATCAATGGTTATGGAATATAAAGATATACATAGAAGAGAAGGGGAACACCAAAGGGGATGTAGTTTTATCCTATAAGGACCCCTCTGCTGCATGTTGGTGGTTTTTCTAACAGTAGAGAACATGCCTACTACTACTTTCTTTTTTTGATGATTTTGTTTTAGAAGTTTACAAATGATTACAATTTATTCCTCCCTGCTCTCCTTTGTCTAGTTATAAATGCTTACAACTGCCTTTAGTTGTTTTGCAATGAAGTAATGTCATGTTTGACCTTAGATACTTCATTTCTCATTATCTAGTCATTCTAGTAGTTGTTAGAACATTTCTTCCTTTTATAATTTTATGCAATTATCTTTACCAAAGCCT
Organism: Erythroxylum novogranatense; assembly: GCA_029891385.1. NCBI lineage: Eukaryota > Viridiplantae > Streptophyta > Magnoliopsida > Malpighiales > Erythroxylaceae > Erythroxylum > Erythroxylum novogranatense. The sequence goes on along the minus strand of CM057234.1, from coordinate 51,732,481 downwards.
TTAGAATATATTAATTTGGTTCTTGTTTACTTGCCTGCATAGGTGAATTGTTGAGTTATGTAGCATATCAAATTCGTTTATGGAAACTTGTTATTAAAATTTGACAAGCGATAGTTGTTTATGGTTGTGTAAATTTAATGAATCTTAAGTATTGATTTTATTCCTTGTTTTGTGATATGCTATGTGTGAGAAACTTTTCATATTTTTGGTAGTAAAGGTCCAATGTTATGTAGTTAATAGGTATTCATATCCTGATTTTATGGTAATTGATATTATGCTTGATGAGAGTAGATTCATATAGGCTTTCTTGCAGATTTTTGGGTCCCCTAAGAGAAAAACATACACCATCAAATTGGGAATTGAGAGCTTAGAAGAATTCCAAAATGCAAACTCCTTAAGCACAAACAACAATGGTTGGAGGTTTTTTTTTCTTTTTCTTTTTCTTCATCTTTTAATTTATATGTTATTCTAATGTATATTATTTTTGGATATATATTTTATAATTGGCTAACATTTAGTATCATAGCTTATTAACCTCTATCTTTTTGGAGTTTATAGAGAATTTCAAATTATGGAAAATTTTCAGTTTTTGTAAATTTTCAATCTAAAGTTGTTTTTGGACTTTTTATTTATTAAAGGTAGAAATCTCCTATAAAGTGTTTTGGATGTGTTTCTACATTTTTAAAATAGGTTTTTATGATATTTTCTAGTCTATTTTTTTTGGTATCTAATGGGTCACGATTCGAGTCAAAATGACCAAGCTAGTTGATAAAGACCTATTTGTATAAACAATGTTGTTTTGTGTCTTCTTATTAAACTAGATGTTGCGTCGTTTTATAGATGCTAGACATTTTGTGATGCTGTGCATTTTGTGTATATGTAATAAAAATATCAGATGTTGTGCTATGGTGTGCATTTTGAGTGTGGCTTTAATAAGAAAACCAGATGTTTAGGCTGGGGCTCAAACCTGCGCTCTCATGGAGGCACATGGGTGAGCCTCTACCATTTGAGCCAACGCTTATGTCTATATATAGTATGTGTTGAACTTATATTTGTTTAAATGTTCAATATGAAGCAGATTATCACATGACTATTATGTATATATTTTGCATTGTGAATGGAATTTGGGATAAAATATTTTAGTGTTTAATTATTAGGGTTTAGCCAGAACGACCCTAATTATATAAATTATATAATTGTGTAATTAATCTTATAAAGTTGTGAGACTTTAAATTGTAGTTAATTATTTTAGTATAATAAAATTTATCCTGTAGGAATTTTAATTATATTTGAATAATTAATTAGGATAAAATATCAAATTATTTTTCTAATTTTCCTACGTGTATTAGAAATTGGTATATAATTTGATAGTTTTAGTATAAAGTTTAGCATAAATTTGTTTAAATTAAAATTTAGCCCATATATAATTCTTATGTCATTTGATTTATGTCTTTTAAGATATGTTTTACATTGGTAATATATATATATATATATACATATATATATATATATACATACATATATTTATATACATATATATATATATACATATATATATATATATAAATTATGTAGCTATTCAAACAATTAGTTTTTTGACAAATTATAAAATTCCCAAATTGAGGGGCGAAATTTTAAGATTTGGAAGGAGAGAATTCTTCTTCATTTACTGTGGATGCATATTGATTATGTTATTTGAAAGGATGAACCACCTAAGGTTAGGGGTGGCAATTGGGCCCAGACTTAGGTGTTATTAGTTGAGCCTGAGCATGGTTCTGGGCCTGGGTTTGGGATGCCTAGGCCCAGACCAACCCGAAGCCCAACTAAAAAAATACGTCATTTTACAGTTTTAATTTTATAAAAACTTATTTTTAAAAATTGAACTAGGCTGGCCCCATTTCCATCCTACCCTAAGGTAACGAAGGCTAGCACTATGGCTAAAATTGCTCTTTATGAATGTTGGCAGTGATCTAATTGACAAAGTGTGATGTTCATTAAAACCAAAATTTTTGCTAGCATTTGTGATTCTGTAGAAAAACATGGCAATGTCCGTGCTCTATTGAAGACGACTGATTAGTAGTTTGAAAGTTCAGACAAAGCACTTACAAGCACCTTAATTATGAAGTTTTCATCTATAAGGCTCATCAGTGTTTAAGTTGTGCGTGAGCACATCATGAAGATGAGGGACATTGCAGCTTAGTTAAAGAAACTAGAGGTTGAGATGTTTGATTCTTTCTTCGTGCATTACGTTTTGAACACTTTTTTTTCCATCATAGAGCCTTTAAAATCTCTTATAATAAGTATAAGGATAAGTGGTCAATAAAAGAATTAATGACCACATGTGTCAAAGAGGAAGGCAAATTGCTGATGGAACAGGGAGAGAGTTTACAAAGTGCACACCTAGTTGTTCAAGGAAAGAAGAAAAATCAAACCCACTCAAGAGGAAAATGGTCAGATACCTGTCCAAACTAACAATAAGAAGGAATGCAAGTGCTTCTTTTTGTAAGAAAGAAAGACACATGAAGAAGGATTTTGTCAAACATAAGGAATGAATTGAAAAGAAATGTAATCTAATCTCACTAGTTTGTTTTGAATCTAATATGGCTGAAGTTTGTCATGACACATGGTGGATTGATTCTGGTTGTACAATCTATATTATAAATGTGTTGTAGGATTTGCAAAACCTATGGAAGCTAGTGGGAGGTGAGCAGTATATCTTATCTAAAAATAAGATACGTCCACATATGGAGGTTGTTGGGGATTGCAATTTAATTTTAAGTATTGGTTTTATTTTAAAATTAAAAAAGACATTTTGTATTTCCAATTTCTTTAGGACATTGATTTTAGTTTCAAGACTTGTACTGTTTGGATATTCCTTTCATTTTTCAGACAAATCTTTAAAGTTATATTATAAATTAGAATTTGTTGGGAAGGGTAAATTATTTGATGGTATTTTTTGTTTTAATTTACAAGATAATACCTGTTACAATGCAATACATGTTTATGCTAGGAAAAAATGTTGTCTTATGAATGGAAATTCCTCTATGTTGTGGCATCGAAGATTATGACATATCTCTAGTGAAAGGATTAAAGGATTGGTAACTGAAGGAGCACTTAGTAGTTTGGATTTTGCTGATTTTAAAACTTGTATGGATTGCATAAAAGGAAAGAAGACCAACAAATTAAAGAAGGATGCTAAGAGAAGTTTAGACCTATTAGAAATCATACATATGGATATTTGTAGTCCAGATGTGCACTCGTATGGTTAGAAATACTTCATCTCATTTATAAATGATTATTCACTATATATATATATCTCTACTTGCTTCATAAAAAGAATGAACCACTAGATGTTTTCAAAATATTCAAAGTTGAAGTAGAGAAACAATGCCGTAAGCAAATTAAGATAATGAGATTTGATAGAGGTAGGGAATATTATGGTCGATATATTGAAGGTGAACAAGCCCTTGGTCCATTAGTGAGGTATCTTCAAGAAAATGGGATAGTAGCTCAATACACTAAGCCTAGATCTCCAGAACAAAATGGTGTGGACGAAAAAAAGGACATTATTGAACATGGTGTGAAGCATGTTAAGTAGTTCTAAACTTCCTAAGTCCTTATAGACTAAAACTTTTAAGACGACTATGTATATATCAAATTGGGTATCAACTAAAGCTATTCCAAAGACACCATTTAAGTTCTCTAAAGAATAGAAGCTAATTTTTTGACATATGCACGTTTGGGGATGTTCGCTTGAAATAAGAATTCATAATCTACAAGAGAAGAAATTAGATCCAAGGTTCATAAAGTAGGTATTTTATTGGATTTGTCAAAAGATCTAAAGGATATAGGTTCCATTGTCCATCACATCACACTAGAATTATGGAATCAAGAAATGAAATTTTTTTTTAGAATGACTTGATTAGTAGGAGGGATCAATTTCAAGACATAGTCTCTGATAATGATCATATGGATACTCAACCTTTAACCTCAAATAATTAGGTGATTGCCATTCATAACGATCCTTAATTCAAATAGACATAGTGCAATGAACTATTGAAAATCAACAACTTATTGTAAACAGAAATGAAAATCAAGAAATTCCACAAGTTGTTGATAATTTAGTAGATCCAATTATTCAGGAATTACTTGAAAGCATTCAACAACCATTTGAACATCAAACTCCACAAGAGGATTTTGGTGCAACATTAAGGAGCTCTGTTAGAACAATGAAATTAGCTATTATTATGTTGTATATCTATAAGAACTTGACTACAATATAAGAGTTAAGAATGATCTTGAAACCTTTTCACAAGCTATGAGTTGCAATGTATAAAAGTCATGACACAATTTCATGAAGGAAGAAATGAATACTATGAAAAATAACAATGTTTGGGATCTTGTTAAGTCTCCTAAAGAAGCAAAATCCATAGGTTGAAAATGGGTAATTAAGACAAATAAAGACTCATTAGGCAACATTGAGAGATACAAGGAAAGACTTATTGATAAAGGATGCACTCAAAAGAAGGAATCGATTAAACATATACATTTTCTCCTGTGTCTAGAAAAGATTCACTTTGTATAATTTTGGCATTGGTTGCCAACTTTGATATGGAATTGCATTAAATAGATGTGAAACGAGTTTCTTCAATGGCGATCTAGAAAAAGAGGTTTACATGAAACAACTAGAAGGATTTTCCTCTAATAATGGTGAGCATTTGGTTTCCAAGCTTAAAAGATCTATATATGGATTGAAACAAGCATCCTGCTAGTGGTATTTGAAATTTCATGATATTATCTCATCATTTGGTTTTGAAGAAAATATCATGGATCAATGTATATCCCATAAGGTTAGTGGGAGTAAATTTTGTTTTCTTGTATTATATGTGGATGACATATTACTTGCAACCAATGATAGGGTTTGTTACATGAAGTGAAACAATTTCTCTCTAAGAATTTTAAAATGAAAGATATGAGTGATGTGTCTTATATAATTGGCATTAAGATTCATCGAGACGAATTTCAAGGTATTTTGGGTTTGTCTCAAGAAACCTGTGTTAATAAAGTTTTAGAGAGATTTTAGATGAAAGATTGTTCATCTAATTTAGTCCCATTAAAAGGGATTGATTCAATTTGGACCAATGCCCTAAAAATGATTTTGAAAGGGAACCAATAGAAAACATTCCATATGTTTCTACAATCAGAAGCCCGATGCATGCTTAAGCTTGTTCAAGACCTGTCACTACATTTGCTACTGGAAAGTTAGGTAGATATTAGAGTAATCTAGGATTAGATCATTGGAGAGTTGCAAAAAAAGTTTAGAGGTATCTTCAAGGGACCAAAAATTACATGATTATGTATAGACGAACTGAAAATTTGGAGGTAATAGGTTACTCAAGATTCAGATTTTGTTGGGTGTGTTGATTCACGAAAATCAACATCAGGTTATATCTTCATGTTTGACCATGGAGCCAAATCTTGGAGGAGTACCAAGTAGTCTTTGACTGCAACTTCCACCATGAAGGTTGAGTTTGTTTCTTATTTTGAGGCTACATCATGTGGTGTATGGCTAAAGAGTTTTTTATATGGGCTTAGACTTGTGGATTCCATTTCTAGGCAATTGAGAATATGCTGTGACAATTTAGTTGTTGTTTTCTAACTAAAAACAATAAAAGTGATAGTTTAAAAGTGGTAGTTAGAGTAAACACATTAGTATCAAGTTTTTACTTATAAGGGAATGTGTTAAGCACAAGAAAGTCATCGTTGAACACATTAGCATTGAATTGATGATAGTTGATCCTTTAACAAAAGACATGCCACCATTGAAGTTTAAGGATCATGTTGTTAGAATGAGATTGAGTTCCATTATATAGTTTTCATTGTATGGAAAATGTTGTTTTCATGAAACTCTTATAATATTTTATCATATTATGGTGCACATTATTGAATTTTGAGAAAATTGATTATTTTGGATCTAGAATAAACATATGGTTTATTCATTAAGTAATGTTACTACATTCGATTGATACAATTATAGTATACTATTATACATGGAAGATAACACCCAACCATTAGAGGACCTATTGTCATGATTCGTATATTTTACTTGGATCAGATTAGGATTTAATGTCAAGTTAAACCTATGGACCAAGTAGGAGAATGGGAGAACTTTTCATATTCTTGGTAGTGGTGGTCCAACATTATGTAGTTAATAGGTATTCATATCCTGGTTTTATGGTAACTGATATTGTGCTTGATTGGAGCACATTCATTTAGGCTTTCTTGTAGATTTTAAGGTCCCCTAAGCTTCTTTTCTCTTCTGAAACATACACCATCAAATTGAGAATTGACAGCTTAGAAGAATTCTAAAATGCAAACTCCTCAAGCACAAACAACAATGGTTGCAACTATTTTGTTTTTCTTCTGCTTTTAATTTATTATTAGTTTATGCTTTACAACCAATCACTTTGGTTGTAGTTTAGTGACAAATTATTTAAAGATATTCTTTATCTTGTACATATTTAGATGTATATAATAAATTCCATGGGATAATTGTACATTGCAAATGAAATTATAATAAGGTTATAATTATGACATTCATATTGCATTTATATATTACATTAATAGAACGTAAAAAGACTAGCACACGTTTTGATTTTTCTTATGAAAGAAATAATCAATTTCATAGGCTAAAGTATAGAGATACTTAAACAAACGTATGGGTGCTTGTTAGAGAACATGTTTATTGAACATACCTGACATGAGAAATCCATTTAGAACATTGCTTGTATGGCTATGGAATTCTCATTGTGAAGATTTTATAAGTGATCTTTTGACTTGAGGTCACTAAATTTATCTTATATAGGAATTGCTATGTTTTGATACTATTTATGATCTATTTAACATGGATCGTTTAATCGATACTCATTGGAGGTAGCATGAACTATATGGAGGTAATTGTGTGATCAAGATAGGATTTATCACCTTAAAGTAATTAGGGAGAATGTTTCGTTGATCTTGATTATAATTAATTCGAGAAATCCTTAGCCAAGGTTGAATGATGCATTATAAATAGCTTACAAATATTGTTAATTGAATCAATAGCTAGTGACAGGGAACTAATATGATTATACTCAAAATAAAGTAGACATTAATTCTATGCTTTATGTCTAATCAGAATATTGTATAATGAAAGGATTGAATTATAAGAAAAAATCATGCACAGAAAGGATAGTTAGAATCACTTTGACATTCCTAAATATTTGGGTGGTCAGGAAGCATTGCTAGATGCCAATCTTGATCTATGATTATAAATTGATTAATTAGAGAATTATAATTTGTAATTATTGCAAACATATTAAGAATCTAATAAGTCTCACATAAAGAATGAGTTGAAGAGACTAAAGATAATTTAATCAAGTTTGACTTGATTTTAAAATTCAAAAATTTTATAATTAAATATGAGATATTGAATAAATAAGGATCAATATGAGATATTGGATCTTATTTGGCCATAATTGGTATTAACTAGAATTATTTGTAATTCTAATTAAATTTAATTGAAATTAAAATTCATTTTCTATTAAATTACTAAAATGTTCAAAACACATTACAAATAGACTTAAACATTAATGGAGCTAACATTTTTTGCTTATCTCTCTCTTTAAGAATTACAGAGTTCTCTCAACCTATTATATGGATAACATTAGAGGTTGGACAGTTATGTGGCTACAATGGTTGAGACGAATCAATTTTGGAAATAGTTCAATGGATACGATAAGATAAAGATTAAGCTTTAGAATAAGGTACGAATTAAGTTTCCTCTTTGTTATGATTTGTGTTAATCATTTTATAGATTAGATTGATCTTGGTTTTAAGGAAACTAAAATATGAAAAAGTTTTGTAATTATGTCGTTGCGATCGAGATCATATCTCGATTCAATTTCTCAACATTTATATGTTATTCTAACGTATATTATTGTTGAATATATATGTTAGAATTGGCTAACACTATGTTCATTTAGAAGCAAAGTTGATTGCTGGTCTTTGGTTGGCAGTACACATCTATCTTTAAAGTTTTTAGATTTTTGGCTTATTGGTTGGCTTTTGAATGGACTTAAGTATGTAAAGAGTTGCACATAATGAAGTAGCTAATTTTGAATAGCTCCCTCAGCCCCTCCCCCTGCCAAAATTAAGAAAATATTCATTATTCAAAAGGGGATGTATGTGGCTTTGGTTTGAACACAAAAAAAGTTATTTGTGAAGTGGTTGATTTGCTCAAGTTATCCTTGTATAAAGTTTAGGTAATGTTCCATGATGTTGATGTTTTATTTTGAAGCAATGGTGGTGGTAGTAGAGGAGGCTATAGTGGATGAGATCGGCAAAGGGATAATTATAGAGATGGTGGGGGTTCTGGCCCAAATAGGCATCAATGTAATGGGAACCGTACACGTCCATATTCATTGCTTCAGCTCTAAACTTTTCATGTACTAAGAATTATGGTCTAGGACTTGTGGTTATAACACATTTCCTGAGGTTGTTTTTTAACTGGGGACTAAGAGGCAGGTTGTTCACTTACACTGAGCAATACCCCCACTCTCCTTTTTATGATACTATCATCTACTTGTATGCTTATGTGTTGTAGCATTGGATTAATTAGTTTTTTTTGTGCTTTTTTAGAGGCAACTGGATAAAGTCCCAATACCTTGCTACTAAGGTAGATTGATAATTACGGGTGACTGCAACTATTTTTAAAGTCACGTCTTACCCTTTCTTGGAGCTTACAAGGTGGTGCAATAGTTAAATTTTTGTTCTAGAAAAGCAACGGGGTCATATGTTGGACAATTTTGTCTTTTCTCATAAAGCTAGACAACTATTAATTGCATTTTTTGGTTTTTAAATAAATTATCGGTTAAGTTACGTAATTTGATCCAGATAAAGATAATAAAGTGACCTAATAAATGATCTAGATTAATAGGTCGATGTTCGGGTAGAAAATAGATCCTATCAGACCCATACTGACTTTGTGATAGGGAAGCTTGATATAGAAGCTATATAAAGGTTAAGATCTCCTGCAGCTGCTCATATCAATCGTAAGTATAAGGAATCTCTGACCCATTAAAAGAACTTATGTATTGAGAAAACTGTAGAAAGACTTAGCCCGTGTCCCATAGAGTACTTTACATAAAAGGTCCCGAGAGATTCATGATCGTTTGGAGCTCAACATCGACATCAGAATCAGAGATGAAATCAAAATCAAATATTTCGTATTACCTTTGTTTTTTAATCCTTTCATGTAGATCCAGGGTACATAATAAGGTATATACTACATATTACATATGGTATTAGAGTGGTTATATGATCAGATTGTTGGAAATGAAGGTTTTTCAATTTTTCATCTCATATGGTTTTTCTTCATTTTTATTTTTTATGTATATAATTACGTAGAAGTGGTATACATAAGACTATCTATGAAAAAAGGGTCAAAAACGGGTTGAAAGAAGCAAAAAATGAACTCCCGGGATGCCAAAAATCACCTTCGGCGTCAAAGGGGGAGAAGATGTCGGGCGCGTGCATTATGTTACAATGCGCGGGAGTATCGGCGTATGGCAGGTGTGTGCGGTGTACGTGTCAATCGCGCACCGGCAAGATGCTCTACAGAGTGATGGACACTACCACGCAACTCTCGACCCGCACACCCACGAGCTTAGGATGATGGGCGCACCCATCCACGTCGTCCACATGGCACACTGGATGGAGGGCATGTGGTTGCGCAGGTGCGTGCAATGCACTTGTGGCTCCGCGTCACGCGCACTGATATGGTTTGCCACATCAACGACTAACATCATGCTGACATCAGTCGTATAGAGCTACACAGTTTTTCAAAAAAACACAAAAAATTTAGATTTCCTGTAAGGGTATCCCGAGGTGTTTTGGGTTAGTTTTTGGGTCTGGAAAATTTATAAAGTAAGTTTTCCCATTTTTCTAGATTTATTACATTAGTAATAAATTAAAGTTTAACTCTAGAAAAATAAATTAAGGTATTCTGAATCCGATTTCGAATGAATTTTCATGTTTTGGACATCTTATGAGGGAGATACATGAGGTTTTTGTGACTCAGGTCTCATGTTCAGTATTTGAGATTGCATAATAGTCGAACGAAAAAAGGAATTAAGACATTTTGAAGTTATTTTTGAGTGAATTTTTGTGCAACAAACTTGCCAAAAGGGAGATGCATAAGGTTTTCGTGTCTCGGGAGGTCAGTTCAGTATCTGGTGATGCACAATAATCACTCTACTACGATTTTTTTTATAAAAGTCTCAAATGAATTTTTTAGAGAATGTCTTTAGCACGAGTGTGTGACAATGAAACTGCGTATTTGATGTTACATTGTCACATACTATATACCCGTAAAGAATGTGATGATAACATAAAGTTGTATCCCTTGTGTTTGTGGACTTTTTGAGCGTTGATGGGAATGTAATCACACAATAGCCTTTTGAGTCAGTATTTTGAATTGTTCTGCTTACATGTTAGGGAATGTCTCTAGTCTCATGTTTGATTATTTTGCTCACAAGTGTTGGACTTACATGAGATTTTGAGATGTGTATAAAGGCATTAGATAGAGGAAAGTCATTGCTTGAATGATCTATTTGCCCACAGGTGGTAGTGTTATAAGAGTTGATGATTTATACTCTACTCTGATCGCTTTCATGTGTGAAGGTGTAGTTGCATATATTATGTATTCAGCCCATAGGTGTTTCATAATATGTGTGACCGAATTTTCAGTAAATATATTATTTAATGACTTTAGTATCACTGTTGTCCTGCATTTAAGCTGATTTAAATATTATCATCTTAAAGTCACCTTTCCAATCAACAAAATTAGTGTCACTATTGAAACCCTGATTGGTTTCAATACAAAAAGTGTATAGAGGATGTATTGCATGCTATGGAGATTACTATGGTTGATATGACCATGAGGACAGATAGGCCATCTCCATTTACATCCATAAGCTTGAAAAATCATAAAGCAACCTATGAAGCCTAGGATCGGTCTAATAGATTATATTTGATGACATTAAGAGATCTATTCCTAATCGTCTGCAAATTAGATTTTCGGACACGGATATAACAAAAGAGTTTCTTGATAATGTTTCCCAGAGGTACATAGTCTCATCTAGTGTTGAAACAAGTGCTTTAATGAAAGAATTATTCTCCATAAGATATACGAGAGAAAAGGGGAGTAATGGAGTGTATATCAAGAATGTTTCATCTTCACAGTAGATTGATAATGTTGGGACTTCAATGATTTAATAGCCCATTGCATTGTTGAGGAGGAGAAACTTAAGCTTTCTACTCCTATAGTCCTCAAAGCAACTTAGGAGAAGACAAAGATGAAACCTGCTAAGTTCAAAGGTGGAAAGTTCAAATCTTTTCCATATGTTAATTGGTCAAACTAGTGCTAATAAAGGTCCTAGGGACATAAAAAAACTAGTAGTATGAGGTTTAAAAGGAAAAACTGAGACCATCAAGTTAGTCTTTGGCTTGTCAATTTATAAATCTAATTGTGTAGTCATATTAAGTATATGGTGGCTATTTAGTGGAATATCTAATCAAGATGTTTCCACAATGCAAAGGTTCATATCTAGGATAAAGCCAAATAAAAGGAAGGAGAAACTGATGGTTCACAGCAATAAAGAAGCAGAAGTAATATCTATAGGGGATGTATGTATTGAACTTTATTGTAAGGTTCATTTGAATTTTACACGACACATTTTATATGTGATCTTTTGATCAATTTTGGATAAAAGGGTTGACGTTTTGCATTTAATACTTATGTTATACAGTTATTGTTTAATGCAAAACATTATGGTACAATCTTGTCATATGGTTTGTATAGAACATGTTTTGCCCGAATTAGATAAATGCTTCTTGCTAAACAAGTTATGCAATGAAGGACCTTGAAGAATGAGAAGTCATACATTGTGTGGCATAAAAGTTTACGCCATATTTCCAGAGCTAGGGTTGAGAGATTGATTAAGGAAAGCATTTCTCAATTTTAGATTATGATGATCTTGTAACATGTGATGATTGTTGCATGGGTAAGTTGACTAATAAGGATATTGAGGTTAACTTATGCTTTTGACTTGTTGAGTATGATACATAAAGATATCAATAGACCTCATACAGTTGTATTGTGCAATTCTAAATGAATTCTGACATTTGTTGATGATTATTCATATTACATTTATGTGTTCTTGCTTAAAGAGTAAAGGTTGAGAACCAATTGGAAAAATTCATCTAGATAGTTAGATTTGACCGTGGAGGAGAATATCATGATAAGTATAGTGTTTCAGGACTTTAAAAGGTCCGTTTGCTAGATATATGAAATCAATTGGAACAGTGACTTAATTCATTATGCTAAGTAGTTCTAAGGAAAATGATGTGTTGCTGGAAGGCATAACTACACCCTAAAGGACTTGAAGAAGTCAATGCAGAGCAAAACTAATCTACCTAATTATCTAAAAGTTAGAAAACCCAACCTTGCACGCATTCGTGTATGAGGCTGCCCTACTGTGGTAGTATGATCCTTATGAAGAAAAATTGCATGCTCATTCTATTCATTATTATTTAGTAAGATATCTTGACCACTTTAAGGCAACAACTTTAAATGTAAAGAAGGAGGGACTAAAATAGTGGAATCACAAATAACTAAGTTTCTGGAATATAATGTCTATGATGATGGTGGATCCTTTGGCCTTTTGGATGATAGTAGGTGGATATTACAGTTATTATGTACCCATTACTCATACAGTTAGATCTGGTAGATTTAGGTCTTTATACCGTGCCTGTATAGGAATAGGAACTCATACTTGTGGACACAGAGGTTTTGAGGGGTACAAGATCTAATACAGTTAAATAAATCCACTAGATTGAGATGACCTACTATCTAATCTGGCTACATAGTCTATCAGGTGTAAAGGACTATGTTATTAGACATGTTACAGATCCAGTTACTTTTATAAAAACTATTTTTAGACCTAGTGCGGATGCATGGTGGGATGCAATGAATGATGATATGCAAGTTATGAAGCATAGTAAGATCTGGGAGCTAGTTGATTTGCAATGGAATTACAAACTCATCAGTTATAAATGAAGTTTTTGGACCTAAAGGATTTTAAGATAAAGTTCAGTGATTTATGGGTTAGCTCAGTTGCCTAATAGTTCACTCAAAGAGAAATGTTGACTTTATGTTACCTTTTCTCTCGTATCCTTGAAGGATACATTTTGAGTGATTAAGGCAATTGTAGCTCATGATGATATAGAGTTACATCAGTTGGCTGTCAAAATCGTTTTCCTGAATAAAGACCTTTATAAAGTGGTCTATATGGTACAATATGAAGGATCCCAAGATCTAGATGGAACTAAAAGTGATACCTTACATTTGATGATGTTTGGCCTCTTTCGGCTTCATGGGAAATAAAGTTAAAAGATGCTTGTACTATGAAGTCAAGGGGAGGAAAGTTATCTTTCCATCACTGCATATGGATGATATATTGCTCACGTTAAACTACTTGACTATGTTGTATGAGGTTAAGTAACTTTTGGTCAAGAACTTCGACATGAAGGACCTTGGTGTAGCATCTTCTATCCTAGGTATTTAGATTCACCAGGATAGATCTCAACACTCATCAGACTTCTTATAGAATGCATACATTGAGCATGTGTTACAAAGGTTTAATACGATTAACAGTAAACCTATCGTAGCACCTATTTCTCATAGCGAGAGATAATCTTTGGTACAGTATCTAAAGAATAAAGTAAAGAGAAAGGTTATGAGGAATGTTCCATAATCTAGTATGGTTGATAGCCTAATGTATGCTCGGCTATGTACTAGGTAGGACATTACGTTTATTGTTTAACTGTTTGGTTAATATGTGGTTAATCCAGTTATAGACATTGGAATGCAGTTAAGCCAGTGTTGAGATACTTAAAGGAACCAAGGATTGTATGTTGACATAAAGAAAAATCAACAAACTAAACCTTGTAGGGAATTCAAATTCAAGTTTTTAGCTATGTGTCAGGATGATCAAAAGTCCACTTATGGTTACAGTTTTAAGTTTGCAAATGGTATTATGTCCAGGAAGTGTGTCAAGTAGACACAATAACTTCCTCGACTATGTATGCAGAGTGCATGCTATGTGGCTACTTCACAGACAGTTTAGCTGAGAAACTTGATTTCTAAGTTGCCTGTGGTTGATTTGGTGGCGAGACCCATTCGGTTGTACTGTGGTAATCTTCTTACTATGTTGTTTAATAACAACAAAGAATATCACAGGATCTTAGCATTTAAAGGTCAATTATTTGGCTATAAAGGTCAATTTTGGAGCATTTAAAGATTGAGGAACTGTAAGTAGATCCTTTAACTAAAGGATTTTATCCACTTGTGTTTATGACACAAGTATAAAGTATGGGTATTTTGACGTCTTTAGATACTATTAATTAGGGGATCGTTATGTTTGCTTCATGTATATTTGTACAGCTTGATGTATTATGATAGTATGATGGTTCATCAATAAAGATGATTATCGTTTATCCTCACTAATACGTGTTATCATATATTGTCATAATATGAATAAAAGTCTTAAGATTTGTATTGATTTTAAGCATTTAAAGGTCATTGGGCATATATATAGATCGACTTTATGCCTATGTCATTTTGGCGCATACAGTTTTAGTACAGGTATCCATGAAGTTTAACATGACATAGGAGGATATAAGTTTTTAATCCTATAAAAGTTCTTTAATGCAGTTTAGCATTTAGTTGGAGAACATAAAAGTTTTGTCCAATGCTGTTTAGCATTTGGTGAGCATACAGTTTTAGTACGGGTATCCATAAAGTTTAACATGACATAGGAGGATATAAGTTTTGTCTAATACAGTTTAACATATACGGTTTAGCATAAAGTTGGAGAAATTGAGACTTAAAAACGAAGATGATCTAATTTAGATCATAAAAGTATCATCCTAGTTTACCACACTTCATTTTCCCATTCATATTAGTGAAATATTAGGTATACGTGATTATATTGGATCTATGTCATATATGACACATAAATATGACACATAAATATGATACTTTTCGGTATTGAAAGCCTTGCATGATAGAATGATGGACTTTCATTATCTTTGTATTAAATGTTTTTTTAAGCTTACTTGACTAATTTAGTAGCGTGACTTAATCGAGTTTTTAAATTGTTTTTAAACTGAAGTCAAAACTGCAATTAATGCTTATCCAAAGGGGAGATTGTTGGACAATTTTGTCCTTTTATATAAAGTTGGACAATTATTAATTCCATTTTTTGGTTTTTAAATAAATTATCGATTAAGTTACGTAATTTGATCCAGATAAAGATAATAAAGTGACCTAATAAATGATCTAAATTAATGGATAAAAATTCGAGTAAAAAATAGATCTCAATTAGTGTGGATCATACCTATATTGGCCTTGTATTTTTGGGGGGGGGGGGGGAGGGTGTGGAAGAAATTTGTGCGAAGTTTTACCTGGATCAAATTGACCATAGTGAGTAGAACGAGTTTCAACTTCCGAGTTCTAGTTTTGCCACGTTTTATGCAGCTGCTCATGATTTAGAATGCTGCAGTGGAATTTCCACTGCAGCAAAATAAATGATGAATGCCAGACTGTGTGATTGTGCCAAACGGGTTTACTTGGGGATGACAGTCAGTTGGGCTAGGTTTGGCCCTCCTTCAGTTCAAGCTTGTTCAAAACTTTGTATAGAGATTTCGGCCTGATGGGTTTAGGATTTGAGACTCGAGCTCGAATCCAATCGGACTTCGAGGCAGTGTAAATTGACTCGTGATTGACAGAAATACAATGGGAAGCACTGGAGGAGGTCACTGGTAGGCGGTAGCGAGGAGCAAATAGGATTGAAGTAGGTGAGGCAAGCGACCGCTAGGCTGAGTCCAATCAGATTGTAAAATTGGAGTTCCGCATTTCAGCTTACAATTCAATAATGCCACACCTAAGTTTATTCCATGATCATTTTATGATTTTGGGGTTTCGTTGAGATTCTTTCCCTCGTCTTCACTAGACTGAAGTGTTGCAAAACTTCTCCACACTTGCAACTCTTATTTGATAATAAAAACAGTTTAAGCAATTCAATTTGCCATCCCGTTTAATTTACACCAAAAGCTGAAGATTGAATACCGTTGACCACAATTATGCACTGATTTGGTATGGGATCACATCTTATGTTGGATCAAGTCCAGAGCAAAATTCCAGCTGAAGCGACATGTACAGCACAGCTTCGACTCATCTGACAAAATCATTGTGTCAAATGGTCTTCAGACATTTGCGTCATATCAGAGGGGCTTTTGTTGCATGTCATAGGAATTGGTAGGCATTACTCCAGTAATAAATTGAGCACCCGCATCTGTGTTACCTGGAACCTGAAAGTGCATGACTTACTTCAACAACCGTTACTGTTTAGAGTTTTATCAACAAGTACAGAATGCTGTTTTAGACACTTCAAATAATTATAAACAGAACAGCATATGCATCACTTCCGTTTGAATTGGGAAAAATAGTGTTTCTACCGAACAATTCTCTACGCTAAAAAAGATGTTATATTCAGAAATAAAACATCTCAACTAAAAATATCTCAATGGCCAGTTCAAAGACAAGTTGAAAACGATTTAATTAGCAGCACACTCCGGCCATACCGGTAGGGATATAGGAAGCACCTGATGGACGCCATATGCAACAGGGTATAGACTCCCAATACACCCTGTTTCATTATTGCCATAGCTCATAACGTATCCAGAACCTAACATGACTAATAGTCTGATGTGAGCATGTTTTCAGGAGATCACAAAATTGTAGGCTAAGAAGAATAAAGAAGTGGCAATGCTTACCTGGGTTTGCAGCCACAGCAACTCCAGCAGCATCTCTTGCTCTTTTCTCTGAGCCGCCTAGCTCAGTATGAAGCCTTTCAATTTCATGACTCAGGAGACTCATATTCTTTTCCATTGTCTGTCTGTGCTGAAGGTTGATAGAACGTGTCCTCTTCTCACGTTCAATGGCAGCCCTAGTATAATTACAAAAGAATAGATAATATTAACTTCTAATCTTTATAATGAAAAGAAAATAGTTTTATTATTTCCCAATGTTCATGGATTTCTACAATTCAGGTCACGTGTTGTAAACACTTGAAAACATCTATCTCAGACCTGATTACTTTCTACTGAAGGGTTTTGCTATCTCCTAGTTTATCATCTGTGCTCCATCTTATCAACCTAATTGAAGTTCACTGCTTCTTGTTTTAAGAAGAAAGACTTCTCAGAAATCACTGCTTGCCCTGATGAGACTGAATAACCTTCCAACCAAACAGTTTCTCTTATACCCTCATTTCATAATGAGCAGTTTATGTATGTGGAATAATTTTTCAAGTAAACTCTAAACAAAACTAAATGATTCACAATTTTACTAGTCATGTGCATCAAAGCAGTCAAAACTGAATTTGCAATGCATTAGGCATGTAAAATACATGATATCAGGAACTATAACATCAATTAGTGGCAGTTGCTGATTGAATAAAGTGTCTGGTTTCTGCAATAGTTTCCAGCAGCTTTTGAAATACTATTATCAAACAATTTTTATGGGTAATCAACATATCAGCTTCACTTAGTCTGTAGTCTTGACCAATCTAATGAATTTAATTTGCTTTTCAAAATCTACAATATTCTGTTCCATTAATCATTTTGATTGTGAATTTAGTCCTATGTCACAAAATTCAGTCCAACTTGTTCGCCTGTTACAAAATCCAATCTTTAACAATCACTTAAAACATTACTTGTACACAACTCTTCCACCAGACATTTCTACTTTATTATTCCAGAATATTTTCTACCTTATATTTTCACCAATAAATAAGTAAATCTCTATCAATAAATGGGGTCTAGCTAATTTGGCAAATTAATGAGAATTCAGCTCACGCTTCAAGCTGTTCTAGATCAATTTTACATAAGGAAACATATGAAAACAGACGGTTATACCTTCCTCTCTGATTCTCACGCCTCAAGCTCTCGATCTCCGACATAATCGCCGGAATTGGCTCAGCCTCCTTCTTAGCTTTGTCAAGATCGGTGTTTACCGCCTGCAAATCTGCCGTAAGCTCCTGTCGTTGCATAGCGAGCTTCTTGACATCAGCCCGAACCTGAACAAGCTCCGCACTCATGGTGTCAATCACTCGCCCGTCCGCCTCCAATTTCAACGATTTCTCAAGCAGCTCCCGTACCTGAGCATCCTTTTCCGCCTTGACTCCGACGGAGACCGCAGACAATTGACGGAGGTCCTGTTGAGCGAGGGCGAGCTCCTGCTCGAGTGCGACGTGAGTGGCAGCGAGGCGTTGGTTGTCGTGGAGTAGGGTTTGGATCTCGCGGTGTTGGATGGATATGCGGTCCTCGAGGACGATGGAAGGATGGTGGTGGTGGTGACGGCGATGGTCTTCGGCAGCGAGGCGAGAGGGAGGGACTGCTTCTCGTAGCTTCGATGAGTTGGGCGGTAGATGGTGGCGCCCGGCCATTGCATTGAATCTCCAAAACCCACTCGTCTAAGTTTAAAGTTTTACAAACAACAAAGGTTTTTTTTTTTAAAACGAAAACGACTTGCTGCAACTTCACTAAACACTCTTTTCAGTTTCACTAAAAGTGTGAGAACTTATTTTAAAAATAAAATATTACTATTTTTATAACGATAAAATTCTCTAATAATTTTTTTTAATACGTTAAACTTATATTTTGAATTTAAATTTTTAAAAGAAATAATATATTTAAAAATATTTAATTACTTGATTAAAAAATGAAGCGTTTTAAATTGATTAGGTCGTATTTAAACGAACGATAATTAAGAGTTTGGTACTTAAAATGTCAACGTCCTTCCTCCTCCTCCTTCACCGAATCAAGAACAGGAGGTCTTGTCGGCCCATGACTCTCTATTTCTTTGTTTGAATTCAAAATGTTGATTGTTTGTTTTGGTTTAGTCGCGCAGATTCGACGATAAGACACTCCAAGTTCTGAACTGGAATTTGGTCTCCAAAGACGTAAAATCGTCTCTAGAAGCTCGGTCGAGTTTGCGGGAGACGTTGAGGAACGAATCTCTTCCCGCAATCCGCGACGCTGTACACAAAACTGTCGAGGAAAAGCTTCTCATTCTCGAATTCTTCATTCAAGCCTTTGCTCTTATCGGTGATGTTGAGGCAAATTCTTTTTCTCATTTTTATGTTAAAACGAACATCAAAAGAAGCAGAAATGTGTTAGTCTTTGTGTTGTTTTGTTTTATGATAATTATGATCATGTAGAGTTGTTTGGCACTGAAATACGAGGGTCTGCTTTTGAGGGAAGTCAAATGTGGGACTTGCCATTGGCTCCAAGTTTCGCATACAGAATGGATCAACTTTTCTCACCAAGCGCTTCACTATGGCTTTTATTCTATTGCCAAACTCGTAAGCATATGAATATGATCAGAGTTATCTTGTTCTGGCGTTGCTTAACTTTACTGGGTATCTTTTCTCGTGCAGTCATGTGAAAAGGCTCTAGTTTGCTTTCAAAAGAAAGATTTTGTTGATGAGGAGTCACTTACCGTGCAAAACATGAAGAGACTCAGGGACCATTCTGTCAAATTGCTAGATTCTGGCTGTGGTATGTATGTCTCCTCTCTTGCACGCCTGATTCCTATACACAAATGATGGAGATACTTGTTCCATATTTTGACATTTTAGTCTCGCTTCCTCATGTTTAATGTTGCCCCCGGATAAAATGAGCAATGACAGTGCGCTAGTATTCCAACTCGATATGTGAATCAACATAATAAAGCCTAATACAAGTGACTTTGAATTTCTAGTGTTAAATTCAAACCACCACAAAGAAACAAGTTTATGGTCAAACAGACTGTAAAACCACAGGTTTGCTGCCAATTAAGTTGGTAATTCTCATTTCAGTAGGGAAAAATAAAGTGCACTAAATTCTGAAATGATAGCTTGTCATTTGTTTAGGAAATGCTATTAAGAATTTATACTTGGGGCTCACCAGATCTACCATATAAAGTAGCTTTTGCAGTGCCAAGCTACTCTTTTGTTTGTTCTGTATTAGTTGGAACGTTAACATTTATATGGTAACGCATAGCAAAATCCGAAAACAGTTTATTTTAGCTTAAGAAGTCATGCAGAACTATGAAATATGTTTTCTATTTGTCGGTGACAAGTTGAACAACAACCTAATTACTCGCCTGGAGCAGTAATCCTTTTCGTTAACATATGCAGAATTATAAAATTTTACTTTATATTCTCAGTCAAACAGCCTGTTCAAGTTTAGTTTATGTATTTTGTTTTGTATTTACCTAATCCCGTCCTTCGAGTTGTGAACTCTAGAAAATTGATGTCAAGCTCCTTCCCATCGTATATTATATGTACTTGGATGGGACTATGTTTGCTCATTTCAGTCCAAGCACAGGCGGCAGAGTACTTGAAGAAGAAGCTGCTTGCCAAGAGGAAAAACCCTTGTTCCTCTGCTGGAGAAACAAAATCTGTTGCTAGCTCTCTCTTCAGAGATGGAATCAAAAAGCGAAATGTGCAAAAATTAATTGAACACCAACGTATGCAACAGAATAACGTGCTATAATATGACTTGGTTGCATCGGTTCAGGCCAATGAATATTCATATAATTTGAATATTACTACAATGTTTGTGTCACCACCAGATACTTTTTATGGGAACTTTATACTGACGTAAGACTTTTATGTGGTCCCTAAATTAGAGAACCCGAGATCCTCGTCGGAATCCCTCCCTGTTGAAGCTAATTTTCCTTCTTGGCCATGCGAATCATACTCACGAAGGGAGGCAAACAATAGAGTAGCATGCACCAAAAGCTAACACCTGAACTCCTTATATTGTATGTAATAATAAAAGCAAGGTTGATCTTAGATTCATACTTTGTAAACAAGAATTAAAAAGGGGAGAGTTTTGATTATAATGAAACAAGTATTAAGATGTAATTAAAAGATCACGTGAATTAATATATAGAGAAGACAATAAAAGAAAAATCTTAGTCTAAAGTTCATATTCAATTTGAATTATATTTACCTTCGAAGCTATTTTTAAACTTCTTTGAGTTTTAGTTGATTAAAGAGAAGCACAATCTAAATAATTCTATCTAGTTAACCCCAGCTACTAAACGACTTAATTCACGTGCATAAAGATTTAATATAATACTTGCTTTAAGAATTAAAAGGCCATGTGGTTGCGTTTAATTCAGTCGATTGCTCTTTATAGGATCTAAGAATCCTTACACACTAATCCATCACATCCTAGTTGCTTCATAGAACAGAGGGATTAAATAATTATGAATTTTATATCTAATCTTGCAAGAGATTGTAACAAATAAGAAATTAGTATGCACCCCAGTAATCCACTGACATCATCATAAAGATAGACATAAAAGAATAATCTAAACTTAATATATAAATCAAACTATAAGAACAAGCCAAATCCTACAATTCGACTTAAGTAATTTGGTTCCGCCTTACATTTAATTTGAGTTTTTGGTAGATAAATGGTATCAAAGCTCTAAAAATGGGCCTAGGGACTTGCCCCAAGTCGTGAATTCGATTTCCAGAAAAAGTTAGAGTCGCTCATGATTAGTCTGCCAACATAGGGAGGACTTCGCAAAAGCAGATGCGTGGTGGACTTAACTAATTTAGTTCTGCCATACCTTCAACTCGAGTTTTGGGTAGATAAGTGAATAAACCAACATTAGTGAATAAAAGGACATATTTGTTTTATCAATATTTCTAAGATAAGCATATTTAACTAAGCAACGTAGAAGAATAGGTCTAAATCTATAAATGAAACAATCGTGAAGGAATATTAGCAGAGATCTTGGATCTAATAACTAATACAGTTAGATAGAAATGAAAAAATAGGCATACAAGTATAAAGAATAACTAAATAAACATACGTAATAATTGATGAATGATAAAAAGTAAGGAAATCATATCTTAGTTCTCGTTTTCCCTTTAATTGCCAAACTTTTAGCTAGACAAGATTTTTGAAAGAAAAGGTATATGATACGCTCATATTTTCATATATGTTTAGGACTTAATTCATAGTCTTTTACATACATTTTATGTTCATCTATGGCTGGTTTATCGTGTTTTAGCATTATTTGAGGTCCGTTGACGTAAAATGCAAAATTGAAATAAATAGACTTGAATTGCACTGTTTTTAAGTTTCCGATAGACTTGACCTCTAGTCATTGTGAGATTTTTATCTTGAGATTGGTTTAGCCAAACATTCTGAAATTTCATATGTAAATTTTTGACTCATTGACGGATTTTTGGGACCAATTGCAAATTTTTTGGAGCTGGAATTTAAGAGCAATAAATTAATGAAATTTCACGTCATATGTTGGAGCACCAAAATGACCTATCGATGATGTTTTGGCCATAACTTTTGACTCAGAAGTCGAAATCCCGTGATTCAAGTCTCATATCGAAGCTAACTCAAAGACGAAGAGACTGATAAAATTTGAGCTCCTAAGTCATCACCATTTAACTTTTATACATTGTCGAAATTTACCTTGAAAAGTTCATTCCACAGCTAGCATCTAAGACAAAACAAAGGATTGCCTCCATTTTATTCAAGACAATGCAGCTTTTATTGACCAGCACACCATGCATTTCACGCAAGTAGCAGCCCACAAATTATGCACAACAAGACAGCCTCCAAAGTAAGAAAAAAATGCTCTCTATTCTTGACAAGACAAAGCAGCCTCCAAACTTCCTCTCCATTCACGCATAAGACAACAAGCTCCATCCACTTTCACCCATTTTTAATGCTTACAGCCTCTTTTTTCTAAATAAGCATGCACCAGCCACCAAAGATTCACCAGCTCTCTCGTACACACATCACACCACTCACCAAAAGCCACCCATTCTAAGCCTTCATTCATTAACTCTCTATCACACAACTCTCTTCATATCTCCACCAAAAACAAACAACCTTCAACCTCCACTCAATCTCTACCACCAGCTCTCTCTCATCATTTAAGTTCTAGACCTCACAACTTCACAAAAACTTCAACCAATATTTCCGTTTCCATTTAACAAAAGAAACACACATCCAAGCAACATAGATAGCCCTCCATCCTCTCACTCATACAAGCCTTCATTCATCTTTCCAGCAGCTTCAATCCTCATCAAGACGCAAACAAGAGTCTTCACCAACATTCCAGCCTCCGTTTGCCCAACAACGCAACATCCATTCATCACCAAAGAAGCAACCACGCAAGGAGAGGGGAGAGTTCATTTTATTTTGCTATACATTTGCAGCTTTGTTCTTAATTTTTAATTGATTCCGTCATGAGCTTGCTCAGAGTTTTTGTTTGTGGATTATTTGGCACGATGATTTGTGGCTAGAAATTTAATTTCTCCTAGGGATTTGATATTTTTGATGATGCTTTAATATTAAATTTTGCTATAATCCATGATTGAATATTCATATGCTTGTTGATTTTTCCTTGGATTTATTTGTTATTCCTTTAGACTATTAAAAAATGACTTGGTATTAATTCGCCTTTGGGAGAAGGGAATTTTTGCTAGAAGATAAAAGGAAAATTTAACTAGGATTTGCTTGTGAGTTGGGAGACCCAAGAAACTTAGGAGGTGAAAATTGAAGTTTTGGAACTTAAGAAACTCTAGGAAAAACTTAAGTAAGGGATTACTAAGTGACGTCTAGAGTGGATAAATTAATTCATCTTTGAGAAAAGGGGATTAATTATTCTTAAAATTCACCTACAAGGGTAGAATATTTCAGTTGTGGAAAATAACTAATTTAATATGAAGGTTGACAAAAATATCATTCCCTAAGAGAAAGTCATTCATCTTTGCTGTTAAAACTTTTAATTGGTAAATCGTTAAAATCTTTTCTTAATTAGTTATTGCACAAATTTTTCATATTTATAGTTATTTTGGGTCGCATTAAATTTGATAGTTGTTAAGAAATTTATTTGAGTTAAATTTTGTTTTAAAAAAGAAAAAATTCTTTAGATTAATTTTAATTTTCTAAAATTTTATCCAACCAGATTTCAAATATCGTTAGCTAGCGTAGAATTAAATTTTCGCATAATCCCTGTGGACACGACTCGGTTCTTACCGATTTATTTCTCACTTCGACAACCGTGCACTTGCGGTTCACGAACAAGTTTTTGGCGCCGTTGTCGGGGATTAGTTTGCATTTTTTTATTTCTATAGCTAGTTTGATATTTACTTGTTGGTTTTCTTTTTATCCGTAGAGTAATTTATTTTTTTCTTTTCTTTTCATATTTTCGTTTTCCCACGTAAATTGTTTATAAGAGGATTGTATGCCCCGAACCACTAGAGGACAAGAACGACAGTTTGACCCAGAGTTGGAAAAAACGGTAAAGTCAATTCATCGACAAAAGAAAATGGAAAATCAAGCAGAAGAACTTCAAAGAATTCAAAGAGAAAGAGATGAAATGGTTCAAAGATTAGCTCAGTTTGAGGCCAGACTTGGTGTAGCTAATTTGACTGGAGGAAATGGAAGAGAAAATAATGGAAATGAACAAGAACAATTGCACCAACGTCCTATCAGGGAATATTTTCAGCCTACAGTGGTAGACAATTATCACGGTATCCAAAGGCCAAATGTTCGTGCTCAAAATTTTCATATTTCGCCTAGACTCATCAATTTGGTTCAAACAAACCAATTTGGAGGAGCACCAATGGAGGATCCAAATGATCATCTTGCAAGCTTTCAAGAATTATGTGACGCTATCAAAACTAAAGGGGCAACGCAAGATGACATTAGGCTCACTTTGTTCCCATTTTTCTCTTCGGGACAAAGCAAAGAATTGGCTTCATTCAATTTCTGCTGATAGAATGCGAACTTGGCAGGAGGTGGCACAACAGTTCTTGATTAAATTTTTCCCACCTGGAAAAGCTGCGAAGTTAATAGCCGAGATCAGTACATTTAGACAACATGACTTGGAACCATTGCATGAAGCTTGGGAAAGGTACAAAGATCTTTTGAGAAAGTCTCCACATCACGGATACCAAGAGTGGGCACAAGTGGAAATGTTCTACAACGGGTTGAACGGCCAGACTTGAACCATTGTTGATGCAGCAACAGGTGGTATGTTAGCCCCAAATTTTTTTTATTTAATTAAGCATGATTAGACTAATTAAGTAATTGAGTTAGCACTATTTGAGATGATAGTAATTAAATATGATAGCATTAAATAGCATATGACATTAAATGAGTAAGTAGCATTAATTGATTAAGTTAGATGACATTAAGTAATAAGTTAGGTAAGAGTTAATAACATTTAATATGTTAGTTGGTTAGTTAGGTTAAGATTAAATGCAATGGGCTTGTATGGGCCTAAGCAAGTTGTAGTAGGGAGGTATAAAAAGAAGAAGAAAGGAAGAATAAGTGAATGGGCTTAAGTATATGGGCTTAAGTAAGTAAAAGGAGAGTATAAAAGAGAGGAATTAAGTGAGTTAGTAGGGAAAAGAAGGAGATTTTTGAAAATTAGAGAAAGGGAGAGAGGAAGTGTCGTGGAAGGTGGAGAAAGAAGGAGAAAAGAAGAAAAGCTTGGTTAGGGTTTGATTTTCCAAGAGTTTAAGCAAGAGTTTGAAGAAAGTTCAAGAAGAAAAAGTGTGGAGGAAGAGCTAAGCTACATTTTGAGCCAAGAAATTATTTGGTTGAGTCAAGAACCAAGGTAAGTTATAATTTCAAGTGTTAGTTTTTGGTTGGGTTTTGGTGTAGATAGCTTAGAAAGAAGATGGGTTTAGTGATTCTAAAGTTCATATCATGATTTAGGTTCATTAGGTTTTCAATTTTTGAAACCCTAAGTGATATGAGGTTATTTTCTTGTCATGGATGAAGAAGGACAAGAAGAAAGAGAAGAGCAAGAGGAGGAGCTCCATTTAGCAAGGATTTAGCAAGTTATAAGGTGGGTTTCACTTTTATCTTTATGTTAGTAAGTATTAAATGCTACTTTAACTAATGAATTTAATGATTTGTAACTATTTGAGATAAGCATTGATTGTGCCTTGATCATGTACGTAAGATGGTGTATGATTGCCATTAAGTGAGCATTTTAACAGTGTATGACATTGCTTATTATTGCTTGAAATTGCCATGAATTGAATGAGCATGAATGAGGTCATGAAATGTGAGCTAAGCATGAAATATATCATTTTCAAGAAATCAGCTTTAAGGATGCATGAAAATCTATTTTTAGAAAATCAGTCAGTGGACAAGACAAGTCTAGTTTTTATGCATGAAATTCAGTGTTATGTGGGTTAGTTAAGTCCACCAAAGAAAGTCACGTGCACGTTGACCAAGATAGCCTTCGCCTGGCTGCCGATTGTGGCATAGGATGTTCCTTTTGGACTCCTCGACATATGACTACACTTGTGTAGCTCATCAAGAACCCGTGGACTTTTCAACCATCAGCTATGTGTTTATGTGTTAGCATATGTTTGCAAGAATGAGAATTACATGGATCATGAACATTGTGTTTTGAGATTGATAAATTTCATGAAATGCATGATTGTATGATTGCTATACAAAAGTGCTAAAAGTATGATTAATGAAACAATGTAGCTTATTAGCCTAAATATAAGCGTGTTACCCACGAGCTTAAAGCTCACCCCACCTTCCCGTCCCATCTCCAGTGAAGATCGGGATCTCAAGAATGAGCTCAAGGCATACTCCAAGATCTTAGTGTTTTGATTTTGTATTTTCAAGATAACTTTTGTAAATCAATGCTTTAGATGCATTTTGGGCAAATGATGTTTTTTGCAAGTTTATATTTTGGATTTGATGTAGTGGCTTAAAATGCCCTCTAAAGCTTTGTAATAACTCATATTTTTCATATGGAAGCAAGAATATTCAGTTCTAATGTATTTTGAGTAATTCATGCATGTTTGAAACAATTACATCATTGTATAGTTTGAATTTGACAAGAAAGGGGGAAATGTGATTGTGTTAGTTGGATATGATTTGAGAAACTTTAAAAGCGTAGGAGTGTGTTGTTTCCCTTGAATATTGAATTGTTGTGCAGGTTGTAGCCTTAGATTGAAGATTTGGGTTAGAGATAAAATAGGGGAGGTGCTGTCAAATTTTCCCAAAAATTGTGCAGCAACTTCCATTTGATTTTAGACTCTCTTAGTGTTTGAATTGAGTTGAGAGATCTTCTTGAAGATTGTAGCTTAAGATTAGATCTTTAAAATGGTGTATCATTTGTTTCATTTGGACTTAGGGTTAAAAAGTTATGAGGTGAAGAACACATTCAGTTACTGTTCATGTACTGTTACATTGGTCTTTAATGAGCAGTGTCTTTTGAGTGTCATTTTGCCTTGATTAATGAGGAAATTAGCTTTAGCATCCTTCATGAGATTTGTAGTTTATCTTGTTATCTTTCCATGAAGGTATAGTATGCACATTTTGGAGCTAGGAATAAGAAGTTATGAGTTTTGAAAGATGCTAGTGTCAAGTGGTTTGAAGGCAAGAGGGTTTGAAGTTTTGAAGA
The DNA here is from genome assembly GCA_029891385.1 of Erythroxylum novogranatense. Classification (NCBI taxonomy): domain Eukaryota; kingdom Viridiplantae; phylum Streptophyta; class Magnoliopsida; order Malpighiales; family Erythroxylaceae; genus Erythroxylum; species Erythroxylum novogranatense. The sequence goes on along the minus strand of CM057234.1, from coordinate 51,704,844 downwards.
AAGGCGTGTCCGTTAAACGGACAGCCTCGGGTGCCAAAATACCCCTTAACCTACCCATGTCCGTTTAACGGACAATTTCGAAGCAATTGGTACCCATCCACCCGAATGTGTCCGTTAAACGGACATGGCTGTCCGTTTAACAGACAGCTACGGGAAAAAGTGCAAATTGGACAAAGTTAGAGGCCGAATTTCGTTTTATGGTCTTCATAAGAGTTGTAGATATAGATGTATAATTTTAAATGGTGAAATAAAGAACACAATCAGACCTCTAGATTAAAAGTTATGAGAATCACTCCAAAAGAGTTTCTTTTGGATTTTTGAAATGAGCATGGTCTATTGTTTTGGGCATAAATCCCTCATCCGACCTCCAATTGAGATGAGGATTGAACCATTGGATTTATAAGACATATATCTTTCTTGATACAAAAATTGGTATCATTTGGAGTTAAATTGAGGAAGTTATCATTAAAGGAAGTGAGAGGCCGGTTAAGAGAGCATGTTTCGGGTATGAACTCTTCTAGGTTTTTAGAGTGTATCTTGAGTTATATAACTCCGATTAAGGTGATTCTTGCCTCTATGCGAACGTGAGGCTTTAAGCTATATTTGATATGGGCAAGTCAATTTGTGTTTTCGATGTTTAGGTAGTGTGCGCTCATCACCTTTATGGAACAACAACGAATAGCACTGCAATGTCCTAAGCGCAAGGTTTCAGGACTACGGAAGTTGGGCTCTTGAAACGGGGTCCGACATTATTGTGGTATCAAAGCCAAAGTAAGAGTATTAGGTTATAAGCATTTGGGGTCCGGTCTACGGATCGGGTTCTAACATCTATGGTATCAGAGCAGCTCTAGGTTTATGATTTCCTAGGAATCCTAGTGGGTAGCCTCAAGGGTAGAGTCAGCATGCATCATGTTACATGAACCCTATGCATTGTTTTAAATACAGTACATGCATCATTGGTTTTGAATTGTTTTACATGATTTGAACTGGTTTCACAAAGCATGAGCTAAAGATTTGAAATGGTTTTCATTTAAAGGAGTAATATGCCGCCTCGAAGAAGAACACGAGGAGCTCAAGCTCGGTCAGGTTCTCAGCGGGGAAGTACGGATGAATCCCACATTCCCTAGGATGCAGGGACCATCCCTGTTACAGATTCTGAGGCACCAAGTGTGCAGCATGAGGTGCCTCTCCAGCCTCCTCCTATTCCAAATCCAGTAGACCCATAATTCTTTCAGGCCTTCACCCAGGCTTTCGCATATGCTATGGGCCAGGGAAGGCAGGCTCAGGTGCCAACTCCAGCAGATCGGAGTGGGCAGTATGACAAGCTCTGAAAGTATGGGGCTGTCGATTTCAGCGGGACTACAAATCCTGAAGAGGCAGAAGCATGGTTGAAGAGGACCGAGAGGGTCCTAAAACAGATGAAGTGCTCAGATGAAGAGAAGCTAGATTATGCAGTTAATCTGCTACAGGGGGATGCACTGCATTGGTGGGAGTTAGTGCCTCGCAGTCAGGCAGTACCTCCAGAGCTGACATGGAGGGAATTTCTAGAAGCCTTCAGGAGGAAGTACTTCTCGATGGTCTATGTCTAAGAGAAGGCCAGGGAATTTCTGAATCTTACCCAAAGGATCGGCGGTGAGTGAGTATGAATCAAGTTCACTCGACTTTCTAGGTATGCGACCAACATTGTGGCCAATGAAGTGGACAAGTGCCGCAAGTTTGAAGGGGATTGCACTTAGGGATCGAGAGAAGGTGGTGATCCATAGTTTCCAGGATTACCAACAGTTAGTGGATGCAGCGCTCCAGGCTGAGAAGCTGGAGAATATTAAGGCTGAAGTGAGCAGGAAAAGGAAGAACAGAGAACAGTCCTCCAGGAAGGGAGTGGGTGCTCCAGCACCTGAGAGGAGCACCAGGACCCATCATACTCAGAGTGGCATGGGCAGTAGAGGTCCTGCCAAGAGTCAACAGTCCAGGGCAATTTCTGAACAGGTCTCTAGTGTGGGAGGCCCAGGAAAGTCATGGAAGGGAAAGTATCCCCAGTGTGATCAGTGCGGGAAATTTCATCCAGGGAGGTGTCTCAAGGGGTTTGGTGGTTGCTTCCAGTGTGGAGAGAAGGGGCATATGATGAGAGATTGTCCCCAGAGGCTGAGACAGGAGGGTTCCCAAGTTCAAGCTCAGAGGCAGACGGAGATAGTGGGAACCGTGCCATCCATGTAAGTAGCGATTCTGGAGCAGTCAGGAGGGCTAATCCTGCAGGGAGGCCGAGAGCACAGGGTCAGGCACCAGCTAGAGTATTTGCCATGACCAGAGAGGAAGCTGCAGCTGCTCCTGAAGTTGTGACTGGTATGGCTCAGTTGTTCAATTCTGCAGTTTATGTTTTGATTGATACGGGTTCCACACATTCATTTGTTTCCTCAAGTATGAATATGCATGCAGTTAGTCCTGAGATTATGGATAACTTTCTGGTTGTTAGTACTCCTTTGGGGAGTAAAGTAGTGATCAGTTTGATTTACAAGGATTGTGAGCTCAGCATCAGTGGTACTAGATTGGTAGTAGATTTGCTACCTCTAGACCTTAAAGGGCTAGATGTCATACTAGGAATGGATGCCATGGAGAAGTATAAGGCAAAGCTAGACTGTAGTCTCAAGGAAGTAGAATTTGATCTAGGAGATGGTCAGAAAGTAATCTTCAGGGGGATGAAATCGCCAAAGATCGAGGATCATTTCAGCTTTGCTAGCTGACAGGATGATGGGCCAGGGGGCCGAGGCCTTTTTGGCACATGTGATGGATCCAGAGGTAAATGTTGGAAGATTGCAGGATTATCAGGTTGTGAGGGAGTTTCCTGATGTATTTCTAGAAGAATTACCAGGGTTGCCGCCGGTGAGGGAAATTGAGTTCGAAATTGACTTGATTCTCGGAACCGCGCCAATCTCCATGCCACCCTACAGAATGGCTCCAGTTGAGTTGAGAGAACTCAAGGAGCAATTGCAGAAATTATTGGAGAAGCAGTTCATCAGGCCGAGTTCTTCACCTTGGGGAGCTCCGGTCCTGTTTGTTAGGAAGAAGGATGGAACGTGGAGGATGTGTATAGACTACAGGAAGCTTAACAAGATGAAGATTCAGAACAAGTATCCGTTGCCACGGATAGATGATTTATTTGATCAGCTGCAGGGAGCAAGGGTCTTTTCGAAGATTGACCTAAGATTAGGTTATCATCAACTCCGAATTAGGGAGTCTGATGTAAACAAGACAACTTTCAGGACCCGTTACGGGCACTATGAATTCAGGGTCATGCCCTTCGGATTGACCAATGCTCCAGCTGCCTTCATGGATCTGATGAATATGGTGTTTAATGAATTCTTAGATCAATTTGTCATTGTGTTCATTGATGACATTCTGGTATATTCCAAGGATGAAGGAGAGCATGAACAACATCTCTGGATAGTATTGCAGAGATTGAGAGAGCGAGAGTCTGATGCCAAATTCAATGAAGTGTGAATTTTGGCTGCGTGAAGTAGTTTTCCTTGGACATGTGATTTCGATAAAGGGATCCATGTTGATCAGGAAAATAGAAGCAGTAGTGAATTGGCAAGAGCCCAAGACAGTGAAGGAGGTAAGGAGTTTTCTAGGCCTGACAGGTTGTTATAGGAGATTCGTGGAAGGATTCTCAATGATAGCTGCCCCTATGACTAAGCTGTTAAGAAAGAATTAGCGATTCATATGGGTGAGGAATGTCGGAAGAGCTTTGAGGAGCTCAAGAACAGATTGACAAGTGCTCCAAGATTGGTTTTGCCCAATGGAGACCGAGGGTATCTGATTGTCAGTGATGCTTCGAGGAAGGGTTTAGGATGTGTCTTGATGCGAGGATGACAAGGTAATAGCCTATGCTTCACGGCGGTTGAAGCGATATGAGTTAAATTATCCGACTCATGACTTGGAGTTAGCAATGTAATTTTGCCCTAAAGATTTGGAGACACTACCTATATGGGGTTCGGACTAGGATCTTCACGGACCACAAAAGTCTTAAGTACATTATGAGTCGAAAGAGTTGAATGTAAGCGAGACGATGGTTGGAGTTGCTCAGGACTATGACACGATGATAGAGTATCATCCAGCAAAGGCGAATGTAGTGGCGGATGCTTTGAGCGAAGTCATCCATATCTTACGTAATCGGTTTACTTGCCTCTGTTTGAACAGATGGCCAAGTTGAAGATCGATTTAAAGCGGGATGAATCGATGGTGTTTTACTCAATTCGTGGAGAGACCTATCCTTAGGGAGAAGGTCAAGGAGTTGCAGGAGCGGGATCTGAAATTAAGTAAGGTGAGAGATGAAATTCAACATGGTAGCGATCGAAGTGCAAGTAAGGGATGATGGGCTAATGGTAGTCGGAAGCAGGTTATATATTCCGAATGATAAGGCGATTAAGGATGAGATCATGGATAAGGCACACAATCGCCTTATTCCATGCACTAAGCGACACCGAATGTCTGAGAGATTTGAAGGAACATTTACGGTGGAAAGGCATGAAGAGGATGTAGCTGAATATGTGAGCGGATGTCTAGTGTGTCGCCAAGTCAAGCGGTGAACACCGGCACCTTCAGCATGCTAAGGCCATTGTCCATTCTGAATGGAAGTGGCAAAGGATCATGATGGATTTTACGATGGGCTTGCCTAGGACCGTGAAAGCATGATGCCATTTGGGTTATTGTTGATCGGTTGACCAAGTCAGCCCATTTTCTGGCAATCAAGCAAACAGATTCATTGCAAGTTTTAGCCAGGAAGTATATTGATGAAGTGGTAAGATTACATGGAGTTCCAGATTCTATAGTATCCGATAGGGATCCTCGATTTACGTCGAGATTTTGGGGAAGTTTACAGGAAGCTCTAGGGACTAAGTTGAATTTTAGCACAGCATTTCATCCTCAGACGGATGGTCAGTCTGAGAGGACTATTCAGACCCTAGAGGGAATGCTCAGAGCATGTGTCATGGACTTCAAAGGAGCATGGGATGAACAATTGCCGTTGGTCGAATTTGCCTATAACAATTCGTATCACTCGAGCATTCAGATGGCTCCTTATGAAGCGCTATATGACAAGAGATGCAGGACTCCTATATGTTGGGATGAAGAAGGTGAGAGGAAGCTAGTAAGACCAGAATTGGTTCAGATGACAATGGATAAGGTTAGTTTGATCAAGCGGCAATGAAGGCGTAGCAGACGTAATGAAAAGTTATGCAGATGCTCATGAAAGGAAATGGAGTATCGATGGGTGAAAAAGTATTCCTAAGACCTCTCCATGGAAAGGGGTCATGAGGTTTGGCAGGAAAGGGAAGTTAAGTCCTCGTTATGTAGGTCCGTATGAGATTCTATAGAGGATCGGGCCGTTAGCTTACAGATTGGCATTGCCTCGAGTTGTCTCGATCCATAATATTTTCATGTTTCCATGTTGAGAAGGTGCAGATCGATCCTTCTCACATTATTCGCACCTCGGAGGTTCAAATTGAGTGATGATCGAGCTATGAGGAGATGCCATGGCAATTACGACGACAAGGAGAAAGTTCTCCTAACAAGACGATTCATTAGTTAAAGTCCTTTGGAGGAATCATGCAATTGAAGAGGCGTGGGAACCTTTGGATGCAATGAAGGAGAAGTATCCACACCTCTTCAATGAATGAGGTAAGAATTTCGAGGGCGAAATTTCTTAAGGGGGAGAAATATTAGCCTCAAAATTTTTTTTATTTAATTAAGCATGATTAGACTAATTAAGTAATTGAGTTAGCATTATTTGAGATGATAGTAATTAAATATGATAGCATTAAATAGCATATGACATTAAATGAGTAAGTAGCATTAATTGATTAAGTTAGATGACATTAAGTAATAAGTTAGGTAAGAGTTAATAACATTTAATATGTTAGTTGGTCAGTTAGGTTAAGATTAAATGCAATGGGCTTGTATGGGCCTAAGCAAGTTGTAGTAGGAAGGTATAAAAAGAAGAAGAAAGGAAGAATAAATGAATGGGCTTAAGTATATGGGCTTAAGTAAGTAAAAGGAGAGTATAAAAGAGAGGAATTAAGTGAGTTAGTAGGGAAAAGAAGGAGATTTTTGAAAATTAGAGAAAGGGAGAGAGGAAGTGTCGTGGAAGGTGGAGAAAGAAGGAGAAAAGAAGAAAAGCTTGGTTAGGGTTTGATTTTCTAAGAGTTTAAGCAAGAGTTTGAAGAAAGTTCAAGAAGGAAAAGTGTGGAGGAAGAGCTAAGCTACATTTTGAGCCAAGAATTTCTTTGGTTGAGTCAAGAACCAAGGTAAGTTATAATTTCAAGTGTTAGTTTTTGGTTGGGTTTTGGTGTAGATAGCTTAGAAAGAAGATGGGTTTAGTGATTCTAAAGTTCATATCATGATTTAGGTTCATTAGGTTTTCAATTTTTGAAACCCTAAGTGATATGAGGTTATTTTCTTGTCATGGATGAAGAAGGACAAGAAGAAAGAGAAGAGCAAGAGGAGGAGCTCCATTTAGCAAGGATTTAGCAAGTTATAAGGTGGGTTTCACTTTTATCTTTATGTTAGTAAGTATTAAATGCTACTTTAACTAATGAATTTAATGATTTGTAACTATTTGAGATAAGCATTGATTGTGCCTTGATCATGTACGTAAGATGGTGTATGATTGCCATTAAGTGAGCATTTTAACAGTGTATGACATTGCTTGTTATTGCTTGAAATTGCCATGAATTGAATGAGCATGAATGAGGTCATGAAATGTGAGCTAAGCATGAAATATATCATTTTCAAGAAATCGGTTTAAGGATGCATGAAATTCCATTTTCAGAAAATCATCGATGGACAAGACAAGTCCAGTTTTTATGCATGAAATTCAGTGTTATGTGGGTTAGTTAAGTCCACCAACGCAAAGTCACGTGCACGTTGACCAGTATAGCCTTCGCCCGGCTGCCCGATTGTGGCATAGGATGTTCCTTTTTGGACTCCTCAGCATATGACTACACTTGTGTAGCTCATCAGTAACCCGTGGACTTTTCGAACCATCAGCTATGTGTTTATGTGTTAGCATATGTTTGCAAGAATGAGAATTACATGGATCATGAACATTGTGTTTTGAGATTGATAAATTTCATGAAATGCATGATTGTATGATTGCTATACAAAAGTGCTAAAAGTATGATTAATGAAACAATGTAGCTTATTAGCCTAAATATAAACGTGTTACCCACGAGCGAAAGCTCACCCCCACCTTCCCGTCCCATCTCCAGGTGAAGATCGGGATCTCGAAAAATGAGCTCAAGGCATACTCCAAGATCTTAGTGTTTTGATTTTGTATTTTCAAGATAACTTTTGTAAATCAATGCTTTAGATGCATTTTGGGAAAATGATGTTTTTTGCAAGTTTATGTTTTGGATTTGATGTAGTGGCTTAAAATGCCCTCTAAAGCTTTGTAATAACTCATATTTTTCATATGGAAGCAAGAATATTCAGTTCTAATGTATTTTGAGTAATTCATGCATGTTTGAAACAATTACATCATTGTATAGTTTGAATTTGACAAGAAAGAGGGAAATGTGATTGTGTTAGTTGGATATGATTTGAGAAAGTTTAAAAGCGTAGGAGTGTGTTGTTGCCCTTGAATATTGAATTGTTGTGCAGGTTGTAGCCTTAGATTGAAGATTTAGGTTAGAGATAAAATAGGGGAGGTGCTGTCAAATTTTCCCAAAAATTGTGCAGCAACTTCTATTTGATTTTAGACTCTCTTAGTGTTTGAATTGAGTTGAGAGATCTTCTTGAAGATTGTAACTTAAGATTAGATCTTTAAAATGGTGTATCATTTGTTTCATTTGGACTTAGGGTTAAAAAGTTATGAGGTGAAGAACACATTCAGTTACTGTTCATGTACTGTTACATTGGTCTTTAATAAGAAGTGTCCTTTGAGTGGCATTTTGCCTTGATTAATGAGGAAATTAGCTTTAGCATCCTTCATGAGATTTGTAGTTTATCTTGTTATCTTTCCATGAAGTTATAGTATGCACATTTTGGAGCTAGGAATAAGAAGTTATGAGTTTTGAAAGATGCTAGTGTCAAGTGGTTTGAAGGGAAGAGGGTTTGAAGTTTTGAAGAAAGGCGTGTCCGTGAAAAGGACACGAATGTCCATTAAACAGACAGCCTCGGGTTCCAAAACACCCCTTAACCTACCCATGTCCGTTTAACGGACAATTTCGAAGCAATTGGTACCCATCCACCCGAATGTGTCCGTTAAAAGGACATGGCTGTTCGTTTAACGGACAGCTACGGGAAAAAGTGAAAATTGGAAAAAGTTATAGGCCGAATTTCGTTTTGTTGTCTTCATAAGGGTTGTAGATATAGATGTATAATTTCAAATGGTGAAAGAACGAACACTATCCATGTTGGGCCCCGAACTTTAATTGGATGTCAGAATTATTAAATGAGAAATTAGTGATGTTAAATGTTTATTTGGGTAATGTGAATTGGAGAAATTTTAAATGATATTTGGGGGTTAAAGCGTGAAATGGGTTTTTGTGTATGTTGTATTATGGGTAACATCTTTATAATTGAAAAAGTAAGTTTGTATAGTTACTATTTATGTAACTTCTTTGAAATTGCAAATTTTGAGACTTCGATTTATTGGGGCTAGAAATGCCCACTAAAGCTTTGTAAAGAACCTTTTATTGTGTTCTGCCAATGCTTGTTCAAGTATGACCTTGCATTGATTTGAAAATGTGCCATAAGTTGTGTATATGAACTTTGTGAATGAACTTTGTGTGATATGTGGTTGCTTTCAAAATTTATTCTAAAAGTATGTATTTTGTGGCTTATGGATGATTTGAGAAATGGCTTAATGTTTGTCATAAGAATGTGTTGAATGAATTGTATATGGAGGATTTAAGTATGGAAAGAATGAGTATTTTGTATATGTATTATGTTATAGATTAAGTTGTGAAGATTGAATCGTGCTTGAAGTAGATTGGACGAAGAGTATTGTGGTAGTGAGGAAAATGTGAAATCAAGATGGAAAGAATGGATTGGTCTTGATGACTTTGAGGCTTTAAAGAGATATGTATATGTTATGAAATGTCGAGTGAATATTATGAGTTAATGAAAGTTAAAATGAATGAGTTGATTAAGATGATTGAAATGGAAGTTGAAAGGTAGGAAATAAAGATTGAAAGAGTGAGAATTGGAAGAATTAGTGAAGGTGTGAAAATATGAAGAATTATGAAAGTTTGACTTTTGGGGATGAATAGTTGACTTTTGATTTAAGTGAAATTTGATAAAATGATATTCATGAACATGTAGTGCTTGTTGAGGGCTTTCGGTAGCCATAAAGTTTGCGAATTTTCGATATCGGGGCTAGAAGTTATGATAGATTGAAGTTTTGATGTTGTTTAGGTGATTGAAAACCAGACGATGCATGTAAGCAAAAACAGACGATGCATCAGAAGAAAAACCGTATCGATGCATGAAAAAACCGACGATGCACTTGTAGCAAAAACCAGACGATGTACTGTAGCAAAAACCAGCTGATAGGAAAAGTGGACGCTACAGAATGTAGGAGATAGAATCAGCCTTTGTAGTCTTCATGAGAGTTATAGATCTAGATGTCTACTTTCTAACCGTCCAAGAATGAAGTCATTTCGACACCTATAGAGAAAGTTATGGCATTTGCGCCAAAACATGTCTGATAGAAATCAGATGATGGAAAAACCAGCTGATAGAAAAACCAGCTGAAGCAAAAGCAGACGATATGGACTTGATATCGATAGATTTAGACAAAATTTCCTTCTTGAAAGTTGTAGATCTCTCTTTTCTCTATGCGATAGATACCAAGTTTTCCCAATTTGGATATCGGAGTCAAAAGATATGATCTATATAAGTGGACATGTGCTGGATAGAAAAACCAGCTGATAGGAAAACCAGAAGATGCAAAAATCAGACGAAAGATTAATTGAGACATTTGACCCTTTTAGAGACTGAATTTGGATTTAAGTTCTTCATGAACATTGTAGATCAGTCTTTTCTATATGAAATAGACATCAATTTTGTCCAATTTGGAGTTCGGAGTTAAAAGTTATAAGCGTTTGAAGTTTGGAGGAAAAATCAGCTGATGAAAATCAGCTGATGCAAAAATCAGCTGATGGAAATCAGCTGATCCAAAAATCAGCTGATGCAAAATCAGCTGATGGAAAAGTCAGACGAAGGAAATCAGACGATGAACAGTAAATCAGACGATAGAAAATCAGACGATGAACAGTAAATCAGACGATAGAAAATCAGATGATGAACAGTAAAGCAGATGGAAGGAAAATAGTCTGCATACAGATCAGTATTTTGAGGATATATGAAGCTACAGAGCTCGGATTGAGGTGATTCAAATTGGAGATTAAACTAAAGTTATAAGGCTACAACTTTGATGAAGAACCCCGATCAAGATGGAGCCTCTAAGACTGTCGGATATTGGAATGAAACTCGGTGCGATGTGCGGTCTCGATTTTTATGCAGTGTCGATAGTATTTTGGCCATAACTTCTTCGTTTTAGATCCGAATTGAGCGTGGTTTATTGCGTTGGATTCGTATGATCGAGGAGAACATTATGAAGAAGAAATTTTTTGTAAAAATTCCTTTATTTACCTGATCAGAATTTGGAGCCAAGATATCAACTTTTAAGGGCAATTTTGGAAGAACACTTAAAGAGTTAAGTTAGTAGGCTTATAAGGAGGGGCATGAGAGTCTTTCCTCATTCATTAAATGACATGGCATGTGGATGTAGTATAAATAGAGGAGAAGCAGGCTGTGGTCGTGAGAGTTAGAGAAACAGAATAAAGAGAAACAAAAGAAAGAAAGAAAGAAGAGAGAAAAGAGAAGAGTGGGTTTGGTGGAAGGAGAAAAGAAAGGACAGCAGCTAGGGTTCGATTTTGTGAGCTTTCCAGGAGGATTTCGAACATGCTCCAAGAGGGAAAAAGATGAAGGATGAAGAGAGCTCTAGGATGAGCTAAGAAAATCCGAAAATGGTGAAGAGTGAGGTAAAGCCGATTTTCAAGCTTCAAGCTTTTCTTAAAATTTTTGGTGTAGAATCATGGAAAATATTATGGTTTTGTGGATTATGAAATTAGTTGTGATGTCTATGCTAAGATGGTGGTTTAATTTTGGATTAATGTGAGTTAGGGTTTATGCCCAATTTTGGAAATTGGGGCTTTTGTAAATGATGCATTAGATAGCTTGGAAATATGTTGGAATTGGGTTTCCTATAGTAAATTTTGAGGTTATGGTATTTATGATGATGAATTTGGATGATTTCGGTCTAGGAAATTTCAAAGTGGGCTAAAGAAAGAAGCTTCGGAGAAATTAGAGCTTTGGACAAGTTCTAGCATGGATTCGAGGTGGGTATCCGTTTATAATAGAATTTATAAGCCATTACCGCTTTCTTTAAACAAAGAGATTTTCTGACTTAAATTGCATCATAATTGTTGCATCATTGCATAAATGATTTGAAAAATCATTTTGATTCGATACATGAAATTTTGATGAATTGCAAAATACATTGTGTTATGCCTTGAAAGACTTCATGGTATGTATATTCGGAAAAGAGCATTTGATAAATTGATTTGAGCATTATATGTGCTTTTGTGTGGGCGAGAGAGTAACGTTGTGATAGTCTCGTGCGTAGACAAAAATAATGTGATAGCCTTCTCCGGCTGCCCGCCAGGGCTCACGAGATCCAAAATGGACTCGTTGTGTTTCCAATAAACTTCGGTTTATTTGGCGTGTTCTGAACTCTCTAGCCATTTGTGTGTGCATTGCTTACGTGAATTGCCAAGTTGATGCATTCATGTCTTGTGACCTATGGATTTGTGGCTGAAAGCCTAAGACGATATCTGATTTGTAAAATGTGATTTTGATTACAAGAAGAAAAGAACTTCTTCAAAATGTGCTTTACGGATTTCAAAGAAATGTTTTCTAAGACCGAAAAAAAAAGATTTCAAGAGTTTTGCTTATTGTTTTGTTATAAACTGTTACCCATTGAGCGTAAGCTCACCCCCCTCATTACCATCCACAGGTAATGAGAAGAAGATCTGGTGAGCGAAAAAGAGGGATTTTTGTATCTTTGTATTTGCATTCGGATTTTTTATATATTGTGATTGTATTGTGGCTTGTAAGGCCATTAAAATTTGTATATGATTATGGGATGGGATTATGTAAGTGAAATAGGGTTAGTATTTATGAATGTGAATTATGATCATGACTTGAGATATGACCGAGAATTATGGAAGTGTTTAGATATAGGATTGTAAATGTGTATGATGGGATTCCGGACAGGAGGTCCGAAGATTTGTGTGATGGGTTGGAAATATTGAAGTGCTTTTGTGTATGGATTTGTGTATGGACATGATATGGAAATTATTTATGAATGGCGTGAGATGGATTGACGAAATTCAAATATTTGGTAATAAGCGAAATTGGGATAAAGAGAGATATGATTGTAGCGAATGATAAAATGTTTTCGAATGCGAACGCGATATGATCGAATATGAAGGATCCAAAGGATTGAGGAATTGATGAAATACAAATTGGAAATTGAAACTACTTTGAACAATGTGTAAGTGGAAAAAAAAAATGAAGCGATATTAGTTAAGCTGCGATTCGTTCGTTATGAGTTGGGTTCCGAAAACGGGTCCCAACAATCCAACTTATAGATTAAAAGTTATGAGAATCGCGCCAAAAGAGTTTCTTTTGGATTTTTGAAATGAGCATGGTGTATTGTTTTGGGCATAAATCCCTCATCCGACCTCCAATTGAGGTGAGGCTTGAACCATTGGATTTATAAGACATATATCTTTCTTGATACAAAATTGGTATTATTTGGAGTTAAATTGAGGAAGTGCTCATTAAAGGAAGTGAGAGGCCGGTTAAGAGAGCATGTTTCGGGTATGAACTCTTCTAGGTTTTTGGAGTGTATCTTAAGTTATATAACTCCGATTAAGGTGATTCTTGCCTCTATGCGAACGTCTTTAAGCTATATTTGATATGGGCAAGTCAATTTGTGTTTTCGATGTTTAGGTAGTGTGCGCTCATCACCTTTATGGAACAACAGTGAATAACACTGCAATGTCCTAAGCGCAAGGTTTCAGGACTACGGAAGTTGGGCTCTTGAAACGGGGTCCGACATTATTGTGGTATCAAAGCCAAAGTAAGAGTATTAGGTTATAAGCAGTTGGGGTCCGGTCTACGGATCGGGTTCCGACATGGTACTCTGATGAGAAAAACATCTCAAGAAGCATGCGCATTGCTGGAAGATATGGCTTCAAACAGTTACTAGTGGCCCTCTGAAAAAAATACTGGAAAGAGGGGAATTCTAGAAGTGGACCAAGTGACTCTGTTATCTGCTCAATTGGCATCCTTATCCAATCAATTTTCAAAATTCATGTCAAAGGAAAAACAAAATGAGCAGGTGGTAGCTACTAGTCATTCATTCTATCCCAGTGATGAGGGGTTGGAACAAGCTCAGTTTGTTAACGAAAGGAACTTGGGATTTAAGTCACAGCCAGTGGGAAATCAATATGGTCAAAATTATAATGCCAAGGAGCAATATAACTATAGTATTCAAAGGAACATGCCTCACCCACTTGGGTATGGACCACCATTGGCAGAACGGAGACCTTCTTTGGAAGAAATGATTGGCAATTTTGTAACTGAGACAAGGAACCGTTTCCACAAGAATGAGAAGGAGATGGATGAGATAAATATGCAAGTAACCAGTATTGGGACTTCAGTGAAGGGTTTGGAAGTTCAATTAGGACAACTTGCAAATGCTATTGGGAATTTGAATCAGATGACATTTCCAAGTAATACTCAAACTAACCCGAGAGAGCAGTGCAATGCCATCATTCTTCGAAGTGGAAAAGAATCAGAAAAGGTGAAACCTAAAGAAAAAAACTCCACTCATTCCAATGATAACGAAGGAAAGAATACTTGTGAAGAAGCAAGTGCACCTATACAAGTTGAGAAGGAAGTTAGTTCGGAGTAGAAACTAGAAAAGGAACTGCAATCAAAATCATCCCCAAGCTACCATATCCTCAAAGATTTCAACGGAAGAAAATCAATGATCAATTTGCAAAATTCCTTGAAATTTTTAAGAAACTTGAGATCAACATTCCCTTGATTGAAGCTATTGAGCAAGTACCGAATTACGCAAAATTTATCAAGGACATTGTAACCAAAAAGAGTAGATTTGGAGATTATGAGACTGTATTGATGACTGAGGAGTGTAGTGCAGTTTTGCAAAGAAAGTTATCACAGAAACTGAAAGATCCGGGAAGTTTCACAATTCCATGTGAGATTGGTAACACACATTTTGGTAAAGTGCTTTGCGATTTGGGGGCAAGCATAAATCTCATGCCTCTTTCCATCTTCCAAAAGCTGGGATTAGGAGAAGTCAAGTCATCGACAATTTGCCTTCAACTAGCAGATCGTTCTCTCACTTATCCTCGAGGTATTGTAGAAGACGTTCTTGTTTGTGTTGATAAATTTATTCTTCCTACAGACTTTGTGGTGCTTGAAATGGAAGAAGATAAGGAGATCCCAATCATACTGGGGAGATCATTCCTAGCTACTGGAGGTGCAGTGATTGACGTGCAACAAGGAGAACTAATGTTGCATGTTAATGGAGAGAAGGTGAAGTTCAACATATACCGATCACTCAAACATCCAAGTGATACACTGACATGCAACCAAGTGGATGTCATATCCTCATGTGTGGTAACATCTTTTCCTTCCATTATCTCTAAAGACTCGTTATTGACATGTTTGGAAGGTATGTTTATCAAAGATGATATGGATGATGATGATGCTGGTTTTATGAAGGTATTGGATTGTTTTGAATGCTTGAAAATTTTTGATCAACCCGAGTCTTTGTTCTGTGTGACTAATGTTGATGACGTTGGCGATGTGAAAGATGTGCACCCATTGATTGAATTGAAACCCTTGCCTGAAAATTTGAAATATGCATTCGTGGGTGTTAATCAAACTTTTCCTATCATTATTTCATCTTCATTGTCTCATTTAGAAGAAGAAAAATTGCTTAGGGTGTTAAGGGAGTTAAAAAATGCATTGGGATGGTGAATTTCAGACATTAAGGGAATTAGTCCTTCTATTGTAATGCATAAAATTCTGATGGAGGAGTCATTCACCCCTAGCATTGAACCCCAAAAAAGATTGAACCCAACAATGAAGGAAGTGGTTAGGAACGAAATTCAGAAGTGGCTTAAAGCTGGAATCATTTACCTAATTTCTGATAGTGTATGGGTTAGTCCTACTCAGGTTGTTCCTAAAAAAGGTGGATTTACTGTAGTTAAAGATGCTAACAATGAGACTATTTCCACTAGGACAATCATTGGATGGAGAGTTTGCATGGATTATAGGAAGTTGAACAAAGCCACTAGGAAGGACCATTTTCCTTTGCCCTTTATAGATCAGATGTTGGATAGACTTGCTGGACATGCATTTTACTGCTTTCTAGATGGTTATTCGGGATATAACCAAATAACCATAACACCTGAAGATCAAGAAAAGACCACATTTACTTGTCCTTTTGGCACATTTGCATTTAGGCGTATGCCTTTTGGTCTTTGTAATGCTCCTGCTACATTTCAACGTTGTATGATGGCTATCTTTTCAGATATGGTTGAGAATTTCATGGAAGTCTTTATGGATGATTTTTCTGTTTTTGGTGATTCATTTGATAAATGCTTACATAATTTGTCTCTAGTGTTGAAAAGATGTCAGGATACCAACTTGGTACTCAATTGGGAGAAATTTCATTTTATGGTGAGGGAAGGAATTGTGTTAGGTCACAAAGTATCTGCCCATGGCATTGAAGTGGACCGAGCCAAAACAGCAGCTATTGAAAAGCTTCCTCCACCAACAAATGTAAAGGGTATCCGCAGTTTCCTTGGACATGCAGGATTTTACCAGAGATTCATCAAAGATTTCTCCAAGATCGCCAAACCCCTTCGCAATCTTTTGGAAAAGGATGTGAAATTTGAGTTCAATGAGAAATTTTTGCAAACTTTTGAGTTGATCAAGAAAAAGTTGATTTCAGCTCCCGTGATGATCACGCCTGATTGGCAACAACCGTTTGAAATTATGTGTGATGCGAGTGATTTCGCAGTGGGGGCAGCTTTAGGCCAAAGGCGAGAGAAAGTGTTTAGGGTTATCTACTACTCTAGGCGAACTTTGGATGATGCCCAGAAAAATTACACTACTACAGAGAAGGAAATGCTGGCAGTTGTGTTTGCTTTGGACAAATTTCGGTCATATATCATTGGATCCAAAGTTGTTGTTTTCACAGATCATGCAGCAATCCGATATTTGATTGCAAAGAAAGATGCCAAGTCGCGACTCATTCGATGGGAGTTGCTTTTGCAAGAGTTTGATGTGGATATCAAGGACAAAAAGGGGACAGAAAATGCAATTGCTGACCATCTATCTCGATTAGAGCTTGAGGAATCAAAGCCACCAACACCTATTCAAGAGACTTTCGCAGATGAGCAGTTATTCAGAGTCAATGAAAAGCTTCCATGGTTTGCCGATGTGGTGAATTATTTAGCTACAGGTTTGATTCCTCCGGATTTAAATCCATCTCAAAAGAAAAAGTTCATATTTGATGCGAAAAGTTATCTATGGGATGAACCTTTATTGTTCAAGAGAGGTCCTGATCAAGTGATTCGAAAATGTATCTCAGAAGATGAAGTCTTAGCAATTCTAGAGCATTGTCATTCATCACCATATGGAGGTCACTTTGGCCCAACAAGAACAGCAGCAAAAGTTCTTCAATCTGGTTTCTATTGGCCTACACTTCATAAGGACAGCTATGCTTTCACTAAGACGTGTGACCGATGTCAACAAATGGGTAACATCTCACGACGTCATGAGCTTCCTTTGACCAACATTTTTGAGGTAGAACTCCTCTATTTATGGGGTATTGATTTCATGGGACCATTCCCAAAATCTTGTGGACAATCCTATATCCTTTTGGCAATGGACTATGTTTCAAAATGGGTTGAAGCCATAGCTTCACCAACAAATGATGCCAAGGTTGTTCTCAGATTTCTCAAGAAAAATATTTTCACAAGATTTGGCACTCCAAGGGTTATTATTAGTGATGAAGGTACCCACTTTTGCAACAAGCTTATGGGTAATCTTTTAACCAAATATGGAATTCGACATAAGGTTGCTTTACCTTACCACCCACAGTCAAATGGCCAAGCTGAAATATCAAATCGAGAGATCAAGGACATTCTTGAGAAGACGGTGAACCCTAACTGGAAAGATTGGGCTCTCAAGCTTGATGATGCTCTTTAGGCATATAGGATAGCTTTCAAAACCCCAATTGGCATGTCTCCATATCGTTTAGTTTTTGGAAAAGCTTGTCATCTTCCGGTAGAGTTGGAACACAAAGCTTATTGGGCAGTTAGGAACTAAAATCTTGATTGACAAAAGTCGGTTGAAAATTGGTCTCTTCAGTTGTGTGAATTGGAAGAATTTCGAAATGAAGCATATGAGAACTCCAAAATCTACAAGGAGAAGACTAAGAAATGGCATGACCAACACATCATGAGGAAAGAATTTACTCCAGGAGAGAAAGTTTTACTTTTCAATTCGAGATTGAAGCTTTTTCCAGGTAAATTGCGCTTTAGATGATCGGGGACCTTTGTTGTGAAGAATGTTACCCCTTTTTGAGTGATTGAAGTTGAGGGAAGTGATGGAAGAAATTTCAAAGTGAATGGGAAAAGATTAAAGCATTATTATGGTCAAGAGTTGAGAAACATTTCAAGCATTTCACTCAAGGACCTGTGATCAAATGGCTACGTCGAGCTATCGACGTTAAACTTAGCACCTGGTTGGAGGCACCCCAATCTTATCCTTTCACTTTAGTTCTGTTTTGTTTCAATTTCTTTTTATTGATTGAATTTGAGTATCTTATTTACTTTTTATCTGTTTTGTTAGGAATGCAAGATTGGAGCTGTGAATTATGATTTCAAGTTGCTGAGCCTTTTACCCTCCAGGGAGTTCTCATGTTCTCATTTCCTTATTATTCTTATTATCTTTTAAACATTGAGGACAATGTTGTGTTTTAAGTGTGAGGGGAGGCTTTAGTTTGTTCTAGGTTATTTGGATTTGTGTTGTATTATGAGGGACAAATGGGGCACCTTCTTGCTCTTGCTTGAACTTAAGACAAATTTCATGTTAGTTGCATGTTTTACATTTGCATGTTTTACATTAAAACCATAAATTAAAAAAAACACTTTTAAAAATATTGAAAAAAAAAATATAAAAAAATAACATAAAAAATTGATTTTTTTCGACAATTACACCAATACTTTTTTTCCTTACATCTTAAGTGTGTTAGCTTTCTTTAAGATTCCCAATCATTGAATGAGTTCGAGTATTATGCGTGAGATTTGGTTAATAACGATACATGTATAAACTTGATGAATGAGTTTTAATGTAACACTTGAGTTTTCTAAATAGTAGAGTGACCTTGAAACTATGTTGTATTGACTTAATAAATGACCTATGTGAGCTATTGTGCCTTCAACATTATTCTTTGTTGTGTGCATTCTTTCAACGGTATAATTCTCTAGAACTTGCTTAATATCTTGACTTAGCATGCTTGCATGAACATGATAAAGGCATCTAGGTTAAACCACTTGAACTTAAAAAGCCAACCTAAAGCATGATTTCCATTAGAAAGCCCCTTTGAACTTTTATCCTTTTGTTTGCTTTCTATATTATTAATTTAGTTTTGATCTCATTTTTATACTGTATTCCCTATGGACAAGGTTAGTAGAGCATCTATTTGGCAAAGTTGAAGATGTGAGTTGGTTGACATATGATGACGTGGTAGTAATCCGAATGTTTGGCTACAAAAAAAACATCAAAAATAAAAAAGAAGCGAAAGAGTTTCTGCAATAAGAAAAAGAGAAAAAAAAGAAAAATGTTTCCCAAGTTTTTTGAATTTTTTACTTGTCTATGGGAAATCCAAATGGAATGAAAAGAAGTGGAGTTATTTGTGTTTAATTTGCAGAATTATGTGCCTGGATGCATACATGTACATGAGTTCTATGATATTCCGTTCAGCTCTATTACCTTTGTTTTAGCCTTCTCTTATCTTTCTTTTACCTCACCTTTAGCCAAGCCCCATTACAACCATTTTAAAGACCTTTTGATTTATGTATAGTATATGCGCACTTTGATAGTGTTGTCAAGATTGAAAAGTAAGCATATGGTAGAATGTATTCATTGATCGAATTTTGAGAGTTACACATTTGAGCCTAAATAGTTTGAGTGTTGGAGTGTATATCAATGAGAGGACTTATTATTTCGATATGGCATAGATTTCCTCTAACTCTATTACGCTAGATTAGTTCGATTGTTACATGTAAATTGAGTTCATTGATTTTATGTGTTGATCAGGGTAAACCGAATTCTAGTTATCATGCTTGAATTAATTGATATGGTTGGGGATCTGATTTGAATGCAGCATACTTATTTTTTTTTTCGCATTGCATGTTTTTGTTTTTCTGCACTTTGTTTTTCAGGTTTTCTGTAGTTCTACTTTCTATTCTTTTTCTTACTTGAGGACAAGTAAGAGCTAAGTGTGGGGGAATTTGATATGCTCATATTTTCATATATGTTTAGGACTTAATTCATAGTCTTTTACATACATTTTATGTTCATCTATGGCTGGTTTATCGTGTTTTAGCATTATTTGAGGTCCTTTGACGTAAAATGCAAAATTGAAACAAATAGACTTAAATAGCACTGTTTTTGAGTTTCCGGCAGACTTGACCTCTAGTCATTGTGGGATTTTTATCTTGAGATTGGTTAAGCCAAAAATTTTGAAATTTCATACTTAAATTCTTGACTCATTGACGGATTTTTGGGACCAATTGCATATTTTTTGGAGCTGGAATTTAAGAGCAATAAATTAATGAAAATTCATGTCATATTTTGGAGCGCTAGAATGACCTATCGATGATGTTTCGGCCATAACTTTTGACTCAGATGTCGAAATCCTATGATTCAAGTCTCATATCGAAGCTAACTCAAAGAAGAAGAGTCTGATAAAATTTTATCTCCTAAGTCATCACCATTTAACTTTTATACATTGTCGAAATTTACCTTGAAAAGTCCATTCCACAGCTAGCATCCAAGACAAAACAAAGGATTGGCTCCATTTTATTCAAGACAATGCAGCTTTTATTGACCAGCACACCATACATTTCATGCAAGTAGCATCCCACAAATTATGCATAACAAGACAGCCTCCAAAGTAAGAAAAAAATGCTCTCCATTTTTGACAAGACAAAGCAGCCACCAAACTTCCTCTCCATTCACGCATAAGACAACAAACTCCATCCACTTTCACCCATTTTCAATGCTTACAGCCTCTTTTTTCTAAATAAGCATGCACCAGCCACCAAACATTCACCATCTCTCTCGTACACACATCACGCCACTCACCAAAAGCCACCCATTCTAAGCCTTCATTCATTAACTCTCTATCACACAACACTCTTCATATCTCCACCAAAAACAAACAGCCTTCAACCTCCACTCAATCTCTACCACCAGCTCTCTCTCATCATTTAAGTTCTAGACCTCACAACTTCACAAAAACTTCAGCCAATATTCCTGTTTCCATTTAACAAAAGCAACACACATCCAAGCAACATAGATAGCCCTCCATCCTCTCACTCATACAAGCCTTCATTCATCTTTCCAGCAGCTTCAATCCTCATCAAGACGCAACCAAGAGTCTTCACCAACATTCCAGCCTCCGTTTGCCCAACAACGCAACATCTATTCATCACCAAAGAAGCAACCACGCAAGGAGAGGAGAGAGTTCATTTTATTTTGCTGTACATTTGGAGTTTTGTTCTTAATTTTTAATTGATTCCGTCATGAGCTTGTTCAAAGTTTTTGTTTGTGGATTGTTTGGCATGATGATTTGTGGCTAGAAATTTAATTTCTCTTAGGGATTTGATATTTTTGATGATGCTTTAATATTAAATTTTGCTATAATCCATGATTGAATATTCATATGCTTGTTAATTTTTCCTTGGATTTATTTGTTATTCCTTTAAACTATTGGAAAATGACTTGGTATTAATTCGCCTTTGGGAGAAGGGAATTTTTGCTAGAAGATAAAAGGAAAATTTGACTAGGATTTGCTTGTGAGTTGGGAGACTCAAGAAACTTAGGAGGTGAAAATTGAAGTTTTGGAACTTAAGAAAATCTAGGAAAAACTTAAGTAAGCGATTACTAAGTGACGTCTAGAGTGGATAAATTAATTCATCTTTGGGAAAAGGGGATTAATTATTCTTAAAATTCACCTATAAGGGTAGAATATTTCAGTTGTGAAAAATAGCTAATTTAATATGAAGGTTGACAAAAATATCATTCCCTAAGAGAAAGTCATTCATCTTTGCTGTTAAAACTTTTAATTGGTAAATTGTTAAAATCTTTTCTTAATTAGTTACTGCAAAAATTTGTCATATTCATAGTTATTTTGGGTCGCATTAAATTTGGTAGTTGTTAAGAAATTTATTTGAGTTAAATTTTGTTTTAAAAAAGAAAAAAAATTTCTTCACGTTAATTTTAATTTTCTAAAATTTCATCCAACCAGATTTCAAATATCGTTAGCTAGTGTAGAATTAAATTTTCGCATAATCCCTGTGGACACGACTCGGTTCTTACCGATTTATTTCTCACTTCGACAACCACGCACTTGCGGTTCACGGACAGTATAACAACTAAACGTTTATTTTTTCATGTCTTGAGCAATGCTCAAAGGTTACATTATATAAGTAGGGGATGAGAGTATCGTCCAAAGTAGGAAAAGAAAAGATAAGACAACTCAAAAGTTAAAGATGCTAAAGCAAAGTAAAAGAAAAGAAAAGTGGCCGACAAGTAGCCTAAATGATTAAAGCGAGATGGCCCATATGGCCTACATTTTTGGTGATATCACACAATCTAAGTTTACAATTCCATCTGGTCCTAAAGTGTCATGTTTTGGTGTGTATTTAGTAAGGAATTTTCTAATTTTGTTATCTTTACGATAATAGTCAAATCTATTCAATTATTTAGTTTCAATTGGTTTTGACTCCCAATTATATATTGGTTGATTTCTTTTCGTTGTTCACCACTTTGACTACTTTCAGGTTGTTCGCCATTTTTATGTTGTTGATCTATATAAATTTCTTGATCTGATTCAAAGCCATAAATAATGTCATCCTGATCTGTTATCGGTATTATGAAATCCTTTTTTAACAAATTATTGTCTAATGTTAATTTATTAATGAGGTGTGTAATTTCTACCAATTGACTTTTTATATCATTTTCTATATCTTCCTTGACTTAATTAAGGTATTTGGCTCTGATACCACTTTGCTACCCATTGGCTCTAATTCTTTTATCATTTTATCGAGTTTTTTTATTTATGTTAGATAATAATTGAATTGTTGTTTCATATTTTGTTCTTTTATTTTAAAATTTTGAATTATAGGAACAATGTTAGTGATTATTTCTTGTAATTGATTTTCTATATTTATTTGTTTATCTAATAATTTAGATACTTGTTTAGTAATACTCATAACACATTTTTATATGTTCGATTAAATCTATAAGTTCATTTTTATAGTTGTTAATTCATTATTTATAGATTCAAGTTCTTTTGTTTAATAGTTGGTTTATGATCGATAATTGAATAGATTTTTCTATTGTTATTCTAGGTTCTGTAAATTTAATAGGTTTTTCTAATCTTAATGAGGTAAATGTAAAAGATGTTTTTTAAAGGTCACTTTTGAATAAAAATAATCTAGTTGTTAATTTAATTGGATATTGAAAATCTGGTATTTCTCTTAATGTAGTTCACAAATTAGTTCCTAC
The DNA here is from genome assembly GCA_029891385.1 of Erythroxylum novogranatense. Classification (NCBI taxonomy): domain Eukaryota; kingdom Viridiplantae; phylum Streptophyta; class Magnoliopsida; order Malpighiales; family Erythroxylaceae; genus Erythroxylum; species Erythroxylum novogranatense. The sequence continues at coordinate 51,681,873 of CM057234.1, read as the reverse complement.
TTTTGCTACATCATTATACAATTAATCAATATATATTTCATTTGTATTTTTAAATTCAATACTATGATGGGAATTGGTTAAAGCATAACTAATTTGATATGTAATAGAAAAAGGATATTGTTCGATATTCATTAATTGTTCTCTATAAAATTTATATGCAATGGTAATTGTTTCATCTAAATTATGTGATTTTAATGGTATTCCTAATTTTAATCTAGTATTAAAATTTTATTTTTCATAGGCTAAATTTCTATTCATGATTCCAATAATTTGATCATTTAAATTAGTCATTCGTTCGTCTATTATTGCCATTCTTATAGGTGAATCTATTCTGGTATATATAAGAGAAATTACTCATTTATATGGGTTTGATAATGTTCTTTAAAATGATCATATAATTGTTTGATTTAGATTTTTCTTGTTGATATAATTCAATATGATTATTAATCATAGTTTGAATGGTTTGAATAGTAGTAGGATTAGCATTAATAGATTGAAAAATGTATAGATAGAGGTAAATTCCTTAATACATTATTGACTTATTTTATTCTCTTTTTGTATGTATAATACATTTATGAATATTATGACAAGTCCGCAAAGGCATATTTATGAATAAACCGACATTAGTGAATAAAATGACATATTTGTTTTATGAATATTTATGAGATAAGCATATTTAACTAAACAACGAAGAAGAATATGTCTAAATCTATAAATGAAACAATCGTGAAGAAATATTAGCAGAGATCTTGGATCTAAATAACTGATATAGATAGATAGAAATGAAAAAATAGGCATACAAGTATGAAGAATAAGTAAATAAACATAGGTAATAATTGATGAAAAGATAAAAAGTAAAGAAATCATACCTTAGTTCTAGTTTTCCCTTTAATCGCCAAGCTTTTGGCTATACTGGATTTTTTAGAGAGAAAGTATAATAATTGAACATTTATTTCTTTATGTCTTAAGCAATGCTCAAAGGTTACATTATATAAGCAGGGGACGAGAGTATCGTCTAAAGTAGGAAAAGAAAAGATAACTTAAAAGTTAAAGATGCTAAAGCAAAGTAAAAGAAAAGAAAACTGGATGACAAGTGGCCTAAATGATTAAAGTGGGATGCCCATATGGCCTACATTTGTTCTTCAATAATGATGTCCAAACGAATTTCTTCTTTGTCTTCTTTGTTTGTTTTTGATGAGGAAGGACAATGTGGACATTTATGTTGTGAATAGTCCTATAGTTGTTGACATAAAGCTTGTTTCCATTGGATGGAGAGATTGAATAATAGTCCAGAAATAGTGTCTAAATTTGCTTCAAATGTCTTGACTATCTGTAGTGCTTCTGGAGTGATTGGTGATTTGTATGTGGAGGTCATGATCATATTGGTTCCACGATAGTTGATCTTGACTAAAGAATCGGAAGTAAATTTTAAACATTGTTGATATACGCCTTCAAAATAGTGAAGATTAAATTGATTGACTAGATCCCAATGGAATTCATACATTTCAGGTATCATTTTCTTTTGATAAGTGTAGAAGTGTAGCTATGCAGGGCCATGAATAAAACAACATAATGGAAAAGAGAGAGAAAATAGGACAACTAACTATTCTTCAACCCTAGAAAATCTAAATATGAAAATTTCTACAAAATTAGACCTTATGGCTCTTTAAATCAAGGAATTATATCAATGTTACCTAAAAAATGATATGGGTTATTAGCTCTAATCCAACCATGTCTTTTCCTATGTTTTGTGCTTTAACATTCTAGAATGGATTTTGTTCTAGAATAATAGTGTGTTTCTAGGTCATGTATAATTAAAGTAACTTAAAATTTGATTTAAAGTTCTTTCAAAGTTGTTTATAGCATATTCAATCATCTCAATTAGCTCTCAGAAGAAAAAGTTATTCCCAAATTGAACAATTTTATCAAAGCAATCCAGAATTGCTCAAATATCTTCATTTTTCACGTAATACCTTTAATCCCATCCCAAATCAAATTAGAAGCATAATGGGTTCATTTAGGCATAAAATAGGTATAAAGAACTAAATTCTAAAGGATGCTAACATGACATTTTATGTTCTTATCAATGGATAATCATTGTGTATGCGTTAAACATAAAAAATAAGTGACTCCATAGACTCATTTGATTTCAAGTAAAAAATTTCTTAATTGTAAGAGTAATGCATGTGAATTTTTTGAATGAGATGATCCTCCTATATTGAAGAAGTTGATCCTCCTACCTGAGAGAAACCAATAAAATATTTTGAGGTTATTAGGGAAGTAAGAAGGCATGAAATCTTAAATTGACAAACTGAAGAGGGCATATACTAACAACGCGTGTCGAGTGCATTGCACAATTTACGTAACTCTGCATAAAAAAAGTAGCTGTGATGAGTCAAGATCGTATCTATAGGGAATGTTCAGTCAATTCTCATAACAATAATTGATACAAAGGAAATAAAAAGGGCTTTTGGGTTTAACCTAATTAAAAAATAAAGTAAAATTAAACTAGTGAAAACAAATTATATAAAATAATCGAAAATGATAGAAGTAATGAATTTGTGTCAAATCTAGTTTTAGGATCAATCTTGGCTTAAACACGATTAAACATATCCCATCATTCTAATATTTTCACACCTCTCCTCGAATTATTGATTGTGGACTAACAATACGCTTTGCTAATCCCATTTTTCCTTATGTTGTGTTTAATTAAGAGACACTCGATAATTCAACTTAGCCACCAAATAGTCTAGGATACGATCTCTAGATTCAATTTGGTAACTGCATGATGAAGTGTAAAATGGTCAACATAGGCAGTAACCTCACACGTTCAGGTTATCTAACCTAAGTTACGTTGTTCCTAACAATTCAAGATCACTAGTGGCTACTAACGAACATCAAATATAACGATTATGGATTATATTTAACATTCTATTAATAGGTTTGTAATAGACTAATCCAAATAATGTATCAAGGTCATCTTTACAAAACCCAATTCAATTAACACAAACAATGATAACAAGATGAGATAAGCTTAACCATGGCTCAGGCGTTGATCTCACCTTCAAACCGATGTTAGAAAATTAGCCTTCCATCTTCCCCATTAATCTCCAAGATGAATAACTATTGTCACCTTTTTCCATCTTAAAAACTGAAGAGGAATTGATGATGAAGCTGCTGTCTTAGTTGTTGTCCACTCTCTTTTCTCGATTATTCTCCTTCAGTCGCATTAACCAAAATAATTTGATAATGAATTGCATCTAAGTGTTGTCTCGGTTATTCCCCTTCTTTTACAACCGTCACACACCATGCTCATCTCTAAAAAATGTGGCTGCTGTCACCTCTCTCCACCTTAAAAACTACATAAGAAATCATTATGAAGTTACTGTCTCATTGTCTCAGTTATACCTTATCTAGCTGCCTCCATCAAGATGAGATAAAATGTTCATTATATATTTAAAAACTAGGTTAAATGTGACAGCTAGCATGAAATGGGACAACTAGGTTAAAATGGTAGCATGAGGTCTCTCTTGGTAGGTTAAAATAAGGCTTGTAATTCAAGTTACAACTGTGGTCTCATCGCCTTAACATTTTAATTATTACAGTTGTGAGACAATGCTCGCATAATTAAAATGTTACACATACATGCAATTCATGTTCCATTTTTATGCTCTATCTTGTCTTTTCTTCTTGCTCCATAAAGACAAGAGAGTATGAACATTGAGAATATGACTTAATAAGTATACTTTCGAGTCATTTTAGCTCCTTCACTTTTGAAATGTACCTAAAATTAAATATGAGCTAAAGTGAGTGTCCTAAGCATTTCAAGGCATTAATCACTTAGTGTAATGGATTAAATGTGAAAACATTTAAGAACATATCACATACTTTATTAGACCTTGAAGATTAAGAAGAGCTACATGTGCTAGACCTTAAAAAACAAAATAAACTTTTGAAAAGGAGTTGAAGACATTGAATAAACTACAAAATATAGGAGAGATAGAGCGTAAAATGAATAAAAACTAGTTTCAAGGTATAAGGATTATTGTCCTAATCTTTTCAAGTGTTTTATATTGGATGCTTGTTAGTACCTGCAAACGTCAGTATGTCATAAGAAAAAGAATACAACAATCGATGTACTTATTCCAGTTAATGCATGTTATACGTTTTTTATTAATTTATAATTTACGTACTCTTTATGAAGGAGAATATGAACATTTCATAACTAGTTATTATTCCAGTTTCTAATATATATCATACCTTCATTGCACATAAGATGTTGACTAAAAGATGATAATGATAATTTATGTCATACAAAAATCCATTTTAACAAGAGTTTTTATCTAAAACCAAATAGTAATTGTCATTAACTCATTACTACCATAAAGCTAAGACATCTTTAGTAGAAACTAAAAAGGGTGTAACCTTCCAAATATATACCAACTTTCAAAATATAAAATGTCATCCATCTTTAATTATTAGAATATTTGGACAAACGTAATTGATACAACTCCTTCAACTTGTTAGATGTCTCAATCATTTTTAAAATCCCTTTTGCATATGCCTTACGAATTCTTCTTCCTAATTCATGAATGTCTATATGAATAGGAAATGTGCTCATTGTTAACATCTCAATAGTCTTACCTTTTTACTAGTTATAGATGGTAATGGGTCAGATCGCACTCGGGGTTGCTAAGGCTCGATCCTAATCTAAGGCTCGATCAAGCCTAAGGTAGCGGGCCTAAGCTCGAGCCCTACTTGACCTAAATTCTTTTTAAAATAAAAATATAAAATGACGTCATTTTGTTTATAAGAGTCAGGCCTCAGGCCATGCTCAAAATTTTGGGCCCGAGGTCCTGTTGAATTAAGTCCAGGCCTAGTTGTCATCCTTACTACTAGTTAGTTTTTCAACATCTTAATCAGTATGTGCATTAGCACCTTTATTTCCAATAATTGCTATAACATCACTATCTTATATTGTCTTTCTATTTTAAGCTGAAACATTACTACCTTTCATCAAATATCATATATTATTACTTTGTACTTAATAAAAAATGTTAGTAAATTACTATAGATTAAATATTTGGTTGTGTAAGAATATCATATGGTAGTATACACTGTTGTCGATTTTTTCCAAATTAAATTCCACAATTAAGATCTTTTTCCTCCTTTTATAGTGCTCATTAATTAGTGTAGAGATACTACTTGTGGATCTTAACAACTAAGGGTTATTAGAGCAATATTTTTTGTTAGAGATATTTTTGTTGGTTATTCCATCCTAATTTTTTCTTTTATTTGAGGTGATTTTTATATTGTTGCTACTACCATTCTAGTTGAAGCCTTAGTTTAAGGTGATATTTATGTTGTTATCTTTACTATTTGAGCTATTGCCCTAGTTTGTAGAGTGATAGATGGATAATTAAGCATGTTTTTATTATGTTTGATATATTTTTGCTTAATATTTGATACTTTTTGTATATATTTGGTACTTAATTAATTGCCTTCATGGACTTAAAGGAGAAGAATTTGGATGAAAACACAACATAAAACAAAGATTCGATGCATGGTCTGATGCATGACCTTACAAGTGACCGTGCATCGGCTAGTAATATAGAATTCCATATATAAGATGCTTTTTGGAGGTAATTCATAGAAAGATTAGACATCTACATCATTAGAATACTCGATAAAAGACAACCAAGGATATTTAGAATTATGATTTTGTTGTTTTTGATTCCATTTTCTATTTATATATATCTGATTTTGTATTCGCCAATGTATAACTAAATTTTCCATTAGTATTTAGGCTAGATGAACCCTACTTGATACTTAAATATGTGTTGATTATTTTGTTAATGCAATTGGTTGTTTGATTTGTTGCGATCTAGTTACTTGTTTCATTTATGTTCTAGTAATCTACAATATTAGATTATGATTTGATTTCAGATGTAGCTATTGAGAAATCCTAGGTTTAAATAGATCCATGGTAATTGGAAAGACTTAATTGCAACCCTAGAGATAAGATAATATAAATCTTATAGATTAGGGTCAATCCTAATAAAGATATTCATAAAACGATAATGCAATCCTATAAAATTTAACCTGAGTAATTCAAATAGAAACCTTACTATTAGTTATTAGTAAATTTAAGATTATCTACTAACATACCATAGGAGTCTCCACAGTCCAATAAATCATCAAACTAATTGCATAACAAGAGATCAATAAGTTAAGGTTTAGGGGGATTCAAAATCTAAATACTAATCACTTGTTATCGATAATTAACTTTGTGCTTCATAATTCTCTGTTTTAATCATACTGTTTGTTTATTTATTTGCTTAATTTTATTTCTTTAATTAAAAACCACAATCCATTCATAGGCTAGATAATATATTAATACTTGCTATCCTCATTGCATTGACCTAGTAGGTTGTAGTATTACATTATTGACTAACTTACAAATAGGTCAATCATAGAAAATATTAGGTTAGTATTACCTTGGTCCAAGGTAACATTTTTGTAATTGATATTCTTTTGGGTAGAGACCTTTGTATTGTATCCCTTTCAGTAATAGATGAATATGAGAAGCAGACATTATACATATTATGTGGGCCATTTTTCAACATTTAAAATTAAGGTATCCTTAGATAAACATTTCTTTCTGTTGTGACTTTGAGAGAAATATAATTTGCATATCATCTTTCTTCCATTCTTTGATAATTTTGTTAGTTCTTTGAGTTTCTACTTCCTCACTTCTTCTATTGACTTAGGTTTAATATGCATTTTCTTATATGATGGTGGATGTGGTGGGCCATATTACTATTTAGCACAAACTTAGGTCCATCCAGTGTAGTCAATATGAAGCTATAAGCCTTGGCATCTATACTTTGGTTGTTCTACTCAGAAACATAATGCTTATGCTTTTCATCCTTGTCATAAATTATAGTAACAGTATAATATCTAGGAATTCCACTTAAGATTTAATTTCCACAACTACAATTACATTTGGAAAAAGCAATAACCTATTCTCTACCACTCAAACTCCTTACTACTATTCCATACTAGTGAACATCTAACTAACAAATCCTTACATCTGTATTTAAGGCATAACTTGATCCGTGAATATCGAAATTGAATGGAGTTTGATTTAGAGTAAACTAGACATAGAACTACATTTTTCATGAAAGAATCAAATTTGAAATATGTCCTTAAGAGTCTAGAAATTTGGATTGAAATTGAAATTGTGCAAAAAGTTTAAAAACGCAGTACTGAGAGAAAGCTTTTGTAAGTTTCGGTTTTGATGATCAATACCTTATGAGCTTGTAGTTGATTGGTTTTGAGATTGTATGGCAGTAGAAATGCAAAGAAGATAAGTTAGAAATGGTGTAGGAACCGTGAAATAAGGAAAGAGAGAAAGTGCAGAAAATGTTGTAAACAAATATTGAAGATGATGAATAGTTGTGAATTTTTTTTGGTTTTGGTATTTGTAACTAATCTTGCATTTTGAGTTGTTTCAGCATAAAATAAGTTGCACAAGTGTAAAAATGAAGATAATATGAATTAGGGATGAATTAAGGAGAAGAGAAGAAGATTTGCGATTTCTGGAAAAAATGGTTGTTGAAGAAGATGGGAGTTCACGATTGTTTCACCCTAAGGGTTGACTCACGATGAATAACTTTGCTTCTTTTGACCATAACTTTGTCATCGAGCACCAAATGACATGAGACTTAAACCAATAGATTGCTAACACATTATTATACCTTTTAATAAAAATTGGTAACTTTCTGATTTGATTTGGAAAAGATTGATTGGATGAAATTGAGAAAATGTGCTGGAATGTTATGAACTAGAGAATTTTCATTGAACATGCTTCGGTATTTTGATTATATTTTAACCTATAGATTTCCAAATGAGTTGATTCTTGATTCAGATTAAACATGAGACATATGTATACAACGTTTTTAAAGAAGTGTAATTCTAATTCTATCTATTAGATGTCCAAAAGCGGCATGATTGAGTCTTGGCATAGACTGTGGCACTACAAGGGACAGAAATCATAACCTGTTTTTATTGAATAAACTATATTGATGTATGTCAAATTAGGATAAGTTGTCTTCACCAAATTTGTATATTTTTCTCTTGTATTTAAATTGGTATAAAGCTTGTAATTTTTGGATATTGGAATTGAGAGATATGGGTTATAAAACTTGAATGCATGATCATGCTCTAGCCAACATTTTAAATGTACACAGTCTGTGGTTGTTTGAGCATAACTAATTAAATAATAAACCAAATTGTATGATATTGCTATCATTAGAAACTTAATACACAGAAGAACAATTGCATAGAAGAGAGTGTTATATAAATACATCATTTTCTTAATCTTATTGATTATGCAAAGTTGACCCAAATGAGGTGCTTCTAGCAAAAGCTGGAATAGTAATTGAAAGTATGAATTTTGGAACTTTTGAAATACAATTGATGTTTACATCAATTTAGTAAGGAAATATACCCAAGAATTTGTCATGAAAATGCATCATACATATTCAATATACATAAATGAATTCTTAATCATACACAATAGTGATTTGTATACGTGTTAAATGTTATAGAGGAACGCACAGCGTGACCACTTCTATATATTACCAGAACTTCGAGGCCATAAGCAATAAGGGAGCTTTTGTGATTAATATTAGATGGTCACACCTTACTTTGTTTTGCTTGTTGAATTTGATTTATGCTGATTATCTTCTAAATTCTGGAAAATGATTGTTCGAAGCTTTTGATGCATGTTTATATCATTGGAAGTGCTAGTTGCATGTGAATATGATTGACTACTTGTTTTGAACATGAAATGTCTAAAATGACTTTGTTTTGTTTTAAAACTGTTGAGTCCTAGTTGTGGGTGAATAGGTATGCCTAGAAGGTCTACAACTGCTCCTGTGACACTTTGGAGTCGAGGCTTTGGTCTCTCCTGTGACACTTCGTTGTCGAGACTTTGGTCTCTCCTATATAAGTCCCATTATCTACTTCTGTAAATGGCTTAGCAGTCATCTGATTTTGTATTATGATATATGTTTGATTTTGTCATAAACAAATTTGTGTTTCGATTCTGAAGGATTTATACCCTCTTTTGATATTCAGCTCTGTTAACTATAAAATTTGTTATGAAATGCATTATATCTGATTTTATTGTTAAAAAAATCTATTAATGCATGCTTATGCTATTACATGATTCAGTATGGTGAGTTATCACTTTATATATAGATTAATTATTACTCACTAAGCTATATGCTTAGCATAGTAAATTTTCCCTGTGTAGATTCAGAGTGAGGATTGTAAATATTGGGACGAGTCAACCGCAATGGTCAATGGAGTCTAAGTCTTTTTTTGATTAAAATGTATTTTGAGTTTATTTTGGCTTGTATATAAAATTTATGATTCTGAATTGTTGAAAGTTTTCGTAATAACTATGTTTTAAACTGGTTTTGATCTTTGGAACAAATTTGTATTATGTTCATATGATATAATGCATGAATGTTTTAAACAAGTTTGGAATGATTTGCATTGTATGTTTGCTTCGGTTTCTGAAAATACATGAAATGAATATTTAGTATGTTTTGAAATGCTTCCGAATCAATTTGTTATTTGATTATGTTTGTGAGTCTGATGTGGCACTCCCGTATCCTCGTAGGAGGTATTGGGGCGTCACAAAGGGGAGATTGGATCACCTTGCTTTAGCCCTTTCATTGTTTGGAATAATTTTATTGGTTCTCCATTCACCATAATACTGCATAATGTTGAGGTTATATATTCCTTAGTCCAGTTGGATAATTTTAAAGAGAAATCAAAGGCTTTTAGAAATTGTGAAATAAAAGTCCAGTTAACATTATCAAAAGCCTTGTTGAATTTAATTTTAAGTGCACAATATTTAGGGGCTTTGCTTTTGCCATAGCTCTTGAAAATCTCCTAGGACATTAGAATGTTGTCCATAATGCTTCTACCTTCTATGAAAGCACTTTGGGAATCTCCAACTATTTGTTGGAAAGCCTATTTAAGCTTGCTATAACAACTTTAGAAATGATTTTATATATGAAATTATAGCAAGATATTAGTCTATAATCCTTAAGGGAGTTAGGATTGTCGGATTTAGGCACTAGATAAATACGAGTCTTATTAATCTCTTTCAATAATTTACCATTAACAAATAATTCTTTTATCATTTCAATGATTTTGTACTTATTGAAGCTCTAAGTCTTGTGGAAAAACAATCCATTGATCCATCTGGCTTTGAAGCCTTCATGGTATTAAGCTCAAATACTTTTTACTCAATTTCTTAAGCAATTATAGGTCTGTATAAGTTTTCTCAGCTCATTAGTGAAGGAGTTTTGTATGAAGGAGCTTAATAGTAATGATAAAGAGGTAGAGACTTGTTGAGTTCTTAGGATATTCTTGAATTATCTGTATGCTTCATCCTTTAGTTCATTTTGAGAGATGATTGATTCTCTATCTGGCTAATCAAATTAGAAATGAAGTTTACCTACCTCTTAGCCTTATTGGTGTTGTTGAAGAATTTGGTATTTTTATCACCCTCCAGGCTCCATTTCAATCATACTCTTTGGTTTTTTAGGGAGTTATGGATGGATACTACATGTATTCATATATTCCAATCCTCTCATTCTGATTGACTTGAACAATTGATGTAACATCCCATCACCGATGTAAATGGTAAATTGGTCATTTGGGATGGGTTAGGCGAGTGTAAAGATACTTGGGCATGTTTATGCATCATATAGCCTCTATATGAATATGAATGGTAATTTTCGCACATGCACATGATTGTACATACATTCACGACATTTCCCAGCATATGTGTCTAAATGTAATTTTTTGTGAAATATGTGACATTTGTGTTTGAAAAATTGAATTGGAGTGATTTATGTGTATTTTATATTTTTAGGAAATTTTAGAAATTTTTCTGGAATTTTTTGGAGAAAATGTCCGGACCGAAAAAATTGCCAAATGGCAGACTGAGTGGACTTTCGGTACTAAAAATGTCTGTCCAATGGCACTGGACTATTAGACATATGATTTTAGGAATTAGGAACTTTGAGCCATTGAAATTTGGAGACAAATTGGACTAGAAATTGAATTGGAAGTAGGAAGAGCCTAAAAGGGGTTTAAGAAAAAGACAAGTGGCAAGTGACACATGTCACTTGCCTACTTAGTCTTAGACTTAAAGGTTATTAAATTAACCTAAGTAGTTCTAGTTTCCACGACTCTCTCCTTGAAAGCTTTAAAAAAATCACTTTGAAAGTTAAAGAGTTCCTTCATCCATAGGTGCCTTCCTCTCCTTCTTCGTTGGTGTGCTTCATCCATACCAAGAATTTTTCTTGTTTATGTGCTTGCTCCTTCTTCCTTCACATACAAAACCAAACTTAAGCTTTGAAATGATGATGATTATTGTGGTGTTGAGTGATGACCGTAGGTGAGGAGTGAGTAGAGGTTTGGTGTTATTTTGAAGATTTGAATAATTAAAGCTTGGAGTTTGTTTAGGTGAGAATTTATGTTTGTGTTTTTTAATTGGTAGTTAGAAGCATTTATTGTGATTAATTGTACATTAATTTCATAAAGCTTGTGGTAGGGTTGTTTGGGTATAAGTGTACGTATGTGTGAGGATGAATGATGAATATGTTTGAATTGGTTTTTGATTGGTTTTGATGTTAGAATGATGGTAGATGAGTGGAGAATTCAAATAAGAAATTTTGTGTGTTGTGTGCTGCCAATTGGTGCCTTCTTATTCAAGTGGATGGCTTGATGAACTTTTGGATGATTTCATGGCTAAATTGAATGCTTATTGATGTAGGAATGGTGATGGAATGAAAGGAGTTGAGATAAATATGAAATCTGGAAAATTTTACTTTGAGTAGGTTTCAGATTTTTGCTCATAACTTTTGATATGGTTGTTCTATTGAGATGATCTTTAGTTTGAATTAAACTTAAGAAGTTTGGCTAGAATTCTTATGAAGGAAGTTCTGTCCAATTGTGGTTTGAAGGGTTTTGAATTTGGCTTTGAAAGTTAGATATATGTGCATGGTGAACAGTGGTGTATATCACATTGACTTATTTGTGACCAGAACTTTGGAAATTTTTCTAGGCTAAAGTAGACTGATTTTGTGAAACTGGTCTTATGAAAGTTGAAGATTTACTTGTTATCTTTCTAACACCACTAAGTATGAATTTTTTTGATTTGTACGTTGAAAGATATGAATTGTTAATGTTCAGGTGGTCATTCAGCTGAAAATGTGTTTTGAGTGCAAATAGCTCTAAGTGTATAGGTTTTGTGCTTTCTATGTTCTGATGTTAATTTTGGATTGTTAAGGGTGAAATTGGCTTAAGTGATCTTTTGGAAAGTTGTAGAGGATTGTTTTAGCTCTCTAATGAGGTATAACGTGCGAATTTTGGATGTAGGGGTTGTAAGTTATGAATTTGTAAAGTTTGGCTATGATTTAGGTCATATGTTGTTTTAACACTTCTGAACAGGGCAGCCACATTAATGGGTGAATTTAACCTAGTTAGAATTGGAATTTGGTTCTAAGTCCTTCATGAGAATTGTAGCTTGTGTTATTCTCTTTTCATTGATACCAAGCTTGAAATTTTTCAAAAATGGGATAGGAAGTTATGAATTTTGGAAGATTGTGTTACTGTTGACACTCATTTAGGTAGGCAGAAACTTTACTTGAGAAATTGATTAGTTTAGAGATGGAATTGGCTTCCATGTTGTTCATGAAAGTTGTAGCTTTTGTTTTTCTCTTTTGATTGATATAAAATTTGGAATTTTTGGCAAAGGGGATGAAAGGATATGATTTTTGGAAAAGTGCTGTACTGTTATGGTAAATGTATGATTAGATAGTCACTTGATTGCATTTTTGACACCCTTAGAAGTGAAATTAGTTTATGAGCTCTTCTTGAAACTTGTAGAAAATTTCAAGATCTTTCCAATGAGATCTTATTTGTGATTTTTGGACAATTGTGTGAAAAGATAGATTATGTGGAAGAAGAGATGGTATATGAATAGGAAGAAAGAAAGGTTATTAGTGAAAATTAGGTTTTAAAAAAATTGAAAATGAAATACGAAACCTCGCATCTCGTGAGGGCGACAGATCGCCTTCGCGAGACGAGGGTGAGACCCATCTCTATTATTTTTTTAATTTGTTTTTTAATTTGATTATTATTTAGTTTGAATTCTCAATGCTATTTAATTCTTTTGTCAATTACTCTTTCGTCCAAACTCCGATTGACCTGATTCTCAAGGCATCGGATTTGTGAAACATTGAATTTCATTATTTTGTGAAATTGTGAATTTATAGACTTGAAATTGATTTGGATTGATTAGAACAAAGTGAGAGGACCGGATAATTATTTTTCTGGTCCATGTTTTATTAATAATTGGACCTATAGAGGTCCAAATTGAGTGATTTTGATGCCTATGGTTTTCTAATTTTTAGAGGAAATTTTTGTGATGGGAAATTGTAGAATAGTGCTGGGAATGTCACGAACATGCATTGTACACATCTAAATTGCTACATGTGCATTATTTAATATTTCTGATTGTGCATTTGGTAATGCTTGAATATTTTGAATGTTATAGAGGCACAGTTGGAACGTCATCCCACGGACGTGGCCGAGACTTCCCAGCATTAGCTCGGAAGCTATTTGGTGAGTGACCTAGATGGTTTCTCAATTATTATTTGTTTATTATTTTGCAATTATAACGTTGTGGAGAAGAATGGTGGGCTTGTGCGTTTGTTTATGACTGGATTCCGGACAGGAGGTCCGATGTATTAGGAGAGTATAACATAGAAGTGCTATATGTGATTTTGAAGTGATTAATTGTGAACTACTTGTGTGAATGTGTTAATTTGGGATTGATTATGATGTTGGCATTGCTTTATTTCGACATATGCATTCCGTGCATGAATGCCTGATCAGTTAATGACAGTTGTGACCGGAGCAGCCACCGAGAGCTTAAAGCTTAACGTATTTGGGCCTTGAGCCCACAGTGATTCAGAGCCTCAGGCTCAACGGTTAATGCGCCCAGATTGGGATAGTTTTAGGCGCTCGGTCACAACAACGTAATAAATTAGAAAAGGGTCACATACGCATTACATATGCATTTGATTGAATGTCTTGTTTGAGTGAAAGGCAAAATGCCTTGTGTTCATGTGAATAATCATGTGGAACTTCTGAATAGGCTATTATGATATAACTGTTATCTGTTTGACTATGCATGAATTGGGTGAACCATCGATGATGGTTCCTCACTGAGTTCGCAAACTCACCCAAAATTGTAACTTATTTTTCAGAACCGAGAGAGTAGACTCCTAGCTCCAGAGGGACTTTTCCTGCCGTGTAGATCGCGTTGGCAAGAGAAGTCATAGCTCACAGGTCGATCAGCTGGGATTTTTGGGGGATGACCTAGTTAGGCTTTTGTATTAGATTTCTTTTGGAGTAATGTACAGACAGTGAAAAACTAACAGAGATGTAAATTACTGTTTTTGATGAAATGAAATGAGGAAACATTTTGGTTTCAAAAATTAGTGATTTTTATATTGATGTTTTATGATTATGATGTCATGTGAAGTACAGTAGTGATTGTTCGTAGTACACCCTTATCGTAGGATATGTATCGGAATAACCTACGGGCATTCTGGTGCATACCCTACGGTAAAGGGGCGCTACAATTGAGGGATCTACTATAAGGTAATTGGGATATTTAAAGTAGCATGGATTTTGCAACTTGAACAATATCAAAGGTGTGCTGCTTCCTTCTTCCATTTAATTTCTTCATCTCATTCTTAATGAGTTCCAATTTTTTGATTAATTGATATTGTTTGTTGCCACTAATCCCCTAGAGAAGATTTTTTTTATAGCTTCCTTGAGTCCTTCTTCTTTAATGAGAAAGTTATTAAATCTGAAAGGATAATTTTTCTTGCCTCCCTTATCCATTGTTGAATGGTTATTGGTGAATGGTCTAAGGTTCTAGGTACATCAAAAATACTATTACTCTTTGGGAACTTGTCTAGCCATTCTTTATTCACTATTGTACGATCTAGTTTCTTACTTAATATATATTAGGAATTTTATTTAATAAACCGGGTAAAGTATCCTCCCTCCATCTTCATATCTGTTACCTCAATTTGCTAAACATAGTTATTGGGCAAGTTTTATATATAATAAAACTCGTAATACCCCTAAGTATATGGATTCCATCTTGTAGTATCAAGTGTATCATTTCGACGAGGATTATAGACACCTAAACAATTTGAATCGAGCTTTGCCTAAGATATTAAGAATTGGATATGAATTAAAATAAATAATAGAAAATAAAAATAATAAAAAGAAAAAAGGGCAAATAAACAAGTGAGTTGCTAATAAAATTGATATTAATTAAAGTTGAATACTTAGGAGTTATTCTATCCTTATTTTGTTTCCGTTAATCTTATTAATTCAATTTATGTTTGATGCAAGATATCCTAAAGTATTGATTACTCTCTCAAGATCTAATAAAGTTAACCCTAATTGAATTCGATATTCATAGATTTGAGATCTCTCAATTCTTACAACTACTTCTAACTTATTCAATTAGATTTGAAGCAATCTTATAGAAAATTAATTTCATAATTAAGATCTCTCTTTAGTTGATTGTTAATATGATAATTTTGGGTCTATTAAATTGCCAACTCTCATTGTATAACTTAAAACTAATCACTTCGATTTGCTCTCTCGATTTATTTTCAAGTTTATGCACAAAATTATCATAAACATTCAAAGATATATTGAAATCAACAATAATTAAAATTTACAAAATAATTCCTAATCTGGATTTGGAAATCTATAAACATGTTATACATCATAGAAATCTAATTACACATCAAGGAATATAAAGAAAATAAAGGGAAAAGAATAAAAACTATTTGAAGCCTTGATCTTGAATGCTGGAATTTCTTGAAGCTCTTCTTTAATCTCTCCATTTGATCTTCTTTAATGTTTGGCTACTACCTCTTTTTGATTTTTCTCAGGTTCATATATAGTTTATTAAGGTTTTAGGTTTATGTATAGGGTTTTAACACTTTGTTCGATTCCGAAAATAGCCCTGAACTCTCAAATCCCAAAAGATTTGCACCTATAAAAACCCTGTCATGATTGTGCTCCCTCGTCATGATCTTGACTCATATGGTTCAGCATCTCTGCCATGCTCGTTCTCCCTTGACAATCATAACAAAGAGCCATGTAACCCTATACACACCTATCATAATTGTGCTCCCTTTGCAGGAAAGTGACACTCTTTATGCTTCCAACTTCTTCTTCATTTTTTAATTTCCTAATGAAGCACGATCATGACACCCTTCATGCTTCCAATTTCTTCTTCATTCTTCAATTTCCTAATTTTCAACACTCACAAAAAATAAAACATCTCTTGAACAAAAGATTGAGATTAATTCATGCTCTAAACCACATAAACACTTAAAACATAGGCAAACATTAACAATAACATAATACTAAGCCTATACACATGATAATCATCTAAGAAATGCTTGAAAACACACTCAAACACCTAGAAAAATATAGTGTGATCTATACCTCAACATCCCCACATTTCAAATTTTGTTTGTCCTCAATGATAAATAAAAAAATGTGAACGCAAACCAACATAAAAGTATATATTCACATAATCATGCAACATGTAATAATGATATAATGGCGCCAAGTTTTATGGAATCAATTTAATTGCAAACATTAATCATTCAAAATGCACTAATATACTAACTTATTCCTTTCATGTTTAAGTGATTTGATTTGAATGTACATATCAATCAAAATATTAATTCCCTATTCATAGACCTATGGCTCTTGTAAGCATACATTTATGATTATTGATCAATCAAAGAGGCAAACTATCATTAAGTAACCTTTCATGAAAATTCTTGCTATTTGTAAAAGATTGGTAAGCTTTATTTATTGTAAATCCATTTTTTATTTTTTTAGATTTTCTTTAATGATAACCTAGTCTTTTGAAGTAAAGGCAAACATCTTGTCATAAATGTCCCCTAGTTACTCAACTAGGTCATGTTTTTTATTTAGTTTGGTTGGAGAATCATTCTAGACTTTTGACATAAAGACAAATATTTTTGTTATAAATGCCCCTAGTTACTTAGATATATCACAACTTTGAACTGACTAATAATTATATTATTAACCCAATTTTCATAAAAAGGGCTAGCAAAATAGTTTTTTATTTAACACTTTTTATTTACTTTTTAACCTACCTCATTTGTTTTTAGTCAATCATTCTCATGAAAGGGTACTAACAATGTTAACAAATTTAATTGACTTATAATTATAATTGCATGCAAACAAAAGTCATAAAGTGAAGGAATAGGAGTCATATCCTAATTAGCATATATATTCATCCCATAGACACTCAAAACACTATGCCTTTACAATTAAAATAACCATGTTTAAAGCTAAACTTGTAAGGCCCCAAATTGTCTCTTAGTTGGAATGTTACATGTTCATGAAATTACATGTATGAAAGGTGTTAAAAATTGTGAGATGAATGAGAAATCCATATGAATTAAATTTTGGTTTAATGGATCCTACTTAGTGAATTGGAATTAATTGATACCATTTGAGAATTGAGGTATTAAAATGTACATTTAGACTAGGAAAATTGTCAAGTGGAAAGACAAGTTGGTACGTGAAAATTGTAAGACTAAGCCTATATATTTAGTGACATTTGGCATGAGTAAATAAGGGACAATTGACAGTATAATTGAATGACATTTGGCAACATTGATTAAGTGACAAACGACTTAATAGGTGTGTGACATTTGGCAGCTTAAATGGAGGAAAAATGTGATACATGCATTGGTGACATGTGCTCCTCCAAGGTTAAGAAACCTAACAACTTAGGTATTAAACTTGCAAGAAGTTTTTGCAGTCTTCATGGAAGCATCTCCCCCGAAACCATTCATCCTCTCTTAGTCTGAATTTTGCTTCAATTTCACTTAAACTTCTTGTAAGATATTGCATCAAGAAAGGTACCATAAGTTATCTTTTATATTGTTGTCTTTTGGGTGTTAAGATCATCCTACACCTACCTAAATTTTTGAAGTGTTTTAGCTGCATGAAGGGCTAGTTTTGTTAGTTATTTGAAAAAGGAACTTAAAGGTAATTAGGTAATGGATTACTAAAATTGATAGCATGTATTATTACAAGTTTTATGATAATTGAATTAACTTGAAATATGTGTTAAGAAGATGATAAATGAATGCTGGAAAAATGATCTTTGTATGACAACTTTTGGTTTAGTTTTGACATGCAGAAGATATTGATTTGTAAGTTACTTAATGAATGATTTCTTAATTGGTTTGGATATGAATTTGAAGAGGTATTGAAGCATGAGTAAGGTAGAATTGAAGTGAAATTAATGGTCTTTGGTGAAGGTGTGTTGAATGGAAGTGAAGAAGTCAAGTTTTGGAAACAAATTGGAGATTGTGGGTGAGTAAACCTTTGGTTCACTCATTCCACGATCATGGGATTTATAAGGCTTATTCCACGGTTATAGGAAGTACTTAGGAAGGAGAAAAGATTGGTTTTAGGCAATTGTTGAACCATATAAAGTTAAGGTACTTTATGATTGAAGTAATAACTTAAAGAAGATGTTATTAGATAACTAAGTATCCAATTTTGAAACTTATAAGTTTTTAAAGGAATGAAGTATACTTATGAACACAAATGTATTTTAAATGATAAAAGTGATGTGTTAGTTATAAATATTTGAGAATTAGGAACTTAGGTGAGTACATGTAAAGTGTAATTACTTAATGTATTCATTGGTGCATTTATGCTTATACTTATAAGGTATGATAAGTTTGTTCAAGTGAGAATGAATGGATTCAATTTGAGCACAAGAAAATGAATTCATACTTATGCATTATTTCACTATTATGTGATTATGATATTGTGATAATTTCAGACGATCAATTGTTTGAGGAGTTTGATAATTGGGATTATATTGGAAATGCTTTCAAATTATGTGAATATATATAATGTGTGATGACTTAATAGTTTTATTAATGCAAGAATGTTCTGTATTGATCAAATGAATAAGGTCATATGCTGCAATACATCATTTACGTGAAATTTTTGAAATCTGAAATGGATTGTTTTAAAACTGTCAAGATCTAGTCTTGGGTAAATAGGCATGCCTAGAAGGGTTTGCAGCTACTCTTATAACCAGACACTAAGGTGTCTTTTGTAACCAGACACTAAGGTGTCTTCTGAGCTAGACACTCTGGTGTCTTCTGATTTTGGACACTTCTATGTCTTCTATTTTAGAGACTTAAGTCTCATCTGTTTTCGATACCAAATAGGGGTATCTTCTGTTTTGGTCCTGTTACCCATTTCTATAAAAAGGATTAGTAGGCTAACCTGGTTTCTATTTTGATAAATGTTCGATTCTGTCATAAACAAATTTTGATTTGAAATAAGATAAATTTTGATCTGATACAAGATGAATTGTGATTTGATACAAATTCTGATATGTTCTGGTATAATTATGTTATGTTTTGAGACTTGTGTAGTCTGTTATGAAGCAATGACACTATGTTCTGAAATTTATATATTTTTTTTTCTATTGAAGAATCATAAACTGTTCTGAGACACATAATGTTTAGGTTGCTCTTGAATATGAATAACTAAAGACTGCTTATGATGTGCTTTGATTCTAAACATGTGAATGTTAGATGATTGTTAGAAACAGTTGCCATTATGTATCCTATTTAGTTATTCCTCACTAAGCTTTATGCTTAGCACGATGGTTTTGCCTCCGTGTAGGTTCTGATAAGAAGGTTTAAATTCTGGACAAAGACAACCGCAGTGGCCAAAGGAGGAAGTGTTTTGTTTTGACAAGATGTATATTTGAGTTTATTTTTGAGTTGTATTTAATATAATGAGACATTTTGTATATTTGTGGATAAGGTTTGTAATATCCTATAAATGATTTGTAATAACCTTACTATAGGATGGATTTAATATATATGGCATTTATTTTGATAAGTTCATTATGTATGATGTATATTATGTTTTTTTATAAAATAACCCCTATTGGATTGTAATGTTTGTTTGCTTGAGTTTTTAAAAATGCATATAAGGAATGTTTGGTATGCTTTGGATTGTTTCAGTCTTGTTTTGTGTGACACTTGCATATATGGGTGTTACAAAACTAATTATATTAAATTCTTGCCATTGACACTTTTAAACAATGCACACTTCACAATGCTAACCTAATCAAAAACTATAAAATTATAAAATTCACATACATATGATACGCAATTGGATATACATCCCCATACTTGAATAACACATTATCCTCAATAAGGATAACAAAACAATACAAATAAAGAATACTTATAGTGTTTCAACAGTGATGGTATAGGTGATAGAATTTTGAGACACTCTATGCCGTAAAATTCCAACAATTCACTCCTTACAAAATAAATTGAAAATAAAAAATAAAACTTTTCCTAATTCTAGAGTTGCCTATAAAATAACTCTTTTTTTAACTTCATTAGCTTGACAAACTTTATTTTCCACTTTTAACTTGGGTCCATAATAAGTGGTTTGCTATCACCCTTTTCTCCACTTGACAGTTTAGTAGCCTATAAATAAGCTACATGTTGTAACATAATAAAAAGGACATAATTAAACAAATAAAAAAACCAAGCAAGTTCAATAATGTCCTTTTCTATAACAAACTGTCAATAAAATAAGGAATGATGAAACTCCCTGAATCGTTTATCAACTCCAATAGTTTTTCCTATGAGAAGGTGAATTGCTCTTCACCTTTCTTAATCACCCTGATCTACTCTTCTTCTTCCTTTAAAGATTCAACTATATCTATTCTTATGAACGATTTGCCCTCTGTCAAATTCTTTAATACCTTATTCACATTGAATTTCACTTATTCATCATGAATTTAAAAGATGAGGTTGCCTTCATGGACATCTACCAAAGCTCTTTTAGTGTTCAAAAAGGGTCTACTAAGAATTAGTGGACAATTTTGCTCCTCTTCAAAGTCTAGGATGATGAAATCCATAGGAATTATAAGCTTGTCCACTTTTGTAGGCACATCCTCCACCACATGAAATAGTTTTTTTTTTATCAATTGATCTACTATCTGAATATGGATAAAGGTTGGTTTCACATTACTTAGGCCTAATTTCCTATAAATTAATAAAGGCATAAGATTTATACTTGTACCTAAGTTGCATATGTTGGACCCCGATCTTTTAGTGAAAATTAGAAATTATTACATGAAATTAAATGAGTGTTTTTGCATATGAACTTTGTTATAGATGTTATTGTGCTATGAGAAAAGAATTGATGGGTGTTGATGAATTTGAGATTTGAGTAGAATTGTTTGGGTTATGAAAGAAAAAGTGAAAGAGATGATTGAAATGGAAGTTGAAAAGCAAGAAATGATTAGTGAAAGTGTTATATTTTGGAGAATTAAGAAATTTCACTTTTGGAGTGGAGAGTTGACTTTTTGATTTAGGCAGAGTTTGAGAAAATGATCTTCATGAAAATTGTAGCTTCTGTTGAAAGCTTTCTGTCGCCATAAAGTATGCTATTTTTCGATATCGGGATTGAAAGTTATGATATTTCAAAAGTTAAATGCATTTTTGCTTTGGTTTTGGAAAATGCTCAAAGTGTAGGAATGTGTATGTGCATATTTATTCATTGTTGAGTTGCTGTTGGGTTGTGCTTTGGAATAGCTCATTGGAGATTTGCAATGGTTTATGAGTTGTTGAAGTTGGGCGTAGGTGCTGTCAATTTTTGGGCTGATGTGTTCATAGGGTTAATTTTGGGTATGTTATGCATTAAGGCAAATTTTGGGCTGGTATAGATTGAATGGGATCAAGTGGCCTTCTTGAGAGTTGCAGAGGAGCTTTAGAGCTTTCCAATGATGCATAATGTGCTATTTTTGGATGTGTTAATTAGAAGATGTGAGTTGTTAAAATTGAGTGCAGGTGCTGCCAAAATGGCAAAATTTTAGACAGAAACTTTGAGTCCATATTTGAAACTTATAGAGTTGGAAGTTGTTCTTATGATCTTCATGGAAGTTGTAGAATGTTCTTTTACCTTTCTATAGAGACCAAGTTTGTGAAATTTAGAGTTCTAGGTCAAAAGTTATGATGTTTACAAGTTTTGGTACTTGTTTATGAGGAGCTTGTCAATCGGTCATCTTGGAGTAAACTTTTGACCACTTTAGAGACTGAACTTACTTTTGAGTCCTTCTTGAAAATGGTAGATCTGTCTTTTATCTTTCTAACGGTACCAAGTTTGTAAAATTTGGAGTTTGGAGCCAAAAAATATGAAGGGTAGAAGTTAGGAGGTCGAAATCGCGTGGCCGACCGCTCGGCCATTCGCCCTTCGGACGAAAGCTGATGACGGCGCTCTGTAGCGCCAGCTCTGGCGAGCATGCACTCGTCTTGCCCGTCTTGGTCTGCTAGTGTGTCCCATGGATCGATTTTCGACCGACTGACCTCTCTTCCTTCTTTTGGCCATAACTTTTTCATCCGAACTCCGATCGACCTCATTTTTGAAGCGTTGGACTCCTAAGAAATTTTTCTATCTCTCCATACCTTGTTGATTGGTCTGGATATTAAATTGAAAAAGGTGGATCGAAACAAAGTGTGATGATCGGTTAAAAAGCTCTGACTATGCTTCAGTATTTTGGTGATATATTGAGCTATAGAGCTCCGATTGAGTTGATTCTTATTGCAAATTAAACTAGAGACATGTATATACAAGTTATATGAAGGATCCAAATGGCAATTTAGCCTATAAGACTTTTAATTTCTAGATTGAAGTTAGGTGTAGTGTTCAGCCTAGGTTTTGTAATGGTCTGAAAGTATTTTTGTCATAACCTTTTCATTTCTAAACCGAATTGAGCGTTTTTGTTGGTGTATTGAAATTGAGACATAGAGGAACGTTTCTCTAGAAGAAAGTTTTGTTAAAGTACTTCATTTACCTGATCGAAATAAGGAGACAAGATGTCAGTTTTTAAGGCAAAAAGGAAGGGCAATTTTGGAAGTTACTTAAGGAATTAAGTTAGAAGGCTTACATGGAGGGTTTTTAGGTCATTTGTCATTCATTTAAATGACATGGCAAGTGATGGTCGTTTATAAGGAGGAAAGCCATGACTTAGGCAGAAAGGAAAGAAAGAAATGAAAGAGAGAAGGAATGAGAGAAGAGTGGTGCTTTCGGCTAGGTGAAGAAGAAGGAAGAAGGAGAACTTAGGGTTTTGATTTTTGGTAAGCTTCAAGTGCGGTTTTAGATATGATTCAAGAGGAAAAATGTGGAAGAGGGTGAAAGCTTCCTTTGGAACCTAAGAAAATTCGAAAATGGTGGAAGATGAAGGTAAGAGAAATTTTTAAGCTTTGAGTTTTTCATAAATTTTTGGGTGAGATAGCATGGAAATGATACGGGTTTGTGGATTATGAAGTCAATTTTGGAGATTACATGTTATAATTGATTCAATTTTGGATAATTGGGAATTAGGGTTTATGTCAATTTTTGTGATTTGGGGAATTTAGAAATTCTTGCTTTAGATAGCTTGAAAAAATGATGAGTATGGGTTTCCTATAGTTAATTTTGAGTAATTAAGCTTTTTATGATGCTGAATTTGGTTTAGGGAATTTTATATTGGAGGAAAGAAGAAAGACTTTGGAGAATTAAAGCATTGAGCAAGCTTCAAGAATGGAAATGAGGTGGGTTTCATGTTTATAATTGAATAATGAGCCACTAAAGTTTTTCCAAATCAAGAGAACTAAATGATTTCAATTACTTCATATATTGCTTTTAAATGATTTAAAGAATTTGCTTATGTGTGTATATGCTTAATTGATTGAGAACTTGATATGTGAATTTGTGTGATATTGTGATTATTGAAAATGCATTGTGATTTGCGAATTATGCTCAAGTTATGCAATTAAAACATGTTATGACATTTTTTTATGAATGGAAAAGATAGAAAAGCTTGAAAGTATGAAAGCATTCGAATAAATTGATTGAGCATGAAATGACTATGTGCTTTTGTTTGGTAGAGAGAACTGTTTTAGTTAGTCACGTGCACGATGACCCATAGCCTTCTCCCGGCTGCCCGCTTGGGGCCACGAGATCCTGAGAAATCAGACTCGTTTTGTTTACGGTGTAAACTACACCCGTTTCATTTATGGAACTCTCGAGCCATTTGTTTGTGCATTGCATCTTGGAATTGTCAAATATGTTGCATAAATTGAGTGTTTTGCATTGGTGATTAAATGAATATGTTTTGTGATGTGATGATATTTTTAATTATAAGTTTTGAGTTTGAATTGCGAATTTGACAGAGAATTTGGAAACAAAGCATTTTATGAAATTATCAAGATTTTTATATAACAAATGAACATTTCAACAGTTTTGGCTTATTAAATTTGAAAATATGTGACATGGATTTCAATTTGAACTTTACAATGGTTTTTGTTTGTTTTCGGTTATAAATCTGTTACCCACGCGCTATAAGCTCACCTCCCCTTCATTCTCATCCACAGGTGATGAAAAGAAGTTCGGGTGAAAGAAAGTGAAGGTTTTTGTTTGTTTGTATGTGTACATATGATGTGTTTTTAAGTTAGATTTTTGTAAAAATGAGAGCTTAGGCTTAGGTTGTGTATTTTGGAGATTTTTGTATCCTTGTATTTTGGTTTATGATTGATGTTGCTTTGTGGCTTGAAAACGCCATTAAAGTTTGGAAGGCATGTATTTTGGCATGTAAATGAAATATGGATTTGCATATGGAATTTGGGATTTAAATTTGTGTATGGATATAGTATGTGAATTGCGTATGAATGTGTTTGGATTCCGGACAGGAGGTTCGATGAATTGTGATACTGGATTTGAGATATTGAAGTGTTTATTTGAGTATGCTTTATTGTGAATGAGTCATGGGTATATGGATATGTGTACTGAGGGTAATTTGGCAAAAGAGAGGAATAATACGATTTTTGTATAAGTCATGTGTGAGATTCTTTGACAAAAGACATATAAGTTTTGTTATAGATGATTTTGAGATATTGCGTGATTAAGACGAATGATATGAATTGAGATCTTTGGTATAAGGATTAATTTCCAAAAAGGGAAATTATATTGTTTTGATTTGTATAAGATGGAATAAAGATGAAAAGAATGAAAGAAAAGAAAAGAAAAAAAATTATACCGGTTTTGGTTGTCTTAGAGTTTCCAACGCTACCCTTTTGTATTGTTTAATAAACTTAAGTTTTTTTTGGATGTCGGATATCTGTTTCAGTTCAGTTGCACCGTTTGTATACTTTGAATTCGATCCGTATTCGTTTCGCTTTCGCTTTGTGATTCGTTTTGGTTTCGATCCGTTCGCATTTTTTTAACCTTTTTTGATCCGATTTGATTTCGCCTTATGTTTCGTTTCTTTGCTTTGATTTGATTCATATTCGTTCGTATTCGTATTCGATTTCGATTTGCTTCCGCTTTTGTTTTGCGTTTTGCTTTGTTTTTCACTTCTTTCTCTCCCGCTTTTCCAGTTGGGATCCGGTCTCGGATCGGGTCCCAACAGCATAAGCATTTAGAAAATTCTAAATTACTAACTACACAGGGTATAGTAAAACTCCCTAAACTTGTCAATTGTTAGGGCATGTAGTTGGTAACTATAGAGTTGCAACTTCCCATCATGGAGACCGTTTGATTGTCATCCCAAGTTTGCTTTTTTGATAAGATGTCTCTAAGAAATGTGCTGTACTTGGGTACACTCTTCAAAGCTTCTATAAAGGGAAAGGTAATTTACAATTTCTTCATCTTTTCCATAAACTTTGCAAATCGTATACCCAATTTGTTCTTGTGAAGTCATTATAGTTATGGTATTTTTCAACAGATATGGAGGAGGAGGAACATAGGGAGGATCCTTATTCTTATCTTTATCCTCTTCATGCTTCTCCTGTTCTTCTATAAGGTGGGATTTAGATTTTTTTTTACTAGTTCTTCTATCTCTTTCACACTCTTAAATGTGATAGTCTTAAATTTCTCCCTTGGATTTGATTTGGTATTACTTTGAGGCTTTCCACACTTCTCGTAGACAATACATTAGCAAGCTAGCCCACTTGAGCCTCTAGATTGTGAATAGAAGAAGCATGAGTCTTCGTTACCTGCTCGAATTGTCGTTCCATCCTCTTTTGAGCCTTTTTTATACTTGTGAGAATTTAGCATGTTCATTAAATATTCCATCTTTGAATCCCATGAACTAGACTTGTCTTGTTGAAATCTCAATGAAACTTGATTTCTCAATTAAGTTCCTATAGTGTTAAACCAAAAGAAACTTAGGTGATTTTGCCACCTATTATTGTATGAGTTTGAATGAGTGTTTGGGTCCCATTTCCTCTTTCTTATTGGATAAGCTTGTTTAAATTTTATTTTGAGGTTTAGTTTGCCTAATTCCTTTTAGTTAGAATAATTTGAGGTTTTAATGCTTAGGTGGATGGAAGTTTAATGGAGGGATTAAGAGTTAATTAGAGTTTATGTATGGAGTTAGAAAAAAATAAAGAAATAAGATGAGTAAGGTCATTTTGGGTAGATCACTTAGGTTCTTAAAGTGTAAGGCTAATAAGGAGGGCAATTTAGTCTTTTTAGTATCATTAAAAGAAGAAGGAAGGAATCTAAAGGCTTGGGGTCGTATGAATGAAGGAAGGTCACGAAATTTACAAGGAAAAGAAGAGAGGATAAGTGAAACTACGTAGTTTTAGACTTAGGTTTTTAAGTTAAGAAACAAGTTGGCTAAGTCTTTAGAAGGAGACTTACGACACTTACAAAGAAAAGAAAGGGAGAGCTTCGGTTGAGTGAGAGAAGAAGAAAAAGAAGAGGAGGAGCATAGGGCTTTGTCGATTCTTGCTTTAGAAAAGAGAAATTGAGAGTTCTTTAAGGGGGAAAAAGGAAGAGGAAGGGTTTAAGTTTCCATTAGAAGCAAGAAGCAATTTTCGTGGGTGGCTTTTAAGGTGAGTTAATTTCGAAATTCTTTGGAAATCTTTGATGTGTTTTGGTTCAAATGACTTAGGAAAAGTATGGGTAAGGTTATGTAGGAGCTATTTCATGCTTTTATTACCTTAAATTGCAAAATTTCGATATCCCTTGTAATGTTAGGATTTTTGTGTTTTGATGAAGGGCAAGAGAGCCAAGTGGAGTTAGGGGAAAGGCAAATTGATCAAGCCTAAAGCTAAAGGAATTAAGGTGGGTGATACTTCAATAATTAAGTTAATAAGCATATTAAAGTTTTTGTCAGAAATGCCATTTATTGCTTTCCAATGACTTACCAATGTTGTATTTATTACTCTTTGGGATGGTTTATACTTGTATTGTGTGTCTTTTGCATGTAAATACAATGTGGAAATATTTGTAAACGTGTTTGTCAAGTGAAAAAGATGAGAACATGTGATTTTGGAAAAATGTCATTTTGGGCGATTATATGTGAATTGTGTGAAATGCGTGTTTATATGGGTTTGTGGTGGTCCCTTAAGAGTCAAGTGCACTTGTCTATTTCATAAGCTTCTCTCGCTTGCTCGCTAGTGGCATCGGAGTTCCTCATGGACTCCCATAAGTTCATGGCTACACATGACCGCTTCGCGGGAATGTGTAGTACATTCCGTTTGGATCCACCCAAACCATCTTCTATGTGTTTATGTGACATTACTATGTTATTGTTGATTTTGTAAATGTTTTAACTCAATTGAACTTGATGAGGAATTCTTTATGGCAAAAGTGTTTTTGGGTAAAATTTCTTTGAAAAGAATTTGTTAAAGAATTTTTGCGTGCTTATTCTTAGTTTACCCATGAAGCCGTCGAGCTCACACCCCTTTTCCCCTCCATAGGCGACAAGCGAGAAAACGAGTACGTGCATCAGGATTGAGGCATTACTCCTATGTCTTTTAACTTTGAAGTCATCTTTTGGAAAACAAGGCTTTAGATAGCATTTTGGACAATTGACCGTTCTTTGTATTTTATATTTTGATACTTTTGATGTATTAGTGCTAAAATGTCCTCTAAAGCTTTGTAATAACTTATACCTTCCATGTAAATGCAAGAGAATTGAGTTTTTAAAGTATCTTGCGTATGTTTCATAAAAATGTATTGTTGTATGGTTTGAATTTTTCAAAAAGAGTAAGATTGTGTTTGTTGTCTTTTTGAGTAAATTTTTGGGTTTATATGGATTGGTTTGTGAGTTGGGAGATTGAAGAAAGTAGATATGGAAGTGTAATGCAGGTGCTGGAAATTAGTGGATGTGTTTGAAGATTTTGGCTAGTGAAATTTTAGGGGAGGTGCTGTCAAAATTTTCTTAAAGGGCAGAGACTTTGACTGAGTTTTTGACCCTCTTAGAGTTTGAATTGGATTGGGAGGTCTTCTTGAAGATTGTAGTTCATGATTAGAGCTTTCCATTGGTGCATAATATGCCACTTTTGGACTTAGGAATAATAAGTTATAAGGTTTGAAAGAATGCAGTTACTGTTGAAAAGGGTTTTATCCAGGCGGTAATTTCAGAAGGGTTTTTCACTTCCTTAGAGCCTTCATTGATTTTTACATCCTTCTTGAAAGATGTAGATTGTCTTATATTCTTTCCATTAGTGTATAATATGCCATTTTTGGGATTAGGAGTAAAAAGTTATGAGGTTTAGAAAGATTCAGTTATTGTTTGAATGGTCATTTTATAGGCAGTAGCTTTGAAAGAGTTTTTACCTTATTTAGAGGCTAAATTGATTTTTGCTTTCTTTATGAGAATTGTAAATCGTCTTTTTATCTTTCCATTGCTATAAAATGTGACATTTTTGGGTTTTTTTGTTAAAAGATATGATTTTTAGAATTTCTGTCATTGTGTGGAATAATTTTAGTTTGGGCAGTCACTTTGAAGTAGCTTTTGACTCTCTTAGAGGATAAATTAGTTGTTGAATCCTTCATGGAAGTTGTAGAGCTTCCTTTTATATTTTTAATGATACCAAATTTACGAGATTTGGAATTCGGTGTGAAGAGTTATAAATTTTTAAAGTTTTAGATGTTTTAATTCATTTTAACAAAAAATTGTTTTCAGGTCTTGTAGGGGCCCTCGCGGGGGCGAGCGCGACGCCGTTTCCGATTTTCCGATTTGATTTTTATTTTCTGATTTTTCCCTTTCCAAATTCAACCTTCTCCCACTATTTTGCTTGTAACTTTTTCGTTTGACCTCCAATTTAATTGATTTTCGAAGCATTAGTTTTCAAAGATATTTTCTACCTCCCATGCAAAATTTAAAATTTTCGAGTTTGAGTTGAATTTTATAGATTAAATCGAAGAGAGACAATTGAATAGAGATTTTGATTATGATTTCGTATTTGGGCGATTTCTCGATTTATAAAGATCCGATTGAGGTGATTTTTGGTTCTTATTATTATGGAGACATGAAATTTTCATTTTAGCTTAAGAATCGGATTAAATTTTGGGCCCTAAGAAGATAAAATTTTCAGGAGGGAAATTAGGATGAATCTTCGAGATCCGCTCTGAAGTAATTGAAATGGGTTCGAGTTTATGGTTTGACGTGGTGGGGAATTCCTCCCTCGTGGGATGCACGTCCAGATGTCGCGTAGGACGTCGGACACGTGACTCTCCAGGGTAGGGTTCCAACAATGAGGATCATTACTTCCTTGGCCATATTATTCTCCCATAAAGTTAAATTGCTACATATTGTTGTTTTTCACTAGGAACCAATTAATTATGATATGACTCTCTTATCTGTATAGCTTGCATCCATGCAAAATTGTTTTGAGTGGAGAAACAGAGGTCACTATCAGGCTGTTAATTGCTTGGTTAGGTTGGTAATCTCAGCTTGCAATGTTATCGCTGAATCTACATCAATCATTCCTTTTGGATCCAAGAATTTTAACTACTGTTTACTTCATTTTGATGTCTAAAGACAACTATTGTTTGCATCTCTTCAAATGGATCATTTTTCGCTTACATTAGTTTTCATGTAATTCCTTGATAATTGACATTAAATCCTAGTCTCATAGAGTCCAAAAAGGGATCCTTTGTTCCTCTCCATGATTTAATTCCTTTAACATCTTTCTTTCTATCACTTCTTGGTGTTTAGCTCTTCATATTTCTCATTTTTGCTTTAGGATGTCTACAGTTGTTGTATCTTGGACTTCCTTTGTAAAATTTTTCTTTATATATATTTTTTAACCACCTTTACTCATATAAGAAAAGTATTAACTCCTTAAAACAAAGGAATTCAAATTGTACAAGATGCTAAAAGTACCCAGCAATGACACCAAAAACTTGTTGAGCAAGTTTTATATTTAATAAAACTCTCAATACTTGCAAGTATACGGATCGTGTCTTATGATATCAAGGGTATTGTTCCCATGAAGACTATAGACACCTAAACAATTGGAATCAAACTTTGCTAAGGTATTAAGCATTTGATTTGAATTAAAATAAATAACATAAATTAAAACAAATACTAAATGAAACAAATAAGCAAATAAATAAGTGAGCTGCCAATAAAATTGAGAATGATCAAAGTTGAATACTTATTATTTTATCCTTATTTTGTTTCCCTAATCTTGTTAATTCAATTTATGTCTGATATAAGATATCCTAAAGTTTTGATTACTCTCTCTCAATATCTAATCAAGTAACCCTAATTGAATTCAATATTCATAGATTTGTAATCTCTCGATTCACAAAACTACTCCTAACTTATTTAATTTGATCTGAAGCAATCCTACAGATAATTAATTTTCTAATTAATTCCTCTCTTTAATTGAACATTAATATGATAATTTTAGGTATATTAAATTGCTAATTCCCATTGTGTCACCAAACACTAATCACTTAGACATGCTCTTTTAATTTATTGTCAAATTTATGCACAACAATTTTCACAAACGATAAAAGATATATTGAAATCAACAATAACTGAAGTTCACAAAATAACTCCAGAATAATTCCGAATTTAGATTTAGAAATCCATAGACATGTTATACATAATAGAAATCTAATTAAACATTAAGGAATATAAAGAAAATAAAGGGAAAATAATAAAATATGTTTGAAGCCTTGATTTGGAATGCTTTCTTCTTTGATCTCTCCACTTTGATTTACTTTGATGTATGTGTAACATCCCATCACCGATGGGAAGGGTAAAATAGTAATTTAGGGCAGGTTATGAGCGTGAAAACTAGTCTCGACATGTTCATGCATAATATGGCCTCATATATGCATACATTGTAATTTTTGTATATGCACATGATTGTACATGCATTCATGACATTTCCTAACATATGTGTTTATTGTGAATAATTTATTATTTGTGCTTGAAAAATTGAATTGGAGTGATTTATGTATGTTTTCCATTTTTGGGGACTTTTAGGAATTTTTCTAGAATTTTTGGGAGACAATTCTGGACCGAAAAATTTGTCAAGTGGCAGACTGATTAGATTTTCGGTACTGAAAATGACTATCCAATGGCACTGAAAAATTAGATACATGATTTTAGAATTTATTACTTTGAGCCATTAGAATTTGAAGAGAAATTGGAGTAGAAATTAGAAGGGAATTAAAAAAATTGAGAGATTGACATGTGGCAAGTGACATGTGTCACTTGCCTAACATGCCTTGTCTTATTTAATTAAAAGCCCCTCTCTTGCATTCATTCTCGATTGTTCCTTACATGAGGACAAAAATCCCTTGTTCTTCCTTCTCTCCTCCGTAGCCCTTCACCTCCTCTTAATTTTCATTGGTTTCTTCCTTCCTCTTGTAAAATTGCTACTCACCTCTGTCCACACAAGAACCCCTCCTATGGTATGTGCTTCCTCTTCCATTGTTCACAAAGAAAAATCCTAAGCTAAGCTTTGAGAGTTGATGGTGGTTTATGATAGGGAAAGTTTGAGAGTTTGTGAGAAGTTAGGAAGAATGGAAGATTGAAGTTTAAATAGGTAAGAGTTTGTTTTATGTTAGTTAAATGTATAATTGTGACATCTTGTACATTAATTGCATGAGAATTGTGTTGGTTGAAATGGGTAGGATGTGTTCTTGATTGATTAAGGATGAATGTAAATGAATGAGTTACTATGTTTTGGGATTGGTTTTGAAATGATGTAAGTGTTTTGGATTAGTTTTGTGATGCTAGATGAATGGAAATTTAGGGAAGACAATTGTGTGTATGTGTGCTTCCATTTTATGGCTAGGTGATTAAGTGAGGTTTTTATGAAATTTTGGTTGATTACTTGACTATTTGGGATGCTTATTGGCTTGGAAAAGAGTATGGAAGTGGTAGCAATTGGTTTAGGTATAAAACCTGAAAATTTGATTTTGTATAGATTTCAATGTTTTGATCATAACTTCTTCTATGGTTGAGCAATTGAAGTGATTGTTAGCTGAAATTAAACTTGAGAAGTTTGGTTATATTTTATGTGAAGGAAGTGATGCTAAATTGTGCCTTGAAGGAGCTTGAATTTGGCCTTGAAAGTGAGTTGTAGGTGCTGTATGAACAGGAATCCGAACCTTGTGACCTGAAACTTTGATGATTTGTTTTAGGTTGATTTGGATTGAATTTGCTAATTTGGTCTTCATGAAACTTGAAGATGCTCTTGTTATCTTTCTATCGCCACTAAGTATGAAATTTTTCAATGTCTAGGTTGAGAGTTATGACCTGTTGACTTTCGGATGTTAATAGGCTTGGTACTGGAAAATGTGTTACATATATGTTTGGTGGTGACTGTACATTGAAGCTAAAGTCTGGACTGTTGTGATTCTACTTAGCTCAAGTGGTCTAATGGAAAGTTGTAAAGGAATGAATCAGCTTTAAAATGAGGTATAGTATGCTAATTTTGGAAGTGTGGATTGTAAATTATGATTTTGTAAAGTTTTGATGTGGTTTAGGTTCTATGGTGACTTAACACTCTTAAACAGGGCAGCCACATTAATGGAGATTTTGAGCTAGGTAGAGATGAAATTTGCTTCTAAGTCCTTCATGAGAATTTTAGTATGTTGTCTGATCTTTTCATGGGTATAAACTATGGATTTTTTGGCCATTTGAGTAGGGAATTATGATTTTTAGAAGATTGTATACTGTTCAGGGTGACACATGTGGGCAGAAACTTTGCTTGAGAATTTGATGTGTTTCTAGGTTGATTTTGCTTCCAAGTTATTCATGAAAGTTGTATAACATGTTTTGATCTTTCTTTTGACATAATGTTTGGAATTTTTGGCAAAAGGAATGGAAAGTTATGATTTTTGTAAAATGGTATACTATTTTGGGAAACATTGTGCAGGCAGTAACTTTGGTTGCATTTTTGACACTCTCCGAGATAAAATTGGTTTTTGTGTCCTTCATGAAACTTGTACAGATCTCTTTTATCTTGAAATTGATACCAAGTTTGTCCAATTTGGAGTTCTGAGTAAGGAGTTATGACTTGTGAAAGTTGAGATGTCGGTAGAAGAAAGAATAAAGCTTCCAGTCAGTCATTGTAGTCGACCTAGTCGACTACAACCTCCGACTAGTCGACTGGGACATGAATTTTTCCTGAACTGACTTCTCTCCACTCTTTTATGTATAACTTTTCCGTCCGACCTCTGATTGACCTGATTCTAGAGGCATCGGATTCGTGAGATTTTTAATTTCATTTCTATGGAAAATTGTGAATTTTTAAAGATGAAATTGACTTGGATTGATTAGGTCAAAGAGAGCGGACCGAGTAAATATTTTTCTGGTCAGTGTTTTAATTATAATTGGACCTATAGAGGTCCGAATTGAGTGATTTTAGTGTAAATGAGTTTCTAAAATTTAGAGGAAAATTTTATGACGGGAATTTTGGTATAATGCTGGGAATGTCACCAACATGCATACATGTGCATTATTAAATATTTCTGATTGTACATTTGGTAATGTTTGAGTATTTTGAATGTTATAAAGGCACATTTGGAACGTCAGCACACGGACGTTGCCGAGACTTCCAGGCATTAGCTTCGGAAGCTATAAGTGAGTGACCTAGACGGTTCTTCAATTTTTATTTGCTTATGCTTATACTTCTATGGTGAATAATGGTGGGATTGTGTTTTGATTATGGATTCCAGACAGAAGGTCCGATGTATTGAGAGATTATGACATAGAAGTGCTATTTGTCTGAGAGTTTGGGACCTTCGTATTTTAAATGTGATCGTGATTTTAATGTGATTAATTGTGAACTATTTCTTTGAATGCGATAATTTGGGATTGATTGTGATGTTGACTTTGCTTTATTGTGAAATATGCATTGCATGCATGAACGCATGATCAGTTAATGACAATTGTGACCGGAGCAGCCACCGAGAGCTACAAGCTCAACGTTTATATTTAGGTCTCGAGCCTCACAGTGATTCAGAGCCTCAAGCTCAACTATTAATGTGCCCATATTGGGATAGTTCAGAGCCTCAGACTCAACGATTAATGCGCCCATATTGGGACAGTTCAGGGTCTCAGGCTCAACGATTAATGCGCCCATATTGGGACAGTTCAAAACCTCAGGCTCAACGATTAATGCGCTCATATTGGGACAGTTCAGGCACTCAGTCACAACACCGAATTAAATTGGAAAAGTGTTACATGCGCATGTCATATGCATTTGATTTAATCATTTTGATTTAGCGAAAGGCAAAATGTGTAACATCCCGGTTCCAGCGGGAAGGGTAAGATAGTAAATATGGGTGGATTGTGAGAGCTTAATAATGCAATTGTATGTTCATGCATTTTGTGACATACTTGTATTGTGAAAAATGAATTTGTTGCACATGGAAATAATTGTACATGCATACATTGACTTTTCTGGTAGATTTGGTCATACTTATGAGTGAATGTTTTGAGAATTGTAGGTTATTGATCTTGAAAATTTATTTGGAGAGTGACATTATTGATTTTATAATTTTGGAGAATTTTAGGAATTTTTCTGAAATTTTTCGGGGATAAATCCTAGACTAGGAAAAATGCCGAGTGGCAGACTAACTGATAACTGGTAGTAGAATTTATTGTGTATGGTATTGAATTTTGGACATATGGTTATAGGAATTTGTGACAAGTGGAATTTATGGGAAATTGGGCTTCAAATTGATTAATGGAGAAGGATTTATGAGAGCTTGACACATGGCATTAGCATAGCCATGTATTGATTTTAATTAACCTAAGTATATATATAATTTAAGTCATCCTTCTTGCCACTCACGACATCCTCTCTTCACATGTCATTTGGAGTCTTGTTTTGGTGATTTTTCTCCTCCTCTTCGTGGCTTTCTCTCCCTCTTGTTCATGTGTTGTGATTTTCCTTCAATTTGAGCATAGCTTCCATCTCTTCTTTGTCCTTTCA
The DNA here is from genome assembly GCA_029891385.1 of Erythroxylum novogranatense. Lineage (NCBI taxonomy): Eukaryota > Viridiplantae > Streptophyta > Magnoliopsida > Malpighiales > Erythroxylaceae > Erythroxylum > Erythroxylum novogranatense. The sequence goes on along the minus strand of CM057234.1, from coordinate 51,646,381 downwards.
TCTTGTTTTTCTTGCTCCCCATACAAACCTATCTCTACCACTCTTGAATGATGATGATTGATGGTGATGGGTGAAAATTAGGTATTGGTAATTTTCTTGGAGAACTTGAAGACTTAGTGGCTAAATCAAGTAAGTATTGTGTTCTATGTTCTATGTTATGGTTATAGTATAAATTGAAGCTAGCATGATGAGATGATTGAGTGTTACTTGTGTATGTGTTTAACTTGAGCTGGTCATACTTGCGTTTTAAGAGTATATGTTGAATCTTAACTTCATGGAAGTGTATTGAGAAAGTTAGAGAGTTGAATGATGTGCGAGAGGAGAGAGTGGATGAATAAATTCATATATGCCCTGTTTTGATTGTGTCAAATGATGGGTTATGAAATGTTGTGAATGATATCTTGAATTGATCTAGGTAGTGAGTGAATGATTGGAAAAGTAGTGGAAGTGATGGTTGAGGCATAAGATGGATTAGATGAGTTTGCAATAGCTTGATTATTAAGTGAGTTCCAATTGTATAGTTCTAATGTTAGTATGAAGTTAGGAAATTGGATGTTGACTTTGTTGTGAAGAACTAGCAAGAATTGTGTTTTATTTAAGAGTGTATGAAGATATGAATTGGGAATAGATGTTTGAGTCAACTTGAGATGTTTCTATGTAAATTTCTCCAGGTGAATGAATGCTTGTTGAGTTTGAAGTGTTTAGTATGTAGAATTAGATGGAAATGGATTTTGATGAATGATATGCATGAGGATTGAAAGTTAATGCAATTAGATTGATGTTGTATTGTTGTGAAGTGGTTTGATGTTAAAAGAAATGAATTTGAGATGAATATGGATATGTTGGATGATAGAATAGGTGTTGGAAGCTTGAAAGAAGTTTTAGAGAATGCATGGGGGACGTATGTCCGTTAAACGGACATAGGAGTCCGTTAAACGGACCGTCTCGGGTGGAAAAACACCCTAGGGGCAGTGTGTTTCCGTTAAACGGACATGGGAGTCCGTTTAACGAACCTTCTCGGGTGAAATGGGGCTGTTTTGTCGATTTGTGTCCGTTAAGCGGACATGCATGTCCATTTAACGGACAGTTACGGGACAACTTGAGAAAACTTAGTTGCTTCTTTTGACCATAACTCCTTCTATAGAGCTCCAAATGACTTGATTCTTGTGGCAATGGATTCCTAACCCTTTTTCCTATATCTTTAAAAAAATTTGTATTAATTTGAGTTAAATTGGAAAAGACTGATCAAATGCAAGTGTGAGAGTCTATTGGAACATTGTCAATGGGAGTAGTTTTACTGAACAGAGTTCAATGTTTTGCTGATATCTACAGCTATAAGATTCCAAATGAGATGATTCTTTCTTTGTAGTAAAGTTAAGATATAGGAATACAAATCATATGAAGAAGTTTAATTGTGATTCAATCTCTAAGATGATCAAATGCTAGATGGAATCGGGTTTAGTACCTTTAAACAGTCTATCAATGTTTGAGGTATATCTCCCAATCTACTAAGCCAAAGTGAGCGATTTTGAGGTCAATAAAATGGTAAGGCATAGAGGAACATTCTTTTATAAGAGCGTGTGATCAAATTATGTTATCTTCACTTGCCAATGTTAGTACGAATCATAGACCTGAAAGTGTGATTTAGAAAAAGATGAGTTTTGTTTTGAGAATGGCTTTACAAAGAAAGTGATGGAATGATACCCGGAATTGTCATGCATGTATTGTACATCTTTCCTTCCATTCATGTGCATTATTAAACATCGATACTTGTGCAAATTGTGATATATATGTGTGTTATTTGGTTATAGAAGAGCGACTGGAACGTCAACCCACAGACGTTGTCGGACCTTCCAGGCATTAGATTTGGGAGCAGTGGTGAGTAACCTAGATGGAATGCTCAATTATTATATGACTATTGTGGTGATAATGGTGGGAATTGTGGTTGTATATGTTGGGAAATTTGACATAGACGTGTTAATTGGCTGTGAATCGATGCACTCTGTGAATTGCTTGTTTCTGATATTTGTGAAATATTTTTCTTAATGTGACAATTGGGATATATGAATTGATTATGACATGGTATTGTCAAATTGAGCCCTATGTGCCTCATATTGTGATGAAATCTGTTCTATGCATTCCATTCATGAAATGCATAATCAGATAATGGCAGTTGGACCTGAGTAGCCACCGCTAGAGCTTAAAAGCACAACGAGTGAAAACGAGCCTCGAGCTTGAAAGTGATTCAGAGCCATTGGCTCAGCGATTAATGAGCCCGGTATCTAAATAGATACGGGACAGTTCAGGCACTCAGTCTCAACAACATAATAATTGGAAAAAGGGTCTCATGAACATTTCATATGCATGTTATTAAGTGTGTTTGATGGGTTGAAAGGCAAGTTGACTTATGCATTTATAAAATTGTGAGATTGATGTGAAATGTAAGTTTGTGCTTTGAATGATATGTAAAGTGATTGTGATCTGTTTTGAATACCACCATGTGGTACTCCTGAATATATAATTATATATCTGTGAATCACTTGAGTGTTGCATGAATTGGGTGGACCATCGATGATGGTTTCTCATTGAGTTAGCAAACTCACCCAAAATTGCAACATATTTTTCAGGACCGAGAGACGACGTTAGATTCTGAGTGGCTCCACTACCCATGTAGATTGAGTTGGAAAAGTGAAGTCATGGCTCAAAGGTTGATCAGCTGGGAATCTTTTTGGAGTGACTTAGTTAGACTGTAATTATTTACTTCTTTTGTGTAGTACTTTTGTACTAAGCCTTGTGATTGTACCTGTAGTAAGGGATGGAAAACAGTGTAGACCTTTGATTTTGAGGAATGAAATGAGGAAAAAGGAAGTTTTAACAATATTGTGATTTTCATATGATGCTTAATGAGTAATGAATGTTATGATGCCATAGGAAGTGATTGTAGGGTATGAACGTAGCGTGCTCTTATCACGGGGTATGTATCGAAATGACCTCCGGGCATCCCGATGCGTATTATGTGGTGAGGGGGCATTACAAAATGCCTTATGCTTCTGTGGTACGAATCATGTGGTACTTCTTAAGGTGAATTATTGAAATAACTGTGTTATGCTTGAGTGTTACATGAATTCAATTGGTTAGGTAGGTCTAATCGAATGAAATGTATAAATTATCTATACTTAAGTGAAATTGTGAAATGAAATCAATTATGCAACAATGTGAATATATGTTATGTGACATGATGTGTTGCATAAATTGAGTGAACCATCGATGATGGTTACCTCACTGAGTCCGCAAAACTCATCCAAAATTTGCAATTATTTTTCAGGACTCAGAAGAATATCCCGTTAGGCAACGGGCATATAGCCACCGTATATGAGCGAGAGAAGTGGTCGGGATCAGTTCGTGTCTGCATTAGTGTCTAATAGAATTTGTATTTTTCTAAAATTTTTTGTATTAATGATTAGGTCAATTTGTAAAGTCAACAGAAGGAAATAAAGTATATTTATGAAAAGGGCCCTTGTGGCCATTGGAATTACCGGTGATTATGTTCATTAAAGTATATTTCATACCGGATTTTGAAACGTCTTAGGGTTTCCAACGCGATTATGTTCATCTATTCGTTGTTGTTCTTTGTTCTTTGGTTCTCTCGGATGTCGGAATTTGTGTCAATTGAATTGATTCGTTTGATTTCAGTTCAATTACTCCGTTTGTATGTTTTGCATTCGATTCCGATTTGTTTTCACTTTGTTATCCGTTTTGTTAAGTATCGATTCCGCTTCGCTTCGTTTTGCTTCGGTACTTTTGTATTTCGTTTCGCTTCAAAATTCGTTCGTTTGGTTCGATTGTTTCGTTTCGCCGCGACGCTTTTCTCTGTTCTTTATTTCTGGATGTTGGACTTGTTTGCTTTTGGTTCGATCTGTTTCGTATCCGTTTTTGATTCGTATCCGATTCGCTTATTAGATTCGTTTCGCTATTTGCATTTCCGCTACGCGATCCTTCGCTTTCTTTGATTCCGCTTTCGCTTTGTTTGTCGTTATCGAATTCAATATATCCAATTTGAATTCGCCTTGTTATTCGTATCCGTCCAACGTGACGTTTTTCTCTGTTCTTTATTTCCGGATGTCAGATTTGTTGGACCCCACTCGTGGGTGTTTGCGAGTTATCTTGCGGCGGTGTTCTTGGGTTATCTGCGGCATCAACCCATGTCGATATTGTCCTCTTTGGTCATGGGTGAGCCATTCGAACCCGTGACCTCGAAAGAGGCTAGCCACGTGCTAGCCTCTTGCCATTTGGCTAAGTTAGCGAATGGTAAGAAAGAGGACAATATCTTGATTCATGAGTTGGCGTATAACCCAAGAACACTTGCCGTAAAGATAACTCGAAACACCTACGGTGGGGGTCCAACATTAAAAGGCGAACCCAACTACACGCAGAATCGAAAAACGAAGCAAACGGAAGCGAAGAAGCGGAAATTTCGGATCGAAATTTCAAATCGAAACAAAATCGGACGCCAATCGAATAAACCTACGAATCGGATAATGAATTACGAATAACAAAATCGAGGGCGAGACGAAATCAAGTAGAACAGATCCGACATCCGAGCACAATAATAAAAGAAAACGATCGGATGAACATAATCGCGTTGGAAAACCTTAGACTAACTCGGTCTAAAATCTGGTATATTTTTTTTCTTTTCTTATTCTCATTTCTTTTCTCGTTACTCCAACACATACAGAATCATCTTCAATCCATACAGTCATACACAATCTTATATAAATCCGTACCAATCTCAAATTACATTTTTAACCCAGATTTTATCGAAATTTCGGCAGCACAATGGCTGTATTTTGACAGCCCAAAAATTTAAAACAAAGCAAACGCACTTCTAATATCGTAATCCATCCAATAACACAAGGCAACATCGGACCTCCCGTCCGGCATCCAAACACCAGCAAAACACAATCTTAATTCTAAACACTTCGTAAATTCAATCCATAACCATCTCAACTCAAAATTTCAACCAATTCCAACCACATTCAAAATCCAATCTCATACATAAAGTATAATCATACTTATAACTCATTCCGAACACAATACAATCTTATACATTTACTGGCCACAAGCAAAACCATTCATATACAATCGGATTAAAATACACTTTACTAGCTTTCTAACTATCCATAAAGATCTAATACCACATCAAACTTTAAACATAATACGAGCGTGCAAGTCGGATTTGTGATCATACTCGTCTTCCATCCGATCTCCTGCGTAAAAACCTGGAGATTTGGGGATGAAAGGGGGGGTGAGCTCGGAAGCTCGTGGATAATACATTTATAAACCGAACAATAAGCGAAAAATATTTTCTTTTTAAACTTTTCAAACTTTTCAAAAATTTCCTATTTAAGCATTTATCCAAAATCTCATTTTCAAACTTTTCAAAACTTACATAAACCTTCCAAATTTCATGATTATAAATTCTTGTCTTATTTCTCAAAATCTCGAACCTTTTTCAAATCATGCACAGCTTTAAATATGAATGCATCACATTATAAACAAATCAAAAACACATAACACATCAGAATTGGTTTGGTTCGGTCCAAACAGAACGTACTACACTTTCTTAATATTGGACCCCACACCTGGGCTAGCATTTCCCACCCAGCGTGTGTTTGCGGGTTATATCGCGGCATCCAACACAAATCAAGTCCGCATCGCAGTCCAGTGTAGCCGTGAAGGGAGTCCAAAATCGGAGCTCCGTGCCACTAGCGGGCAGCCGGGCGAAGGCTAAAACAGGTAGAGACAGTGCTGACTCACAAAGGACCTGACCAAACCCACTTAACACATAAAGAAAACGGAATTCAGATTGCCCGAAGGCACCTTTTTAAAATCTCTTGATTTTTCATCTTTTTTAACTCATAACATCAAATTGTGTCATAATGACACAAGCATATATCCACAAGAATTCACATAATCATCTAATGCAATTCATAGCATCAAATAAATCACATAATAATCACATTCATGACAAAATATGCACTAATTTCTTTAACTCTTTAAATCATAAATCAAATAATTTGAAAACCATGAATTTCATAAATCTTGTATCTTCTAGAACTCATTTTCTCCTTTTGAAATCATAATTTCAAACATTTACATCCTTTTCAAACATTTTATCAATAATAACTTATCAAAACCAAACTTTGCTTTCTTTAATTTTAAAAATTCACATTTAACTTATAATTCAATAAATAAATATACTACCCACTTCGAATTATTGTCATAAACTTGATTTCAAGCTCCAATTGCTCCTTGCTTCTTTCCTTCTTTCAATTAAAATTTACCTAAACCATAATATCCAAATTTCACATCACAAAGTGCATAATTCTCACAATTAACTATCAGAAATTCATAATCATCGCTTTTCCAAGCTTTCTAAAACCAGAATTTTTAAAATTCCCAATTCCAAATTTGACCTAAACCAATTAGTCAAATTCAATCTCATAAATCACTTACTTACTCAAATTAAACTTAGAAAACACCAATTCCATATAAATTCAAGCTATTTCAATCTCCAATTTTCAAAATTGGCCTAAACCAATTTATCCAAATTCCATGTCATAAATCATAATTTCTTGAAATTGATTTCATATTTCATCAATTCCTACTCTTAATTATGATTCTACACCATTAATTCACAAAACTCCAATAATTCACAAAACCCCAAATTTCTAATTTGGCCTAAACTCTAAATTTACCATTTTCAAATTAAACTTCACCTAAAGCATAAACATCAAAATTAACTTAGGATATCTCAAATTCATCACTAATTCAAGTTATCTAAATCATCAATTTCAAAAACCCCCAAATTTCACTATTCATCATCTTCTTCACTAAGCTTTCTCTCTCTAAAATCTTCCATAACCAAAATTTAACATAATTCTAGTCTAATCTCTTTAAGTAATCATAGATAAACTCAATTCATATCCATTCCAAGCCAAATCAACCAACAAACTAATCAAAACTCAAAATTAAGACTTTCTCTCTTACCTTTTTCTCCTCCATTTTCGTTATTTTCAAGCTCCATGGTAACTTGATCTTCTTTCTTCTCTTTCCCCTTGAAATCTACTCTAAAATAAGCTTAAAGTCTCAAAAATTCGAAAATCACTAAGCTTCCATCCTTTTCCCTATGGCCGAATGAGCTTCTCTTTCATTCTTCTTCTTATTTTTCTTTCTTATTTGCTCAAGTCTTTGGCTCTCCTATGTAAAATCGACAGCTCCTTCTTAACTTATAACCCATCATAATACTACAACGTTTTATGCTCTTCTCTTTATTTCCTTTGAAAATTAAAGTGATTCTCATTCCTCCATGTGGCTATACTCCTTTCTTCTTATTTTAATCATTTCATTCTCAAACCTTCTAGCTTTCTCCATTCCAACGAGACTCATTCATTTAAGATGTTGCCATGTCATTTAAAAATAACTAAAAAGACCAAGATGCCCCTCACATGTTACTTTATGCCATTTCTACTTGCGGTTTTGATTCGCACTATCGATTTGAAAGAATTTGTTACAACTTCCTTCTTGAGAAATGTTCCTCTCAATCATACAAATCCAACGTCACTGACCGCGCTCAATTCGAATCACTACAACAAAAGTTATACGTAAAACAGTTCGGAAATATCCATATTCTAACACATTTTTCATGTACGATTATTTCCGTCCAAATATTCACATTCTTAATCCCAGAATTGAAACTCGATATCTTCATAACAATTGTAGCCTTATGTCTCTAGTTTAATTCAAAACAAGAATCGCCTCATTTCGATTCCCAGATCAAAAGTTATGCTCAAAATACTCTCAGATGTTCCTAATCCAAAAATTACACCCTAATCCGAACTTAAATTCAGAAATTAAAAATCTTAGGGGCAAAATTGACATTTCATTTCTTCATATGATTTGTAGCCCCTTGTCTTAGCTTTATTTCTCCTCAAGAATTGCTTCAATCGGATCTCTGTAGATCCCGAATTCCTCAAAACACTGAACTATGCTTGGAAAATTTCTCGACTCGTTTTGATTAAATTAATCTCCATTAATTTAATCTCAAAAATTCACAAATTTCTATGAGGATGTAGATAATTGTCTTAGGAATCCAACGCTGCAAGAATCAACTCAATCGGATGTCAGACGGAAAAGATATAAGCAAAAGAATGTAGTATGTTCAGAAAATTTCCTTTGTTAAACAAATAGGGAAAGTCGCGATCGTGCGTGTGCACGACCGCGATATCCGCATGGACCAGGGGAGTCGCGATCGTGCGCGTGCACGATCTCGACAATGCGGTGAACCCGCAGAGTTGCAATCGTGCGTATGCACGACCGCGACTTTTGGGTGCACCTGCATCTTTTTTTTTTTTTTTTTCCGAAACTTTCAAAAATCATAACTTTTTATCCTGAACTCCAAATTTAACAAATTTGGTCTCTATGGAAAGCTTGAAGGAAGCTCTATAACTTCCATGAAGAACTCCACAACCAAATCCATCTCTAAAATGATTAATTTTTCTAATCAAAGATTTAACCCAAATAATAAATACTTAAACAAAGTCCTCAACTTTGAAAATTTTTATCTTTCAACTCCAAACTCCAATCATGTCATATTTTATATCGATGCGAAGATCAGAAAGTCACCTTCAATTTTCATAAAGAACATCAAAGCTCAATTAATCTCTAACTAGATCAATTTCTCAGTCATACTTAAAGTCAAAAGTCAACTCTATCTCACATAAACTTTGACTGATCATAACTTCCACTCCCGATATCGAAAAATTGCAAACTTTATGGCTACAGAAAGCTCTTAATATAATCTACAAGTTTCATGTAGATCATTTTATCAAATTTTGCCTAAATCAAAAGTCAACCCTTAAAGGCCAAAAAGTCAAACTTTTTATAATTATTCATATTTTCACACTTTCTTTCTTTATTTCATGATCTTCAACTTAATTTCAATCAACTCATCCACTTTTGAAAACTTCTTATTTTCACTCAAAGATCGGGGTCCAACAGGATTTGTTTGCTTTGGGTTCGATCCGTTTCGTATCCGTATTCGATTCGTAATTGTTTCGTATTTCGGCTATTCGATAATACGATTTCGATTCGTTTTGTGTTTTGCCCCGCTTTGGTTCGCCATTAGATCCGATTCATATTTTTGTCCGTTCTGTTTGCTTTGCTTTTCGATTTGCTTCTGCTTTCGTTTCGCGTTATCCAATCGTTCTTGTTGTTTTCCGTTCTGATTTTTCGGTTGGGATTCGGTTCCCGGATCGGGTCCCAACACTTTGACCAGATAGACTGCGAGCCTGATGAAAGGTTCGACTACGCAGTGTTTTTATTGTAGGGCCCAGCATATCAATGGTGGAAGACTGTCCCAGGCAGTACCACCAAGCCTAGCCAGTTGAAGTGGGCAGATTTTTTGAGGGTCTTTAGAGACAATTACATGCCCAAGATTTATCTGGACATGAAGATGCAGGAGTTCCTAGAATTGAAGCAAGGTAGGCTGTCAGTGGCTGATTATGAAGTGCGGTTCAATGAATTGATGGGATATGCCACTGCTTTCATCCCTACAGAAACAGAGTGTAGGAGATTTGAAAATGGATTGAACATGGAGATCAGAACTAGGTTGGAGAGGACGGTTATAGGAACATTTATTGAGTTGAGAGCTGCTGCGGTCAGAATTGAACAGTTGATGAGGGAGAAGCGAGTTGAGACTGGGCAAGGGTCCCGAGGAAAGAGGCCAAGTGAGGCTCAGGGTAGTTCTGGTAGGGGCTACAGTAAGCGCCAGAGCAAAATTTTTAGAGCCTCAGGTGGATCCAGGCTGTCAGGGTTTGGACAGAGGGGCAAGTTTACACAGATTGGTAGTGGAAGAGGGACAGGACAGAATCAGCCTCCAGTTTGTGAATATTGTGAGAAGAGACACAGTGGTGAGTGCTGGCGATTGACTGGAGCTTGCCTCAAATGCGGCTCCATAGATCACCAAGTCAGGGATTGCCCGGTACTTTGGGGCACGATCTGCTGTCGTGATCGATCAGATCGGGAAGTGCTCTGACAATTATAACAGAGTAGAGGGGGTGGACCTGGACAGAGAGGCCGAGGTAGATTCAGGGGAAGAGCTGGAGGTCTTTCCATGAGGATCGAGGGCGGGCACCACCACGATCCTGTGCCCGGTCTATGCCATGAAAAGGCAGGAGGCCCAAGACTCTCCAGACGTGGTAGCAGGTGCACTTTTCGTTTATGATTGTAAAACATTTGCACTGTTAGATCCAGGATCCACACACTCCTTTATCGCACCGCATTTGGCATGTAGACTGCATTGTGATAGGGAGTCTTTACAGTATGGGTTAGAGGTGAGTACGCCATTAGGCAGTACTACAGTGATAGGAGAAGTGTGTAAGGGGTGTTTGATTAGGATTGATCAAGCAGAATTGGAAGCAAACTTAATAATATTGCAGTTGAGGGAAATAGATGTAATTCTAGGTATGGATTGGCTCACTGCTCATAGGGCTGTCATGAACTGTTATACCAAGGAGGTAATCCTGGAATCTCCGGGTCAACCGAGAGCTGTATTTAGAGGAGATAGTCAAGCAGTGCCAGCTAGGATGATCTCTTTTGTGAGTGCATTAAGGTTATTGCGGGGAGGATGTGAGGCTTATCTAGCCCACATCATTGATACTAGAGCTGATCTGAGTGTGCAAGACATCCCGATGGTGAGAGAGTTTTTGGAAGTGTTTCTCGAAGAGTTACCTGGTTTACCACCAGATCGGGAAACAGAGTTCACAACAGATCTAGTTCCAGGTGCTGCGCCTATATCTATTCCTCCATATAGGATGGCACCAGTGGAGCTGAAAGAGTTGAAGACTCAACTTTAGGAGTTGCTAGAAAAGGGCTTCATAAGGCCCAGTGTTTCACCTTGGGGAGCTCCAGTGCTCTTTGTGAAGAAGAAGGATGGAACTTTACGGTTATGCATCGATTATAGGCAACTGAATCGGGTGACAGTGAAGAATAAGTATCCGTTGCCTAGGATTGATGATTTGTTTGACCAGTTACAGGGAGCTCAGGTGTTTACGAAGCTGGATTTGAGGTCAGGGTATTATCAGTTGAAGATAGTTGAAGCTGATGTACCTAAGAGTGCCTTTAGGAGTAGGTATGGGTATTTTGAGTTTTTTGTAATGCCGTTCGGGTTAACTAATGCTCCGGCAGAATTTATGACCTTGATGAATAAGGTATTTCAGCCCTACCTTGATCGTTTTGTGATTGTGTTTATCGATGATATTTTATTCTATTCGAAGAGCAGAGAGGAGCATGCTGAGCATCTAAGAGTTATCTTGCAGATTATGAGAGAAAAGCAATTGTATGCCAAATTCAGTAAGTGTGAATATTGGCTGAATCAAGTTGTGTTTTTGGGACATAGAGTGACTGGAGATGGCATACAAGTAGATCCTAAGAAGATAGAGGCAGTGATGAATTGGGAAGCTCCGAGAAATGTGTCTGAGATTCGAAGCTTCCTAGGATTAGCTGGTTATTACTGGAGGTTTTTCGAGGGGTTTTCGTTAATCTCGGCCCCTCTAACAAAACTTTTGAGGAAAAATGTAGTGTTTAGATGGGATGAGGAGTGTCAGAAGAGCTTTGAAGAGCTGAAATATCGGTTGACTACTGCACCGGTGTTGACTATTCCATCAGGGACCGGAGGATATGTAGTATACAGTGATGCTTCGCATCAAGGTTTGGGATGTGTTTTGATACAGCATGGCAAGGTGATCCCCTATGCATAGAGGCAATTAAGGCCTCACGAGATTAACTATCCAGTTCATGATTTAGAGCTAGCTGCAGTGGTCTTTGCTCTAAAGATTTGGCGACATTATTTATATGCGGAGACTTTTCAAATATTCACTGACCATAAGAGTTTAAGATATTTGCTGAGTCAGAGGGAGTTGATGTAACATCCCGTTACCGGTGTGATGGGCATATCGGTAATTTGGATGAGTGAGCAGCGAGTGCATTCATAATTGAATTGCACGTTTAGTGATTCTGCATCAGCGACATGAGTTAATTGCACATGCATATATAGTGACATGCATTCATGATTATTCTAGCATTTAATTGTGAAATTTGTGTGAGATATGAGTTATTGAGAATTAAGCGATAAGTGTAATTCGTAGTCCTCGAGTTAGATTGTGAGTTGAGTGAAGAGTGATTTATCGAGAATTGAGGAATAATTAGAATTGAAGAGTTAAATCAGTGGATTGTGACTTGATTGAGAATTTGAGAGAAATTGAGTTGTATAGCTGAGTTAGTGTGTGAATTGAATTTTGGGAGTTGAAAATTGAGATTTGAGCATAGAATCGAGTGTTTTATATTTTTGTGAATTTATGAGAATTTTTCTGGAATTTTTAGAGATATGAGCTCGGACCGTGGAATTGACTTAGAGACTGATTTTAGATTCCGGTTCTGAAAGTGAGTGGCAATCAGCTTGAAAATTTAGAGTTAAGCGTTTAAGAATTTTTGTGATGAGCCAGTGGAATTTAGAGAATGAGATTGAATGAATTTGAGGATTGTGATTTATAGGTTTAAATTAAACCCTATATATATGTGTGTGTTAGGTTTGAATGAGGGATAAAACATCTTCCCTTCATTTTCTTCTTCCTCCTTCGTGTCGTCGGCGATTTTGTTCCTTCCTTTTGGAGATTTCGTTAGTTTCTCTTCCTTGTGGCTAGAGATTTCTTTGGATCGTTGGAGAGGCCGATGTTTAGCTTGTTAGTGGAGAATCATCATGGTTGAGGAAGAAGAGAGGAAGAGCTGTGGATTTTGGTGGTTTTAGGGTTTCGTCCGATTCGGTGATTTGGTAAGTTTTAATGTGCTTAAGGTTGATATTTATTGTGATTGTTGCATTAATGAGCATAAATGTGAGGAATCTGGGTAGTTAGAGTGTTTTTAATGTTGAGTTAAGAGTATTAATGGCGGAAATGAGAATCGGAGAAGGCGAACGATTAAATGCGTCATGACGAATAAATTAAATGTCAATTTGACGTCGCGACGAGCGTGAGCATGGGAATTGCTTGGGACGTCGCGACGAGCTCAATTTGACGTCGCGACGAGCGTGGTCTTGTGCGTCGCGACGAACCGTAGGAAGGCACCGCGACGAGCAACCTGTACGTCGCGATGAGTGGTCAAACGTCGCGACGAGGAGTGAAATGCTGAAGTGAATTAGTTGAGTCTTTTGAGCATATCTTTTAATGTAGACCTCCTATTGAGAGCATTCTTGTTTCATTGTGAACTAGAGAAAGAAGTCTTCAAGCGTAGTATTATTGAGAGTTGAATGATATCTAGAGGGATCGTGAATTGTCGATTGTGACCAATTTGAGTATGAATTGGAGAATTATGAAATAGAGAATGAGATGGACCTAGTGAATAGTGAATTGTGCTGATGAAGTGAGAGTTAGTGAAATTGGACTAGAGAGCTGGAAATCATGGTCATGCATCATATAGTTTGAATTGAGACATGTGCATCAGTGAATTGAATTAATTGAGCAAGTAGTGATGATAATTCATTTGAATTGTTATAGAGGCGCCGTTGGATCGATAGACCACGGACATTGCTTTGGTACTTCCGGCAATAGCTCGGAAGTTACTGGTGAGTAACCTAGTTGGTTCCTCGACTTTTATGTGATTAAATGTCTTTGTGAATGTGTGTGAATTAAGTGTAAAAGTGAGTGATATAAATGTGAAGTGAATGAGCTAAATGTGATAAGTGATTGTGATTGCATCAAGTGTGATATATAAATGTGAATAGTGTGAATTGAGAATCAGTGTATATAATTGCGCGTAAGTGTTTGATTATGACAAGTGAGCGAAGTGAGATAAATGTGTTAGAGATCGTAAGTGTTAGTGCATGCTAAGCATGAACATAAGTGGTAATTAATCAGTTGTATTTGGAGCTTAGTGATCGAGCTTTAAGCTCGATATCGCTGAACGGGCTCGAGGCCAAAAGGAAATAGTGCATACCCGAGGCTCTCCTATTCCTAAAGTGAGTGGGTCAGAAGTGCATACCACGAGGGCTCTCCTACTTGCCAAAATATGAACATTGACGTTCAATCTAACGACATCATAAAATGAGAAATTGCATACATTATGCATTTGTCAGTGTAGCGAAATTGTGAATACGTGTGATGTGTGCAAAGTGTGAATTGATATGTCTGAGATATGTGATAGTGTAACTGTGTAAATTATGTAAAGTGTTTATAGTGTTGTAAATTGTGTTAAAACATATCTATGAGATATATATTATGTGTATATGCATGAGTTGGGTGAACCATCGATGATGGTTTCTCATTGAGTTCGCAAACTCACCCAACATTGCAATACATTTTCGTGACAGACGTCTCTGTAGGACTCTAGTTCTCGTGATAGTTTTCCCGCGGTGAGAGTTCGTGATCGAGTGCGCGATGGATCATGTGTCGCTCACCGGAGCAACATTTATATTTTGGGATGACCTAGTATAGAGCGTTTTATCGGTTTCCTTTTTGGATTTTTGTATATAGTTGTAGGGAACTGATAGACTTGTCTATATTTTGGATTGATATTGTGAAATGAAAGAAATATTGTGGTTTTAAATTTTAGTGAATTGCATGTTGTGGTTTATTTTACTGATGCCATGCAAGTGTTTAGTGATCGTTTGCGATCGTAGCACTTCCTTACTGTGGGTTATGCGTCAGAACGACCCACAGGCATCCCTGTGTGTACCCTACGGTGAGGGGGCGCTACATTAGGTGGTATCAGAGCATGCTTTGGCATCTTTTGGGCATAGTGTCTTTTAGGCTTGGATTTCAGTGAGAAAAGCATAAAGTGATCAGATTTTTGTTGTTGTAGGTCATCCGTTCTTGGGGATCAAGTGGATCAACCAACGACCTAGGATCCATGGGAGCTAGTAGAGAGTCCCCATGCCTCGTTACGATGAGATGCCTCCCGAGTTCCGTGAGTCGGGAGAGGAGATATGATTTGCTACGTAAGCAAGAGCGGCCGACTTCATGGTAAGAACTGACCATGCGAGGTCGAGGGATGGCTAGAGAGGACAGAGAGAGTCCTCGACCGATGGGCCGTGATTACGAGGAGCGGCTCGACTATCAAAGTCTTTGCTTCAGTTACGCATATCGCTGGTGGAAGACTCTATTTGAAGCGGTACCACGCACCACGACTCGAGTTGGGAGGATTTTCCGAGAGCGTTTAGGATAATTTCATGCCCAAGATTTATCTGGACATGAAATTGCAGGAGTTCTTAGAGCCGGGACGAGGCGCTTATGCATGGCCGACTATGAGGTCTTGATTCAACCATTGTTGGTGTATGCTTCCTCATTAGTGGCTTCGAGGTGACAAGTGTCGGCGTGAGGCGAACTCAATTTGGAGATCCGCACTGCTGGCTAGATCGGACATGGCGGTTTATTGGTGAGCGCCAACCGTGAGGATTGAGCAATTGTTGAGACAGAGGCGATGCGAGATCGGATCGGGACCGAGGCAAGAGGCCCAATGTGATCGAGGCGGTGATAGCGAGAGGTCCAAGAAGCAAGAGAGCAGATCCTTCAGGTCGTCTGGAGGTGGTAGACAGTTCAGGTTTGGGCAGAGGGGCAGATTTGCCCAGTCTAGTGGTGGTCGCAATGGTCTTTAGAGGTTCGGGATGAGTATCCCGCTATGTGAGTTCTGCAAGAGGAGGCACAAAGGAGAGTGCCGAGGGCTACTGAGCATGCCTCAAGTGTGGTTCTATGGACCACCGACTTGAGTGCCCTTCACTGTGGAGGCCCGTCTGCTGCGGCCGGTAGAAAGCGGTGTTACTTGATCTGCAGAGCCGCTGAGGTGGCTCTGGTTGGAGAGGCCGAGGCCGAGCAGAGGGATCGCAGGTGAGATCGAGGACAGAGCAAGGGCAAAGGTCCCGTGCCGAGTCTATGCTATGACTCGACAG
The DNA here is from genome assembly GCA_029891385.1 of Erythroxylum novogranatense. Lineage (NCBI taxonomy): Eukaryota > Viridiplantae > Streptophyta > Magnoliopsida > Malpighiales > Erythroxylaceae > Erythroxylum > Erythroxylum novogranatense. The sequence goes on along the minus strand of CM057234.1, from coordinate 51,630,384 downwards.
GAGGCGTAGGAGTCTCCAGATGTCGTTTCGGGTATGCTTCTAATTTGGTTTTGAAGCATATGCATTGATGGATCCTGGATCCACTCATTCATTTATTGCACCGCATGTGGCATGTAGACTGCATTGTGATAGAGAGAGATTGCAGTGTGGGCTAGAGGTGAGTACACCTCTAGGTAGTACGACAATGTTGGGAGAGGTCCGCGAGGGTGTCAGATAGTGATTGATCAGCCAGAGTTGAGAGCAGACCTTATAGTGTTGTCTTTGAGAGAGATTGATGTGATCCTAGGGATGGACTGGCTTACTGCCCATAGAGCTGTGATGGATTGCTTTACCAAGGAGGTCGTGTTAGATTCTCCTAGTCGGTTGAGCTGCTGAGGTATTAGCCAGCAAGCCAGCCTAGGATGATTTCCTTCATGAGTGCTCCGAGATTGATGCGAGGGGTCAGGAGGCCTATTTGGCTCATGTGGTGGATTCTAAAGTGCAGCAGAGTTTGCAGGATGTTCCCGTGATCAGGAAGTTTTCAGATGTGTTCCCCGATGAGTTACCGGGTTTACCGCCAGATCGGGAGACAAAGTTTGTGATAGACCTCGTTCAGTGTCGCTCTATATCTATACCTCCGTATAGGATGACACCGTGGAACCGAGAGCTTAAGGCTCGATTCAGGGAGTTATTGGATAAGGGTTTATTAGACCCAAAGTTTAGCCGTGGGAGCTCCAAAGTTGTTTGTGAAGAAGAAAGATGGGACTTTAAGATCGTGTATCGATTATAGGCGGCTTCAATTGGGTTCTCGTCAGAATAAGTACCTTACCTAGGATCGATGATCTATTTGATCGATTCTGAGGAGCTCGAGTGTTTACCAAGTTGGACTTGAGGTCGGGATATTATCGCTTGAGGATAGCGGAGGCCGATGTGCCCAAGAGTGCGTTAGGGAGTAGGTATGGGCATTTCGAGTTCCTAGTGATGCCGTTTGGGTTGACGAATGCCCCGCAGACCTTCATGGCTTTGATGAATAAAGTATTTCAGCCCTACCTTGATCGGTTTGTGATTGTGTTCATTGATGATATCCTAGTGTATTCGAGGAGTAGCGTGATCATGCGGAGCATTTGAGGATAGCGCTGCATCACGAGAGAGAGGCATTTGCTTGCCAAATTCACTAAGTGTGAATTTTGGCTAGATGAGGTCGTTTTCCTAGGCCATATTGTGTCTGGTGAGGGTATCCAGGTGGATCCTCACAAGATTGAGGCAGTACAGAGTTGGGAGGTTCCGAGGAACGTATCAGAGTTGAGGAGTTTCCTCGACTAGCGAGTATTACCGAGGTTTGTCGAGGGTTTTCGGTGATTTCGACCCTTTGACGAAACTTCGAGGAAGAATGTGGTTTCGGATGGACGGATGAGTGTCGAGGAGCTTTAAGGAGCTTAGGCATCGATTGACTACTGGCGCGGTGTTGGCTTTGCCGTGGTCCGGAGGATTTGAGGTTTTCGGTGATGCTTCGCAGCGAGGATTGGGTTGTGTGTTGATGCAGCATGGTAGAGTGATAGCGTATGCCTCGAGACAGTTGAGGTCTCATGAGAGGAATTATCCAAAGGCATGACTTAGAGTTGGCTGCAGAAGGTTTTGCTTTGAAGATCCGAGACATTATCTCGTATGGTGAGACGCCCGGATCTTCACGGATCATAAGATTTTGAGATATCTGCTGAGTCGTGAGAGTTGAATCGAGATGAGGAGGTGGATTGAGTGTTGAAGGATTATGACCGCATCGATTGAGTATCATCCAGAGGAAGGCCAATGTGGTGGCGTATGCTTTGGTAGGAGATCTCATGTCGGTCAAAATTTCATTTAGTGAGAGATTGCCCGTTTGATTGATTGAGAGCGCTTAATGTGCAGATGGATTTGGCTCGTGATGGAGCCTTGATAACTACTCTGAGATTGAGGCCGATGTTACAGGATCGGATCAGGAGAGTTCAGTGTCAGGATCCAGTGTTAGTGAGATTGATGGATAGAGTTAGAGCTGGACAGAGTTCAGATTTTGAGTTGAGAGATGAGACTCTTTGGATGGGTCAGAGATTATGTGTGCCTGATGTGGATGAGTTGAGACAAGAGATTCTAGAGGAGGCGCATGTGGCTGCCTATGCGATGCATCCTGGTGTCACCAAGATGTATAATACTCTTAAGTTGCATTTCTGGTGGCCAGGTATGAAGAGGCAAGTGGCGAGTTCGCTCTCTCGGTGTTTGACGTGCCAAGAAAGTTAAGTGAGCACCAAGCCCGATTGGGAGATTGCATTCGTTGCCCATTCCGGAGTGGAAATGGGGCGGATCACTATGGATTTTATTATGGGGTTACCTAGGGCCGAGACAGCAGTGTGATCGATCTGGGTCATAGTGGACCGGTTGACCAAATCGGCTCACTTCTTGCCAAGTCTTGAGAGAATAATACTCTCGATCAGTTGGCCCGAAATATGTGGCGTAGATCAGTCGATCGCATGGGGTTCCGGTGTCGATAAGGTCGATAGGGATCCCAGTTTACTTGAGGTTACGAAGGAGCTGCGATCGACTTTAGGTACGAGATCGAACTTTAGTATGCTTCATCCTCGCATGATGGGCGAGTGAGAGGACGATCAAGACTGCTGAGGATATCTTTGAGAGCTTGTGTATTAGAGTTCAGAGGTGCTTGGGACGATGATTTGGCTCGATTGAGTTTGCGTACAATAATCGATGCAGGCGATATTGGATGGCACCAGTATGAGGCCTTGTATGGCGGTCGTGCGGATCACCTCTTTCTTTGGGATGAAGAGGGTGTGAGGATGCTTGAGGGCCCCGAGCTGATCCAGGATACAGTGGGTAAAGTGAGAGTGATTCGGAGTCGCATCAAGGCGGCTCAGGATAGACAGAAGAGTTATGTGGATCAGCATCGGCGTGAGATGGAGTACAGTGTAGGCGACAGAGTGTTTCTCCGAGTGTCACCTTGGAGAGGAGTGTTGAGATTTGGCCGTAGGGGTAAGTTGAGTCCCCGGTATATCGGTCCGTATGAGATTACTGAGAGGATTGGACCGTTGGCCTATAGACTGAGATTGCCTAGTGAGATGTCCCAGTTGCATGATGTGTTTCATGTGAGTATGCTCCGGAGATATCGCTCAGACCCGACGCATGTGATCCCGGCCCATGAGATTGAGATAGCGAGTGATATGAGTTATGTTGAGGAACCCAAGTGCGATTATCGAGCGAGGGTCAAGCAATTGAGGAGGTGGTGATTCCATTGGTGAAAGTCCTATGGAAGAACCATTCATCGAGGAAGCAACTTGGGAGACCGAGGAGCACATGAGGGCGTTACCCTCATCTGCTCGACTGGTCGGTATGAAATTTCGGGACGAAATTTTAATTAGAAGGGGAGAATTGTAACATCCGTTACCGGTGTGATGGGCATATCGGTAATTTGGATGAGTGAGCAGCGAGTGCATTCATAATTGAATTACGCTTAGTGATTCTGCATCGTGACATGAGTTAATTGCACATGCATATATAGTGACATGCATTCATGATTATTCTAGCATTTAATTGTGAAATTTGTGTGAGATATGAGTTATTGAGAATTGCGATAAGTGTAATTGAGTAGTCCTCGAGTTAGATTGTGAGTTGAGTGAAGAGTGATTTATTGAGAATTGAGGAATAATTAGAATTGAAGAGTTAAATCGGTGGATTGTGACTTGATTGAGAATTTGAGAGAAATTGAGTTGTATAAATGAAAGTTAGTGTGTGAATTGAATTTTGGGAGTTGAAAATTGAGATTTGAGCATAGAATCGAGTGTTTTATATTTTTTGAATTTATGAGAATTTTCTGAAATTTTTAGAGATATGAGCTCGGATAGTGGAATTGACTTAGAGACCGATTTTAGATTCCTGGTTCGAAAGTGAGTGGCAATCGACTTGAAAATTTAGAGTTAAGCGTTTAAGAATTTTTGTGATGAGCCATGGAATTTAGAGAATGAGATTGAATGAATTTGAGGATTGTGATTTATAGGTTTAAATTAAACCTATATATATATATGTGTTAGGTTTGAATGAGGATAAAACATCTTCCTTCATTTTCTTCTTCCTCCTTCGCTGTCATCGATTTTTTTGTTCCTTCCTCTTGAGATTTCGTTAGTTTCTCTTCCTTGTGGCTAGAGATTTGCTTGGATCGTTGGAGAGGCCGATGTTTAGCTTGTTAGTGGAGAATCATCGTGGTCGAGGAAGAAGAGAGGAAGAGCTGTGGATTTTGGTGGTTTTAGGGTTTCGTCCGATTCGTGATTTGGTAAGTTTTAATGTGCTTAAGGTTGATATTTATTGTGATTGTCGCATTAATGAGCATAAATGTGAGGAATCTGGTAGTTAGAGTGTTTTAATGTTGAGTTAAGAGTATTAATGGCGGAAATGAGAATCGGAGAAGATTTAACGATCGTGACGTCATGACGAATAAATTAAATGTCAATTTGACGTCATGCGACGAGCGTGAGCATGGAATTGCTTGGGGACGTCGCGACGAGCTCAATTTGACGTCGCGACGAAGCGTGGTCTTGTCGCGTCGCGACGAACCGTAGGAAAGGCACCGCGACGAGCAACCTGTACGTCGCGATGAGTGGTCAAACGTCACGACGAGGAATGAAATGTCAAGGAATTAGTTGAGTCTTTTGAGCATATCTTTTAATGTAGACCTCCTATCGAGAGCATTCTTGTTTCATTGTGAACTAGAGAAAGAAGTCTTCAAGAGCAGTATTATTGAGAGTTGAATGATATCTAGAGGATCGTGAATTGTCGACAGACCAATTTGAGTATGAATTGGAGAATTATGAAATAGAGAATTAGATGGACCTAGTGAATAAAGTGAATTGTCCGATGAAGTGAGAGTTAGTGAAATTGACTAGAGAGCTGGAAATCATGGTCATGCATCATATAGTTTGAATTGAGACATGTGCATCGATGAATTGAATTAATTGAGCAAGTAGTGATGATAATTCATTTGAATTGTTATAGAGGCGCCGTTGGATCGACGGATCACGGACATTCTTTGTACTTCCGTGCAATAGCTCGGAAGTTACAGTGAGTAACCTAGTTGGTTCCTCGGCTTTTATGTGATTAAATGTCTGTGAATGTGTGAATTAAGTGTAAAAGTGAGTGATATAAATGTGAAGTGAATGAGCTAAATGTGATAAGTGATTGTGATTGCATCAAGTGTGATATATAAATGTGAATAGTCGTGAATTGAGAATCGGTGTATATAATTGCGCGTAAGTGTTTGATTGTGACAAGTGAGCGAAGTGAGATAAATGTGTTAGAGATCTGTGCAGTGTTAGTGCATGCTAAGCATGAACATAAGTGGTAATTAATCACCAGATCGGAGCTTAGTGATCGAGCTTTAAGCTCGATATCGGTGAATGGGCTCGAGGCCAAAAGGAAATAGTGCATACCCGTAGGCTCTCCTATTCCTAAAGTGAGTAGGTCAGAAGTGCATACCCGAGGGCTCTCCTACTTGCCAAAATGTGAACATTGACGCCACCACAACGACATCATAAAATGAGAAATTGCATACATTATCCATTTGTCGTTGTAGCGAAATTGTGAATACGTGTGATGTGTGCAAAGTGTGAATTGATATGTCCGAGATATGTGATAGGTAATATGTAAATTATGTAAAGTGTTTATAGTGTTGTAAATTGTGTTAAAACATATCTATGAGATATATATTATGTATATGCATGAGTTGGGTGAACCATCGATGATGGTTTCTCATTGAGTTCGCAAACTCACCCAACATTGCAATACATTTTCAGACAACGCCTGTGGGACTCTAGTTCTCGTTATAGTTTTCCGCAGCGAGAGTTCGTGATCGTTGTGCGGCGATGGATAACAGTCGGTCACCGGAGCAACATTTATATTTTGGGATGACCTAGTATAGACGCTTTTATCGGTTTCCTTTTGGATTGTTGTATATAGTTGTAGGGACCGATAGACTTGTCTATATTTTGGATTGATATTGTGAAATGAAAGAAATATTGTGATTTTAAATTTTAGTGAATTGCATGTTGTGGTTTATTTTACTGATGCCATGCGAGTGTTTAGTGATCGTTTGCGATCGTAGCACTTCCTTACTGTGGGTTATGTGTCGGAACGACCCACGGGCATCCCGGTGTGTACCCTACGGTGAGGGGGCGCTACAATTGAACTTGAGGCAGAGAAGATGGATTGAGTTATTGAAGGACTATGACTGCACTATTGAGTACCATCCGGGGAAAGCTAATGTGGTGGCAGATGCTTTGAAGGTAATGTCGAATCTTAGTGCGAAGATGTATGCACGCTATCGAGGTTACCTAATTTGATACATTTGAGAGCTCTGAATGTAGAATTGAATCTAGATCAGGATAGAGCTTTGATTGCTACTTTGAAATTGAGATCAATGCTGCATGATAGAATCAGGAAAGTTCAGGATAAAGACCCTGATATGGTGAAGCTTATAGAGAAAGTGAAAGCAAATTCGGATTCTGAATTTGAGTTAAGGGATGAGACATTGTGGTTGAAGCAAAGGCTTTGTGTGCCTAATGTTGATGATCTGAGGAAGGAAATACTTGAGGAAGCTCATATGGCCACCTATGCTATGCATCCTGGTACTACCAAGATGTATAACACTTTGAAACAACATTTTTGGTGGCCTAGAATGAAGAAGCAAGTGGCGGAGTATGTGTCTAAGTGTATAACTTGTCAGCAGGTGAAAGCGGAGCATCAGGCTCCAGTAGGAAAACTGCATTCGTTGCCCATTCCAGAGTGAAAATGGGAACGAATCACAATGGACTTCATCATGGGATTGCCTAAGACTCCGAGGCAACATGATGCAATCTGGGTCATAGTGGACCGGTTGACTAAATCAGCCCATTTCTTACCAGTAAGGGAGAACAACTCACTTGACCAATTGACCCAGAAGTATGTGAGTGAAGTAGTGAGACTGCATGGTATTCCAGTGTCTATAGTTTCGGACAGAGATCCCAGATTTACCTCGAGGTTCTGGAGAAGTTTACAGTCGGCTATGGGCACTAAGCTGAACTTTAGTACAGCTTTCCATCCTCAGACAGATGGACAGAGTGAGAGGACAATCAAAACTGTTGAGGATATGCTTAGAGCATATGTATTGGAGTTTAGAGGAGCTTGGGATCAATACATTGCATTGATAGAATTTGCTTATAACAATCATTTCCACAGTAGTATCGGGATGGCACCTTACGAAGCATTGTATGGAAGGAAGTGTCAGTCACCTTTGTATTGGGATGAAGAGGGATTGAGGATGCTAGAGGGCCCAGAATTGATACAAGATACAGTAGATGAGGTTAAGTTGATCCAAAACTGAATTAAAGCAGCTCAAGATAGACAGAAGAACTATGTGGATCAGCACCGGAGGGATATGGAATATAGTGTCAGAGATAGAGTGTTCTTGAAAGTATCACCTTGGAGAGGGGTATTACGATTCGGTAAGAAGGGCAAGTTGAGCCCTAGGTACATTGGTTCGTATGAAATCATTGAAAGAATTGGACCATTGGCATATAAGTTAGCATTACCGAATGATATGTCTCAATTGCATAATGTGTTCCATGTGAGTATGCTCCAAAGATATTGATCGGATCCAACTCATGTAATACCGGCTCACGAGATTGAGATTGCTAGTAATTTGAGTTATGTTGAGGAGCCGATAAAGATTGTGGGATCGCAGACCAAGCAGTTGAGAAACCGGGTCATCCCATTGGTAAAAGTCTTATAGAGGAACCACTCAACTGAGGAAGCAACTTGGGAGACAGAGGAGCATATGAAGAGACAATATCCCCACCTGTTCGAGCAAACAGGTAAGAATTTCGAGAACGAAATTTCTTTAAGGAGGGGAGATTTGTAACATCCCGGTTCCCGCGGGAAGGGTAAGATAGTAAATATGGGTGGATTGTGAGAGCTTAATAATGCAATTGTATGTTCATGCATTTTGTGACATACTTGTATTGTGAAAAATGAATTTGTTGAACATGGAAATAATTGTACATGCATACATTGACTTTTTCGGTAGATTTGGTCATACTTATGAGTGAATGTTTTGAGAATTGTAGGTTATTGATCTTGAAAATTTATTTGGAGAGTGACATTATTGATTTTATAATTTTGGAGAATTTTAGGAATTTTTTTGAAAATTTTCGGGGATAAATCCCAGACTAGGAAAAATGTCGAGTGGCAGACTAACTGATAACTGGTAGTAGAATTTATTGTGTATGGTATTGAATTTTGGACATATGGTTATAGGAATTTGTGACAAGTGGAATTTATGGGAAATTGGGCTTCAAATTGATTAATGGAGAAGGATTTATGAGAGCTTGACATATAGCATTAGCATAGCCATGTATTGATTTTAATTGACCTAAGTATATATATAATTTAAGTCATCCTTCTTGCCACTCACGACATCCTCTCTTCACATGTCATTTGGAGTCTTGTTTTGGTGATTTTTCTCCTCCTCTTCGTGGCTTTCTCTCCCTCTTGTTCATGTGTTGTGATTTTCCTTCAATTTGAGCATAGCTTCCATCTCTTCTTTGTCCTTTCATCTTGTTTTTCTTGCTCCCCATACAAACCTATCTCTACCACTCTTGAATGATGATGATCGATGGTGATGGGTGAAAATTAGGTATTGGTAATTTTCTTAGAGAACTTGAAGACTTAGTGGCTAAATCAAGTAAGTATTGTGTTCTATGTTCTATGTTATGGTTATAGTATAAATTGAAGCTAACATGATGAGATGATTAAGTGTTACTTGTGTATGTGTTTAACTTGAGCTGGTCATACTTGCGTTTTAAGAGTATATGTTGAATCTTAACTTCATGGAAGTGTAATGAGAAAGTTAGAGAGTTGAATGATGTGTGAGAGGAGAGAGTGGATGAATAAATTCATATATGCCCTGTTTTGATTGTGTCAAATGATGGGTTATGAAATGTTGTGAATGATATCTTGAATTGATCTAGGTAGTGAGTGAATGATTGGAAAAGTACTGGAAGTGATGGTTGAGGCATAAGATGGATTAGATGAGTTTGCAATAGCTTGATTATTAAGTGAGTTCCAATTGTATAGTTCTAATGTTAGTATGAAATTAGGAAATTGGATGTTGACTTTGTTGTGAAGAACTAGCAAGAATTGTGTTTTATTTAAGAGTGTATGAAGACATGAATTGGGAATAGTTGTTTGAGTCAACTTGAGATGTTTCTATGTAAATTTCTCCAGGTGAATGAATGCTTGTTGAGTTTGAAGTGTTTAGTATGTAGAATTAGATGGAAATGGATTTTGATGAATGATATGCATGAGGATTGAAAGTTAATGCAATTAGATTGATGTTGTATTGTTGTGAAGTGGTTTGATGTTAAAAGAAATGAATTTGAGATGAATATGGGTATGTTGGATGATAGAATAGGTGTTGGAAGCTTGAAAGAAGTTTTAGAGAATGCATAGGGGACGTATGTCTGTTAAACGGACATGGGAGTCCGTTAAACGGACCGTCTCAGGTGGAAAAACACCCTAGGGGCAGTGTGTGTCCGTTAAACGGACATGGGAGTCCGTTTAACGGACCTTCTCGAGTGAAATGGGGTTGTTTTGTCGATTCGTGTCAGTTAAGCGGACATGCATGTCCGTTTAACGGACAGTTACAGGACAACTTGAGAAATCGTGCTTTTTGACCTTTTAAAGGCCAAATTTCGCTTTGAGCCTCTAATAAGAGTTGTAGATCTAGATGTTTGTGTTCCAATGGCACAAAAACGAAAGGAATCTGAGTTTGCTAGCAAGAGTTATGGAATTCGCGCCAAACTAAGTTCAACTGGAAATCAATCAAAAACTTGGTTGCTTCTTTTGACCATAACTCCTTCTATAGAGCTCCAAATGACTTGATTCTTGTGGCAATGGATTCCTAACCCTTTTTACTATATCTCTACAAACATTTGTATTAATTTGAGTTAAATTGGAAAAGATTGATCAAATGCAAGTGTGAGAGTCTATTGGAACATTGTCAATGAGAGTAGTTTTACTGAACAGAGTTCAATGTTTTGCTTATATCTACAGCTATAAGATTCCAAATGAGATGATTCTTTCTTTGTAGTAAAGTTAAGATATAGGAATACAAATCATATGAAGAAGTTCAATTGTGATTCAATCTCTAAGATGATCAAATGTTAGATGAAATCGGGTTTAGTACCTTTAAACAGTCTATCAATGTTTGAGGTATATCTCCCAATCTACTAAGCCAAAGTGAGCGATTTTGAGGTCAATAAAATGGTAAGGCATAGAGGAACATTCTTTTATAAGAGCGTGTGATCAAATTATCTTATCTTCACTTGCCAATGTTAGTACGAATCATATACCCGAAAGTGTGATTTAGAAAAAGATGAGTTTTGTTTTGAGAATGGCTTTACAAAGAAAGTGATGGAATGATACCCGGAATTGTCATGCATGTATTGTACATCTTTCCTTCCATTCATGTGCATTATTAAACATCGATACTTGTGCAAATTGTGATATATATGTGTGCTATTTGGTTATAGAAGAGCGATCGAACGTCAACCCACGACGCTGTTGGACCTTCCGAACACTAGCTTTGGGAGCGAGGTGAGTAACCTAGATGGAATGCTCAATTATTATATGACTATTGTGGTGATAATGGTGGGAATTGTGGTTGTATATGTTGGGAGTTTTGACATAGACGTGTTAATTGGCTGTGAATTGCTTGTTTATGATATTTGTGAAATATTTGTCTTAATGTGACAATTGGGATATATGAATTGATTGTGACATGGTATTGTCAAATTGAGCCCTATGTGCCTCATATTGTGATGAAATCTGTTCCATGCATTCCATTCATGAAATGCATAATCAGATAATGGCATTTGGACCTGAGTAGCCACCGCTAGAGCTTAAAAGCTCAACGAGTGAAAACGAGCCTCGAGCTCGAAAGTGATTTAGAGCCATTGGCTCAGCGATTAATGAGCCCGGTATCTAAATAGACACGGGACAGTTCAGGCACTCGGTCTCAACAAAATAATAATTGGAAAAAGGGTCTCATGAACATTTCATATGCATGTTATTAAGTGTGTTTGATGGGTTGAAAGGCAAGTTGACTTATGCATTTATAAAATTGTGAGATTGATGTGAAATGTAAGTTTGTGCTCTGAATGATATGTAAAGTGATTGTGATCTGTTTTGAATACCACCGTGTGGTACTCTTGAATATATAATTATATATCTGTGAATCACTTGAGTTTTGCATGAATTGGGTGGACCATCGGTGATGTTTTCTCATTGAGTTAGCAAACTCAGCCAAAATTGCAACATATTTTTTAGGACCGAGAGACGACGTTAGATTCTGAGTGGCTCCACTACCCGTGTAGATTGAGTTGGAAAAATGAAGCCATGGCTCAAAGGTCAGTCAGCTGGGAATCTTTTTGGAGTGATTTAGTTAGACTGTAATTATTTACTTCTTTTGTGTAGTACTTTTGTACTAAGCCTTGTGATTGTACCTTTAGTAAGGGATGAAAAATAGTGTAGACCTTTGATTTTGAGGAATGAAATGAGGAAAAAGGAAGTTTTAACAATATTGTGATTTTCATATAATGCTTAATGAGTAATGAATGTTATGATGCCATAGGAAGTGATTATAGGGTATGAACGTAGCGTGCTCTTATCACGGGGTATGTATCGAAATGACCTCTGGGCATCCCGATGCGTACTCTGTGGTGAGGGGGCATTACATTTAGGTGGTATCAGAGCATGGTTGGCATCTGTTGGGACATATAGGATATTAGGCATGAACTATAGTGAGCAATGCAGAAAATGATGGAAGTTATTGTGTGTTATAGGTCATCCACTCTAGGTGATCAAGTGGATCAACCAGCTGACCTTGAATCGGTAGGAGCCAGTAGAGAGTCCTCGGTGCCTCGATAAGAGGAGATGCCTCCTAGAGTTCCCGAGAGAAGGGAAAGGAGGTATGATAGGCTAAGAAAGCAGGGAGCTGTGGACTTCTATGGCAGCACAGACCCTGCAGAGGCTGAGGGATGGTTAGAGAGGACCGAAAGGGTCTTTGACGATGGATCATGAGCTCGATGAAAGGTTCGACTACGCAGTGTCTTTATTGCAGGGCCCAGCATATCAATGGTGGAAGACTGTCACAGGCAGTACCACCAGGCCTAGACAGTTGAAGTGGGCAGATTTTCTGAGGGTCTTTAGAGACAATTACATGCCCAAGATTTATCTGGACATGAAGATGCAGGAGTTCCTAGAATTGAAGCAAGGTAGGTTGTCAGTGGCTGATTATGAAGTGTGGTTCAATGAATTGATGGGATATGCCACTGCTTTGATCCCTACAGAAACAGACAAGTGTAGGAGATTTGAAAATGGATTGAACATGGAGATCAGAACTAGGTTGGCGAGGACGGATATGGGAACATTTATTGAGTTGAGAGCTGCTGCGGTCAAAATTGAACAGTTGATGAGGGAGAAGCGAGTTGAGACTAGGCAAGGGTCCCGAGGAAAGAGGCCAAGTGAGGCTCAGTGTAACACCCCACTCCCGCAAGACCCGAACCTGATATTGATGGTGATATCCGAGCCCGTGCCTCACGATGGTAGTATGCTAAACCGGTCACATCAATTTAAAACTCGAAAACCCAATTAATTTCTTTTTTGAAAACAATAGAGTACGCAGATATCGGTAAACAATTTAGGCCACGATACAAAAACAATATTTATCTGCGAAAACACAATGTTTCACATATAACCAAAATGACTCAAATGCAGACATGAGACTGATCCCGACGTCAAACTCTGCCCTGCTTGCAGTAATCATACTCCCGTTTCTCTAACGGGGTACTCGCCAATTCCTGAAAAATAATTGCAATGTTGGGTGAGTTTGCGAACTCAGTGAGAAACCATCATCAATGGTCCACCCAACTCACGCATATATAACAATTCATATAATATCCCATATTGTCACAATCCAAATTATCTCAGGCATTGTCAATTTTACACATTCAACATCATCATATAACACTTATCAGACGAATATACAACATTAACACCTTTTTATTTGTGCATTCACACATAAAAGTTACACTCATGAACTTTTCCCATTATTATCCATTCTTTTCTAAGTTGTGAATGAGCGTTTAATAGTAACAAAATTCAGACACGCTTAGGGAGTAGGAGAGCCCTCTGGGTATGCACTGACTCCCCTCGAGCTCAAGGCTCAGTTCAGTAACAATAATCGCTCCTTAGGAAGTAGGAGGGCCCTCAGGGTATGCACTACTTTCCGCACATTAGTAGGGATAGGAGAGCCCTCTGGGTATACACTAATCCCTCTCAGTGGCAGCTCCAGTCACAACCAGTATTTATTAACCAATTATGGAATTCATTTGTCACAATTATAAGGCATTTCGCCTTTTTCTCGGCCCACGTTCAATCATATATATATATATACAATGCACATGTATCAAATCACATTCACAATCATTTCACATTTCAAAAACCAACATCCATTCCTTCGGACCTTCGGTCCGGTAATTCAGTCATTAACAGCTTTCATAATTCATTTCATAGCAGCATTCACATAGAGTATACACAGTTTGCACTTCAATAACACATTCAAATACTTTGGACACCCGTGGTCCGAAATCAATCAAAACAAACACATATATCCCTCCATTATCTCCACATGGCATTATTGCAAGATATTTAAACACATAAAGGCTGAGGAACCAACTAGGTTACTCACCTGAACTTCCGAGCTACCTGCTTGGAAGTTTCAGCACCATCCGTGGATTATCGATCCATCGGCTCAATCGAAACTCGAATCCTCAAATCTTCCAAAATTTCTCCAACTCTTTCCCCTTTCTCTAGCACCCACGATGAGCTTCTTAACTCTAAAAAATCGTCACTCTTTCAACGATTCTAACCATTCATCAACCTCAAAAAAGGGCAAGCAAATATCTCAAAGAGAGATCGAAATCACCAAAGGGAGAGAAGAAGGAATCGTGCCCTAGGAGAGAAAATGAAGTTTTCTCTGCCAATTTCAAACCTCAAATATTTAAAGGTTAAACACTTAAACCTCTTGTCTTTATCCTCAAATCTCTTTCTCGATTCACAATCATTTCCAGTCCAATTCGTCTCCAAATTTTAAAGGCTCGACATATAAATTTCTAAAATCATAATTCTAAACTTCCATTGCCAATGGACAATTATTTCGGTCTAATTCATTCGATCAGTCTGCCACTCGAAAAATTTCCGGTCCTGACATTTTCTCCCGAATTTTCAGAAAAATTTCCTAAAGTTCACTGCCAACTGGCGATCACTCTAATACAGTTCCCACTCAATATACAAACTCAATTATTCCAAATTTCTCAATAACTCACAATCAAATCTAATTACCTCTCAAAACACAATTCATATCATATTCAAAATCAAAAGCCGGGAAAAGTCATGAATGCATATACCTGATACCATATATGTGTATGTGCAAAAGATGCATGGCCTCCAAAATCAGAGGTCGACAGGATGCTCAGTCAATATTATGTAGTAATATCCTATCCTGCCTCAATTTACCAATATGACCTTCCCATCGGTGACGGGATGTTACAATTCTCCCCTCCTAACAAAAATTTCGTTCTCGAAATTTCATATACGATGAATCAAGAAGGCAGGGGAGTCTTTTCGATCATTGTCTTTCCTCTTTTCACTTTCAATACATGAATAATTTCTGCTAATTAACTGAAATCAAAATAATCAATGAACCACTCGCTTTTTGCCTTACGAATTTCTCAATTCATCACTTCCAATATCAATAACACTTATATCGGATCCTAACAATATTCCTAATCCTGTCTATGTAACAATTTAGATCTGAATCATCTTTTAGGTTTTAAACTGTCTTACTAATCTAATCACACCACAATCACATAGAGGTCTGTTAATCACGAATTTAGTTTCCCTATTTACCTTTGTCTCCATCTATGCATTTTGGCCGAGGCGATACATTACAAAGCATTTCATTTGTTACTTATCAGATCACATCTCCTTAGAATTAAAACACTAATCTCATAAGATTCTAGTAGCCTCGATTCACTCAAATCATTGCCCTTTTACTTGGATTTCTTAATTCCCATTACAAATTTATTTTACTCATCAATATAATACATTTTTCAAATGGTATCACCCATATAACAATTGTTATGTCCTCAATCATCCTAGATTATACGTCAATTTCATGTTCATAAGAACCACAAAATACCAGTTTGACTTCTGCTCCCAACAATCTAGTCCGTTGGTTATTCACACATGTAATCATTCACACATATAGTCTTTCGATTTTACTCTCTAAATTATCAATTCCTCTTTCAATGCACCTTTACTATAGCATAATACTTTGATTGGTTCTCAAATTTTTCCTTGACAGTTTCTATAGTGGGTACCACACATATCTCTTAATCAAACTATACATATCACTTTCCTCAACAATGGAGTTATTTTCGATTCTTCGATAAGGTTCGTAAATTTCACACGCCTTAATTTGGTCTTTGCCAATTCCTTATATGCATAACTGATTTGGAAATTCCGATAACCAATAATACATTCTTTTTGCCCCTTTGCTAGCTCGACTATTAACACTCAGTAATCATTCAAATTCGCGAAATATCTCACTCATCGTTATCGATTTGCATATTCATGGACATCTTCAAAATATTTCCGTACGATTAATGTCCCCAAGCTTTTAAAGCAATGCTCAGTGTGACAGATTTCAAATCATCAATCATAATACATCCCATGAAGCTAGATTTGTCCCTCGGTATATAAATTCACTTTATACAATTTTAATAGATTGCATCATAACCTTTACTGGGACACTTCAGTATATATATAGCAAATTCTTCAAATGCCTCCTTTACAATTATCAGTCATAACATTCACACGTTTTCCTCAAACATTCTTGTCAATTTGCCAAAACCAGAAAATCTTTAACAATTTCAGAACGTATTCAGCATTCAACTAGTTCTAATTAACTCCAAATTCTGCATACACATATCCCTTGAACTTTCGCATTTTATCAATACCGATATCTTTATTAAGTCTCCCAATAGACCATGTTCATATATCAATTCATCCACTAATCATTCAATCAGATTAAGATTCACTCTTTTGAAACTTTCAGGGTATAAAATTTCCTCAACTGTGCCAATTTATCTTCTTCACTTTTCACCTTTCAAATGCATTTAATCGATCATTGATGATCATAATCACTATCCAATTTAAATACAATTGAGACCCTAAACTCCTCATGCACATAACTGATTCATATAACTCGTCAAATATCGATCATCTCTAATGAGGAGCAATTTTCTTATGATTTTCGAAGTTTCATCATATCATATTCTAACACATGTTCCTTACTTTAATTTCTCCACATAACCCAATTTAGTTGCGATAGATCACTCCCTGGCTTGAATAAACAATCATCATATCAATCTCGTACTTTCAGAACATAATTACACAAAATATACACGAACCTTTATTCTTCTCATATCCGAAATTAATATTTCCTTGATGCTCAGTAATTCTCTTACATTATCAGAGTCATCTCATCAACGTAATTCACACTTTTTCAGTAACATATTCTATTACTTACACTTGAGTCTCTGCTAGAATTCGGACTCCACAATCTACTTATACTTCATTTCAGATTTATCCTTTCAATGATTACTCTCCAAACAAATCGTCAGATCAATTAAACCTTATCAATCATTAATACTATTCATAAAACTCTATCAATCAACTATTTTTCATCACAATAAATCAGTCACTCCTGATACTTCACGAAGATCAATCTCTAAAGGGCATTTAAACAATTTCATTTCCTCTAGTATCTTGACATACACTACCATAATCATCACATCTTATCTGACAATATATTCACATCAATATACCCATTAATAGCACATACTACTGAGGACACTTTAATCCTACTTAATTCTAGATAACCTTTCTCTTTTTGATACAAGCTCTCAATCATGGGGGACTTTGCTATATCCATGTCCCTCTTTAATTCCCTCAAACTCATTACTTATGCTATCGTCATTGATAATCTCACTTTTTCTCAATTGATCATTATAAGCACTTTCATTTCTTATTCTAGCTCAATAGGATTTTAAACTACAAGAATTCTGGCTAGCGTTATCCATTAACTCATCAATTGTGGCTTAACATTTTCACTTACCATAGGGCTCCCATAATCAGGTGTGCATTTACTTAGGCAAATCAATTAAACCCGAACAACTTTTTCATCTACCAATTTCATTGTCTTATATTTCAATCTTTTCATTATACCACCATACCCATGTACGCTCACACTCAAATCAATATCACAACTATTAAATCATTCTAAATTTTCCACTTAACATAATTTGACTCAAAATCATACATCATTATTCATATCTCTCGTCACAGAAATCCAACCCAATTGTAATTTCTCAAGATCAAAGGACATGTTATTTTCATCCACTTTATACGCTTGATTTTCCTCTATCAATCCACAGCTATAACCTGATTTCTATTTCACATTCAAGGATATACCCAATATAATTCTAATATTGTATTTGATAATATAACCACCAATACCAGTGCGTTAAATCTTCATTAGTCAAATCGAATCATACTCTCTTTTTTTCCGATTCCTCGATATCCACAATTTCCCTTTATCGCATTCTAACACATTCTCATTTCCTCACTATTTCTAACCCCTTAAACGACTGATACATGCCCATGCATGTGACTCATATGCTAGATTGAGGATCAGTTGTCACTGCATGCCGTGACATGACTTAAATGCATGTACTTGACACATTTTTCTCAGAATGCCCATGTAAGATTGTACTTCTGGGCTCTGATACCACAAATGTAACACCCCACTCCCACAAATGTTGCGAATGATATCTTGAATTGATTTAGGTAGTGAGTGAATGATTGGAAAAGTAGTGGAAGTGATGGTTGAGGCATAAGATGGATTAGATGAGTTTGCAATAGCTTGATTATTAAGTGAGTTCCAATTGTATAGTTCTAATGTTAGTATGAAGTTAGGAAATTGGATGTTGACTTTGTTGTGAAGAACTAGCAAGAATTGTGTTTTATTTAAGAGTGTATGAAGACATGAATTGGGAATAGATGTTTGAGTCAACTTGAGATGTTTCTATGTAAATTTCTCCAGGTGAATGAATGCTTGTTGGGTTTGAAGTGTTTAGTATGTAGAATTAGATGGAAATGGATTTTGATCAATGATATGCATGAGGATTGAAAGTTAATGCAATTAGATTGATGTTGTATTGTTTTGAAGTGGTTTGATGTTAAAAGAAATGAATTTGAGATGAATATGGGTATGTTGGATGATAGAATAGGTGTTGGAAGCTTGAAAGAAGTTTTAGAGAATGCATGGGGGACGTATGTCCGTTAAACGGACATGGGAGTCCGTTAAACGGACCGTCTCGGGTGAAAAAACACCCTAGGGGCAGTGTGTGTCCGTTAAACGGACATGGGAGTCCGTTTAACGGACCTTCTCGTGTGAAATGGGGCTGTTTTCTCGATTCGTGTCCGTTAAGCAGACATGCATGTCCGTTTAACGGACAGTTACGGGACAACTTAAGAAATCGTGCTTTTGGACCATTTTAAAGGTCGAATTTCGCTTTGAGCCCTCTAATAAGAGTTGTAGATCTAGATGTTTGTGTTCCAATGCCACAAAAACAAAAGGAATATGAGTTTGCTAGCAAGAGTTATGGAATTCGCGCCAAACTAGGTTCAACTGGAAATCAATCAAAAACTTGGTTGCTTCTTTTGACCATAAGTCCTTCTATAGAGCTCCAAATGACTTGATTCTTATGGCAATGGATTCCTAACCATTTTTCCTATATCTCTACAAACATTTGTATTAATTTGAGTTAAATTGGAAAAGATTGATCAAATGCAAGTGTGAGAGTCTATTGGAACATTGTCAATGGGAGTAGTTTTATTGAACAGAGTTCAATGTTTTGCTTATATCTACAGCTATAAGATTCCAAATGAGATGATTATTTCTTTGAAGTAAATTTAAGATATAGGAATACAAATCATATGAAGAAGTTCAATTGTGATTCAATCTCTAAGATGATTAAATGCTAGATGGAATCGGGTTTAGTACCTTTAAACAGTCTATCAATGTTTGAGGTATATCTCCCAATCTACTAAGCCAAAGTGAGCGATTTTGAGGTCAATAAAATGGTAAGGCATAGAGGAACATTCTTTTATAAGAGCGTGTGATCAAATTATGTTATCTTCACTTGCCAATGTTAGTACGAATCATAGACCCGAAAGTGTGATTTAGAAAAAGATGAGTCTTGTTTTAAGAATGGCTTTACAAAGAAAGTGATGGAATGATACCCGGAATTGTCATGCATGTATTGTACATCTTTCCTTCCATTCAATTGCATTATTAAACATCGATACTAGTGCAAATTGTGATATATATGTGTGTTATTTGGTTATAGAAGAGCGACTGGAACGTCAACCCACAGACGTTGCCGGACCTTCCATGCACTAGCTTTGGGAGCAGTGGTGAGTAACTTAGATGGAATGCTCAATTATTATATGACTATTGTGGTGATAATGGTGGGAATTGTGGTTATATATGTTGGGAGATTTGACATAGACGTGTTAATTGGCTGTGAATCGATGCACTCTATGAATTGCTTGTTTATGATATTTGTGAAATATTTGTCTTAATGTGACAATTGGGATATATGAATTGATTGTGACATGGTATTGTCAAATTGAGCCCTATGTGCCTCATATTGTGATGAAATCTATTCCATGCATTCCATTCATGAAATGCATGATCAGATAATGGCAGTTGGACCTGAGTAGCCACCGCTAGAGCTTAAAAGCTCAACGAGTGAAAACGAGCCTCGAGCTCGAAAGTGATTCAGAGCCATTGGCTCAGCGATTAATGAGTCGAGCTTGGTATCTAAATAAATACGGGACAGTTCAGGCACTCGATCTCAACAACATAATAATTAGAAAAAGGGTCTCATGAACATTTCATATGCATGTTATTAAGTGTGTTTGATGGGTTGAAAGGCAAGTTGACTTATGCATTTATAAAATTGTGAGATTGATGTGAAATGTAAGTTTGTGCTCTGAATGATATGTAAAGTGATTGTGATCTGTTTTGAATACCACCATGTGGTACTCCTGAATATATAATTATATATCTGTGAATCACTTGAGTGTTGCATGAATTGGGTGGACCATCGATGATGGTTTCTCATTGAGTTAGCAAACTCAGCCAAAATTGCAACATATTTTTCAAGACCGAGAGACGACGTTAGATTCTGAGTGGCTCCACTACCCGTGTAGATTGAGTTGGAAAAGTGAAGCCATGGCTCAAAGGTCGGTCAACTGGGAATCTTTTTGGAGTGACTTAGTTAGACTGTAATTATTTACTTCTTTTGTGTAGTACTTTTGTACTAAGCCTTGTGATTGTACCTGTAGTAAGAGATGAAAAACAGTGTAGACCTTTGATTTTGAGGAATGAAATGAGGAAAAAGGAAGTTTTAACAATATTGTGATTTTCATATAATGTTTAATGAGTAATGAATGTTATGATGCCATAGGAAATGATTGTAAGGTATGAACGTAGCGTGCTCTTATCACGGGGTATGTATAGAAATGACCTCCGGGCATCCCGATGCGTACTCTGTGGTGAGGGGGCGTTACAAAATGCCTTATGCTTCTGTGGTACCAATCATGTGGTACTTCTTAAGGTGAATTATTGAAATAACTGTGTTATGTTTGAGTGTTACATGAATTCAATTTGTTAGGTAGGTCTAATTGAATGAAATGTATAAATTGTCTATACTTAAGTGAAATTGTGAAATGAAATCAATTATGCAACACTGTGAATATATGTTATGTGACATGATGTGTTGCATAAATTGAGTGAACCATCGATGATGGTTACCTCACTGAGTTCGCAAAACTCATCCAAAATTTGCAATTATTTTTCAGGACTCAGAAGAATACCCCGTTAGGCAACGGGCGTATAGCCACCGCATATGAGCGAGAGAAGTGGTCGGGATTAGTTCGCGTCTGCATTAGTGTCTGATAGAATTTGTATTTTTCTAAAATTTTTTGTATTAATGATTAGGTCAATTTGTAAAGTCAACAGACGGAAATAAAGTATATTTATGAAAAGGGCCCTTGTGGCCATTGGAATTACCGGTGATTATGTTCATTAATGATTTTCCGCTAATGTATGCTTATGTTTTCAAAAAAAAAATTATACTGAGTTTTAACTAAGTGTTGTAGCACGCCACCCTCGCAGGGCACAGACTCGAATATCACCATCGATGTTTGGTTCGGGTCATGCAGGAGTGGGGTGTTACAGTATGGCTATGATTGAGCCCAAGTTTATTATATATTTGGCTACACTTTCATGGTTGTTAATGCACTTTTTGACTCTTATTTCATGATTTTTGTGTTTAAATTAGTCTCTTACGGTGAGCTTATGTTTTATGCAATTTGCTAGTAAAATTGTACAAATTGACATTAATTACATTATAATTTTTCTAAGAACAATTGATACTGCAAATTGTTATTTTATATTGCAGGAGAAAAGGAGTCAAAAAGGATCAGAAGAGTCAACACAGCATGAAGTCCTTAAGGCACGTCGCGGCGTGAACTAATCACATCGCCGCGGCGAAATGTAATTCCCACGTCGTAGCGCATCAACACACGATCGTACGTCACGACGTCAACAATTCAACACGTCGCGGCGAGCAAGCCAGATCGTACGTCGCGACGTCAACAATTCAACACGTCGCGGCGAGCAAGCTAGAGCACACGTCGCGACGAGAATTAATTCATACAGACGGGTATTCGGACTTTAAATGGAAATATCACTCACTGTAACGACCCGGCCTGTGAACCACCCTTTAAGTATTGCCGAATTAGGTTAGAATGGGTATCTTTTGGGCAATCAACACTCGGAGAGAGAGAGTAGACCGACGAGCTAGGAGAGAAGCACCAGGAGCATTCGCGACACCTCCTCCCCCAGGGTTGCCTTTGGAGTTCTCTGGGGACAACTTCTGTATTAGTTTTTATCTTCTATTTTTACCGTCCCCGTCCACCATGGATATCTTGGAGTCGTTGCGAGTTGTGAGGCTTCTGGTTGCTATGCGTGGCTTGGCATTTCTTTTCTGTTGAAGATGTAGTGATGGTTGGAGTTCACCGAGCTTCCAAGGAGAGTAGCTTAATCTGTAGTTTAGCTATGATTTATAAATGCCTAGGTCTAGGATTTGTAATTTGTAGTGAAGCTACTTGATTATAGTTAAATGTTGGACATTTAATGTGTTGTTTAGATTGGTAGTTTACATTGTCACATTTAACTACATTGTTATGAACAGCTGAGTTGGGGTTTATTGCTTTGTAGTTAGATTAGCTTAATTAGAGTTTAATTAAGCGTTGAACAATGTAATGTTTTATGGATTTGTTTATGTAGAATTATGTGCTTAAATATGTGAAGTCTCATATATGTCATCTTGTGATCTTGTTGATTCTCTTCTATCTGCCTAGTTATGTTTGATATTGAGTTGATGCTAGATTTCATTTGACCCATTGCATTGGCAAATCCACCGCACACACTAAGATGTTTTTAACAAGGTTTTAAGAAATGGGGTTCCTTGACTAAAACCTTGGACTTAAAGGTTCCTTTAAGGTTCTAGGGCTCAAGAGCACCTAATGGGGTCTTGAGAAATGGAGTCGAGAGTGACAGGAGTCCATTAATCAAGACCCTGGACTTAAAGAGAGTCCTTTAAGGTTTATCATTTCAAACTTAATGATTTAGAATCCACCACACACACTAAGATGTGCTTAACAGGATCTTGAGCAATGGAGTTCATTGATCAAGATCCTGGACTTAAAGAGTCCTTTAAGGTTCTGAGGCTCAAGAGCACTCAATGGGGTCTTGAGAAATGGAGTCGAGAGTGACAGGAGTTCATTAATCAAGACCCTGGACTTAAAGAGAGTTCTTTAAGGTTTACCATTCACATTTAGTTTGAACTGTGATAGCCAAAGCTCGTTTTCAAGAGGATTTTATCACTTGTTTTAGTATTTTCTTTTTCTAATTTCAAAAATAAAAAAATACTTTTTACATGCTTTTCAGTTCATTAGTGTTCTCAAAATCTAAACACCCATTTTCTTACTAATTTCGCTTGCATTTTATGACATATAGGCTAGCTTAGGTCCATTTCATTAGGTTCCGATCAAGAGAGACGACCCGAGGTTGCATCCCGTACTGCAATCCTTGGTATAAATACTTTTGACCGGTTTTCAAGGATCGATCTTAAGGTCGAATCGACATAGTCGCGATCAGGCTACAACCTCTTTTTGTTTTTTTTATGTTCTTGTATAGTTCATTAAGTTTTAGGGTTATGTTTAGGGTTTTCACA
This sequence comes from Erythroxylum novogranatense, assembly GCA_029891385.1. Taxonomy (NCBI): domain Eukaryota; kingdom Viridiplantae; phylum Streptophyta; class Magnoliopsida; order Malpighiales; family Erythroxylaceae; genus Erythroxylum; species Erythroxylum novogranatense. The sequence goes on along the minus strand of CM057234.1, from coordinate 51,606,841 downwards.
ATTTGTTCGGTTCCAAAAATAGCCTTGAACCCCCAAAATACGAAAAAATTTATGTCTGGAAAAACCTCTATCATAATTATGCTCCCTTATACTTCTTAAGGTGAATTATTGAAATAACTGTGTTATGCTTGAGTGTTACATGAATTCAATTGATTATGTAGGTCTAATCGAATGAAATGTATAAATTGTCTATACTTAAGTGAAATTGTGAAATGAAATCAATTATGCAACAATGTGAATATATGTTATGTGACATGAAGTGTTGCATAAATTGAGTGAACCGTCAATGATGGTTACCTCACTGAGTTCGCAAAACTCATCCAAAATTTGCAATTATTTTTCAGGACTCAGAAGAATACCCCGTTAGGCAACGGGCGTATAGCTACCGCATATTAGCGAGAGAAGTAGTCGGGATCAGTTCGTGTTTGCATTAGTGTCTGATAGAATTTGTATTTTTCTAAAATTTTTTGTATTAATGATTAGGTCAATTTGTAAAGTCAACAGACGAAAATAAAGTGTATTTATGAAAAGGGCCCTTGTGGCCATTGGAATTACCGGTGATTATGTTCATTAATGATTTTTCGCTAATGTATGCTTATGTTTTCAAAAAAAAATTATACTGAGTTTTGACTAAGTGTTGTAGCATGCCACCCTCGCAGGGAACAGACTCGGATATCACCATCGATGTCAGGTTCGAGTCATGCAGGAGTGGGGTGTTACAGTATGATTACAACCTCTTTTTGTTGTTTTTTATGTTCTTGTATAGTTCATTAAGTTTTAGGGTTATGTTTAGGGTTTTCACAATTTGTTTGGTTCCAAAAATAGCTTTGAACCCTCAAAATATGAAAAATTTATGTCTGGAAAAACCTCTATCATAATTATGCTCCCTTGTCACGATCATAACTTTTGTGGTTTAGCCTCTCTATTATGCTTGTGCTCCTTTATCAAGATCATGATAGAGTGCAATGCAGCCCCATGCACGCTTATCATGATTGTGCTCCTTTTACACGATTGTGACACCCTTTAAGCTTCTAACTTCTCGTTTATTCTTCAATTGCCTAATTTCCAATAATCATAAACACATCAAACACCTCTTAAAACATAAGATTAAGATTAAATTCATTTTCTAAACACAAACAATTAGAAGACAGACCAAAATTATTAATAACAAAATTCTAAGACTATACATATGATAATCATCTAAGAAACATTTGAAAACATAGAAAAACATAGTATGATATGTACATATCTAGTGATTGAAATCAGTGGTGTAAGAATTTGATCCAACATTACCCTCTTCTTCATTCCTTAATAATACAATGTTAAAGTTCTTGAGGATAAGTCATGGGCCTGTTAATGTTAAGTGAATATGCCTTAGCTTATTCCATAGTTTTTTCTTTGGAAATTCATATTTGCATATAAACCATAGTAACCATACAAGAAAATTTCTTCTCGATCTCTTCTACCTTAAAATGGAGCATTTGGTCACTAACAACTATTACTCCCTCTATATCATAGCCTACTATTATCATTTGATAATGATGATGATTATGGTTAGTAATAAAGGACCATCTACTTCTAAAACTTAGAACATAGATAAACTTGCTTCCTTTATTTTTGTCTTCAGCAACCTAAAACGAATAGGCTTTGATTCCATAACAAAATCTTTAATTGAAAAAAAATTATTGGGATTGTGTCATTCCCTTTACATTACAAATTACTATTGATGTAAGATCTTAGTGGATTTAATACCCTTCAATTTGTTTTTCCTAACTGTCTTTCTTCTGCTACCTTGCACTTCTTCAATCTCATCATCATTCTCTACTTGAATGGGAGCTTCTAGCCATAATCACTTTGTAGTAGTATCATCTATCTTTTGCATGGAAGTGTAAGGGGTTTTCCTTTTTCATTTCTACAATGTTGGCAGTTTCTACTGCATTTTCTTTACTCTTGTTAGTTCCATCCTAGGGTTCATCATATTACATTGCCCTTTAGTTATCTTTATCTTTGTTCATTAGCTCTTTATAATCACCTTTCTTTAATTTCCTTCCTGTAGGGACCCACTATTTCCATTGTTGTTTTAAAAAGGTCTCCATATGTATGAAACCCGTATACTATCCTCAAGGTCGTCATCTTCACTTAGTCTTAATATAGGTACCACCTTTGGTAACTACCTTTTTAGGTCAATGCTAATGCATAGTCTGGCAAATCTAATCCTTCCCTTAATGTTGTGTTTTCGTCCATACAGAGAGGTTTTCCAAGGAAATTGAATAAAGATACTATAGAAATTGGCCCAAAAAGGGACATTCTTATGTTTGATTCTTTCTAAGTTTAAGCTTGGCCTCCATAGTTATAAGAAGATGGGGGTATTGTATATGTGCTAGTGACCTTCTTCCATGACTTTTATAGTATTTGGCAAGTTATAAAAATTAAAGAGAACATTGATATCTTTAGAGATAAATACCTACTGCAAGGCTTTTTTTCTTCAAGCTTTCATTGGCTGAGTGTAAATGGATTGAAAGGAGGGCTTGTGTTCTTAGAAGAATCCCACCACAGAAGTGTTCTAAGCTTTTGATCCTTCTTGTGATGTCTCAAGGTTAGGGGCTACTTTCAAATGACCTTTTGAGGATGTTCTGGAAGTGGTATAGAGTAAGTGGGTTTTGTAGCCTTGCCAATTGCCATTTTTTAAGTCTTAGGGAGAGGATTCTTAGCTGGGTTTTGGATTGGTAATGGAATCTTTATTTGTTATTGGTTAGAGGTTCAAGTAAAGGAGTCCCACTACAAAGGAATTCTGGAGCTGAGATGGTAGGCTGAGTCTGGGGATAAGTTTTTCAAGCTAGGTTGCTTGTCCAAGAGTTTCTATCAAAGTTGGTAAAAAACAACTTCATCATAAAAGTTGTTTAAAAATTAGTTACTAAGTATGGTAAGTGTGGAGGGTGGGAAGGATGTAAATGTTGGATCGGAAAAAGAAAACTTGCTTTGTTTGGAAAAATGGTAGATTTCAAAAATTTTAAGAAATCATTACTTGTAGCAGAAGCAACATATCCAAATCAACATGCCAATCCATACATGATATGGTATAAGGATAATAAAATATAAACAAGATCAGGAGTATTACCGACTCCTTACTCTGACTTTAAATCATCATTGCTTATCCTCTCCTTCTTCGTATATCCAAATCCTTTGCCTTTGACTCTTTTCCTTTAGCAATCTACTTTCTCCTTGTTGTAGTATCCTTAACCAATTAGATTTACCACCTGTTCTTCAAGGACAATTAGGTTAACAAAATCCTTTGGCAGGAAAGGAGAAGAAATGTTTGGAGGAGATTTTCTTAGAAGAAGAAAAAGCGAAATTGAAACTCTTTCAATTGGTATTTTTGATTCTCTCTTTCATGAAAGGAGAGAAGGTGTAAAGAACATGCAAGAACTCTTTCTTGCCTACCAATTTCGTATATGCATGGATGGAAGGAGAGAGAGGCATCAAATGCATCACTTCTTTCATTAATCACTCATAAAATAACCAATAAATGAGATTATCTTCATTTATCTTTATGATGGCTATTTGAAAAGACCATAACCTAAAATTCAATACCCAATTTCGGTTTTGCCAAGAAGAAAGAAGGAAGATGGTCCATCTAATGTACATCTTTCATCTTTAATCTAATTAATGCAAATAGGTTACAAGCCAACATTAAAAGACAACTATTAAACCATTTAATGGTAAGTTCATAACTTCATTTAATGATGATTAACCATAATAAAGACCATCTTTATTTAGCATTTTAATGTCAAATGTGTGGTTACACATTTAACCTAGGAATAACCGAAATTGCTATCTTCTTCTTTAAAAAAATTGTTTTAATATAATTAATCTATTAATTACATTAAACCAAAAACCAAGCCCATTACTAAATGTACATTTGGGCTTCTTTAATTAGACTAAGCCCAAGATTAAATTATGAGCTTCTAATTAACCTCCATTTATATTTCTTACTTAGCTCGATAACCTTCCTTAAAGCCAAGTGGGGAATCTTATTGGACTTTGATAATTCAAGCTCCAATAAGCCCAAAATTAATTCAATCTCATTGGAATTAATTCTAGCTTATTAACTAAATGTCATTCCACTAAAGACAATTAGTTGAACTCTTGAATTATTAAATATTATGAGAATATGTCCAATTGCAAACCCTATTTAGAACCTTATTATAGCCATCTGCACTGTAGGAAAATCCCGGTGTGAGCATCACATGCCCACGGTGCGGAAAACAAAAAAAATTTGTTCCGGGACCTTCCCGAAAGCCAGGATCCATGTGTCTATACAACAAACTCAAACCATAATGGCCAAAGGAGACCATCTCTAACGGTATCCACGCAGAGATCGGAGAACCTAACCGGGGCAAACCCTTTGACCCGGGAATAGCTAGAACAAAGTAAAGAGTGCTAGCTCTTACCTTTGTCCTTGGAGAGCTTGAAACATTGGAAAAGAACTTGCTTGGAGGAGGAGATGAAGATCGTTGGTGAAGAGAGGAAAAGCCTTTTAGTTTCCAAACCTTTCTTCTTTTCACCCAAAACCAACGATCATCCCATCTTCCTATTTACATATGCCATATGTCGTTAACCTTTAAAGACACATTAAATGCAAAGTAGGTGAGTCATGCATCCATGTTAGCTACTTATATATATATATTAATTAATTAATTCTTTAATTAATTATATATATATATATAAATAAATGCTGAAGTGGTCCAATCACACTGGAGTCGGTCCTACTGGCCTACCGGGTCCCGGTATGGGAAAAACCCCCGAAAACCTTTCTCAGCAATATCGATGTCGCGATTTCATCGGGACATATCTCGATCTCATCGGGATCCATTTAGTCCGATTGCTCTCCATATATTGGAACTCTGTCCAAAACTATTTTACAAATTCTCCGAAACACTCTTATACGTGTGACCCATTAGGTTCCCGGTTATGTTGGCTACTTAGATTAACACTTAATCCAAGCAAGTCATGAGTGGTATCTAGCAACACATCATGACCCCCAATTGACCGGAAAGTAATTGGTTTGACGAATGAACATGTATTCATCATGAACCATATCACGAACCTTTCCATAGACAATTACCGTGCAATTCGTCCTTTCACCATGCTATACCCCACTTAGTTATGAGTATGGGCAAAGTGTCAACTCTTTACTAGACTGACTATGTCAAATCTAGTCCAAGTGATTTCAGTTCTCGTCTTGGGACTCATTACTTTATATGTCAATGAAGACATTCTTCATGACATATATGCTCCGGCCAGAGACTTCCAAGTAATGACCCTGACAAGAGGCCATGGGTATCATCTTCTGCTATCACAGAAGTGGTGAATCCTCTATTGGCTACTCAATTATCTTCGAATACCTCAAGCTGTACCTAATCACCACCCTATGAGTGACCTCTGTAAGGCAACAAGGAATGGAGTCAAAGCATAGAATCAGTATCCAAGATATCCTTAAGCACCTCAAGTCTAAGGATACTTGCATCATTGCTATGATGAGATTATCATTGACTTTAGAATAGAACATCCATGTGATGATCTCATAGCAGGTCATCTAATGTACTTACTACCTCTAGTAAGCATCCACATCTCAACCCTAAATATCTCATATTTACAGCTTCTGAGCTCCACTGCTTGATCAAATCAAGGAGCTTGAGATGTACTAGTCTCTCCGGATTACCGATGTCCGGCTCGAGAATCCTATGACTAGGATAATTTAGATCTTGACATAATTGCACATGATAGGAATCTCAATAGTATGATCACATCACAATTTCCTTCATGCTATGTCATATATCATGGACTTCATTAATTTGCTTATAGATCAATATCCATTCATAAATAATGAGCAATGAAGTTAATGAAATATGCCTTTCTTTATTTATTCATAAAGTATGTACACAACTTTGTACAAAATGCGCTAAAGGCGATTGCCTTCAGGGCACTACTCTAACAATCTCCCACTTGACCTAAAGCCAATCGCCTTGATATCTAATACCATAGGCGAGTACATGAGAATCAAAACTCTTTTGTGATAATGACTTTGTCAACGGATCAGCAATATTATGCTCGGTGGGAATTCTCTCGATCTGGATATCACCTCGTCGAATGATCTCCCTGATCAGATGATATCTGCGGAGTACGTGTTTGGATCGTTGATGAGACCTTGGTTCTTTCGCCTGCGCAATAGCCCCATTGTTGTCACAATACAATCAGATGGGCCCATCATCGCTAGGAACCACACCAAGTTCAAGAATAAACTTCTTGATCCAAACTGCTTCCTTTGTTGCTTCTGAAGTGGCAATGTACTCTGCCTCGGTCGTTGAATCGGCAGTCGTCTCTTGTTTGGAACTCTTCCAACTAACTGCCCGCCATTCAGTGTGACTACATAACCTGATTGAGATTTGGAATCATCCTTATCAGATTGAAAACTGGCATCTGTATACCCGCTCACTTTGAGATCTCCATCTCCATATATCAAGAAAACATCCTTAGTCATTCGCAAGTACTTGAGGATATTCTTGACACCACCCATGACCCTCACCAGATCCGATTGGTATCTCGCCGTAACACTTAGAGCATATGATACATCGGGTCTCGTATATAGCATAGCGTACATGATAGATCCTACCGCAGATGCATACGGGATCATACTCATACGCATCCTCTCATCTTGTGTCTTAGGACACATAGATTTCGAGAGTGTTATCCCATGAGTCATGGGAAGGTACCCTCTCTTGGATTGCTCCATGCTAAACCTTTTTAGCCTCTTGTCTATGTACGTTGATTGTGAAAGACCAAGCAACCTTTTTGATCTATCTCTATAGATCTTTATCCCAAGGATATAAGTTGCTTCACCAAGGTCTTTCATGGCAAATTGTTTGGACAACCAAATCTTGACTGATTGTAGCATAGAGACATCGTTTCCTAGCAATAATATGTCATCTACATATAGCACAAGGAATACGATTGCAGTCCCATTAACCTTCTTATACACACAGTGTTCATCCGGATTTTGTGAGAAACCAAACTCTTTGATTACCTCATCAAAACGGATATTCCAACTCCTGGATGCTTGTTTCAATCCATAGATGGATTTCTGAAGCTTGCATACCTTTTCGCCATCATAGGAGGTGAAGCCCTCAAGTTGTGTCATATACACATCCTCAGCTAGATTTCCATTTAGGAAAGCTGTCTTCACATCCATTTTCCACATCTCATAATCATAATGAATGGCAATGGCTAGGAGTATCCTAATGGATTTAAGCATTGCTACTGGGCTGAAGGTCTCGTCGTAGTCAACTCCTTGTCTTTGACGAAAGCCTTTAGCCATAAGTCTTGCTTTATAGGTAATTACATTACCATCCATGTCGGTTTTCTTTTTGAAAACCCATTTTCACCCTATGGGTTTGATTCTTTCGGGTGCCTCAACCAAAGTCCATACTTGGTTTTCATACATGGAATCCATTTCAGCCTTCATGGAATAAAGCCATTTCTCAGACTCTGAACTCTTCAGAACCTCTTCATAGGTGGTAGGCTCATCATCTTCTATGAGCAATACGTCATTCTGTTCATTCACTAGAAATCCATATCTCTCGGGAACAGAGCGTATCCTACGTAACCTACGAACTTCGTGTGTTGTAGAAGGTTGAACTGCTACTTCATCTGTTTGAGTCATAGTTTCAGGTTCAGGCAGTTGATCTACGTCTGTTCGAGCATCTTGAACTTCTTCAAGCTCAATTTTGCTCCCACTGTCTTCTTGTAAAAGAAACTCTTTCTCTAAAAAGACCGTTTGTTCCTCGGCATGGTAGAATTGATATCCCATTGTTTCTTTAGGATATCCTACGAACAAACACTTGTCGATTTCGCATCAAGTTTATCTCGACCGTGTCCGCTTCACATAAGCGTGACAACCCCAAACTTTCAAATGAGTAAGATAGGGTCTTTTGTTAGTCCACATCTCATATGGAGTAACATCAATTGTCTTTGATGGAACTCGCTTAACAAGTAAACAAATTGTCTCAAGTGCATACCCTAAAAGGATTTTGGCAACTTTGCAAAGCCCATCATTGATCGTACCATGTCCAACAAGGTTCGATTTCTCCTTCTGCCACACCATTATCTTTGTGGTGTGTAAGGAGGAGTCCATTGAGATAAAATCCCATTATCTCGAGATAATCCAAAACTCTTGGTCTAAGTATTTCCCACCACGATCGGATCGTAATGACTTGATACTTTTCCCAAGTTGGTTTTCTACTTCATTTCGAATTGTTTGAACTTTTCAAATGCTTGATTTGTATCTCATCGAATCTACCCATATCGAGAATAATAATCGATAAAGGTAATGAAGGAAAGACAACCACTTCGCATGGATGGACATCGGACCACATACATCCGAATGTATTAGGTCTAATACTCCGATCGCTCGTTCATCCTTTCCTTAAAGGGTAATTTAGTCATCTTGCCTAATAAACAAGATTCACATGTGTCATATGATTCATAATCAAATGACCCTAAACTTCCACTCTTATGGAGCTTAGCTATGCGTCTCTCATTTATATGGCCAAGGCGACAATGCCATAAGTAAGTTAATTTTAAATTATCTCGTTTATGTCTTTTCGTGTCATTGACATTCATAATTGGATGTGACATATCTAATATGTAAATTCCATTGCATAATGTACCAGTACCATAAAGCATTCCATTCAAACTAATAGAACAACCATTGTTACTAAAAGTCACATGGAAACTAGCTCTATTTAAACAAGAAACAGATAATATGTTCTTTGTTAATACAGGTACAAAATAACATTCATCCAATTTAATTACAAGCCCAGTGGGGAGTGACAAGAAGTAAGTGCCTACGGCTAATGCAGCAACTCTTGCTCCATTTTTCACACGCAGGTCTAGTTCTCCCTTCATAAGTTGTCTACTGTCCCTGAGGCCCTGTATATCATTGCATATGTGTGAGCCACAACTGGTATCTAATACCCATATGTTATGGTCAGAAACAGTATTAACCTCAATGACAAACATACCTGAAGAAGTTGAGGCATCGATGCCTTCTTCGCTTCAATTCTTCCAGATAGACTTTACGCTTAAGCTTCCAAGGCGGTCTTGTCACAATGGAAGCAAGTTCCTTTTGGTGCAGTCTCTTTGGTTTTCTTCTTGGCTGTACTTCCTTTTGGTTTCTTAGACCTTTTCTTCTTTAGATTCTTTTTCTTTGAACCAGAAGAAGAGTCCACCATAAGCACTTGCTTGCTATCCTTCTTGATAGCTTGCTCTGCTGTCTTGAGCAGATTGATCAACTCAGGGATTGTCGTGGATATTTGGTTCATCCGATAGTTTAACACAAACTGTGAATAACTATCAAACAATCCAACCAGAATTAAGTCAACACTTAATTCATAATCCATAACAAAACCTAAGACGGCCAACCTCTCGATATACCCATTCATCTTCAGTGCATACTGCACTGCAGATGAACCTGGAGTCATCTTAGTAGTGAAGAGTAGCCTCGAGGTCTCGAACCTTTCAGACCGAGCTTACTCATCAAACACTATGGTATTAGCATCCATAGACTCATGCTGCTTCTGCAGCTTTGGTGACATCGAGGCAAGCATAATGCAGGTAGCCATGTCATGTCTTTAAGATGCTTACGATATGCTTTCTGATCCTCATCAGAAGCATCAGCAATAGGTGGATCAGGAAGTGGAACATCTAGGACATATCCTAGTTCTTCAGACCTGAGAACAATTCTCAGATTTCTCAGCCAATCTAGAAAGTTGGGTCCAGTTAATTTGTTCGAGTCCATAAGCGAGCGCAAGTTCACACTGAAAGTCATCTTCAATAACCTATAGGGAAAAGAGATAAAGAATGTTAGAATAGAATTACATGCATGATCATAAGGACTTGTATGACATGCATATGGCTCCCACTAGTTTCAAAGAATCTATAATCCTCAATACGAATTCAAGAAACATTGTGACAAAATGTCCTAGTGGGTCGATATCCGACATTACTAAAATGACCTTGGGTTTACCCAACAAGCCACCTTAGGTCAATCGGTAGGTATCGGTCATACCAATTGCATCATAGATATCCGACATTACTAAAATGACCTTGGGTTTACCCAATAAGCCACCTTAGATCTATCGGCAGGTATCGGTCATACCATTTGCTTCATAGATGCAACTATCGACTAGTGCTATCAACTCGTGATGTATGCACACACATTGGGTTATCAACTCTTGATGCGCTGCATCGATGCACACTTTGCCCAATTTTGCCTCTCGTCCACGTTGACCTTGAGTTTACTCAACAAATCAACGCTTACAGTGAAAACCGACCCATTAATCGAAAATCTTATTTTCATAGTTCAACATATCCGTATAGAGTGAGCTTGGGTTTACCCAACAACCCAACTCTATAAGAACTCGGTTCTCCCATATTAATGGAAGGCATTAGTTTTCATATGATGTGTGAGGTTTTCGTGTCTCATCTTCTTCTCCTCCAAGCCGTAGGATTATAGTCACCATGACTATATGGAATGATTTAGGGCATTTCATCAATCACATTGAATCTATACCTAAAATCATCCATCATCCCACCTTTGCATGCTGTAAGTCGACTTGTGTATGTGTAAGTCGACTTATGCTAGTGTGTAAGTCGACTTATGCAGCTATGCACGAACAAGTCGACTTGTACCATTGTGCAAGTCGACTTATACATCTACAGTGTACGGACAAGTCGACTTGTATCTTTATTAGTCAACTTATCCATGTGGAATTGCTATCTAATCGGCTAATTTCTCAACCCGTGCAGTTCCAATTCACAATACCAAGTGTAATATCCTTTGTTATGATGTACCAATGAAACAGTTTCATTGTTCCATGCTTACCATATATAGTCAAACTATACATGAAAAACTTGAAATTGATGAATACACTCTTATTCATTCAGATCTCCAAATAATTTAAGAATATCAAACTATCACCCTAAGTATCTCTAGGTAGTCTAAACTTTATGAAGATTACTTTGGCACTGGTCACAAAATTTGTGACGGTCAAAATAATCAAGACAACCAAATACACTAACGAGACGCTAATGTGACACATTTGACATCCGAAAAATATTTGGAAACCCAATTTCAAGAAATTCAATTTGGAAAACATAAAAAATCAATATAAAACATTTTTAATCACATTAAAAATGATTCAAGGCATTGGAATTGAGAAATACACAATTTATCATTCCAAACAAAACAGCTCCAGCAACTTTCTCAAAACTTCCAAGCTCTGTGTTTTGCTTGAAAAACTCATTGAAACAATTTCAATAAATTATGAGAAAATTAAAGAGGTTACAAAATGTACACAAAATGTTCCATGAATTTTTTCAGGATTTATTTCCAACAAAAACTCATCCAACCTCAGCAACAAAGCCAATGTAGAATCTGTGTTCCTCAACACAGTTATTCCAAGCAGCACACAATAAATTCTCAAATAAATAGTAAATCACCTTGAAAACATTTTTCCATTCTCATAGACATTCATAAACATCTTAGAGACATGTTGGTGAATGCAAATCCGAAAAAAAAGATTTCTACAATTTATTCTCGAATTTATAAGCATGCCTATTCATTGAATGTGCACAAAGACAGCAACCAGAACATTGGGGAATAAATTAGCAAAACCATATCAAAACACATTGATAAATTTCGAGCTTCCACAGACATATGCAACAACATCTTGTGAACATATCTGGGCAAGAAAATTTCGAAAACAATATTTCTACACTGAATTCGAAATTCACACAATCAACATGCATCATCGTCACAAGCAATAGGCAACTCCGACCTAGTCATGGTTTCTTCGATATACATGATACAAGTGGCTCTGATACCACTGTAGGAAAATCTCAGTATGAGCATCACATGCCCACGGTGCGGAAAACCAAAAAATTTTATTCCGGGACCTTCCCGAAAGCCAGGATCCATGTGTCTATACAACAAACTCAAACCATAACGGCCAAAGAAGACCGTCTCTAACGGTATCCACGCAGAGATCGGAGAACCTAACCGGGGCAAACCCTTTGACCCGAGAATAGCTAGAACAAAGTAAAGAGTGCTAGCTCTTACCTTTGTCCTTGAAGAGCTTGAAACGATGGAAAAGAACTTGTTTGGAGGAGGAGATGAAGACCGTTGGTGAAGAGAGGAAAAGCCTTTTAGTTTCCAAACCTTGCTTCTTTTCACCCAAAACCAACTATCATCCCATCTTCCTATTTACATATGCCATATGTCGTTAACCTTTAAAGACACATTAAATGCAAAGTAGGTGAGTCATGCATCCACGTTAGCTACTTATATATATATATTTATTAATTAATTATATATATATATATAAATAAATGCTGAAGTGGTCCATCACACTGGGGTCGGTCCTACCGGCCTACCAGGTCCCGGTATGGGAAAAACCCCCAAAAACCTTTCTCAGCAATATCGATGTCGCGATCTCATCGGGATCCATTTAGTCCGATTGCTCTCCATATATTGGAACTCTATCCAAAACTATTTTACGAATTCTCCGAGACACTCTTATGCGTGTGACCCATTAGGTTCCCGGTTATGTTGGCCACTTAGATTAACACTTAATCCAAGCAAGTCATGAGCGGTATCTAGCAACACATCATGACCCCCAATTGACCGGAAAGTAATTGGTTTGACGAATGAACATGTATTCATCATGAACCATATCACGAACCTTTCTATAGACAATTACCGTGCAATTCGTCCTTTCATCATGCTATACCCCACTTGGTTATGAGTATGGGCAAAGTGTCAACTCTTTACTAGACTGACTATGTCAAATCTAGTCCAAGTGATTTCAGTTCTCGTCCTGGGACTCATTACTTTATATGTCAATGAAGACATTCTTCATGACATATATGCTCCGACGAGACTTCAAGTAATGACCGACAAGAGGTCATGGGTATCATCTTCGCTATCACGTAGTGGTAAATCCTCTATTGGCTACTCGGTTATCTTGAATACCTCAAGCTGTACCCAATCACCACCCTATGAGCGACCTCAGAAGGCAACAAGGAATGGAGTCAAAGCACGAATCAAGATCCAAGATATCCTTAAGCACTTCAAGTCAAGGATACTTGCACCATTGCTATGATGAGATTATCACGACATTAGAATAGAACATCCATGTGATGATCTCATAGCAGTCATCCAATGTACTTACTACCTCTAGTAAGCATCCACATCTCAACCCTAAATATCTCATATTTACACTTCCGAGCTCCATCGCTGATCAAATCAAGGAGCTTGAGATGTCTTAGTCTCTCGGATTACCGATGTCCAGTCTCGGAATCCTATGACTAGGGATAATTTAGATATCTTGACATAATTGCACATGATAGGAATCTCAGTAGTATGATCACATCACAATTTCCTTCATGCTATATCATATATCATGGACTTCATTAATTTGCTTATAGATCAATATCCATTCATAAATAATGAACAGCAAGTTAATGAAATATGCCTTTCTTTATTTATTCATAAAGTATGTACACAACTTTGTACAAAATGCGCTAAAGGCGATTGCCTTCAGGGCACTACTCTAACAATCCGCACAACAAAGGGTAAAATTACCGTTTTGCCCTTATATTGATTTTTCCTTCTAGATCTCTCATTTTACTTTATATGGTGATTAACACATAAGATCTCATCTCAGTGTTAAGACTTGATGGGTAGCTAGTCCATCAAACTAATGGTGCCAGTTTAATCACCAAATCTCCTTAAAACATCTAGAAGAGATGATAACACTATAAACTCTTTATTTGAGTGAATGTTCCCTGATACATGCTTCAATTAATAATTCCAACATGCAGACACTGGATTAATACTCTGTAAAAATCCATTCCGATCATATCAAGAATTATAATGAAACATATATGAGTTCACCACTCATCAAGATTATGGTTTATAATAAGCGAATGCTTAAGTTGTATGTTTTAAGATTAAAGTAACGACCCACTTTATTCTTGAAAACATACTTGATTCCAGATTCATTTAATAGTGCCATTATCAATAGTCAACTACTATCATGATATGAAACTCATCATTCCCTTGAAGTAAACTCCTTTACTTATATGGAGATAAATCGTAACACTACAGTCTAAACCATAATCAAGCGACCAACTTGATTATTCAACTGTGAATCAACTAATTCAGATTCTAATAATATACATGTTTCCCATATATCTCTATGTATATATATATTACTTAGAAAAGAATCCTGGTACCTTATGAGTAGATATATAATGCTCATACAGATAAAACCAAACTCTTTTGTTTCATTAATAATAAATATTTTCATTACAAAACTATAACTGAAGAAGATAAAGTTAAATGTAAATACACTTGCTTTCTAGGGCACTATATTTACATAACTCCAACAGTAAAGACCAACAAGTCCTCAGTTATGGAGAAAGTGAATGAGAATAAGAGTACTAAATGTAGGTTGACAATAAGTGTTGGACCCCGCTTGCTTCCGGAATCCAACTCTTGCAAAATCATGAAACTTAACCTTGCTTTGATACCACTCATGTTGGACCTCACTTGTGGAGTCCAACTTCGGATGTCTTAAACCTTGACCATCATCGGTTCATCTTCATTCTCATAAAATCCCAAAAATTTACTCACAAATTGTTCCATGGTGTGCCCATACAAATCAGTCACTATACTTGAACTCAAATTTCCTTGCTTGTGAGCAGAATTTGAAAATCTTCAAACAGGAATTTCAATTTGGCTTCTTCAAATAAATTATATCTCTACGCCTCTATTTTGTTTTGAAGCAAGAATCACCTCAATCGGAGCTCTATAGCTCAAGATATGCTTAAAATTTCAAAGTGTGCTTATACCTCAATCATGCTCTCTAAACTGGCCTCTCACTTTCTTACAATCAAACTTTTTCATCTCGAAACCAAAAGCTACCAAATTTCATGGAGAGATAAATTCATGTCTTATAAATCTATCGCCTTAAGAATCACTTCATTCAGAGGTCGGATGAGCAAGTTATGCCCAAAAGAGTAAACTATGTTTACACCCGAAATCAATTTAAACCTCTCTTGGCGCGATTATCATAACTTTCACCAAAAACGTTGGATTAGTTTCATTATTAGACCATTGGAAAGAAGACTTCGAGATCCAAAACTTTCATGAAGACCACAAAGTCAGATTATGTAGGAAAATCCCGGGGTGGGCATCACATGCCCAGGGTGCGGAATTAAAATTTTTAAGTCCCGGGACATTCCCGAAAGCCAGGATCCATGTGTATGTATACACAATCAAACCATAACGACCAAAGGAGACCGTCTCTAACGGTATCCACGCAGAGGTCGAGAAACCTAACCGGACAAACTCTTTTGACCCGGGAATAGCTAGAACAAGATAAGGAGTGTGCTAGCACTAACCTTGTTCTTGGAGAGCTAGAATTAATGGAGGAGATGACAAAACCCACTTGGAGGAGATGAAGGACTCGTTGGAGAAGATGGAGAACTTAGGTTTTTCACCAAAAACCCTTGCTTCCTCTTGTTTCCACGATGATGCTTCTCAAGCTTCAGGTTTAAAACTCATTTTAAGCCTTTTATATCATCATCTCGAGCCTCATCACCTTCCTCTTTATTGGTTTTGTCTTTTATGCATTAAATGCTTAGGTGACTAAGCATATAAGGAAGCTTCCAAGCCTCTCCTCCTCTCCTCCACGTAAACACATATAAATATATATATTAATTAATTATTTAATCAATTAATTAATATATATAATTGCTGAAGTGGTCGATCAAGCTGAATTGATCCTACTGGCTGCCAGAACCCCGCCGGCGAAAAATCGCCGGAGACCCTTTTCAGCAATGTCGATGTCGCGATCTCATCGGGACATATCCCAATCTCATCGGGATCCATTTAATCCTATTGCTCTCCAGATATCGGATCTCTGTCCGAAACTATTTTACAGATTCTCCGAGTCACTCTTATGCGTGTGACCCATTAGGTTCCCGGTTATGTTGGCCACTTAGATTAACACTTAATCTGAGCAAGTCATGAGCGGTATCTAGCAACACATCATGACCCCCAATTGACCGGAAAGTAATTGGTTTGACTAATGAAACCATATCACGAACCCTTCCATAGACAATTACCGTGCAATTCGTCCTTTCACCATGCTATACCCCACTTGGTTTGAGTATGGGCAATGTGTCAACTCTTACTAGACTGATTAAATCAAATCTAGTCCAAGTGTAATAAGATCTCGTCCTAGGACTCATTACTTTATATGTCCATGAAGACCATCTTCATGACATATGTATGCTCCGGCGCCAGAGACTTCAAAGTAATGATCCTGATAAGAGGCCATGGGTATCTCTTCTGCTATCACAGAAGTGGTGAATCCTCTATTGGCTACTCAATTACCTTCGAATACCTCAAGCTGTACCCAATCACCACCCTATGAGCGACCTCTGAAAGGCAGCAAGGAATGGAGTCAAAGTACAGAATCAGTATCCAAGATATCCTTGAGTACCTCAAGTCTAAGGATACTTGCACCATTGCTATGATGAGATTATCACTGACATTTGAATAGTACATCCATGTGATGATCTCATGGCAGGTCATCCAATGTACTTACTACCACTAGTAAGCATCCACATGTCAAATCTAAATATCTCAATATTTACGGTTATGCGAGATCCTTGCGCTGATCCAATCGAGGAATTTGACATGTGCTAGTCTATCCGGATTAACGATGTCCAGTCTCATTAATCCTATGACTAGGGATAATTTGAATCTTGACATAATTGCACATGATAGGAATCTCAGTAGTATGATCACATCATAATTTCCTTCATGCTATGTCATGTATCGAGGACTTCATTAATTTGATTAAAGATCACTATCAATTCATAATAAAATGAATATCAAATAAATGAAAATGCCTTTGCTTTATTTATTCATAACGTACATACATGACTATGAACAAAATGCGCTAAAGGGATTGCCTTTAGGGCACTACTCTAACAACCTCCCACTTGACCTAAAGCCAATCGCCTTGGTATCTAATACCATAAGCGAGTACATGAGAATCAAAATTCTTACGTGACAATGGCTTTGTCAGCGGATCGACAATATTACGCTCTGTGAAATTCTCTCTATCGGGACATCACCTCGAGCAATGATCTCCCGAATCAAATGGTATCGGCGGATTCGTGTTTGGATCGGTGATGAGACCTTGGTTCTTTCGCTGCTAAGAATAGCTCCATTGTTGTCACAATACAACCGAATGGGTCCATCACAGCTAGGAACCACACCAAGTTCAGTAATGAACTTCTTGATCCAAACGGCTTCCTTTGCTGCATCCGATGCTGCAATGTACTCTGCCTCGGTCGTTGAATCAGCAGTCGTCTCTTGCTTGGAACTCTTCCAACTGATCGCTCCGCCATTTAGTGTGAAAACGTAACCTGATTGGGACCTGGAGTCGTCCTTATCAGATTGAAAACTGGCATCTGTATGCCCGCTCACTTGGAATTTCCATCTCCATATATCAAGAAAACATCCTTAGTTCTTCGCAGTACTTAAGGATATTCTTGACACCACCCATGACCCTCACGGGATCCGATTGGTATCTGCTCGTAACACTTAGAGCATATGATACATCGGGTCTCGTATATAACATTAACGTACATAATAGATCCTACTGCAGACGCATACGGGATCATATTCATACGCATCCTCTCGTCCTGTGTCCGAGGACACATAGACTTCGAGAGTGTTATCCCATGAGTAATGGGAAGAAACCCTCTCTTGGATTGCTCCATGCTAAACCTCTTTAGCACCTTGTCTATGTACGTTGACTGTGAAAGACCAAGCAACCTCTTAGATCTATCTCTATAAATCTTTATCCCAAGGATATAAGTTGCTTCTCCAAGGTCTTTCATGGCAAAGTGTTTGGACAACCAAACTTTTACTGATTGCAACATTGAGACATCGTTTCCTAGCAACAATATGTCATCTACATATAACACAAGGAATACGATTGCAGTTCCATTAACCTTCTTGTACACACAGTGTTCATCCGGATTTTGTGAGAAACCAAACTCTTTGATCGTCTCATCAAAACGGATATTCCAACTCCTGGATGCTTGCTTCAATCCATAAATGGATTTACGAAGCTTGCATACCTTTTCGCCATCGTGAAATGAAGCCCTCGAGTTGTGTCATGTACACATCCTCAGCCAGATTTCCATTCAGGAAAGCTGTCTTCACATCCATTTGCCATATCTCATAATCATAATGGCGGCAATGGCTAGGAGTATCTAATGGATTTAAGCATTGCCATCGGATTTGAAGGTCTCGTCATAGTCAACTCCTTGTCTTTGGCGAAAGCCTTTGGCCCTGAAGCCTTGCTTTATAGGTAATCACATTACCATCCATGTCGATTTCTTCTTGAAAACCCATTTGCACCTATAGGTTTTATCCTTCAGTGCATCAACCAAAGTCCATACTTGGTTTTCATACATGGAATCCATTTGATTTCATGGCACGAAGCCATTTTGATTCGAACTCTTGAGAACCTCTTCATAGGTGGTAGGCTCATCATCCTCTATAAGCAATCGTCATTCTGTTCACTCACGAAATCCATATCTCTAGGGAGCAGGCGTATCCTACTTGACCTCACAATTTCGTGTGAAGTAGAAGGTTGAATGCTACCTCATCTCAGATGAGTCACGGTTTGAGTTCGACGAGTTGATCTGCGTCTGTCCGAGCATCTTGAACTTCTTCAAGCTCAATTCTGCTCCCACTGTCTTCTTGTAAAAGAAACTCTTTCTCTAAAAAGACAGCATGCATCGAAACAAACACCTTTTGTTCCTCAGCATTGTAGAATTGATATCCTCTTGTTTCTTTAGGATATCCAATGAACAGACACTTGTCAGATTTTGCTTCAAGCTTATCTGACTTTGTCCGCTTCACATAAGCAGGACAACCCCATACTTTCAAATAAGAAAGATAAGGTTTCTTGTTAGTCCACATCTCATATGGAGTAACATTAAGCATCTTTGATGGAACTCTGTTTAACAAGTAAGCAGTGTCTCAAGTGCATATCCCCAAAGGATTTTGGTAGCGTGTAAAGCCATCATAGATCGAACCATGTCCAAGAGGTTCGATTTCTCCTTTCTGCCACACCATTGTGCTGTGGTGTGTAAGGAGGAGTCCACTGAGATAAGATCCCATTATCTCGGAGATAATCCAAAAACTCTTGGTCTAAGTATTCACCACCACGATCGGATCGTAATGTTTTGATACTTTTACCAAGTTGTTTTTCTACTTCATTTCTGAATTGTTTGAACTTTTCAAACGCTTCAGATTTGTATCTCATCAGATACAGATACCCATATCGAGAATAATCATCGATGAAGGTAATGAAGTAACAACAACCATTTCTGGCATGGATGGACATCGGACCACATACATCTGAATGTATTAGGTCTAATAATCCAGTCGCTCGTTCACCCTTTCCCTTAAAAGGTAACTTAGTCATCTTGCCTAATAAACAAGATTCACATGTGTCATATGATTCATAATCAAATGACCCTAAACTTCCACTCTTGTGGAGCTTAGCGATGCGTCTCTCATTTATATGGCCAAGGCGACAATGCCATAAATAAGTTGATTTTAAATTATCTCTTTTATGTCTTTTAGCGTCATTGACATTCATAACCGGATGTGACATATCTAATATGTATATTCCATTGCATAATGTACCAGTACCATAAAGCATTCCATTTGAGCTAATAGAACAACCATTGTTACCAAAAGACAAATGGAAACCAGCTCTATTTAAACAAGAAACAGACAATATGTTCTTTGTTAACACGGGTACAAAATAACAATCATCCAAGTTAAGTATAAGCCCACCGGGAGTGTCAAAACATAAGTTCCTACGGCTAATGCAAAGACTCTTGCTCCATTGCCAACACGCAGGTCCATTTCTCCCTTTATGAGCTGCCTACTGTCCCTGAGGCCCTGCATATCATTGCATATGTGTGAGCCACAACCGGTATCTAATACCCATATGTTATGATCAGAAACAGTATTAACCTCAATGACAAACATACACAGAAGAAGTCGAGGCATCGATGCCTTCTTACGCTTCATTGTTCGAGATAGACTTTGCGATTCGCCTCCGATGACCAGGTCTTACCGCATGGAAGCGGTACCTTTTGGTGCAGTATCTTTGGTCTTCTTCTTGCCTTTCGCTGCACTTCCTTTCGACTTCGAGCCTTTTTTCTTCTTCTTTTCCTTTTCTTGGAAGCGAGGAAGAAGAATCCACCAATAGCAACGCCTTGCTATCTTGCTTGACGACTTGTTACTGCATGCTTGAGCATGTTGATCACTCGGGAATTGTGGAGGATATTTGGTTCATCCGATAGTTCAACACAAACTGTGAATAACTATCGATAAGCCAACAAGAATCAAGTCTATACTTAACTCAATCCATCACAAAACCTAAGGCCGCCAACCTCTCAATATAGCCATTCATCTTGAATGCATATTGCACTACAGATGAACCAGAGTCATCTTCGTTGTAAAGAGCAATCTTGAGGTCTCGAACCGTTCGGACCGAGCTTGCTCATCAAACAACTCTAGATGATACACTATCGTGTGAGCATCCATAGACTCGTCTTTATACAGCTCGGTGACATCGATGCAAGCATAATGCATGTAGCTATGTCCTTGTCTTTGAGATGCTTACGATATGCCTTCGATCATCATCGAAGCTCCTTCGAGTAGTGGATCGAGGCGGAAAATCAAGGATGTATCCAAGATCTTGGATCGAGAACAATTCTCGATTTCGCACGATCGAAAATTCGGTCCATTAATTTGTTTGTATCCATTAGTGGCGTAGATTCACACTAGTCGACATCTTGAATCAACCTAAACATAGAGAGAAAAGGAAGTTAGAATAGAATTAAATGTATGATCATAAGGACTTAAATGACATACATATGGCTCCCACTAGTTTCAATAGAATCCATAACCCTCATCATGAATCCAAGAAACAAAATGTCACAATGTCTAGTGGGTCGATATCAGACATTGCTAAGAATGACCTTGAGGTTAGCTCAACAAATCACCTTAGGTCAATCGGTAGGTATCGGTCATACCAATTGCATCTCGAATGCAACTATCGCTCAGTGCTATCAACAGTTGATGTATGCACATACATTGGGTTATCAACACTTGATGCGTATACATCTGATGTACACTACCCAATTTCGCCTCTGTCCACGTTGACCTTGAGGTTAGCTCAACAAATCAACGCTTCTAGGAAAACCGACCCATTAATCCGAAAATCATATTTTCATGGTTCGAACATATCCGTATAGAGTGAGCTTGAGGTTAGCTCAACAACCCAACCCTATAAGAACTCTGGTTCTTACCATATTAATGGAAGGCGTTAGTTTTCATATTTAAATTGAGGGATTTTAGGTCTCATCAAATTAATCTCATCCAAGGATCATAGTCATCTTGACTATATGGACTGATTTAGGGCATTGTATCAATCATATTGAACTTATACCTAAAATCATCCATCATCCCTCCAAAGAATGTGTTTATAGTCATTGGAGCAAGTTACGGTCGATCAGTACATGTGCTTGATCATTTGGAACCTTTGTTCTAATCGACTCACTCTTATCGTAGCGTTCGATCATTGGAACATGTTCTAGTCATTGGAAGGGTTCTCAGACGTTCGATCGACCGGACATGTTCTAGTCGACTGGAACCCTTCTTCGATCATTGGAACAAATCTGGTCATTGGAATGCTCCTTCCGATCATTGGAGCAATTCCTAGTCATTGGAATGCTCTCTCGATCATTGGAGCAAGTCGATCATTGGAATGAGCTAAACTTGCTTTTAGTTGGCTAATTCTCAATTCGTGCAGTCCCAATTCACAAAACCAATATACCAAGTATATAAAACATTATATTGATGTGCTAATGAAACTTTTCATCAAATCATGCATGCCATATAGTCAAACTATATTTGAAAAACTTGAAACCGATTAATCAACTATTAATCATTTTGATTTCCACATAATTCAAGGACACCAAATAATCATGCTAAGGATCTCTAGGTAGGTTACACGTTATCAAAATTACTTGACACTTGTCACACAAATTGCGACGGCCAAAATAACTAAGATAACGGAATAAGCTAACGAGACTCTAAAGTGACCTATTCGACATCCTAAAATTATTGGAAACCCTAAATTCAAGAATCTCACCTTGGCATGCATACCACATCAACATAACACATTTTACTCACTATAAAAATGATTCAAGGCATTGGAAAAGAGAATAACACAACCAATCATTCCAAACAAAACAGCCCCAGCATGTTTCTCAAAACTGCCAAGCTATGCATTTTGCTCAAAATGATCATTGAAACATTTTCAATAAATGCTGAGAAAATTACAGAGGTTAAAACATGTTCCCAACATGCTCCATGAATTTTTATAGGATTTATTTCCAACAAAAACTCATTGAACCTCAGCAATCTAGCCAAACCAGAATCTGTGTTCTTCAGCACAGACATTCCCAGCAACATACAAGAAATTCGGAAATAAATAGTAAATCACCTTGAAAACATTTTTCCATCCACAGAGACATTCACAAACATCTTGGGGACGTGTCGGTGAAAACCAATCCGAAAACGATTTTCTAGAATTTATTCTCGAATTTACAAGCATAGCTGTTTCAGAAACGTTCAACAAGACAGCATCCGAAACTTAGGAATTAAATCAGCAAAACCTTATCAATCGGCATCGATAAAATTTTTCCTTTCATAGACACATTCAGCAACATCTTATGAGCAAGTCTATGGCAGAAAATTTCGAAAACCCCAATTCTATACAGATTCGAAATTGCACAAAAGTAGCATGCAACACAGCTCAATTCACTAAGGAATTCCGACCTAGTTATCATTTTGACTGTTTATACAACACAAGTGGCTCTGATACCACTGTAGGAAAATCCCGGGGTGGGCATCACATGCCCAGGGTGCGGAATTAAAATTTTTAAGTCCCGGGACATTCCCGAAAGCCAGGATCCATGTGTATGTATACACAATCAAACCATAACGACCAAAGGAGACCGTCTCTAATCAGTATCCACGCAGAGGTCGAAAACCTAACGGGACAAACTCTTTGACCGGGAATAGCTAGAACAAGATAAGGAGTGTGCTAGCACTAACCTTGTTCTTGGAGAGCTAGAATTAATGGAGGAGATGACAAAACCCACTTGGAGGAGATGAAGGACTCGTTGGAGAAGATGGAGAACTTAGGTTTTTCACCAAAAACCCTTGCTTCCTCTTGTTTCCACGATGATGCTTCTCAAGCTTCAGGTTTAAAACTCATTTTAAGCCTTTTATATCATCATCTACGAGCCTCATCACCTTCCTCTTTATTGGTTTTGTCTTTTATGCATTAAATGCTTAGGTGACTAAGCATATAAGGAAGCTTCAAGCCTCTCCTCCTCTCCTCCACGTAAACACATATAAATATATATATTAATTAATTATTTAATCAATTAATTAATATATATAATTGCTGAAGTGGTCCATCAAGCTGGGTCGGTCCTCTACCGGCCTGCGCAGGCCCATGCGTGAAAAATCGCCGGAGACCCTTTTCAAAGAATGTCGATGTCGCGATCTCATCGGGGCATATCCCAATCTCATCGGGATCCATTTAATCCTATTGCTCTCGGATATCGGATCTCGTCCAAAAACTATTTTACTGATTCTCCGAGTCACTCTTATCGTGTGACCCATTAGGTTCCCGGTTATGTTGGCCACTTAGATTAACACTTAATCTGAGCAAGTCATGAGCGGTATCTAGCAACACATCATGACCCCCAATTGACCGGAAAGTAATTGGTTTGACTAATGAAACCATATCACGAACCCTTCCATAGACAATTCTGTGCAATTCGTCCTTTCACCATGCTATACCCCACTTGGTTTGAGTATGGGCAATGTGTCAACTCTTACTAGATCGATTAAATCAAATCTAGTCCAAGTGTAATAAGATCTCGCCCTAGGACTCATTACTTTATATGTCCATGAAGACCATCTTCATGACATATGTATCTCGGCGCGGAGACTTCAAAGTAATGATCCCGATAAGAGGCCATGGGTATCTCTTCCGCTATCACGTAGTGGTGAATCCTCTATTGGCTACTCAATTACCTTGAATACCTCAAGTGTACCCAATCACCACCCTATGGCGACCTCTGAAAGGCGTGAGGAATGGAGTCAAAGTACGAATCGATTCAAGATATCCTTGAGTACCTCAAGTCTAAGGATACTTGCACCATTGCTATGATGAGATTATCACGACATTTGAATAGTACAACCATGTGATGATCTCATGGCAGGTCATCCAATGTACTTACTACCACTAGTAAGCATCCACATGTCAAATCTAAATATCTCAATATTTACGGTTATGCGAGATCCACCGCTTGATCCAATCAAGGAATTTGACATGTGCTAGTCTATCCGGATTAACGATGTCGGTCTCATTAATCCTATGACTAGGATAATTTAGAATCTTGACATAATTGCACATGATAGGAATCTCGGTAGTATGATCACATCATAATTTCCTTCATGCTATGTCATGTATCAGGGACTTCATTAATTTGATTAAAGATCACTATCAATTCATAATAAAATGAATATCAAATAAATGAAAAATGCCTTTGCTTTATTTATTCATAACGTCTGTACATGACTATGAACAAAATGCGCTAAAGGGGATTGCCTTTAGGGCACTACTCTAACAGATTATGCCTCTAAATTGGCCAAAAATTGCGATTTCATGAAGATGTCCCGTGAGTGTCCGTTTAACGGACATGCATGTCCATTTAACGGACACTGTCGGGCCAAAATGCACTTTCTCACCCGAGAAACTCCGTTAAACAGACATGGGCGATGCTAGGGGTCTTTGTTGACCCGTAAAAGTCCATTAAACGGACATGGGGTTTTCCAAAACCCCTCCAAACCCTCTCCAATACTTCCTACCTCCCATCTAACATCATATACACTTATAATCTTCACAAATTCACTTATTCCAATGCCAAAACACTTCATAACAACTCAAACAACATATTTATCTCATAAAACTCTCAATTCTTAACTCATTTGGTTCATCAAAACCACAATTCCCATCAATAACCATAGCTGTCATACACACAAAATCCTAAGTAGCATCCCAACTTGTAACAATCATATCTCTTCATTCCGATGTCCAATAATTACAAGCTTTATAACGTCGGAAAGATAAGAAGATCATCTACAACTTCAAAGAAGACCATTTTCACTAATTCTACCTAGATTTTTCCAAAATTTCCCTTGAATTCTGAACACAAATCTTACCCTTATGAAAAACTGGAACTTTGCCCCAAATTCACTTCCTTAGCTAATACACCATCATTCTTATCCATTCAAATACTAATCCTTCTTTTCCATAACATTTCAATTATAAGAAATGGCAACTCTTATTCAAAGTCCATCAATTCAGTTGGATTACTTCTTTAAGTGTACTTAATTTCAACTACCAATAGAAGTTCATCAAATCATCACTTCACTTTATTCAAAACATCTCATGATTATCATCATAACATTCCTATCTTTCTTGTCCATATTGCCTCACTTATATATATATATCAATTCATATGCAAAGTTCATTAACTCACATGGAATGCTTCTTCAAATGTACTTTATTCCCATTTAACCTCATCCTTAATTAATCCATATTTTAACTCCACCTTGATCCATACCCAATTTCACATTCAACAGTGACAATCATCCATGCACAATTTCACATTTCATTATCATCATACACAATTCCATAATTCAAATCCATACAAAATTCTATATTTCATTCACATCATATACAAGAGGTTACAAGCTCCAATGGCATTTCCAAACCATGTTACAATATTTCACAAAATCACAAATTACATCATTCAATTGCTCAAAAAGAAATTACAACTTTGTATTTACATAATCTAACTTCAAATACACAGCAAAACATGTCAATTCGGATTTATGCCTCTTTCACTCTGTTTCTTGCTCATCACCTGAATTGGGGAAAGAGAGTGGGGGTGAGCTTTAAAAGCCCATGGGTAACATGCTTATAACAAAATAACAAGCAAAATCTTTCAAAAGTTCTTAATCATGGAAAAATTCTTGTTGAAATCCATAAAACATTTGTTTCTCAAATTCTCATCATGTATTCAAATTCATAATCACAAAACATGAATGCATCAACTTATTCACAAATCATGAACACATAAGCACATAAATGGTTTAGGTAGATCCATAAACATGACGAACTACACAATTCCATATAATGGTCTTGTGTAGTCGTAAACTTGGGGAGTCCTTGAAGGAGCTCCGTACCACTAGCGGGCAGGCGGGATAAGCCTATTCTTGGGTCAACTTGCACGTGACGGTTCTTGGATGGACTACCAAAACCCACACAACATATATTTCAAAACTTGTTGCCCAAAATGGCACTTTTTGAAAAACTTGATTTTTCTTGACATTTTGCCATAATGGCATATTTCAAAAACACATTTATTCGTGATCATGCAATATCTCACATTTCATCAACCAAATTCACATATCAATCGCATAACAATTTTGCAAATTGTCCACAAGCAATAATGCAACAAATATGAAGCAATTTGAAATCATTTTCTTCTCTGGCTTTAAAAGGAAACATTTATAGCTCGTTAATTCTATTATAAACACGATACCCACCTTAAATCCTTGCTTATAAACTTGTTCAACATGCTTCCCCTCTTGCTCCTCTTGAATCCTCTCTTAATCTCCTTTAACAATAGCCACAAAATCCCCAAATCAAAAGACATCCAAATTGATCAACCCAAAGAAACATATCATGAAATTGGTCTTAGAAAACATAAACCCACACCATTTGACCGCGCGTCGTTTCGCTAGTCAAAATTAAAATAACTAGACTACTACTGTAGCAGTGGCAAGTCTAGGTCGATCTCACAGAGAGTGTGCGTAAAGTTTATGAAATGAAATTAACCGGTGTTTACACTTAATGAGGGGGTTTTGTATTTTTAAAGATGAAAATAAAATAAAACTAACTAATAAAAACAAATTAAAAAAACATGCAATAAAATGAAAAATGTGGGGAATTCGATAAGGACCCGGTTCTTTGGTTCAATCTCGGCCTACACCCTGACTAAAAATATTTTATTAATTTGTTGTTCTTTAACCTCTCCTAGAAATTATTAATCGTGAATTAAAAATTAACCCGAGTTTTTCCTTAGGTTTTGTTTAATCAAGATACGATCGTTGATTAAACCTAACCCCCTAACAACCTAGGATACGATCTCTAGATTTAATTAGGCAGTAGCATTACGAATTAGGAAAACCGATTAATCAAGGCAACAACCACATAAGCTCGGGTCATTTAACCTAGGTCATGTTATCCCTAATGATTACGAATCATTAGTCGCTACAAATGAATTTCAACATAACAATTACGGATTAAATTGAAATTCTAGCAATGGGTTCGCAATTAGTAATTCAATGAACGCATTAAAATTATCAAATCATAAAACCCAATAGGTTCATACACAAATAACCGAATAATAACGAAAATTCGATTATCCATACACAAAACCCAAATCGATTAAAACAGGACAACACAATCAATTTCTAATGAGAGAAAGAAACAACAAAATAATTAAAATAATACTTAACCCGAGTCGTCGGCGTCGATTTTACCTCCGAATCGGTATCAAAGCGTCTAGCTCTTCATGGATAATTTCCAAAAAAAAAAGCTTCAGCTCTCATAAAATCCCTAGCAAAAATCCTTTTAAATTGTTCTTCACTGGCGCAAGCTATTGAATGTTGTTCACTGTGCATCGATTTGACAAATAAACCTTGAGGTTTATTGTCCTTGACGAATCTGCACGCACCTTGATGTGTTCAGCCACCTCCACGTTGTCAAGATCTCCAAGCCAGCAGCAGCTCTAAGCCTTCAGCGCCTCCACGTTGACGCTGCTTCTTGTTTTATTCCTGCTCACTATCGCTTTTTACTGTCACTCAAAAGACAATTAAAACTTGTGTTTTTAAACCCTCCAAAACCTTTTGCTCTCTGCTCCTGGACGCAGCCTTCTCCAAAACGATGCGTTGGATCTCCTGCATGTTCTGCCTTGCTTCCTTGAGCGCTGCGTTTAATGCAGTTGTCCCTTGTGCCTTGCTATGAGACGCAGCGTTTTAGCTGCTTGATTGAAGCAGCGTGCTGCTTCAATACAGCGTTTTAACGCTGCTAAATTCTTTTCTTTTTTTTCTTTTTTTTTTCAGTTCCTTGCATTAAAATTTTTCTCCTTCTTTGTCTTCCAATTTTCATCTTTTAAATTTTCTTTGTCCACTCCATGAAGACAACTAAGTACTGACCTTCGGAAAATATCTCAAAAGGGGTGTTTTTGACTCACTTTAATTTCTTTACTCCCAAATTGTACCTGAAATCAAATAAGAATTAAAGTGAGTATCTTAAGCATTTTTGTATCATTAATCGCTAAGTGTAAATAATTAAAAATATTAATAATTAAGCACATATCAAATACCCCCACACTTAGCTTTTGACCGTCCTCCGACAAAATATCAAAATTAAGCTCGTGACCGAAAACATTTACTCAATTCCCATATTTTCCAAGACAATATAATCATAAACAAAGGTGAATAGCTTTCAAATTTCATAGCAAGTAATCAACATTCCAAGCTTTTACTCATGATCAGTCAACATTCAATATCTTCAAAAACTGAGCAATCTAATGGTAGACTCGAAAAATGTGTTTAATTAAAATATATCAATGGGTACACTCAATACCATTCATGAACATAACAATCCACAACTTTGCATATCTTTTAATTTCTCCACCACTAATGTTCACATGCAAAATCATGAATCAAAGGACTTTTAAAGGTTGTAATGTGGCAAGGGTAAGGTGAGATATATTTAGGTCAAGTAGCATGAAAGTCATCAAAGTTAGTGAAACAAAGTAACACTTAATCAAAAACTGGGTACCGTTAGTTATGACGAATGCAACATTTACATTTCACAACCCCATTCAACTCTCACACACAAACCACATGAAGTACAAATCAATCCGAATGAATCACTCATATAATTTATCTCAATGAAATCACAAGAGTGAACCTTTCAAGCAAATCTCTACCTCATATTCAACATTCTCAAATAACTCAATCATTACAACTCTAGGAAGATGCATAAATCATAAACAACTTTTAAACACATATGCAATTCTTCCTTGATAATTATTTTCAATAATTTCTTTTTCTTTTTCTTTTTCTTTTCCTTCTTTTTTTTTCTTTTTTTTCATTTTCTTTTCTTTTCTTTTCCTTGTAAAAATTAAAATAAACTACATCAACATGGGAATCTCAATGATAAGACATAAAATAACATCCCAAGATTATAACCAACCCTCACATATATACACCCCCACACTAAGGATTTTGTATATCCACAACCTCAACAATCACAAATGTTCCACTAGCTTTATGACTTAGGTAGGACATTCGGTTAAGTTTAAAAGCATAAAATGTGGTTTATACAAAAAGAAAGGTTAAAGCTCAAAGGGGTTTATCAAAGGATAAATCATGTCAATAGGGTAGGTCATTTGGTCAATGTAGCTTATGAAAAACAAAGAATGCCTAATCATATCCATGTTAATGCATGTGATAAAAATGTGGTCTCGAATAGAAATTCAACGCAAAATCAAGATGTACATGTCATGAAGGTCACACATTATCAAAAGGCAATGAGACTGATATAGATGTGTCAGTCAAATAAGGCTCAAATTCTCACTGGCTTTGTCTACCATTAGTCACTATTCTTCTAAAGATAATGTACATTGACCAATCACAAGAGCAAAAGTACATGTTAAAGTTGCTATGAAATTATCCAGTCAATCCACACTCTAATCATGATTATATAATATCCCAGAAGCAATATAAAAATGAGAAAATGTTTGTTTCATTTGTTTTATTCTTTCTCTCATTTTGATTGAGGACTTAAAAAACAAGTAAAACAAACAAATTCGAAAGCACACATGCAAATAAAAAGTAATGTGAAAATATAAAGGAAAAAAAAAAGAAAAAAAAATTGCTTCCCTTGGGTTGCCTGTTACCCCCAGAATTTTTTTTTTGATAAATCAAACATGATTAGATTAATGGGGTAAATTAATATAGTATTTAATAAAGTTAGTGTGAATTAGCATATGACATTAAATGAGTTAGGTGTTAAGAATTAATGTTAGTAAATGTATTAGTTGGCATGAATTAAATGAGTTAGGTAATAGATAAATGTGATTAAATGAGTTAGATAGCAAGTATTAAATGTGTTAGTTGATTTAAATGAATTGGAAGTAATTTAATGTGTTAATTGGGCTTTGGGTCCAAATGAAATGAAAAGAGAAGAGAAAATGAAATGAAATGGGCTTGAGTAGTATGAGGAGGAAATAAGAAGGGAGGAAGGAAGAATGAGTGAATGGGCTTTAGGCCTTGGGCTTAAGTGAGTAAGGAGTATAAAAAGAAGAAGAAATAAGTGAGTAGTAGGGAAAAGAGAGGGAGACTTACGAAAATTGAGAGGAGAGGAAGAAGTTTGGTGGTGGAGGAGAAAGGAGAAGAAAAGAAGAAAAACATGTATAGGGTTTGATTTTCCAAGAGATTCAAGAGGTTTTTGAAGAAAGTTCAAGAGGAAAAAGTGTGGAGGAAGGTTCAAGCTACATTTTGAACCAAGAAATCACTTGGTTATCTAAAGATTCAAGGTAAGCTTCTTGATTAAGGTTAAGCTTTTGTTGGTTTTATGGTTTAGAAAGCTTAAAAAGAAGATGGGTCTAGTGATTCTAAAGTTTATAGCATGATTTAAGTTCATTAGGTTTTCAATTTTAAAACCCTAAGTGATTATGGGTTTCGGTTATAATGAAGGGAAGAAGAAAAGGAGAAGAACAAGAAGAGGAACTTCCTTAGGCAAGTTTAAGCAAGGATACAAGGTGGGTTTCATATTTATCTTTATGTATATAAGCTATAAATATAAATTAATGCATGACATTAATGAGCTTTGATTACTTGGTAGTTGCATTAAATGTTTGTGATTGAATGTTGGATGTGGTTATTGTAAACCATTGATGATTGTATTAAATGCTTGATGTTGTTGTTGTTAGGAAATTATGAAGGTTGAGGATGGAATCATGATGTTTGTAAATGTATATTGTATGATGACGATTGAAATTGTTTTGGAGAAATTTGTTAAATGAATATGATGAAAAGCATGAATGATGTATGAAAAAAGAAGATGATTTTTAAAGAAACAATGAATTGGACAAGAACAGTCCAATTTTCTTGTATGATGCATGATTATTATGTTATGTGGGTAAGGTATAGTCCTAAGAACTCACGTGCGTCGACCATGAAAGCCTTCGCCTGCCGCCTGATTGTGGCATAGGATGATCCAACATTTTGGACTCCTAAAGATTTGCCCATATAAGCTCATTAAATGAGACTATATGGTTGCCAAGAATATGGACTTACCGAGCCATTTGATGTGTTTCATATGTGATTACATGAAAATGCAAGAATTATGAATGTTTGAATTATGAGAAATTATGTTTACGTATTGATGAAAATTGCATGATGCATGATTTATGACTTCATTGAAAGATTGTTAAATGTATGGATAATTAAATGGACATGCTTGATATATAAATATAAATGTGTTACCCACAGAGTGAAAGCTCACCCCCCTCAAATTTTCCAGGAAATGAGCAGGATCCCGAGGAGCAAGTTTAAAGGCATTTACTCCAAGATTTTCTTTTGGTTTTGTATTTGAAATGGTTTTTGTAAAACAATGCTTTAGTCACATTTTGAGAATGATATTTTATTTTGAAGCTTCATTGTAATTGGGCTTGAAATGCCCACTAAAGCATTGTATGATACATGATTAAATGACCATGATATGATGAAGATGAAATGAAATTGAGTTGTAACTCAAAACTGAAATTTCAAACCCTATGCTATTACGTTTGATTTAGTAGTGTTCCAATGATGCATGAGATGGCATGAGTAAAATATAGGTAGGTAACTGTTAGGAGTGTGGTTGCTGCCCTTGAATATAGAATTGTGGTGCAGGTTGTAATCTTAGATTGAAGAATTGGGTTAGGAATAAGATAGGGGAGGTGCTGTCAAATTTTCCCAAAAATTGTGCAGCAACTTCCATTTTGATTTTAGACTCTCTTAGTGTTTGAATAGAATTGAGAGATCTCCTTGAAGAGTGTAGCCTAAGTTTAGATCTTTAAAATGGTGTATCATTTGCTTCAATTAGAGCTAGGAATGAGGAGTTATGAGCTTTGAAAGATGCTAGTGTCAAGTGGTTAGAAGTGGGAAGTTGAGAGTTATGATGGTTATGTAGGAATTTAGGGTTGATGGACATATCAATCAAGAAATGGTTGAATGATAAAATAATTTTGATGTTTGGAGTTGTCATGAAGTATTTTAGTAGTGGAGTGAGTGAATCTTGCAAGGGTTTTGTGAAATAAACCCCACAAGACAAGGTGATAAAAAGTTCCAGTCGACTACAAATGTTTCCAGTAGACTATAAAGAGTTCCAGTCGACTATAAAGTGTTTCAGTCAACTATTCGGAGAGCGGAGATTATTTTTCGTAAGTTCCAGTCGACTACAAATGTTTCCAGTCGACTATAAAGTATTCCAGTCGACTATAAAGTGTTTCAGTCGACTATTCGGAAAGCGGAGATTGCTTTTCGTAAGTTCCAGTCGACTACAAATGTTTTCAGTCGACTATAAAGTATTCTAGTCGACTATAAAGTGTTCCAGTCGACTATAAAGTATTCCAGTCGACTATAAAGTGTTCCAGTCGACTAAAATCAGCAAAAATACCCATCTCAGTCGACCAGCATCTATCCCAGTCGACTAGCAGCTTAAGAGTTGGACTCCGGTCACGGGATCCAACAGTTGGGGTCCAGTCTACGGGTCGGATCCCGGCATTGCCTCCCAAGAAGCCCCTTTGTTTAGGGTCGCTGGCTCTACTCCTTTTCTTCTCACGTCAGAAAATTATGATCCTCGGGAATTACATGTGGCTCTTCCACGTGAGGTAGTTCCGGATAGGGCCTTAGTCGATCATCATCCTCCTTCAGTATCTTCCCTATCCTCGGCTTCTCAATTTTAACTGAGTCCATACACTCTGGAAATATTTCGAATGTCTCTTCACCTTTTTCTTCACCATTTAATTCCTTCAATCTGTAATGTGAAGGTAAAGAGTTAGTCTCAAAAATAATTATGAACTCAGTACTTACCTCCGAGCTAAAAGATATGTCCTTTATGGCTTTGAGCTCCTTCTCCACTTCTTCAACAAAAACAATTCGTTGAGGGTTGACCTCAAAATTCTCAAGCTCCTCATCACTTTGCAAATTTTCCCCATAGACTTCAATTGGATACACCTCGGGTTGGTACGGCTGTGCCTCTTCTCTTTGGGCTTCTAGGCGATTGAGGTTTGCTGCCATCTGACCCAGTAGGTTTTCCATCCTTTGTTGGTGTGCCTTTGTCTCCTGATGAAATTGCAAAGTGTTATTAACAAGTTTGTTAACCATTTCTTCTAAAGATGCACCTGAACCAGGTGGGCTAGCTTTTGTCTTTTATTGAAATTCTTGCATCTCCTGCTGCATATCCTGTTGAAATTGCATATTGTTAGCAACCATAATATTAACAAGTTTTTCTAAAGATGCAAGTGAATTATGTTGGCTCTCCGGATATTGGGCGCTAGAATATGTGTCTTTTGGAAATTGCCCTCCATCCTTCTGGAATTGTAAAGTATTCTCTTGCAATTGTAACATCAACTCTTCCAGAGATGGGCCGGAGTTGTGATAGGAAGCTTCTGGTCTATACGAGAACTGTTGTGCATCCTGCAAACTATCATGGAAGTAATTCTGATGATTATTCCATCTATAACAAAAGTTAGGTTGATCAGTCCAAACATTGTTATAGGAATGAGAATATGAATTATAAAAGAAATTACTTCCGTCCATATCGATTTTTTTTTTCAAACACAAAATAAGAAAATGAAAAGATCACCAAATAACAGAAAAGAAATTAATCACGAACAAATATATACAAAACACCAATTAAATCACAAACTAAAACTAAAACACCACACTCCCCGGCAACGGCGCCAAAATTTGACCGCGCGTCGTTTCGCTAGTCAAAATTAAAATAACTAGACTACTACTGTAGCAGTGGCAAGTCTGGGTCGATCCCACAAGAGTGTATGTAAAGTTTATGAAATGAAATTAATCGGTGTTTACACTTAATGTGGGGTTTTGTATTTTTAAAGATGAAAATAAAATAAAACTAACTAATAAAAACAAATTAAAGAAAACATGCAATAAAATGAAAAATGTGGGGAATTCGGTAAGGACCCGGTTCTTTGGTTCAATCTCGGCCTACACCCTGACTAAGGATATTTTATTAATTTGTTGTTCTTTAACCTCTCCTAGAAATTATTAATCGTGGATTAAAAATTAACCCGAGTTTTTCCTTAGATTTTGTTTAATCAAGATACGATCGTTGATTAAACCTAACCACCTAATAACCTAGGATACGATCTCTAAATTTAATTAGGCAGTAGCATTACGAATTAGGAAAACCGATTAATCAAGGCAACAATCACATAAGCTCGGGTCATTTAACCTAGTTCATGTTATCCCTAATGATTACGAATCATTAGTCGCTACAAATGAATTTCAACATAACAATTATTAAATTGAAATTCTAGCAATGGGTTCGCAATTAGTAATTCAATGAACGCATTAAAATTATCAAATCACAAAACCCAATAGGTTCATACACAAATAACCGAATAATAACGAAAATCCGATTATCCATACACAAAACCCAAATCGATTAAAACAGGACAACACAATCAATTTCTAATGAGAGAAAGAAACAACAAAATAATTAAAATAATACTTAACCTGAGTCGTCGGCGTCGATTTTACCTTCGAATCGGTATCAAAGCGTCTAGCTCTTCATGGATAATTTCCAAAAAAAAATGCTTCAGCTCTCATAAAATCCCTAGCAAAAAATCCTTTTAAATTGTTCTTCACTGGCGCAAGCTATTGAATGTTGTTCACTGTGCATCGATTTGACAAATAAACCTTGAGGTTTATTGTCCTTCGAACTGTGCACGCACCTTCAGTGTGTTCAACGCCAGCCTCCGCGTTGCCGCATCTCCAAATCAGCAGCAGCTCCAAGCCTTCAGCGCCTCCACGTTGCTGCTGCTTCTTGTTTTATTCCTGCTCACTATCGCTTTTTACTGTCACTCAATAGACAATTAAAACTTGTGTTTTTAACTCTCCAAAACCTTTTGCTCTCTGCTCCTGGACGCAGCCTTCTCCAAAATGATGCGTTGGATCTCCTGCGTGTTCTGCCTTGCTTCCTTGAGCACTGCGTTTAACGCAGCTGTCCCTTGTGCCTTGCTGTGAGATGCAACGTTTTATTTGCTTGATTGAAGCAGCGTGCTGCTTCAACGCAGCGTTTTAACGCTGCTAAATTCTTTTCTTTTTTTTTTCTTTTTTTTTTCAGTTCCTTGCATTAAAATTTTTCTCCTTCTTTGTCTTCCAATTTTCATCTTTTAAATTTTCTTTGTCCACTCTGTGAAGACAACTAAGTACTGACCTTCGGAAAATATCTCAAAAGAGGTGTTTTTTACTCACTTTAATTTCTTTACTCCCAAATTGTACCTGAAATCAAATAAGAATTAAAGTGAGTATCTTAAGCATTTTTGTATCATTAATCGCTAAGTGTAAATAATTAAAAATATCAACAATTAAGCACATATCACCATTCTTAGGCTATATAAACCATAACCCCTTTCAAAAACTCAACAAATCAAAAACACTCTTACCTTGGTCCTTCACCAAATGAGGAGTTGCTTGTCTCTAATGGAAGCGCTCAGCTTCTTTCATCTTTTCCTTCATGAATAACCATCAAAATCCCTCTTGAAATCCATGAAAATCCAACCCTAGCATCTTCTTCTTTGTTTCCTCCTCTTCTCCACGACAACTCTCTCTCATTTCTCTCTTTTGTTTGGTCTTTCCCTCTCATTTTCGTACATCACTCTTCCTTATATACTAACCCACATGCCATGTCATTTAATGAATGGTAAAAGACCCTTATGCCCCTCCATGTTAGCCTTCTAACTTAAAAACCCTTAGTAACCTTCCAATTTTACCCTCATGCATAAGTTACCAACTTAATTCAATTTAATCCATGTCATATGATCTTACTCAAATTAACATGCTAATTAACTTCCATTAACATGCTAATTAATTCCACCAAATACTCTATTAAGACCTCAAAATTCATTTAAATCCTTGCCTAACTCTTTCCAAAAATCAAGGTATTTTCTAATCATGAAATTGAAGGAATTTGATAAAAATTCCTCTAGACAAATGTTCCTCATTGTCTTAAGTTTATAATGACACCAAAATCATTCAATTTTGTTCCATAGTCTAAGAGTTATTCTCCAAACATTTCAGATTGTTCTTATACTAAAACATTATCCTGCGCATGACTTCCATCTGGAAATTGACTTTCTTAGAGATTGAATCAAAACTTGATTTCATCAGACAATTTATAGCCCTATATCCCTAGTTTACTCCAAATCAAGAAGCATCTCATTTGGATAACTAGACATCATGTTATGGTCAAAACACCATAGTATGCTCAAAGAACATTTTTCAACTGCACTCTCCAACTTTTAACTTCCAATATTTCGCATATAACTCATCTTGTATTTAAACCATCTTTTCTATTCCTTTTAAATTTCAAGGATTCTCCTTTGCTTTACACATAACTAATTGCCAATAATTTCTCGTTTAATAGTCCTAGCTTACAGAAAGGTTCAGGGTCCAACAATAAGGTGAGGAAGGAGGTAGGAAAGGTAGAAGAAGAAAGTAGAAGAAATGATATGCTAAGGCTAAAGGCTGAATTTATGCTTCAATGGATAAAGCTTCCATGGAAGCTTTAACTTATGAAAGAACTAGAGAAATCACCATCTCCTATTCGTTTATAGTTCTTATTTGTACCAATAGGGCTAGTATTGATTTTCCCCATTTTTAGTAATATTTATTATTTATTATTTATTTTTGGGATTTATATGTAATTGTTGTAATGGGACTGAGCGTAAATGTACAACAAAGTGGACTGGTTCTTGCCATAAGCTTCAATTCCTTTCTTGAAGATAAGCTAGTTAGTGGTTTGAAGTTTTTGTTAAAATCATTTTTTCCTATTAATGTGTTTGCACATAAAACCACTTTGAGAGTATTCATATTGTATGAAAATTTTTGTAAGTATTATGATTCACATTATTTATTCAAAGAGTGTGAAGTATATATTCGTCTATAATGATTGTATTTAGTGTAGGGGTTCATTGAGGATTTAGGAAGGAAATGGACGATAAAGAGAGGATGGTGAAGCGAAAGGGAAGATTTGAATTTTAAGGTTAAGGATATCAAAATTTCAGTTTCAAAATCAAGAATTTTGTTTAATTAATTTTAATTAAGATCAATTAAAATCAATAAAATAATTTAATTAATTATTAAATTATCAGTAGGTCCCACAAAGCTATATGACACACAAATGGCATTGTAGGCCTAAATTAAACTTTTAAAATTATATATTTCGATCATATCATTAATGACGTGAAATAAAGTGTTTTTAAAACGATACTGTTTAATTTGAATGTTATAAAATGTTAAAGGTCAAATTATATTCAGATGTGAATGTTAGGGTAATTTATGACCTTTTTACTGCACTAAACATAACCTTAAATATATGAACAATTAAGAACTAATTGATATGTTTTACTATAAGCACATGGTGTAATTGTAGCTAGTATTGGAGAGTACGAATCGATCTTATGAGGATTAAAATTTTAGTATTTAATTTCTTTCTATTATCTATTCTAACAAATTATTGTGAAGGTGATTAATCAAATGTAAAATTAAAATAATAATCTAAAATAAATTAACACATTTAATAAATTGTAACAAAGATTAAACTAAAAAAATCAACAAAGACAATGTATCTAGACTTGAATCCTCTAAATACTTTTCATGCAATCATGATTGTACTTTTAATTTAATATATAGCTTATTGGATTGTGAAAATTCTTATTTTATGTTAATATCTTTAGTCTAGATTTTTAATACCCAACCCTTAGTTTGTTAGCTGAAATCTCGTTTTAGTTAAAACTTTTAAGATTGCATTAATCAATTTGTGAATTCACCTTTTAGGTTTGATGCTAACTTAGAAGATTTACATTAACCTATCTCTAAGTTTGCATACAACTCCTTTCAATTATGGTAGATCTATTCTTACAAAAAGATTTCTCAATCTTAATTGCATGAAAATCATATATGAAGTAAAAACCTAGCAATGTTAATTCAAGAATAATTAAGAACACATAATGTTGGGACCCCGATCTTTGAGTGAAATTTGAATTATGAAAATGAAATTTAAGGAGTGCTTGGTGAATGTATTGTATAATAGATGGCTTAAAATTTAAAGAATATTGAGAAAAAAAAAATGATTTGATTTTGATATCTTTGGGGTTTTGAGTGGATTGGTATGGTTTATGAAATTAAGTAGATGAGTTGATTGAAATTAAGTTGAAAATCATGACTGAAAAGAGAAAGTGTGAAAATATGAAAAATTAAAAAAAAAGTTTGACTTTTTGGCCTTTGAGGGTTGACTTTTGATTTAGGCAAAATTTGATAAAATGGTCTTCTGCAAACTTGTAGATTATGTCAAGAGCTTTCTGTAGCCATAAAGTTTGATATTTTTTGATATCGGGAGTGAAAGTTATGATCAGTCAAAGTGAAGTATGAAATTTGCTTGAAGTTTGACTTTTGGGGTTGACAGTTGACTTTTGATCTAGGCAAAATTTGAGAAAATGATCTACATGAAATTTGTAGTGTTTGTTGAGAGCTTTTCGTGGACATAAAGTTTTCTATTTTTCGATGTCGGAATTGGGAGATATGATTTTCAGAAGATATGCTTTGTTTTGAAAATGTTATTAAGTATAGATTTGTGTATTCTATGCTTCGAGGCTACTCGTCGTATGGATTTAGTCTGAATTGAAATAAGTGGTCTTAATGAAAGTTGTAGCTTGTATTTCGATCTTTCCGACACCATAAAGTATGTAATTTTTCGATATCGGGGTTAGGAGTTATGATAGACTGGAAATTTGGAAGTTATGTAGGAAAGTTGATTCAGACAGAATCTTTCCTTGAGTTTTTGACTCCTTTCGAGACCTAATTTGATTTTGAGTTCTTCTAGGAAGTTGTAGAGCTTCCTTTTATCTTTCCATAGACACCAAATTCGTCAAATTCTGAGTTCTGAATTAAGAGATATGATTTTTGGAAAATTTAGTTAAAAGTGGGTATTTAAGGTTTTGTAAATTTTGCTTGAACTCCGACCCTTTTGCAATCTTTTGTTATAAATCTTTCGTTCGACATCCGATTGACTCGATTCTTGAAGCGTTGGATTCCTAAGATAATTAAGTTCATTTTTATGAAGAATTATGATTTTTAGGAGATTAAATGGAAAGAGATTGATTGAACCAAAGTAGGAGATTTGGTTATAGGTTATAAGTTGGATAATTTTCTGAACATGGTTCAGTATTTTGCAATTTTCGGGAGCTGTACAACTCCGATTGAGTTGATTCTTGAGGGAAAATAAAGTTAAAATATAGGGATACAACTCTTGTGAAGGGATCGAAATTTAATTTCATCCCTAAGATTGTTAATTTTTGGAACTAAATTCGCTTAATGTTCAGTCTCAGATTTTGTGAAGGTCCGATAGTATTTCGGCTATAACTTCTTCGTTTCTGATCCGAATTGAACGCGGTCGGTGGCGTTGGATTCGTATGATCTAGAGGAACAATTTTTTAAGAAGAAAGTTTGTCCAAATTATTTCGTTTGGCTGCTCAAATTCTTGACGCGAAATGACAGTTTTTTAGACACATTGAAGGGCAATTTTGGAAATAGGCTAAAAAGAAGGGGCATAAGAGTCTTTAGCCTATCATTTTTAATGACATGGAAATCAGATTAAGAAGTGGATGTTGTTTGTTCTGGGGAATTCACGATGGTTCTAGAAATAATAAGGAAGAAAGGAAGCCCAAGGCTAGGGTCCATTTGAGTTACAATTTAAGGATGATATTAGCTTAGGTTTTATTTAGTTTAAGGCATTAGAATGAAAGAAGCCTTTGGGCTAGAGCCCATTTGGGTTGAAAGTAAGTGAGTTAGATAGTTAAATGAAAGGAGAAAAGAATAGGGGTTTAAATGAGACATTTGGGATTGAGTCCATGAAGTGGAAATAAAAAGGAAAAGAATGGGAACAAAATGAAGAAGGAAGGAATTGGGCTTGAGTATTAGTAGGTTAAAGAATAAGTTAGCTAAGTAAATAAAATGAAGGGGGGCTGGTTGGGAATTAAGAGGAGAAGCCCACGAATTTTGTTGGCTTAGGTTATTAGACTTGTAAAGGAAGCTTAAAAGGAGAAAAAATCAAATTAAAATAGAAGTTAGAAGTGAAGCATGAAGAGTCACGAAAATTCTGGAAAGTGGAAGAGCATGAAGAGTCGTATAAGTAGATGAGGTGGCACTTAAATGAGAATAAAAATGAAACAAAATGAGAGAAAAATAAGGAAGTGACGTTGGCTTAGGTTATTTGGAAGAGAACACTCACGAACTTGCTAGAAGAGAAAAAAGAAGAGGCCATCGATTTTTCTAAGAAGAGAAAAGAGATGAAGGTGTTTCGGCCAAGACAAAAGAAGAAGAAGAAGAAAATAAGAAGAAGATGTCGTGGGTCATCCATAAGGTGAATTGAGGCAATTAAGGAAGAGCCAAGGTATTGACCAATTCTAGAGTTAAAAGAAAGGTCTTTGGTCCGAGAAGAAAAGCTTTAGGAAATTCAGGTGGGTAGTATATTTATTTATCGAATTGTAAGCTAAGAATGCGAATTTAAAAAATTAAGAAGCAAAGTTTTGATAAATGATTTTATGAAAATGATTTTGAGAAAATACAAGATTTATGAAATTCATGAGTTTCAAATTATTCGATTTATGATTTTAATGATTTAAAGAAATTAGTGCATGTTTGGTCATGAATGTGATTATTATGTGATTAATTTGGTGATGTGCATTGCATTAGATTGATTATGTGAATTCATGTAAATATATGCTTGTCATTTTTGACACAATTTGATGTTATGAGATGAAAAATGTGAAAAGCAAGATGTTTGAAAAGTGCCTTCGGGTCATCTGAAATTATGTTTTTCTTATGTGCTATATGAGTTTGGTAAGGTCCTTTGTGAGTCAGCGCTGTCTCTACTTGTTATAGCCTTCTCCTGGCTGCCCGCTAGTGGCATAGGAGTTCCGATCTCGGACTCCCCTCTGTTCACGGCTGCACAGAACCGCTAGGCGGGAATGTGCAGTACGCCCTATTTTTGACCGAACCAAACCAAACCATTTGACGTGTTATGTGATTTTGCTTTGTTTATGACGTGATGCATTCATATTTGAAATTGTACATGAGAAATGAGAAAGTAGATGTTTATGAATATTTTGAAATAAATGAAGATTTGGAAATTTTAGAAAATGTTGATGAAGGTTTATGAATGTTTTGAAAGGTTTTAAAATGAATGTTTGGATAAATTTCCGAATGGGAAATGTTTGAAAAGTTTTAAAGGACACTTTTCGCTTATTGTTCAATTTATAAATATGTTATCCACGAGCTTAGTGCTCACCCCCTTTCATCACCAATCTCCGAGTTTTTAAGCAGGAGAACGGATGAAAGACGAGCAATGTTTGTAATTATGTGTAAAGTTCGATGTTCGTATTGGATTTTATGGATGGTTAGAAAACCAGAAAAAGTGTATTTAGTCCGAATGTAGAGAATGTGTTATGAATTCTGGATGTATGTATTTGAGTTAGGTTGTGGAATTGAATATGTGTATGATTATGGATTTATTTACCAAATTGCATTTGCGTATGGATTTGGATATGAATGGGATTGATTGAGATGTTGTATGATAATTGAGAACTTATGAAGTGTTAGACATAGGATTGCGTTTCTGCTGGTGTTTGGGTTCCGGACGGGAGGTCCGATGATTCTGCATTGTGTTTGGACATTTTAGAAGTGTTTTTGATTCT
Organism: Erythroxylum novogranatense; assembly: GCA_029891385.1. Classification (NCBI taxonomy): domain Eukaryota; kingdom Viridiplantae; phylum Streptophyta; class Magnoliopsida; order Malpighiales; family Erythroxylaceae; genus Erythroxylum; species Erythroxylum novogranatense. Next base: position 51,564,382 of record CM057234.1, on the reverse strand, counting down.
TTGCAATTTTTGTGCTATCAAAATACAGCCGTTATGCTGCCGAAATTTCAGTAAAAAGGGTTTAAAAAGTGAGTTTGACTATGGATATGGATGTATAAGAAGATGACTAATAAGAACTAAGTAAATTGAGAATTGCATGAGGAATAGTTTCCTAAAAAGGGAAATCGATATGGTTTTGATTAGTATGAGAATGGTTTTAAGATAAATAAGATGAGAAAAAGAAAAAGAAAAAAAAATTTATACCGGTTTTGGAATGTCTTAGTCTAGATTTCCAACGCGTCTCGCATAGTTGTTTCATAATTGTTTTCGGATGTCGGATCCGTGGTTGCTTTATGTTTTTGTTTCAGAATTTGAATTCCGTGTCCGATACTTGGTTTTCGCGTGCCGATTAATTTGCTTCCGTTTCGTTCGGCTTCGAATTCGTTAAGAACTCCGTTCTTTCCGATTTTGTTTTCTGCTTTTCTGGTTGGGATCCGGTTCCCGGATCGGGTCCCAACATTTATGGTATCAGAGCCCAGTATTAGGATCGTAACTGGGCGCAGGAGATTGATAAGAGATTAAGATCAAATTGCATTAATGATAGTGTGATTTGATGTGAGTGACCTATCATGACTTTAGAAATGTATTAAGGAAAATGAGATTGAAATTTTTAATGATTGGGATGAATTGTGTATGATTATATATTTAGGAGATGAACGAATGAAAAGTTGAAAGCCGAGTTTGATGATGGTATTGATTTGATTAATGATTGATCCATTCTAGGGTTCAGTAAGACCTGAACCTTTGATCCGTGTAAATGGATTGAGAAATACTAATTTGTGGTGATTGTGCGTTAATATGATCTTAAGAGTTTCTTGTGAAGAAGTGAAAAATATGTATGATGAAGAAAAATTAGATAAGAAGAGTGATTATTTGATTAAGGTTAAGGATTATTATTGATTTTAGGTTTGAGATTAAGACATTGTGATTAAAATTTTATGATGAATTTTGATGACTATTGACTTGTGAAAATGTGTTAAGAAATATTCCATTTGAGGCAATAGTGTTCTGATATAAATGAGAAGTGAAAAATAGTGATTAAGTTAAGAATAAGAAATTGATAAGAAAGTGATTTGACTATTATGAGAAGGATGTGTTACTTGATGACTACGTATGAATTTCGAGAACGAAATTCTTTTAAGAGGGGGAGAAATGTTGGACCCCGATCTTTGAGTGAAATTTGAATTATGAAAATAAAATTTAAGGAGTGCTTGGTGAATGTATTGTATAATAGATGGCTTAAAATTTAAAGAATATTGAGAAAAAAAAAAGAAATGATTTGATTTTGATATCTTTGGGGTTTTGAGTGGATTGGTATGGTTTATGAAATTAAGTAGATGAGTTGATTGAAATTAAGTTGAAAATCATGACTGAAAAGAGAAAGTGTGAAAATATGAAAAATTACAAAAAAAAAGTTTGACTTTTTGGCCTTTGAGGGTTGACTTTTGATTTAGGCAAAATTTGATAAAATGGTCTTCTAGAAACTTGTAGATTATGTCAAGAGCTTTCTGTAGCCATAAAGTTTGATATTTTTCGATATCGGGAGTGAAAGTTATGATCAGTCAAAATTAAGTATGAAATTTGCTTGAAGTTTGACTTTTGGGGTTGACAGTTGACTTTTGATCTAGGCAAAATTTGAGAAAATGATCTATATAAAATTTGTAGTGTTTGTCGAGAGCTTTTCGTTGACATAAAGTTTACTATTTTTCGATGTCGAGATTGGGAGATATGATTTTCAGAAGATATGCTTTGTTTTGAAAATGTTATTTAGATTTGTGTATTCTATGCTTCGAGGCTACTCGTCGTATGGATTTAGTCTGAATTGAAATAAGTGGTCTTAATGAAAGTTTTATCTTGTATTTCGATCTTTCCGACGCCATAAAGTATGTAATTTTTTGATATCGGGGTTAGGAGTTATGATCGACTGGAAATTTGGAAGTTATGTAGGAAAGTTGATTCGGACAGAATCTTTACTTGAGTTTTTGACTCCTTTTAAGACCTAATTTGATTTTGAGTTCTTCTAGGAAGTTGTAGAGCTTCCTTTTATCTTTCTATAGACACCAAATTCGTCAAATTCTGAGTTCAGAATTAAGAGATATGATTTTTGGAAAATTTAGTTATAAGTGGGTATTTAAGGTTTTGTAAATTTTGGTTGAACTCCGACCCTTTTGCAATCTTTTGTTATAAATCTTTAGTTCGACATCTGATTGACTCGATTCTCGAAGCGTTGGATTCCTAAGATAATTACGTTCATTTTTATGAAGAATTATGATTTTTAGGAGATTAAATGGAAAGAGATTGATTGAACCAAAGTAGGAGATTTGGTTATAGGTTATAAGTTGGATAATTTTCTGAACATGGTTCAGTATTTTGCGATTTTCGGGAGCTGTACAACTCCGATTGAGTTGATTCTTGAGGGAAACTAAAGTTAAAATATAGGGATACAACTCTTGTGAAGAAATTTAATTTCATCCCTAAGATTGTTTATATTTGGAACTAAATTCGCGTAATGTTCAGTCTCGGATTTTGTGAAGGTCCGATAGTATTTCGGCTATAACTTCTTCGTTTCTGATCTGAATTGAACGCGGTCGGTGGCGTTGGATTCGTATGATCTAGAGGAACAATTTTTTAAGAAGAAAATTTGTCCAAATTATTTTGTTTGGCTGCTCAAATTCTGGACGCGAAATGACAGTTTTTTAGACACATTGAAGGGCAATTTTGGAAATAGGCTAAAAAGAAGGGGCATAAGAGTCTTTAGCCTATCATTTTTAATGACATGGCAATCAGATTAAGAAGTGGATGTTGTTTGTTCTGGGGAATTCACGATGGTTCTAGAAATAATAAGGAAGAAAGGAAGCCCAAGGCTAGGGTCCATTTGAGTTACAATTTAAGGATGATATTAGCTTAGGTTTTATTTAGTTTAAGGCATTAGAATGAAAGAAGCCTTTGGGCTAGAGCCCATTGTTGGATCGGAAAAAGAAAGCATGCTTAGTATGGAGAAACGATAGATTTCAAAACTTTTTAAGAAATCATCTTGCAGCGGAAGCAATATATCCAAATCAACATGCTAATCCATACATGATATGGTATAAGGATAATAAAACCAAGAACAAGATAAAAGGAATCACCGACTCCTTCGCTACAGCTTTAAATCCTCGCTGCGCTATCCTCTCCTTCTTATATCCAAATCCTTTTCCTTTGAGTCTTTTCCTTTAGCAATCTATCTTATTCCTTATTGTAGTATCCTCAACCAATTAGATTTACCACTTGTTCTTCAAGGACAACTAGGTTTACAAAATCCTTTGGTGGGAAAGGAGAAGAAATATTTGGAGGAGATTTTTTTAGAAGAAGAAGAACCAAAATTGAAACTCTTTCAATTCTTTCACTTAGGAATTTCGGTTCTACCTTGCATGAAAGGAGAGAATTTCTAAAAACCATGCAAGAACCCTTTCTTACATCTCAATTTCGAAATATGCATGAATGGAAAGAGTGAGAGGCATCCAATGCATCACTTCTTACATTAATCACTCATCAAATATCCAATAAATGAGACTTACTTCATTTATCTTTAAAATGGCTATTTGAAAAGACCATAACCTATAATTGAATACCCATTTCGGTTTTGGCAAGAAGAAAGAAGGAAGATGGTCCATCTAATGCACATCTTTCACCTTTAATCTAATGAATGCAAATAGGTTACATGCCAACATTAAAAGCCAACCATTAAACCATTTAATGGTAAGTTCATAACTCCATTTAATAATGATGAACCATAATAAAGACCATCTTTATTTAGTATTTTAATGTCAAATGTGTGGTTACACATCTAACCTAACACAATTTCGAAATTGCTTCTTCTCCATTTAAAAAAAATTTGTTTTAATATAATTAATCTAACCAATTACATTAAACCAAAACAGGCCCATTTCTAAATGAACATATGGGCTTCCAATTAACCATTAATTAGTATAAGCCCATCATTCAATTATGGACTTCTAAAGCCGCCAAACTACTTCTTACTTAGCTTGATAACCTTCCTTAAAGCCAAGTGGGGAATCTTATTGGACTTTGATAATTCAAGCTCCAATAAGCCCAGAAATAATTCAATCTCATTGGAATTAATTCTAGTTTATTAACTAAATGTCATTCCACTAAAGACAATTAGTTGAACTCTTGAATTATTAAATATTATGAGAATATGTCCAATTGCAAACCCTATTTAGAACCTTATTATAGCCATCCGCACAACAAAGGGTAAAATTACCGTTTTGCCCTTATGTTGGTTTTTCCTTCTAGATCTCTCATTTTACTTTATATGGTGATTAACACATAAGATCTCATCTTAGTGTTAAGACTTGATGGGTAGCTAGTCCATCAAACTCTGGCGCCATGATTTAATCACCAAATCTCCTTAAAACATCTAGAAGAGATGATAACACTATAAACTCTTTATTTGAGTGAATGTTCCACGATACATGTTTCAATTAATAATTCCAACATGCAGAACTTTGGATTAATACCTGTAAAAATCCATTCCGATCATATCAAGAATTATAATGAAACACATATGAGTTCACCACTCATCAAGATTGTGGTTCATAATAAGCGAATGCTTAAGTTGTATGTTTTAAGATTAAAGTAACGCCCACTTTATTCTTGAAAACATACTTGATACAATTCATTTAATAGTGCCATTATCGATAGTCTACTACTATCATGATATGAAACTCATCATTCCCTTTAAGTAAACTCCTTTACTTATATGGAGATAAATCGCAACACTACAGTCTAAACCATAATCAAACGACCAACTTGATTATTCAACTGTGAATCAATTAATTCATATTCTAATAATATATATGTTTCCCATACATCTCTATGTATATGTATATTACTTACAAATGAATCTTGGTACCTTATGACCAGATATATAATGCTCATACAGATAAAACCAAACTCTTTTTGTTTTATTAATAATAAATATTTTCATTACAAAACTGTAAATGAAGAAGATAAAGTTACATGTAAATACACTTGCTTTCCAGGGCACTATATTTACATAACTCCAACAATCTCCCACTTGTCGTAAAGCAAGTTTGACATATCATTCATTCCCGTCCCTTCTAGGTGACCCTCAAAGCTCTTTTGAGTCAATGTCTTTGTGAATGGATCAGCAAGGTTTTGCTCTGTAGGAATCTTTACCACATCCATTTCTCCACATTGTATTATCTCCCTTATGAGATGATACTTTCGCTCAATGTGTTTGGCGACTTTGTGGTTCCGAGGTTCTTTAGAATTAGCCACTTGCCCACTATTATCACAATAAAGTGTAATGGCTTTTACGCCTCTGGAACTACCTCCAAATCATTTAGGAACTTCCGAGCCGGCGCTTCCTTCTTCTTCTGCAGCAACATACTCAACCTCCATAGTCGAATCAGAATACAAGATTGCTTGACACTCCTCCAAACTATGGCTCCACCTTCTAAAGTAAATATAGAACCGAAGTTGATTTCCTTGAATCAACATCGATTGGAAATCGAATCCGTATATCTGTCGGAATAAGATTACTTCAGAGTAAACAAGCATTAAGTTCTTCATCCTCGAAGATACTTAAGTATACATAACATGATCCAATGTTCCATTCTGGATTGGATTGAAATCGCTACCAGTCTCACTACGTAATGAGATATCCGTCTAGTGCACAACATTGCATACATCAAACTACCAACTGCCAAGCATATGGAATGTTACGCATGTGTTCAACCTCCTCTTGGGTTTTAGGTGCTTGTTCCTTTGAAAGTTTGATTCCATGTCTAGTAGGGTGAAACCCTCTTGGAATCTTGCATGGCGAACTTATTGAGCATATTCTCAATGTAGGTTAGTTGAGACAAAACTATCTTCTTGTTCTTACGATCCCTTATAAGTTTGATCCCTAGAACATAGGTTGCCTCTCCCAAATCCTTCATTGAAAACTGTTCATTCAGCCATCCCTTAACCGCAGATAACATTCCCACATCATTCCCAATGAGCAGAATGTCATCAACATACAGGATTAGGAAAGTAACCTTACCTTCTTGTATTCTTTTGTAAACACAAGGCTCATCTAGGTTTTGTATGAACCCATAGGTTTTGATAGCCTTATCAAACCTAATGTTCCAAGACCTAGATGCTTGCTTAAGTCCATAAATGGACCTTTGCAGCTTGCAAACCTTATGCTCATTACCTAACTCAATGAATCCTTCTGGTTGGGCCATATAAATGGTCTCCTTAAGATCTCCATTCAGAAATGCGGTCTTGACATCCATTTGCCATATTTCATAATCGAAATAGGCTGCTATGGCCAAAAGAATCCTGATGAACTTAAGCATGGCAACCGGAGAAAAAGTCTCCTCGTAGTCTATACCCTCCTTTTGAGTATAGCCTTTAGCTACCAATCTAGCTTTAAAGGTCTCTACCTTTCCATCCGATCCCCTTTTCCTTTTGTAGATCCATTTACACCTATGGTTTTAGACACGTGGTAGATCTACAAGGACCCGAACTTCATTAGTATACATAGAATCTATTTCCGATTCCATTGCCTTGAGCCATTTTCCTGCATCAACATCATTAATAGCCTGTGTATACATAACGGGATCTGTTTCTTCTTGGTCTGAGATGGCAATTAAGCCTTCTCCTAAACCCAAATACCTATCTGGTTGTCTCATAACCCTCCCACTACGTCTAGGCACATCTTGATGTTCAGGTTGCACTTCTGATTCAACTCTTGAATCTATTTCGACATCTTGTTCTGTCATATCCAAAACAACTCTGGGTTTGGATGAAATTGCTAACTCCTTTAGTACTACTTCACTTCTTCCTTTGTGATTTCTCACAAACTCTTCCTCTAAGAAGTTTGCATTTGTCGACACAAATACCTTCCTATCATGAGGACTGTAAAAATAGTACCCTCGAGTTCCCGTAGGATATCCTACAAACAAACATACTTCTGACCTTGGTTCCATCTTTGTGGATTCAGGCTTTAGAACATGGGCTGGATAGCCCCAAGTCCTCAAGTGCCTCAATGAAGGCACTCGGCCAGTCCACAACTCCCTAGGTGTTTTAGGCACCGATTTGGATGGAGCAAAGTTAAGAAGATATGTTGCCGTTTGTATGGCATATCCCCAGAACAATTCTGGAAGGCTAGCATATGACATCATTGATCTTACCATTTCCAATAGAGTTCTATTTCTCCTCTCTGCTACACCATTTTGTTGAGGTGTACGAGGAGCTGACAAATTGGAAACAATTCCATTGTCAATTAAATATTGCTGGAACTCTCTAGATAAATACTCACCACCTCGATCGATCGAAGTCGTTTTAATGGCTTGCCAAGTTGCTTCTCGACTTGACTTTGAATTCTTTGAACTTTTCAAAAGATTCACTCTTTTATGCATCAAATACAAATAGTCATGTCTTGAGTAATCATCTATAAAAGTTATGAAATATTCATAACCTCCTCTAGCTTGTACATTCATGGGCCCACACACATCAGTATGTACCATGTCCAATGTGGATTCAAATCTGTTTCCTTTAGAAGGAAATGAGGCTTTTGTCATTTTCCTTCAATACAAGATTCACAGGTGGGTAATGGATCACTATCCAAGCCCATAAGGATCCCATCCTTTACTAGCTTTGTCAAGTCTTTTACGATTGATATGACCCATCCTTAGATGCCACGAGATACTTTGAATTAATGCTAGAGATATTGGATTGTCTTGGTTTTATCAATTACGTGGTGTTTAGTGAGCCTTTCATAGGTTCTATAAAAACAATCCTGTTTAATTATCGCTTCACAAATAAAATCCTTATTCTCATATATTGAAACAACCTTTTCAAAATATAAGGAATAGCCAGATTTTATTAGACAAAAAACAGAAATCATGTTCCTTACAATCATTGGCATGTAATAAACATCTTCCAAATATAACCTATGACCACTAGGAAAGTCCAAGATAACTACTCCCACCGATTCTCACTGAAACATAGGAACCATCTGCTATCTTAACTTGAAGCGGCCTTTAGGAAGTCTTTTCCTTTCTTGGAACCCTGCAAAGAATTACAAACATGGTTAGTGGCTCCTGAATCTAATATCCAAGAAGTAGATAAATCTGCCACATTTCTAGTTCCTAACAAACTTAGGAAGCCCATACCTTGTTTGCTTTTGAGGGACTCTAGGTAGATCGGACGGTTTCTTTTCCAGTGGCCCATCTCATCACAAAGGGAAACACTTTCCTTTGATGTTCTCTTTGGCCTTCTTTTCATGGGTTTGGCCTTGACCCTATTTGGGCCTTCTTTTCATTGGACCCTTCTTCTTTTCCTTGCCCTTACCCTTGGGCTTAGAAGAAGAAGCTACATTAACCGGCCCATGAGCCTTAATATTCAATATTTCCTCCGTGCTCGGAGGGTATTCATCAACTCACTCAAGGTGTAATCCTTTTTGTTGAGCTCATAGTCCAACTTAAACTGCTGAAAAGAAGAGTTTAAGCTATTGATGATCATAATCATCTGCATGTCCGCATCCATATCTCGCCCAAGCATCTCACCCTCGATGACCGCAGAGATTACCTTCATCATGTAATCCCTTTTGGTTCACGGTGTTTCTGTCTGAGATTATGAAAGGTTTGGATAGCTTTCACTCTTGCAGACCTAGTCCTCACACCAAACATCTCATGTAGGTGATGGACCATTGCACTAGCAGTTTTCATACAAGCAATTTGCTTTTGCAACATCTTTGCGACATAAGCGAATATAACACTTAGTAGTCTTGTCAGCATTCTGCCAACGCCTTCATGTTGTTGGACTTGCTCAGGAGTTGCATCTCCACTTAGAGGTGTAGGCTCATTTTCAGTTAACACCCATGAAATACGTTCATATTGAAGAACAATGTCAAGGTTACGTCTCCATTCATTAAACTTGTCTCTATTTTCCAATTTGTTATTAGTCAAGAGCAGGGTGAGTGGATTCATTTTGTGGTTGATTATGTCTGAAAATATAAATTATTAAAACATGAGCATACTAGTCAACAATTTATGGAACTTTGTATAAAATCATGATGCATGTATGCATGATGATAGATTTAAAAACTTAAAAATTAAAACATTATCTGACGGTTATTTTCTTATCTATAACGTACTAAGTGACGGTGGGCCATCTTATCTATTAAAAGAAAAGCTGGGACCCTCCCACTCAAAAACTACCAAGCATCTCATGCTCAATTTTTAAGAAGCGTCTTAATTTGGTCCATACTTTTACCAACAGAGCTACGGTGGGCGGTTTATTGATAAAAATGTTGAGTGTATAACCATTTGATTCATTCACTAAAGATACCTACAAATCATGCCTCGGTGGGAGGTCACATTTGCTATCATTAAGTGGACTTATCCTTAAGGAGACCCAAACCATGCAAGATCTAGGATCCATGCCCTCCGATGGGGAGTAACACTTCACCACATGCAAGCGGGCCATCATTTGGAGACCGTGGACTCTCACAGAGCATCCTCTCCGACTCAATCTTTTGGGCTTTAAGTTTTAAATACCATCTTGTCTAGATGCAATTTATTATCCATCCTATATTGTTTCATTATATATCTCATACATAATGAATGCATGGCAAGGCCTAGGGTTGACAATTTTCTAAATGACATGCAATCACATAATATCACATATTACAAGCATTCATTTCTCCATTCATCACATGAACTAATAAAGCCACTTTTGATTGTCCATCCTAGAAACATAAAATAATTACAAGCCTTTTAGGCCCAAAATATGCTTCTTCATCTTGGATCTTCCACTTCGAACTCTTCGCTAACATGATCCGGCCCATTCCGTAAACAAAATGTAATGACATTTATGAAATTAGAATTTTGTCATTTTGAAAAATAAAATTCCAGCACTAGATTTTTAGAAAACCAAATCTTTGTTTTGACAAAAAATCCCAGCACTTGTTTTATTAAAACCGAAACTCATTTCATGAAAATTAAAAACAGCACTTAGTATTTTAGCAAAACCGAAATTGGATTCTTTGAAACAAAAAACCAGCACTTGTTTTCCAATCATAACTGAAATATGATTCATTGAAACAAAATTCCAGCAACTTAGTTTTCACAAAACTTATGCCAAAACACAAAAGGATACACCAAAATTTTACCTTTCCATTTCTTCAATCCATGGCTGCTCCTTCTTCATCATTACATCAATTTGTACATTACAAAATCAAATAAAATAGAAAAAGAAACAAAGGAGGAAACATGGTGATGATAGACCACCCTCCTTGTTACAACCAAATGAAGAAATCTTACAAGATAAAATTTAACTTCTATGGACAACCAAAAGAGCAACATACACCATATATATTTCTATCACATAAAAATATGCAGTATACATAAAAAGATTGCCAACCCATGCATCCACCATATAGGAACCGAAATCATGCATGAAAACCGTCTCGATACCAATTGTTGGATCGGAAAAGAAAGCATGCTTAGTATGGAGAAACGATAAATTTCAAAACTTTTTAAGAAATCATCTTGCAGCGGAAGCAATATATCCAAATCAACATGCTAATCCATACATGATATGGTATAAGGATAATAAAACCAAGAATAAGATAAAAGGAATTACCGACTCCTTCGCTCTGACTTTAAATCCTCATTGCTATCCTCTCCTTCTTATATCCAAATCCTTTGCCTTTGAGTCTTTTCCTTTAGCAATCTATCTTCTTCCTTGTTGTAGTATCCTCAACCAATTAGATTTACCACTTGTTCTTCAAGGACAACTAGGTTAACAAAATCTTTTGGTGGGAAAGGAGAAGAAATATTTGGAGGAGATTTTCTTAGAAGAAGAAGAACCAAAATTGAAACTCTTTCAATTCTTTCACTTAGGAATTTCGGTTCTACCTTGCATGAAAGGAGAGAATTTCTAAAAACCATTCAAGAAACCTTTCTTACATCTCAATTTCGAAATATGCATGAATGGAAAGAGTGAGAGGCATCCAATGCATCACTTCTTACATTAATCACTCATCAAATATCCAATAAATGAGACTTACTTCATTTATCTTTAAAATGGCTATTTGAAAAGACCATAACCTATAATTGAATACCCATTTCGGTTTTGGCAAGAAGAAAGAAGGAAGATGGTCCATCTAATGCACATCTTTCATCTTTAATCTAATGAATGCAAATAGGTTACATGCCAACATTAAAAGCCAACTATTAAACCATTTAATGGTAAGTTCATAACTCCATTTAATAATGATGAACCATAATAAAGACCATCTTTATTTAGTATTTTAATGTCAAATGTGTGGTTACACATCTAACTTAACACAATTTCAAAATTGCTTGTTCTCCATTTAAAAAAAATTGTTTTAATATAATTAATCTAATCAATTACATTAAACCAAAACAAGCCCATTTCTAAATGAACATATGGGCTTCCAATTAACCATTAATTAGTATAAGCCCATCATTCAATTATGGACTTCTAAAGCCTCCAAACTACTTCTTACTTAGCTTGATAACCTTCCTTAAAGCCAAGTGGGGAATCTTATTGGACTTTGATAATTCAAGCTCCATAAGCCCGAAATAATTCAATCTCATTGGAATTAATTCTAGCTTATTAACTAAATGTCATTCCACTAAAGACAATTAGTTGAACTCTTGAATTATTAAATATTATGAGAATATGTCCAATTGCAAACCCTATTTAGAACCTTATTATAGCCATCCGCACAACAAAGGGTAAAATTACCGTTTTGCCCTTATGTTGGTTTTTCCTTCTAGATCTCTCATTTTACTTTATATGGTGATTAACACATAAGATCTCATCTTAGTGTTAAGACTTGATGGGTAGCTAGTCCATCAAACTATGGCGCCAATTTAATCACCAAATCTCCTTAAAACATCTGAAGAGATGATAACACTATAAACTCTTTATTTGAGTGAATGTTCCACGATACATGTTTCAATTAATAATTCCAACATGTAGACACCGGATTAATACCTGTAAAATCCATTCCGATCATATCAAGAATTATAATGAAACACATATGAGTTCACCACTCATCAAGATTGTGGTTCATAATAGCGAATGCTTAAGTTGTATGTTTTAAGATTAAAGTAACGCCCACTTTATTCTTGAAAACATACTTGATTCAATTCATTTAATAGTGTCATTATCGATAGTCTACTACTATCATGATATGAAACTCATCATTCCCTTTAAGTAAACTCCTTTACTTATATGGAGATAAATCGCAACACTATAGTCTAAACCATAATCAAACGACCAACTTGATTATTCAACTGTGAATCAATTAATTGATTCTAATAATATATATGTTTCCCATACATCTCTATGTATATGTATATTACTTACAAATGAATCTTGGTACCTTATGACCAGATATATAATGCTCATACAGATAAAACCAAACTCTTTTGTTTTATTAATAATAAATATTTTCATTACAAAGCATGGCGAAGAAGATAAAGTTACATGTAAATACACTTGCTTTCCAGGGCACTATATTTACATAACTCTAACACCCATTTGGGTTGAAAGTAAGTGAGTTAGATAGTTAAATAAAAGGAGAAAAGAATAGGGGTTGAAATGAGACATTTGGGATTGAGTCCATGAAGTGGAAATAAAAAGGAAAAGAATGGGAACAAAATGAAAAAGGAAGGAATTGGGCTTGAGTATTAGTAGGTTAAAGAATAAGTTAGCTAAGTAAATAAAATGAAGGGGGATGGTTGGGAATTAAGAGGAGAAGCCCACGAATTTTGTTGGCTTAGGTTATTAGACTTGTAAAGGAAGCTTAAAAGGAGAAAAAATCATATTAAAATAGAAGTTAGAAGTGAAGCATGAAGAGTCACGAAAATTCTGGAAAGTGGAAGAGCATGAAGAGTCGTATAGGTAGATGAGGTGGCACTTAAATGAGAATAAAAATGAAACAAAATGAGAGAAAAATAAGGAAGTGTCGTTGGCTTAGGTTATTTGGAAGAGAACACTCACGAACTTGCTAGAAGAGAAGAAAGAAGAGGCCATCGATTTTTCTAAGAAGAGAAAAGAGATGAAGGTGTTTCGACCAAGACAAAAGAAGAAGAAGAAGAAAATAAGAAGAAGATGTCGTGGGTCATCCATAAGGTGAATTGAGGCAATTAAGGAAGAGCCAAGGTATTGACCAATTCTAGAGTTAAAAGAAAGGTCTTTGGTCCGAGAAGAAAAGCTTAAGGAAATTTAGGTGGGTAGTATATTTATTTATTTAATTGTAAGCTAAGAATGCGAATTTGAAAAATTAAGAAGCAAAGTTTTGATAAATGATTTTATGAAAATGATTTTGAGAAAATACAAGATTTATGAAATTCATGAGTTTCAAATTATTCGATTTATGATTTAAATGATTTAAAGAAATTAGTGCATGTTTGGTCATGAATGTGATTATTATGTGATTAATTTGGTGATGTGCATTGCATTAGATTGATTATGTGAATTCATGTAAATATATGCTTGTGTCATTTTTGACACAATTTGATGTTATGAGATGAAAAATGTGAAAAGCAAGATGTTTGAAAAGTGCCTTCGGGCCATCTGAAATTATGTTTTGCTTATGTCCTATATGGGTTTGGTAAGGTCCTTTGTGAGTCAGCGCTATCTCTACTTGTTATAGCCTTCTCCCGGCTGCCCGCTAGTAGCATACGAGTTCCGATCTCGGACTCCCCTCATTCCTGACTACGTAACCGCTTAGGCGGAATGTGCGATGACGTCTGTTTTTGACCGAACCAAACCAAACCATTTGACGTGTTATGTGATTTTGCTTTGTTTATGACGTGATGCATTCATATTTGAAATTGTACATGAGAAATGAGAAAGTAGATGTTTATGAATATTTTGAAATAAATGAAGATTTGGAAATTTTAGAAAATGTTGATGAAGGTTTATGAATGTTTTGAAAGGTTTTAAAATGAATGTTTGGATAAATTTCCGAATGGGAAATGTTTGAAAAGTTTTAAAGGACACTTTTCGCTTATTGTTCAATTTATAAATATGTTATCCACGAGCTTAGTGCTCACCCCCCTTTCATCACCAATCTCCGGGTTTTTAAGCAGGAGAACGGATGAAAGACGAGCAATGTTTGTAATTATGTGTAAAGTTCGAGGTTCGTATTGGATTTTATGGATGGTTAGAAAACCAGAAAAAGTGTATTTAGTCCGAATGTAGAGAATGTGTTATGAATTCTGGATGTATGTATTTGAGTTAGGTTGTGGAATTGAATATGTGTATGATTATGGATTTATTTACCAAATTGCATTTGTGTATGGATTTGGATATGAATGGGATTGATTGAGATGTTGTATGATAAATTGAGAACTTATGAAGTGTTAGACATAGGATTGCGTTTCTGCTGGTGTTTGGGTTCCGGACGGGAGGTCCGATGATTCTGCATTGTGTTTGGACATTTTAGAAGTGTTTTTGATTCTTTGCAATTTTTGGGCTGTCAAAATACAGTCATTATGCTGCCGAAATTTCAGTAAAAAGGGTTTAAAAAGTGAGTTTGACTATGGATATGGATGTATAAGAAGATGATTAATAAGAACTAAGTAAATTGAGAATTGCATGAGGAATAGTTTCCTAAAAAGGGAAATCGATATGGTTTTGATTAGTATGAGAATGGTTTTAAGATAAATAAGATGAGGAAAAGAAAAAGAAAAAAAAATTTATACCGGTTTTGGAATGTCTTAGTCTAGATTTCCAACGCGTCTCGCATAGTTGTTTCATAATTGTGTTCGGATGTCGGATCCGTGGTTGCTTTATGTTTTTGTTTTGGAATTTGAATTCCGTGTCCGATACTTGGTTTTCGCGTGCCGATTAATTTACTTCCGTTTCGTTCCGCTTCGAATTTGTTAAGAACTCCGTTCTTTCCGATTTTGTTTTCTGCTTTTCCGGTTGGGATCCGGTTCCCGGATCGGGTCCCAACACATAATTGAATCTCAATAAAGCTAAAGAATGAATTAAGTTAAAATAAAATCACAAGTTCTATCCCGAGGTTAATCTAATCTATGTACCAACAAAAGTTTAGTTTATAATCATAACATTAATTGTAAAGGAAAAACAAAAAACTAAAAGAACCATGATAAGATCCATTTTAATCTTCATGAAATCTACTTTAGATTTATGGAAATCCACTTAAAATGTTTTTTCTTACTTGTTCTTTGTTTTCTCTATAGGCCATCAATTTGTGTACCTCAGCCTATATTGAGCCTCTTATAAAGCTTTTATGATCCACTCTAAACTTTTGATTGAAGGTGTCGAGTCTTACAATTTATAACCTTCAATTACCGCAAGAACACGAGTCATGAATTGTAGCAGGTGAAGGGTTGATCCCACAAGGAGGGTGAACTATTCTAATCCTATGTTCTCTAAGGCTCAGAAAAATTAATAAAATGAAAATAAAATAAAAAATAGCAAGTGAAGGGTTGATCCTATGAAGAGGGTGAGCTATTCTAATCCTATGTTATCTAAGGCTCGGAAAAATTAATAAAATGAAAATAAAATAAAATAAAAAATCCATAGAAAAGTAAAAATGGGAATTTGATTAGCCGGAATTTAATTTGGGAAATAAAGACACAAATAAGGGAAATTGAACACACAAGTCACAATGAAAATCACTTAAGAGACATTACCAAGTTATGAGAGAGGGGATTTTCCTATCATTAATGTTAATCTAGTTATTTATGCATTATTGTGGTGTCAGTTCTAGACTATCAATGGCCGATTACTCTCTCTCAAGTTGTAATTGTTAAACCTTAATTGAATTATGGAGTTTGCAATATCTCAATTAACAAAAGACCTATAATTCTAATTAGATTTTAAGCCCTCTAATAAACTACTAGGACTCACACGAGATCTCTCTCTATACAAAACCTGATAAGATTAATCACATGGTCCATTGGATTGCCCAACTCTTATTAACCCAATCCAATCATTTTTAACCCAATCCAATCACAACACCCAATTAATAAAATACAAAACAACTATATTAAAGTTAAATCCAGGTAAAATCCCGAAGGAAAAGTTAGAAAATCATCAACAATCCAAAATATATCATCATACAATCCATTTCAAACTTATACACTGAATGAACAAAAATGAAAATGGAAAGGAGAAGAACTTAAATCAGATAATTCGGAAGGCAACAAGGTCAGGAGACCCATTTATTCGAGAAGTCAACAGTGTCGAAAGACCCACTTCTTCTCCTCTTCTTCCTCTTCTCTCTTCTTTCTCTCCCCTTTAGGGTTTTCCAAAAGTGGCGGTGGTGAAGCTCTCTTTTAGGGTTGCATTATGTTCCTTTTAGACTTTTTTCCAATTAGGGCAACCCTAAGGCTATTTCCAAGTTCGAATGGTCTGAAAGGTCCCTCAAAAACTTAAAACTAAAAGTAGCTTCATCTCTATCAGCGCGTAGGCCATGATTGTGGCTACGATTTTGGCCTTCTATCGCGATCTTGGCACCTCCATAATCCTTCTATCACGATCATGGGGCCTGGGTTAGCTCTCGGGTTTTCTCCAAATCTTCTCCGTTATCCACTCTTTACACTGAAACACTAACAAAAACATTAAGGCACCTCAAAAGTATAAAATTGAAGCTCAAAAGCATGCTCTAACCCCTAAAACACTTAAAACACAAATATCTACTAACTAGTGCATTAAAACACAAATATTTACTAACTAACACAATTTTAACCTAACTTGTATTAAACAATCAAATTAACAACTAAATACAAACTAAACTATCCACAAAAACATTATGCAATCTACAACTATCAATATCCCACACTTAAGAGTTTGTTTGTCCTCAAGCAAACAAAACAATAGACAAAACAAAACAAACCAAGCAACAAAAGTAAACACAACACACACACAAATGCAATAATGAAGCAATGGCATCAAACTTCAAGAATTGAATTTAACTTTAAACACAATCCTTCAAGTTGTTCTAACTTATTAACTTGCAAAATTCATGTCTAATACTTTAGACTAAATATACATATTAATCAAGACCGAGATGTCAAGTTTACTCACCCCTATCATTTATACACACACATTAATAATTATTATGTCAATCAAACTTGTAACTATTTCTAAGTAAGTTTTTATGAAAAGTCAAGCTACTCATAAGTTTGGCAGGCTTTTATATGACAAATTTTTTTTTATTTTTTGTGGACACGAATCTAGC